>LR991090.1:20897500-22097500 GCA_905163515.2 Lymantria monacha | reverse complement strand
CAATACCAAGGGTATAACTAGGCCTACCAATACAAATCCTAAACCCACCCCAGTTGGGCTTTCAGCTCTCTCGCTCACCAAACGAAGCGCAATAGCACATTGCCATGGTTGCCATTACTCACACGTCGATCTTGTGCGAGAGTGTGGTACTACCCCGGACGGACCGGCCCGCGGCTGTAGACAGAGAACTGCCCACAGCGTGGTCCTACTACTATTAAATCATTCTGCTTAATACAAAATTTGAAAGCAACTATTCCTACGCTGATTGTCATCAACTAAACTACACTTCAGAGAGTAGACAAAGCAATAATGTATGTTAATAACGAACAAGTCTAGTTGCTAAACCTCAAATGAATTTAATTTAGTAATTCTAGACAATATGGCAGACTGCGCGAATGCTATAATGGTAAAAGTAAGCATCTTCCATATAGAGTATACCTAGCTGTTTAACTTTTATTTGTTAAGTCGCCCACGATAAAAGGATTTGTCCCAAGTACAAGTTTTAATAGATATGACCGATCTAGGGTGTGCTTAATTATTGTATAATCTCATTCACATTATGTACATACATACATACATATCATCACGCCATATCCCTTGCAGGGTAAGCAGAGAGAACAGAGTGCCAGAGAACTCTATCCTGGCATACTTCACTCGCTTCCTCAACATTCATAATTCTCTTCATACACGCTCGCAGTTTCGGAGAATCTTGACTCCACCTTCCTTCAGTACATGACCGATCTGGTCTAGGAAGGTTAGTCTCGGTCTCCCCCGGTACCTATGTGATGTCCCCTTCACATTATGTGATGTCATCATATTGGGGATGTTAGCTTATCATCATCACAGCTCATATATGTCCTATTGGGCTCAGGTCTCCTCCATAATGGTAGAAAAATTAACCTACTGTACAACGTTGGTCAGATGTATTGATATAGGGTTTTGTTTCGAGTCTTCATTCTCTTGCATAGATGTTATATGCGTTTTATATCCCTTAGTCGTCTCTTATGATCACCCACGGGTAAGATAGGGGGTGGTATGTTGTATTCTTACTCCGTCACCACACGGAATAACGGAATGTTAGCTTATGGTTGTGACTAAATAGTACACGAACTTATATTTTTTTACAAAATTATTTTCTATTACAATTCTACTAAACTAAATTATTAACTCGATTACATTCTGTGAAAAGAACAGCTAATCATGAAATCTATTGTATTGTATCCAAACACAATACAAAAGGAATAACAACATAGAAAAACATCAGGTATATCGGATATCAATGCGCAATTTATCTTTTGTGGGGACGAAATGCGACATAGTATCTGTTACTGTCAGGACAAGAAAATTGCGCCTAAAACGCAATCGAATATTTTTAAATACAATAGTAACGAACAAAAAATCCGGACAATTGATTCTGTAACTTGAATACTGATCATTATCGGACTTATAACAGCTTATCTCCGTTTAAAGAAGCCGATCGCCTAACAATCTATGATAAAACTGCATAATAATTTTCTACTCAATTACACAGAGTATTTAAAGCTTAACTGCAAGGACTTAACTTGAATATTTAGTAAAAAATCAACCCTTTAAATTAACAAATAAATAATTAAAACAAAAATTGTGTAAAAAAAATTAAGGAGAATTTAGAATCCCTTTAGAGAATGAATTTTAATATAACGTATAGGCATTTCAACTTCAGATAAACACAATATGAATTTCAAATAGTCACTACATAATGTATATATCAATGTTTTAATACTATTAAAACTTGGCATCGAATAAAAACACGTAGCTCAGGAGTAAACTTATGGTTTAAAGCAAGTGTTATGTGTATTTCTAGAGATTCGAAAAATTAGTAGTCAATAGAGGTTATAGTAGAGGCTATTAGAAATTCAGTTACTCCATTTCGCTACTTACAAAACTCATTACTTAAATCTATAAAGAACATTTTAAAGAACTTTTTCTATTAATGATTAAGACTTTAAAACGTTCACAATACATATATAGAAAACTCATGTACTGATATTATACTATAATTTTTTGCTATATTATATGTATAAATTTTTTGAATCTCCGACATTGATAGATAGCTAATATCAAAGTCACAGATGGTTGCACAATAGTATCATAATAATACGAGATCCTAAGAAAATATTCATTGAAATGGCACAGTCAATTGATATATTTTAAGACTCAATCATAAGAAAATATGTTCTTATTTCTCGTACATTTTTTTGATCCACGTTATTATTTTCGATATGTTTGACATGTGAATGACTGCATACTTTTAATAAAAAAATAATATTAATTTTAGTCACAATCTATATTGAAATTGAATTTATTCCACTGTGCTATTCTATACAAATATAATAGAGGACCATAATTATATTTGAAATGCATTACGTAACGTTGAAAATCATCCAATATTAAGTTTAAAATCGATTCGAGTCTTCAATTATTGGTTAATCTTTAATAAAGGTGTGAAACCACACTGTGGACAGTTCTCTGTCTACAGCCGCGGACCGGTCCGTCCGGGGTAGTACCACACTCTCGCAGAAGATCGACGTCTGAGTAATGACCATTTGCTATTGCGCTTCGTTCGGTGAGCGAGAGAGCATTGGTAGACAGGGGCTAGCTATACTCTTGGTATTGCAAAGGTCCATGGGCGGCAGTGACACTTACCATCAGGTGTGTTGTCTGCTTATTTGCCACCACAAGCAATAAGAAATAAAGAAAGACTCCATGTCTATTAACTTTATAAAACTCTTGAGTGTGATTAATTAAAAATTAATCATATCAAAATGTAAACTTAAAATTTAAAAGAATACAAGCACAAGAGTTAAAAAGAAATAATATAAAAAACAAAAAAAAAATCCAGTCCATTCATTTTAGTAAAGTATTGCGGCCATCAAAATCCACCACAATCTATAATTAGTATTTTAAATATAAAAGTTTAAAATTTATAACGGACTCATTGTAGATTCGTGTTTAAGTTTCACGCTAGTTTACGAATGCTCGCAGAACTTTTGCAGCTGTCAACTATATCTCGTTCGGCGACAGCCAACTATTGTCCCCGCGGAGATACGACTTCATATAAATGTAGTTTATGTGAAATTTACAATAAAGAATGAGCTTCTCAAGGACTTAGTCTCACGAAAAAAAAATTCACCTATTGTCATATATACTATACAATAAACGTTGGTCGTATCGTTGGCACATTAAAAAGTATTCATGCGGTATCTTAAAGGTCCACCCATGTTATTGTGTTGAATCGCGTGGACCTTGACACTTCTATATCTGTCATTTTCAAATAAACGATATTTAGTTTCGGTTGTTCCTTGCCTTTTATATTTACTCATCTCCTTTGGTATTATAAATGCGTTACGTCGATACGGGTTTGAGTCATTGGTCACAATTAAAGAAGCGTAAAAACAATTGCGAAAGTGTTAATGAACTACAGGCAATCATTCGTGCGCTTTCATGGTTAAAATCGATAGCTATTCTTGTTATGGTTGATAGTGTTGAGGAAATGGAACGATGCTTTTCCACCATAGACCGTAACGGATCGATGCATTGTCTCAATCAAACGGCAATGAACATTGAGTACAATGACCGTGCTTGCTGAATGACGGGGAATTGTCCAGCTATCATGCCTATTGGTATGCGTCGCATAAGGAAATGACATAGTCTACAATCGGGACCGCTTCATTAAACAGAAGAGAAATAAAATGTATTCCATAGTCGTCTTTAATAAAATTTAAAAAAAAGCGCTAAATTGGTAATTTAAAACTAACAAATATTAAATAAAGTATTTTTATAATAACATTTCATAGAAAATAAAGATGTAAATTTTGATTTTCTTTCATCATCTCCTTAAAAGATATAGTGTTAGTAAAGAATTCTTATTAAACACAATAAATCTGTCATAGAGCTAGTTAACCGCGAGCTTTGATTTTACAACGATCAAAGGACACTTGACTGAGAGGCATTCCTATGTTCTCTAATTGGTTTACTTAGTGTATATACTAAAAAAAACTTAGTTAAATATAGTTGTAATGTAATTTAGACATCTGAAATGCATACCTATATATTTATTTGGACAACAAAGAATTTTTACAACTACATATATAAATGTAATAAACAACGTTTTGAAAAAAAAAACGATTAAGATACTAAACTATAGTATTAAAATCTAATTTTAAGATAAATAAAAGATGAAATATGAAAAACAAATAACTAAATTGAAAAATAATTAACATATTTTTTCATACACATAATAATATTAAATACCGTATGTATTTGTAACACAGCTGTGTGGTAGCGGTTAAGAATACTACCAACCCTTATTTTGCTCGTGGATGTCGTAAAAGATGACTAAGAGCCTTACAACAACCTGGGCCAACTGTATCTGATGCCGTTTGGTCAACAATTGCATTCTCAAGAAGGGTTGGCATCTGACAGATGGCCGTTCATAAAACTATTGCCAATAACTTTTACAATATGCACTATTAAATAAGACTACATACTGTATCGACTCCAAGTAATTGAGATAAGAGTAGGAGAATGACGATGACATAAATATACACACACATACAATTCCTAAAGCATGTAATAAACTACTGATATACGCATCAACACTTATACATATATATACTTACTCGTCTTTTTTAATTTGAATGTATATTATTACATACAAATTTACTATTCAAAAATAGCTGAAATTTATATATAAGAAGAAGTAGTATCGTTAAAATGATGATGAATTTATTAGACATTTGTTATCGTAACCATAAGTATTTGATTACCAATTAAACTAATCATATATCAACGTTTGTACATCGTTAAAATTTACTAGTTTTTTTTTTATTAGCTAATCATCTATCATTATCATCATCATCTCAGCTTATATATGTCCCACTGTTGGGTTCGAGCCTCCTCCATAATGGGAGGGAAAATTGACCTATTATACTACGCTGGTCAGACGTGTTGATATAGGAATTTGATTCGAGTTTTCCTTCTCTTGCATAGATGTTATATGCGTTTTATATCCCTTAGTCGTCTCTTACAATCATCCACGGGCAAGATAGGGAGTGATGAATTGTATTCTTACTCCGTCACTACACGGAAATTATTATAATATTATTAGCTAAATTGAATCTATATTATTATTACTAGTTATATGACATATGGAGTCATTCAGTCATCGTCATCATCACATTAGCTCGTATAATATCTCCTTCCTAGGCTCGAGCTTCCTCCAAAATGGGTAGTCATATAGATGATATATGATTTTATTTTGTCTTTTCATTTTCATAATGATTTCTGATGTTTGGGCTGACGGCTCTCTCGCTTACCGAACGAAACGCAACAGCAAAACTCACCAAAGTGTGGACCTACCACTATACAATCTATCTATCTATCTACCCGCCAAAGTATTAGTTATTATTTATAACTTATAATCTGTATATTGTATTCCTTAGTCGAAATCACAAACTCACCCAGGTCTGTCTAACGTTCGTAGGCTGATAGATGAATGGATGTATGCAGAGAATACATAATGTAACACAAGACATGTCTTTGAGTTTAAGTTAATTCTAATATAGTGATTATTTAATTAGAGTAGTTATATGTATCGAATGTAACTGAGGCTTACAAATACTTTAAATAATAGATGAAATACCCATTTATGTCAACTAGACATTTAATTAGTTAGATCACTAAATATCGGACTACTTGCGTTCATAGATAAGGTATTAGTAGTTAATAATAGGTTGAATATTAATACCTAAATCAATAATATATTCTTTACGGTGACGGAGTAAGAATACAATTCATTACCGTCTTACCCGTGGGTGATCGTAAGAGACGACTAGGGGATATAAAACGCATATAACATCTATGCAAGAGAAGGAAAAATCGAAACAAAACCCTATAGTCTATACCAATACGTCTGACCAGCGTGGTATAGTAGGTTAATTTCCCTCCCACTATGGAGGAGGCTCGACCCCAACAGTGGGATATATATGAGCTGAAATAATGAGATGAAATCAATAAGAGCAAGGTTGCAACACATTAGTGTTCAGTGATGGAACCATATTTTTATTGCTATATGCATTCTCATTAAAATCATGTTTACTCTGTCCAACATACTGACTCCCACATATTTAATCGCACCTCAACCATTAATTGAATCCATTTCGTATTCAACACGGATATAAATACATTTTGCGCTTACTAGTGTAATATTCCTTTTAAAATGTCGCGTCACGTACGTCCCAAGTACATTCCTGACGCTTACGTTGTGTGAAATTAATAAAGCGTGTGAAAAACATTTTTGGACATGCCTGTACATATGTGTAACGTATACGTAATATTTGTGGCCTTCATGAATTATAAACAGATATGTCAGCTGATTTCTTATTTATTAAGTATCATCGCGGCCGGTCGTTGTAAAATAATATTTAATTATATGGTGTGTGCGGTTGGAATGTGATGTATTTGTGTCAGTTGTGGAGCAAAGCGGATGATGTAAATTTTGATGAATGTTTATTTACTTTAATGATATATGTTGTATAAAATTACTTAATTTATTAATTCTTATTCACACACAATGGTTGCGAAATATAATATATGAATTTTAATAAAATATAAATTTTCATAATTTATAGAAACAAAGTGTGTTAATATTTAAAGCCATTGTTTATGGATTACATAATTATACAGTATATTGTGGGAAACGTGGGTTCGTTTCTTTCTTAATAGTAATAATTTTCTTCTTCACAGTATTTACCTGTACCTACATGTTATAGTACGGTGTGAGTCTCCTATATTCTTATCCTTTATGTTACCTTGTTAGGCGTGGTGCTCCTGCAGATGAGAAAAATTAACCCACTATACACTCTAGTCAGACATGTTGACATAGGGCTTTATTTTAAAACCTCCTTCATCGTCACGACACAGATAATAAGCCTTTTTTATGGTGTGGCACACCTGATGGTAATTGTCACTTTCGCCCATGGACCTTTGCAATACCAAGGGTATAGCTAGGCCGTTGCTTACCAATACAAATCCCAAATCCACCCAGTTGGGCCTCCGGCTCTCTCGCTCACCGAACGATTGGTCCTACCACTAAGACCTACTTTCCTTTACCTTACTTTCCTTTACTCCTTTCACAATACAATAACAACATTATTTAAAATCTTTTGTACACTAAATTAAGTAAATCAAGAGCCGTTGTACAGCAAAAATCTAAAAAATAAGATCTTCATTAAAGTGACATCTACAGGTTTACACTATTTATTTAAGCTCTCTAGGGAATGGTTTTGAGCTCCCTAGATAACGCCTTAGATTTATTAATATTATTTTTCTATTTTATGACAAAGAAAAGTATAGAAGAATTATATATATTCGACATAACAGATATTATGTAAAATAATAATTGCAATCGTGATAAGAGATGAAAAAAAATAATAAATCCTAGCAGAATTTTCACAACCAAAAGTACCGTTATAAGGTAATTTTGAAGTAATAACCATTAAAATGAGGCGTGCAAGGTGTCGGTCGCGATGTAGGTGGGTAAATCTTCACTTGTCCATCTGACTGCGTGCATCAGTTCACATGACTGGGCCATTAAGGATGTGTGCATAGTAACAATATTTAAAAAAATGTTAAGTTAATCAAAAATTTTCCGTGTGGTGACGGAGTAAGAACACTATTCACTATTCACCACCCCATATCTTACCCGTGGGTGATCGTACAAGACGACTAAGGGATATATAATGCATATAACATCTATGCGAGAGATATACCAACATGTCTGACCAGCGCGGTATAGTAAGTTAATTTTCCTCCTATTATGGAGGAAGCCCGAGCCCAACAGTGGGACATTTATGGGCTGTGATGATGATGTCGATGGATCCAAAATATTATTAAATTAAATATATATATTCATACAAGGGTTCGTAAATTATTTTTAAAATTTATGTGAATATTACAGAGCCTCGCTTAATCATAATTATAATTTTTTAACGTCCGATCTTTGAATATAATGTAAATATTTTAAATGAATACTAATCATTCCCAAAAAAAATTTAAACTACATATATTGAGTAGTGATCAAAGTAAGGACCTACCGTAAAGAAAATCACGGTATTGAACGACACGCAGTACAATTCTTTGTTTGATTTACAAACGATTGTTCTGATTCTGAATGTTATTGGTCTTTATTAACTTGTAGGTTTTTAAAGTCACTTGCAATACAAGGTTTTCGCCTAAAGCAGTGAGTGTATCATCTTAAAAAATTTAGATATATATTACGCAAGATCTTTATTATATAGTAGGTAAGTATTCATGCATTCACGAAATTAGAATTAAAGTGAAAGATAAACTCAAACGAATTTGCATACCTAAACTTGATAATTATAATCATTTATTTCATGAGCAGTAATTACCTCACCGTTTTTTTACCTTTCCGTGTGGTGACGGAGTAAGAATACTAATCACCACCCCATATCTTACCCGTGGGTGATCGTAAGAGACGACTAAGGGATATAAAACGCATATAGCATAGATGCTATATGCGGTTTATATCCCTTTGCATAGAGCAAGAGAAGGAAAACTCAAAACAAAACCCTATACCAACATGTCTGACCAGCGCGGTATAGTAGGTTAATTTCCCTCCCATTACGGAGGAGGCCCGAGCCCAACAGTGGGACATTTATGGGCTGTGATGATGATGATGACTTACATCACGACAAGGATATGTCTACAAGTAGGTTAGTGATTATTAAATTTTATTATTCACACTCTCTAAAATATATTGAACTTATAGATATAACTTAAGATAGTTGTAGCAAAATCTTCGACAGCATTATTAAAAGTTAAAAACACGATCTTAAAATTTGTCTTTAATTCAATGCCCAGAAAAGTACGAAGTAATAATATATCTCGCTCTTATACCCGCTGTTCTCAGCTCCTGTACTCTCAACCTGAAGCCAACACGCGATGCGGCAGCAGAGGCGACGTCAGGTCAATCCACTTTGTTTTTGCACCGCCCATAAAAACAAATTACTGACGCTTCATTTATCGATCGGGATAACAACGTGCAACTAGGCTAATAAAGTATACATGCAGACCTAAATAGATATAATCAATTTTAGTACAATACAGAGATGGCACATTAACATCATTTCAGCTCATAATATGTCCCACTGCTGGGCTTCAGACTCCTCCGTTATGGGAAGGAATTTGAGCTACTATACCACGCTGGTCAGACGTGTTGGTATAGGGTTTTGTTTCAAGTTTTCCTTCTCTTGCGTAGATGTTATATGCCTTGTGTATCCCTTAGACGTCTCTTACGGTCATCCACGGGTAAGATAGGGGGTGGTGCTTTATATTCTTACTCCGTCATCACACCGATAAATGGCACAGTGGTCTAAAAACTGACTTTTCGCGCCGAGCCTACTAACCTAACCTATAATAGGTTTGATCCCCACACAAGATAATAATTTTGTGTAAGCCATAAATGATTTTGGTCCATTTTATTTATGTTTGCAAAGGTCTCTGCGATACCGAAATTATTTGTTTTATAATTTGGGGTGTTGTCCTTAAAAAAATAAGTAAATATATTCACAACTTTTAGTAGAGTTATTGATAAATATATTACCATATTCCTAATAAGTTTAAAAAAAAAATACATATTTTATTTTTTTAGTGTTGAAATTATCGTGAGTCTGACACATATTAAACAATTGTATTTTACGGCAATACTCACGCGTTAGAGTCGATTATGTCGATCTGGGTACTTTCGAGCATATCCGATGCTCATATATATGCTCGAAACCCATGTCGACATAATCAACTCTAACGCGTGAGTATTGCCGAAAAATACAATTGTTTAATATTTTACTTTCTCGAAAAATCAGCATGAGAATAGGTCAATATTATTGACTATTTTCTATTTTTTTACTGCATAAGTAACACTACCTCTACCAACCAAGATCCACCCACAAAATTCGGTTCCCGAGCTCTCTCACCGAACGAAGCGCCACTGCTTAGACGTCTTTCCAGAGAGAGTGTGGTACTACACCAGACGGACTTGCCTGCGATTATAGACAAAAAACAGTCAGCAATTTAGCTCTATCACTATGAAAAATCCAAGCCTATGTATGTGAACTATGTATATAAAACCCTCCACGCTTATGTCCAGCAGTCCGTCATTAGCTTAGTGAATGGATAGATTTATTTAAAAGTACGCAGTATATTTTATATTTACTTAAATGACCATAACTAAAATATTTATATTAATGAGTTCATCATCATCATCATCATCTTATCTCAATTATTTGGGGGTCAACGCAATATCCTCTTCTTCCATACAACCTTATCAGACGTCAATTCTGTGATCACTCCCTGTATATCCATGTCATGTTTCACGTAGTCCTTCCATCTTTTCTTTAGTCTGCCGTTTATAATAATGAATTATCTTATGTAAAAAAAAGAAATATTTTATTGATATTTTAATTTTGTAATTTGAAATTAATTTTAGTTATTATTTACATTTATATTGTAAAGAGACTGCTGAGTAGAAAAGTTTTGCTTATTCTACAAACATTATAGGAAATTTGTGGTGAACCCGGAAATTAAACACCTAAAATAACACAAAACAAAAGTTAAATGGGTTGTTCACAGATCGTATTATTTTTATTCATAACATTGTAATACACTTCAAGGGGATGAACTGAAATAAAACTATGTCAGTAAATACGTGTAAGTATTGTTGGAATGAAAGAATAATACATAAGTGTACCAGGTGTACGTTCCCTAGAATTTTAAAGTGAGTTTCGCTGATTATCAAGAAAAATGTGCGATATTAACCACAACGTTAAGAACCATGATAATTTTTTTGCCATGTATCTGGGCATCATTATAGTTAAAGTAAAAGAACAGCTTATAAATTAATTAATTCATCGGTCTAATTAAGCAAAGTAGACATGTTGCAATTAATACACCCAAGTTATCCAAGCATTGATAAAAGAAAGTGCCTATCAAGTGAGACCTTGGTGAGAAGGTGATGGAAATTTTGGATGTTCGAATGTTCCTCTTTTTTTTTTTTGGCGGCGGGCTACGGTACGTCAAACCCCGCTATTCCGTCCGGGGCGACAGGAAAAGCGGCGCAAGACCCCGTAGACCCGCCCTACAATATACCTCTCGACGCCGTGCGGATGGGTCAATGTTCCTCTAAGATTGATTATTGATTTTAATGGGACATCATGTTGGTTACAAACTAGAAACGTCCGATTATCATTTAAATTGCCAGGAAATATGTATGTTTTCAATTGTACATATAAAATGTAACCGAGTTTTCTGTCTGATGAAGCAGTAACGAAAATTCTATAACGGCAGATATGGAGTGTCAATGATATAGTTGCGTTTTAAACAAATAATAGTAGGACTTACAGAGATCCTTTAGGAGTATTCTAATATTAGAAAATCGTAGCTAAAATAGAGTCTTAATTTTATTATGTAGCTTGGAACTACTATTGAGATATTCTACAAATGCGTTGCTTCTATACTCGGCATAAAATGCTAATCCGTATCTGTATCTATTTAATTTTAACAGCATACTGGGACAAAACAATGGATCAGCGTAAAACCATTGCAAAATTTCCGATTCACGAGATTTCAGCTGCGTATTAACATGTCCAGGTCCAAAGCGAACACGGACATAGATGACCGCATTTAAATGTGCATACAAAATATCGATGCGGTACAATGCAAATACCAGCCTATGTTGAATAAGTTATATCTACATTTATCAACGATATATGTTAACTGAAAATAACCTTTAAGTATCTGGTATAAGGCGTTTGAATATAAAAAAATAAGATTCGCGACTGCGTTGTTATTTTGGGAAGGTGTACAATACTGGACAATAAGTCTGATATGTATTTTAATGCAAAACAGTTTACATATCATGACACTTTAACATAAATACATATAATATTTTGTTTAGAAATAATGATAAAGAAGCTGTCGGGTTAAATATTAAATATTGTATCCAAAGATTGGATAACGGTTCTAGAGAACGACTTGGTCTAAGTTTCGGACTCCCGTACCCTAGTGTTGTTTCGGCTCCCACGTATTTTATTTCTTTGTACCATCTACAAATAAAATGAGTTGTTAATATTATACCTCTGAATTTTCTTGCCGAATCTTTTTATTGTGGTAGGACCACGCTGTGGATAGTTCTCTGTCTACAGCCGCGGGCCGGTCCGTCCGGGGTAGTACCACACTCTCGCAGAAGATCGACGTCTGAGTAATAGCAATGTGCTATTGCGCTTCGTTCAGTGAGCGAGAGAGCCGGAAGCCTAACTGGGGTGGGTTCAGGATTGTATTGGTAGGCAGCGGCCTAGCTATACCATTGGCAAAGGTCCATGGGCGGCAGTGACACTTACCATCAGGTGTGCTGTCTGCTCGTTTGCCGCCATAAGCAATATAAAAAAAAAAAAAAAAAACGAGAACGTGTTCCGATCCGGCATTTTATCTGATTATCAAACGGATTAGTACGTATTACAAAATTATGCGACATAAGTTCGAGTAAACGAGTAAATGATATGACACATTTTTGTCACACTGTCATAAATTGTAAAATGCGAGAGGCTATCAATCTTGGACTAAGCTCGCTTTCGCCGAGACTTAATGACATAGCTCTTAACCAAAAACGAGACATAAAGAGTCATTAAATGTTCTCTGCATTTAATTTTTTTCACAAGTCACTTTATTTTTATGCCCTATATTTGTATGTGTTAGCTTACGATTTTATTTTAAGTCTTTCGTTTGTCTCACATTCTTATTATTTCCTTTGGTCTTCACTTAAGACATGTAAAGAATAGGAAGGGGTGGAGTTACTCACACATTTCATACTTCGTCCATCGGGATACACTTAATTAAACACCGATATCTGTTGAAGCTATTTAAAAGTGCTTCATAATTGTACTGGAATAGGATTTAATTGAAACTTAATCTTTTATTATCTTATTATGCATATTTACTTTTATTATTATTATATATAAATATTTGCTATTATTATATTGAATATTTGCTTTTATTATTATTTTTAAAGGATGTAGGTACCGGGAGAGACCGAGACTAACCTATCTAGACCAGATTGGTCACGTACTGAAGGAAGGTGGAGTCAAGATTCTCCGAAACCGGCGAGCGTGTATGAAGAGAACTGTGAATGTTGAGGAAGCCAGTGAAGTATGCAAGGATAGAGTTCTCTGGCACTCTGTTCTCTCTGCTTACTCTGCAAGGGATATGGCGTGATGATATGTATGTATGTATGTATTATTTTTGTAAATTACAACACCCAGCACCAAGTAAACTAATCCTTGTATTGCGAGATATTTTACAAAACATATACTTAACCGAGACCAATTACACTCAGACTCAGAATAACAATTTGAAGATAACACAAAGTATTGTTCAGCTTCAGCATCGAACATATGGGTGATACCTATGGTACTAGAATGGTAGGTCGGTATCTTAACCAAGACACCATATGTGCAGTGATATTTTTGTATGCCGTCATTATCCCTATTAAATGCATAAGGTTTTACAGTTCTTTATCATTTTATTCCTATAACTTCTAAAGCAGATGTATAGATATTATAAGCGGAAATTATCACATATAATAATCATTTACTACAACACATATGGGAAAAGGATAAATCCATACATACATACATACATATCATCACGCCATATCCCTTGCAGGGTAGGCAGAGAGAACAGAGTGCCAGAGAACTCTATCTTTGCATACTTCACTCGCTTCCTCAACATTCATAATTCTCTTCATACACGCTCGCCGGTTTCAGAGACTCTTGACTCCACCTTCCTTCAGTACATGACCGATCTGGTCTAGGTAGGTTAGTCTCGGTCTCCCTCGGTACCTACATCCTTCCACTTTCGCATTGTATATCTTCTTAACCAGGCGTTCGTTCGGCATTCTTTCCACATGTCCGAACCATCGGAGCATTCCCTTTCGCATCTTTACACCAATACTCTCTTTCATACCTACTCGCTCTCTTACGTCGTCGTTACGAATGCGGTCGGTCAGCCTAACTCCACAGATTTTCCGCAGAGATCGCATTTCGACCGCATTAATTTTACTATCATACTCTTTTCTGCATACCCAACTCTCGCTTCCATACAGTAATGTTGGGACAAGCACTGCGTTATGTATTGCTACACGTGCTTTCTGGCTGAGGTGGTGGCTGCCGAGAAGTTGCCCCAACGCTCCGTTCACTCTATTTCCCGCATTCACTCTTCGCTCTATATCAGTGGTGTACCTTCCATCTCGGCTAAATCCACATCCAAGATATACAAATTCATCCACTTGCTCTAGTACATCATTACCTATTGTTACTCTTACATCTGTTCTGGTTTTATCTCTTTCAAAGACCATTATTTTGGTTTTGCTCACATTCACGCGTAGACCCCTTTTCTTACAATCTTCTGTCATTGTGTCGACTAGGGTCTGCAGGTCAGTCACTGACTGTGCCAGCAGGACTGCATCATCTGCATAAAGCAAAGCAGTGACCACTGAGTCGCCCATCTGGACTCACACATTCATATCGTTCAACCTTTGGAGACATTTATCCAGATATATGATAAACAGCCTGGCTGACAGAACGCACCCCTGCTTAACGCCGATATTGACGTCAAACCAAGGTGACATTCCATCATCCAGCCGCACACAGGCTCTACAGCCCATGTAACTGGACTGCACAGCCTGTAGCAGTTTACCGCTAATACCATACTCCGGTAAAATGTCCCAAAGTTCCTTTCGTACAACCGTGTCAAATGCTCTCTCCAGATCCACAAAACTGCAGAAAACCCTCTGACCTAGAGCCAGATGCTTCTCCACAATGTTGCGCAGAGAGAACACTTGATCCATGCATCCCCTTCCATTTCTGAAACCTCCTTGTGTCTCACACAGTAAACCATCGGACACCATCCTCATTCTCCTTTCAAAGGATAAATCGATACTAATAAAGTCAATTTATTTGTAAATATCTTGTCGAACAACTGTTCCATAAAATCCAAAAAGCATTTTTTATTTATCACTGTATGCCGAACTCCTCCCAAAAGGCACATTTATCATTTTGCTATTAAATATAATAACAATATAAACCCCGAAGGAGCTAATGAGCTCATCACAATAGCAAATGATACCTTCGGGCCGAAACCGAACTGAATGCCCTTTAATTAACCCTCAACTGCTTATTATATATTTATTACTATCCTTTGTTTATTTTATTACTAATAAATACAATATCCATAAGAAAATTCAATCTGATTTATGAATTTAAATACATAATTAAAATCTTTATAAAATATGTACTAAATTTTGCTTTTCCCATTGCCAGTTTTTATGTATAAAAAATACTCTTTTCATTTTAAATACCTTTGAAGTAGGTACATACTTAAAAGTCATGATTGATTGAATAGTTAAGACGTGAAACCATAAAAAAAATATACCTACTCATATTTAAAATATAATTTAGGTATTTCATTATAAGAGAGCAGAATAATTACGGTAAATAGTCAAATAATCGTGAATATTATATTGAGAATTATTTAGTTAAAAAGTTTCTTACTTATGGTAACTAATATTATAAATGCCAGAATGAGATTCTTTTCTTTGATATATTATGGTCATTTCATTTATTTCAGTAAATTTTAAAAAAATTCTAATAAATCTACAGAGAAAACATCAATGCTGGAGTAGCTAAATACGAATTAATCCTTATCTTTTATCGTTAATCTATGTGAATCTTTTCTCATATCTATATATCCCCCACTATTTCATTACTAACCCTAGCTAAATGTGTTAATATAGGGTTTTGGTTCAAGTTGTTTCTTTCTTGTGTGATATTTGCTAATCTCTCTTAGTGATATCTTACTATATCCATGAGAATAGAAGGAACGATGGCAGACTGAATTTTTAATCCACCAGCCATACAACGACTACATTATCATACAGCAATATTCCATTTATATGGTAACGGAGTAAGTATTCTGTGTGGTAACGGAGTAAGAATATAATTTACCCTATGTTAATCGTGGAGATCGTAAGAGCCGACTAATAGATGTAAAACATAGACAACATGTACGTAAGAGAAAGAAAACTCGAAACAAAATCCTCACCATCGTGGTATAGTAGGTCAACTTTCGTCCCATTATGGCGGAGGCTCGTGCCCAACGTGGAATATATATACAATATATGAGTTGCGATGATGATGATGATAATGATATTCTTTCCATTATGAAAAAAGATGATAAATGGAACACAAAAGATGACTTAGTATTTTTTGGTAAGTGTTAATACGACAAAATAAAAACTTTTGGGATAAGAACTTCAAGGTGGAGTGGATACACTTCACCACTCATTCGTTCATCGATCATCTAAGACATCCAATATTCTAGACATCTCCATTAAACAGGGATAAAGCCGTAATCACCTTCATAGCAATCGGGTTGGTCAAAACGTTTTATTTATATTCGACTTTAAGAAAATTAGTACGTTATTTAGTATTCATTTACTGACATGAAATTGCATATTCAAGATACGATATAACAACAAAAAATGCTCTCTATTGTTAAGAACGAGGCAATACGAATATTTTTTTATATTTTAATAGTCGGTCAGTAAGGCAGGTGGTAAACCAGGTGCTTAAATCGATCGAGATATTACTTTTGTAAAATAGAGCAAAGGTATCATCATTAAGGTAAAAGTTTGTTTTAGGTCCGTCACGCTATAGTTTTGTAAATAACGTTAAATGTTTTTGGCCTTCGATAATTTTGCTGACGTCACTTTTATAGATGCCGACATATTTTTTTAGGGTCGCCTATGAAAGAGGTCTTGCGTTTGTTTCTTTCGTTCAAACTTAGATCGGTGCTGTTAAAAGCGATAATTATTTTATCGTAAGGGTGTACCTTGTTTGTTTATATAATAGCTATTTTAATGGAAGTTCTGTTCGGAAGAATATAATGCATAAATTAAGTGCTATCTGTTTTAGATATCATTTCTTTGTCCAATTAATTGTTTCGTTTATTAAAAATATTTCCTGATAAGTATTTTCTTCTTTCTATTACCAATAATATGTTTTCCTTGTTTTTGTTATTAGTTGTTAAATAAATAAAGTATTATTATTATTTGTTTACAACTTAGTGTACCAGTTTTGGTTACAAGCTTTATGTACATTAGAATTATTATATATCAATATATACTTTTGAAATAAAACTATTCTTATGGATTTTATCGCGTTTGTATTTAACTTTAGGGGAGGACCATGAAGACCATAAAGTTTTCGATGTATCGAATGTTCAACTTCACATAGATATATTTTGAACATAAACTGCTCAGGTATTCTTGTAGTAATAATTAATAAAAGATAGAGACAGAAATTTATATGACATGTTTTATTATGAGAAATGTAATATTGCTAATAATCCTATCATTTATTAATTATTACTACTAGAATACCTGCACAGAATAAATATATAGTGCCATACTGTATTCTTACTTAGTCGTCACACAAAGGGTTCTTCTTCATCAGGTTAGGTCAATAATAATTATCCTTTTTTTTGACACGAGCCTCCTTAAAGGTGGGTCGTATCAAAAGATAAGAAATAATGAAAAGAAGAAAACTAACCTAACCTGTTATATATCACACTGGTCAAACCCGGTTTTTATATAGGGTTTTATTTCGAGTTTTTTTTTTTTTTTTTTTTTTTTTTTTCTCTTGAAATGTTATATATCTGATTATATATATCTTAGTCGTTTTATATTACACGAGTGGCAAAGGAATTGATCAAGAATTCTAGGACTTCACAATAATTACATCACTAAACACTAATTAAATGCTTCTTACAAAAAACTATTAGTAGATATGTTCATCCATTCATTCATCCATCAGCCTGAAGAAGTCCACAGTAGAACATAGGCCTCTCCACAAGAACGATCTTTTGCCCTCTGCATCCCACGGTTTCCTGCGACTCTCAAAATGTCGTCAGTCTACCTAGTGGGGAAGTCATACTACGCTGTGTCCTCTATTTCGTGATCGTCACTTGAGATTTTTTATGCTCTAACAGTTCGACGAACTATGTGTCCTACCCATCGTCACTTCAAGGTGCTAATTTTTCAGGCTATGTCGGTTACGCCCATTCTTATATGGATTTCCATATTTCTAATTTCATCATGTAGAGAAATATCGAGCATAGCTCTATCCATAGTACACTAAGCGACTTTGAGTAAGTGATCGCTGGTTAAACTTTTGTTTTCAGACACTGCGGATTATTGGACGAGAAAATCCTTCTAAGTTTACTATATATGTATATAGTTAGTATGTGCAATATATATATATATAGTAAATAAATCCAATGCATACATTTCGATGAGCGGCTTAGGCATCAATTAGACACGTAAATCAATGCAACTGGTAAAGCAAGGTCTAGCGAAGCGTTCATCTAAAACAATATAACACAAACCCACTAATTATACCATAGAACAAAGAAACAAAACAGAGTCCTTCATAAAACCTTTTAGAACCCCCACGACGCGACGCCGTGTTTTAAGCCGGTCCGAATAGGTACAAGTAACATAAAAAAAACTTACCCACATAAGTATCATTCAGTGTGCGATCGACTATGGGCACTGCTTAACGCGATATTACAAAAAGCGCAACCCTTTAATGGGAAGTCATGGTTTAAACGTCTTAAGGCCGACACACTTCCCATAAACTTAAGTAAGCTCTTACCGTGGATGATATGGCTACCTCCTTATTTAATCCTCTTTTGTAGTACCGCAGCACTCTTTTGTTATTCACCGAGGCGTAGTAATCTGCCTTCAGACTTTTATAAACAATTGCCGCAAAGAAAATTTGTTTGGATATAAGTTACTGAAAACGTAATTTGCTTCTAACAAAAGAAAACGGCCGTTGTTTACGGTTAAACCTTTTTTAAGCAGTATTTAGTTGGATAAATCGAAAATTATTTTTATTCAACAGTGGTTTACAAACGCTGTTATTAAGCTTGACTTAAGATTCACCAGAAATTTTCTAAATGGTATGATCTATATAATATTAATAAACACATTCATCATCATCATCTAAGAGAGAATATGATGATGATTATCATCATCTTAGCTCACATAAGTCTCCACTACTGAGTCCAAGCCTCCTGTGGAATAGAAGTAAAATGTACCTACTATACTACGCTGGTCAGATGGGTTGGTACAGGGTTTTATTTCCAGTTTTCCTTCTCTTGCATAGATGTAACATAAATATTACATCCCTTAGTCATCTTTTACGATATCCGCGGGTAAGATAGAAGGTGGTAAATTGTACCCTTACTTTGTCACCACACGAAATAAATACATACATTATTAAACAAATTATTACATCTAACGTAGTCAACATTACAATTGATTTCCATTCGTACATCAGCCATCAACTTCTGGTTTAATTGTTAACCTCCCAAAGGGTATCGGTAATGTCATAATCAGCAGCCTTGGCCAATGGGTTGATGTTCAAAATCGATATTGTAATTTTAATAGAAGGGAGTTGCTGACATTTTTTTTATTACTTTCCCTCAGCCGTTTTCTCACGGGCAATTAATTCAGTGACATGAGAAATTTAATCTCTTTAGACCTTTATCACATGTGATAGTGATAAAAGTACCAGTGATTATGTCAAGGACGCCCAGATATTGAAATAGTGGTTTGATTCAAACTTCAGATACGACTAAACTCTTATGTTTGAATCCACAATTTAATTTCTAATATTAGAGAGATAGTAAACTTTTATTCGCAAATCGTGCTCGATTATTAAGCTATCTAATGAGTATGTTATCACAAAAACTATACAAGCTTAGTATTAGCTTAGCATACATATTATATTTTCTTTTCAGATTACGCGTATTAATTATAAATTATTATTTAAAAATTAAGGAACATTTTCATATACTTAATTATGGGTAATTTGATCACAATACACGCTGACCAGATTCTCTTTAGAGAATATTCGTGAATTTCTTAACCCGGTTTGGACTCTTAATTGGAACCTTATTCAGAAAGAAAGCTTAGAGAATTGTATAGAGTTGAATATGAGTAATGAATATTATGAGTATAACATTATCTAATCACATTCTTTTCCTGACAAGGTGAAGATTTTATTCATTTGGTAATTAGTTTAACATACCACAATGCAAAGGAAATGGAAAGGTCTGGTAATCTTTAATCAGTTATGTCAATCTTAATGAAATATATTAAAATGCGTTATTGTTCAAGCAGAAACCGCCTTACATCTGACCTTATTTTTAAATTATACAATGGCCCGAATTCACATGTCTGTTTTTTATCCCCGTCAAGTGTGTAGAGATCCCAACCGGCCGACAACGAAAGGGTTGGATCTAATTTTTTTTTCGAACTGAACCAACTATCAACCAACTATCGTTTCTTTGCTTTTTACTATTTTGATTTTGTTTACTTATCTATGACATCGAAATTATATTTACATAACCCGTTCTTCAATACGATATTTTATAAGATAAACACATCGCATAGAAATCGAATGTTAAAAAATGTACAGAGATAAGTAGACATGTGATTTTGATTTAAAGTGAACAAAAGGTTATTGTTCAATGCATTTTAAAACACGTAAAATTCTATTCATTTAAATTATAATAAAAATAAAAAAAAACCATCAACTAATAATATGAATCTTCAATTCTCATAATATACCACTTCAAGTTGTGCAATACTGTAGACAACAGAAAACCGAGCCATATCGCTTTACAACTTTTTTTCGTATCAAGCAAAACGTTCGCGATCGTTGTCCGCTCGAATTATACCAAAGAGCAATCGTTCATTCAAGAGTGTATTGAATAGTCGTTAAGAGAGCAATGGGCGTGGGCCACAATGCGGCCCGTCGCGATATTCACTGCCATGTCGAGCCTGTGGTCGACAATTTCAGATCACTCGCATACGAAAATGCATGTAATATAAATCTTTCCGGTGAAGCACGAACAACCGACCACTCCCACTCGGCCTGCGGACTCAAATACGAATATTAAATTCCACTCGTACGAAGTCTTTATTTAAAATATATCCAACAATTTTGGCTTGTAATCTCATGTAGTTTAAGCATAGTTTTGCATAAATTTATCAACTATGAATTCGTCTCAATTGTATTAATTTTGACGCAGATAATTTCATTGTAACTTTAAACACTTTTTCTCTTTAACCATCAATAACGTTTGGACATTTAAATATCTGTTTTAAAGGTTATATTGTTCAATTTCTTATATTATCTCACATAGTATCTGCTTTAAAGTGTTTTGCGAATGAATTACTCACGGTCTTTATTAATGGATCTTTTCTTTATTGACCTTCAAAGTGTATTTGTAAAAAAATGTTATAAAACGTTTTAATTGCGGTTATTAGTGTCAAAACGTTAAAGAATAAGTCTGACATGGGTTGTTTAATAATTAATTGTACTTTATAATGCGTGAAATATACTTATTAATTGACTGTTTCGATCTCTGTTTATGAGTCATAAAATTGAAAATATTTTTCTCAAACATGCTTGGAAATTTGAGCATTATTTTGACAAACTTCTTCGAGATAAATCGAAACTGCTGTACTGACCAAATACATGCGAGCAGCGGCCGGCAAAAAATGTATGAAAATCCATATCTGTCGTGATTTAGCGGCCAAATAAATATACATATATGTAAATTGATATCTGTCGTGTATTTTAGAAATGAAACGATTTGTTACTTCAAAATATTGCAACCAAATAGGCAACTTATCAGAGTTTTATTTAATTTTCAAACTGGCTTGAAAAAGAAACCTGTTTGATAATGAAAAAAAAAAAAAACCCTTTCGCACGTAAAAAATGTTATTCGTTGTTCGTCATGTATACAGTTATACTTAGTACTAGGTACTTAGTTTTAATTGCCGCGCATTATTTGAGAAAAGCACTATACAAGCCTTGGCCACAACTAGGAATTGATGGACTTACGTATATGTGCCTCGGCTACGACTCGGCCCACATTTACACGTTCGTCCATCAATCCCCGTTTTGCTGGCCGCTGCAGTAATGTACTATATTTTATACATTTTTGCTGGTAAATAATTAAGAAATTGTATTGAATGTGTATTGTTTTTGTGTTTTATTATAAGTGAATATTGTTTAACTAAGCGCAGCGGTATATGTGATAACATAATAACTGCAACAAAGGAAGCGGGCCATCAAAGTGACGCGTCGTATCAAATCGCGCTGACATTGAAATACAAGCGATAAATATCGTTACATTCGTGACCTCAGCACTGCGGTTACAACAAATACGTAATTAATAATTACATAATAAAGTAAGGATTATAAAATTATTATTTCATTTTATAATAATTAAATAATAATTACTACAAGAAAAGGTGTTAGACATAGCAACCATTGCATTCATTCAAGTGTTAGACATAGCAACCATTGCATGCAGCATGGGTGAAGTGGTAGGTCTTCTTTCCTTTCCTCCATTTTAAAATACTTTGTATTTATTTAAAAAATAAAATGAAATTGCAATTAATTGATCTAACACTAAAATAAAATAAAACTGTAGTAAAATGTCCTTATAAGTAAAATGCGACTAACCACACCAGCAGAATTACTACAGCGTTTGAAACTGTTTCACAATAGGAGTGTCTTACAATAAGTGTGGCGAGTGATAATCATTTTTAGACTACTAAGTGATTTTCTAAAAATCACATTATTGAATTATAATATAATAATCATAATAATAATGATGTATTATGCATGACTGCACAGATGGCGTAGTGGTTAAGATACCGACCTTCTGTACCAGTGTCGCGGATTCGATTCCCACGCAGGACAATACTGTTTGAGATCCACAAAGTATAGTTCTGAGTCTGGGTGTAATTTGTCTGCGTTAATTGCACGTTTGTAAGTCCGCAATACCAGGCTTATTTCCTTAGTGCAGGGTGTTTTTTTTTTATAAAATAAAAATGAAAGCCGGAGAATCTGTCAAGTTAGGCTGACTGATCGCATTCGTAACGATGACGTAAGAGAGCGAGTAGATATGAAAGAGAGTATTGGTGTAAAGTTGCGAAAGGGAATGCTCTGATGGTTCGGACATATGGAAAGAATGCCGAACGAACGTCTGGTTAAGAAGATATACAATGCGAAAGTGGAATGATGTAGGTACCGGGGTAGACCGTGACTAACCTACCTAGATACGTACTGAAGGAAGGTGGAGTCAAGAGTCTCCGAAACCGGCGAACGTGTATGAAGAGAATTATGAATGTTCAGGAAGCGAGTGAAGTATGCAAGGATAGAGTTCTTTGGTACTCTGTTCTCTCGGCCTACCGTGTAAGGGATATGGCGTGATGTAAAAATGAAAGAAACATTTGTTGCAAAAATTTAGAGATGATAAAATACCTATTCATTGATGTCTAACCAGAATAATGTCAGGACTACCACGTGCTAGATATTTTAATGCTGATTTTAAACACGAAGTAAGTGTAGATTTTAGTCACAGCCTTTTAATCACTCGAGGTTTCAATCATTCTTCAAACAAAACAATCCCGCATTGTAGTTCAAAAATATCACCTTTTTATACTTATACGCTATTTAAAAATTTCTGAAGATATAGCAACTAGATTGGCACAACACACTATATTTGGATGAAAGTAAAACGTAAACTTTTTTCTTAAAAGCCTATCTAATAATATCTAACTTTTCTCCTTCTGTAAGATAATGATTTCGCAGAAAGAACTCGAGTACGTTCATTGTCTGACATAAAAAAGGTATTACTGTATTTTCATAAGGAGATTATATCCTATAAACAGTAAGATTCAATTCATCCTAAAAATAAAATTCCGGTAGTTCTTATCTACCTAATATATTTTATCAAATAAAGATACTTTGACTTGGATGTTTTTTAATTCTCTTTTAAAAAAATATATTTTAGTTTTTTTTATTGCTTATGGTGGAAAACGAGCAAGCAACACACCGGATAGTAAGTGTCACTGCTATCTATGCTATACCAAGGGCTAGGCCACTGCCTTCCATTACAAACCCCGAACCCACCCAGTTGGGCTTTCGGCTCTCTCACTCACCGAACGAAGTGCAATAGCACGTTGCCATTATTCAGACGTCGATCTTCTGCAAGAGTCCATACTCTTACTACCCCAGACGGATCGGCCGTGGACAGAGAACTGTCAACAACGTGGTCCTACCATTATTTATTTAATTATGCGGAATATCTAGAGAACAATCATTATCATCTCAGCTCATATATGTCTCACTGCTGGGTCTGAGTCTCCTCCATAATAGAAGGGAAATTGACCACACCACGCTGGTAAGACGTGTTGTTAATAGTTTTGTTTCGAGGTTTCCTTCTCTTGTATAGATGATGATTGCGTTTTATATGCTCTTAATCGTCTCTTACGATCACCCTTTTTTTTTTTTTTTGGTGGGCTATGGACGTCGTACCCCGCCAAACTGGTCCGGGGTGACGGAAGAGGCGGCGCGCAACCCCATTAACCCACCCTGCAAGCACCTCTTCTTCGCCGTGCGAGCGGGCCACCGGTACCCGATCTTTGTCTTCGGTGGTACGCTCGGCGGTGTGTTTTTACGATCACCCACGGGTAAGATATTGGATAACACCTGATGGTAAGTGCTACTGCCGCTCATGGACCATTGCAATACCACGGGTACGAGATTAGAAGAAAGTAGTATATTTCTTTTTTTATAACAACGTTTTGTTCCACAGACTTTTGTCGTACCTTTTTTATGTTATATATTTTAATTATGTTATTGATATTATATAATTCATGTTTTCTTGAAGTAGCTTTAATACATTTATGATGGTTTATATGTATATTGGTAAGTAGATATTATGAAATATCAACTTTTTAAATTTTTAAACTACCTACCAAATCGGTTATAAGTAAAAATATTATAAGTACAGTTATCCACTTAGCACAGATTATTTCAACTATATATCTGGTAAGTAACTGTAGAATTTCAAGGCACAATGATTAGAGACATTTTATAAAATAGTTCGTCATTTAACTATTTTTACAATTGACAAAAAATACCTGGGTAGGTACCAAGATTTGAGACATCGTGATTCCTAAATATAATAGAAATCTTTTATATTATAAATACAACAAAAAATCTCACAATAAATTATATTTTACCATTTCGCCTTTCAATTTTCAACTTTCACATTATATCTAATTTCTAATATTAATACCGTGATAATAAAATTGATGTTAAAATTATTTAATTTAAAAATACACCAAATTTCTCTTTTCCCTTTCATTATTAACACAATATACTTAATATTTTATATATCTACCTGAGCCAACTCTATATGATGGTTGGTCAATAATTATATTCCCAAGGAGGGTTGATGTCAGGCGACGGTCATAAAACTATTGCCAATAACATCTGCAATATGTATAATGGAAGTGGAGTACATATAGCGTCGACCCCAAGTAAGTGGGATAAGAGCAAAAGAATGAACATCTAATATTTTAAATGTAAATTTTATATATAATTAACTATTTAAAGTAATACCTATTATTTATATCCGCGTGGTGATAGAATAAGAATACAATTCACTACAGCCTTCCTACGCATGGTTGTCGTAAAAGACTAAATATAATATGCAGATAACATCTACACATCATCATGATCATCATCATCACAGCTCATATGTCCCACTGTTGGGCTCGAGCCTCCTCCATAATGGGAGGAAAATTGACCTACTACGCTGCAGCGTGGTAGGCGTATAGTAGGTCAATTTATAACAACACGTCTGACCAGCGCGCTGGTCAGCCGTGTTGGTATAGGGTTTTGTTTCGAGTTTTCTTTCTCTCGCATAGACGTTTTATATCCCTTTGTCGTATCTCTATATATTTGGTGATGAATTGTATTCTTACTCCGTCACCACACGGATTCACATCTACACAATAAAAAGAAAACTTGAAAGAAAACTCTACACCAACAGGTCTGATTAGCGAAGTATAATAGGTCTATTAGGAAATAGGAGGGATCCTATTGTGTAAAATAGCACCCAGCAGACGTATAAGAGCTGAGACGAAGCAAATTTACGATAATAAATTTACAAACAAGCACGTAACATATACAATAAAATGTAACAAATCTCCTTAACACATTAAAACAAGCTAAAATAAGACTTAGGCAAATAGTCGGAGTTCATTTCCCAGTTCTATAAACGGAGTACACTTTACACTCATTCCATATACATGTGCATATGTGTAAACCATTTAACTGTGCAGTACTGCAGCTTATTTCTGGACTCATCTAATACAATTGCGTTATAACAATACCATTCATAACATTGTCACGATAATTGCTAAGTATTGAACCCGCAAGATATCTAGTAGCAACGTGTATAGATTCTACTTGAGACAAAACGACATCGTGACGGCACTTTTACTCTATTTGTTGAAAGCGTACTATAGTTTAGGTGCATTAGTTTGAAGTGGGCGCATACTGTTCTCACGAACGCAACTCGATTGTTCCACAACCTCTTAACTACGAGGCTATCAGGCCACGACCCTCGGTTATACAATAAAAACTGATGCTACATACTCAAATATGGGGGTTCTTGAGGTGTGTTTATATTTAGGATGGGCAGTATTAATCATAAAATCAATAATCTATTATTACGATAACATCCTTTGAAATTTAATAAGAAGTGCTTGAATATAAATTTGACGTTTGTAAATTAATAAATTCATATCGAAATTAAACAAATTGTCAGTACAGGTGATGAAGTGGTAGAAGGTGACCTGCTATAACGAGTATCATGAGTTCGATCCCACACAGGAAAATTCTTAGTGTGATCCAGAAATGTTTGCTTTGAGCCTGCGTATTATTCGCGTCCTTTAATAACGTATAAGTATGTAAAGTCTCCGTGAAAGAGAAGATTTGTTTCTTGATGCGGGATGTAGTCTTTAATAAAAATATCAGTGAGTTGCTGTGGTTATTTTTATAAATTTGATCCTTATTTTAGACAAATCATAAGGTCATAAGCTATATAACCAATGTGTGTCAGTAATAAATTATAGCACTGAAAAGAAGTTGTTAAACCTCATAATTAAGCTCAGAACCGCTCAACGTGCCATGAAAAGAAGAGTTTAGGATGTCTCTGCGTGATAACATCCAAAATACGAAACTGTAGAATAGCAGGTGTAAAAGATATAGCTTAAAGAATTATTACACTGAAATAACAATGGGCAGACCACATCGCTCTTTAAAGGGTAAGAAAGGATGTCCATGGGGAACACAAATCGGACATTGTAGCGTAGGATGTATCCCTCTAGGTGGGCTGACAATATCTTATAAATGGGAATGGATATGAGGGAATTGCTGTATACAGATTACCACACAATCTTTCTAAATGGTAATTTTGTGGAGAGGCCGGTATCCAACAATGGATGGCTAAGGAATGGATAACTCTAGTCATTTTTGTCGCCCACAATACAAAATTTGTAAAATCAACAATCTATCAGTGGACGCTTCGTTTAAATCAATACATTTGTCTCGCAGATTAGCAGAACAATTAGATAAAATTTAAAAAATTATTACTTTTTTATATTAAATACATATATGTACCTTCAAAGCATTAAAAAAGCTGTATTTTCGAATTTTATTTATTTACAAACGTGATCGCGTATACCTATACAAAAAGCCTTGAATAACGAAACGTAGTCTATTACGGGGATTACAATATGCGAGGTATGAGAGCTATGATGATTGACAAGTGTACTCCTCCCACCAAGTTTGTGGCCGGTCAAACGCAACGGACTTTATTACATTCTTTTAACTTTCGATTTACACACAACCCTCAATTCCAAAACGATTAAATCCTGCAGCTTTAAGTCTGCTTTTTAAATTAAAAGTAAAAGTATTTAAGTGCGTATAAGAATTACTGTTGATTAGAATAAGGCGTAATTAATATTTATTAAATAAATTTAAGGTGCTATGACACCCTTGAGTTTTTAAAAGGTAACTTCCATCCTTAGGTCCTAACCTATGGTGCAGTTGATCCAGGTTGACATAAAGCTGAATTGTCCGGTCACCCGACGTGAGGCCACCGCGTGAGGACGACGCCTCGACGGCGAAAGCTGCCGGGGCGTCGACAGGAGAGGAGCCCGAAAGGGCATACCGCCGAGCGGGCCACCGAAGACAAAGATCAAACAAAGATCGGGTACCGATGGCCTGCTCGCACGGCGAAGAAGAGGTGCTTGCAGGTTGGGTTAATGGGGTTGCGCGCCGCCTCTTCCGTCACCCCGGACCGATTAGGCGTGGTGCGACGTCCATAGCCTACCTCAAAAAAACAAAAAAAAAGGTTGACATAAAGCTCTTAATCGTTTTTTACGACATCCAAGAACAAAGTAAGGTTTGGTAGTTATCATAGCCCAGCGGCTATCACACGCCACCACCCGTATACAATGACTACAATATATTAGTATCATAAACTAGATTTCTTAAAATTTCAGTATCGATAAATCACGTAACGGAGATAGTAAGTGGATACACCAAGAGCATTCGCTGCGTGACCAGTAAAACAAATTACATGTTTCGTTCATAAAAATTGGGTGCTAACTACATATTTGATTCTATGTTATGAAACTGTTGCATCATTTTGTCAATGTGATAAATACGATATAAGATCCATTTTGTTCTCTGAACTTATATAGATATATAGACTATTTAAGTTATTGACTTATTTATGAATGAAAATTGATTGTTACACGTGGAACTCCAACCCTCATTTATTGGCAATCCGTTCTACTGTTGGAACGGATTTCTTACCAGATAAGTGTGAACTGTCGTAAGACAAACAACTTGTGGCTAGTTTCGTCATCTTTATGGAAGACGTGTGCCATCTACTGGACCATGGTTACACATTGTACCGATTTAATACTCTAATTTACAATTAGAATTCCATTAAACGACTGCATAAATGACATGAGCCTATTATCCAAATGACTATGATTTAGTATTTATGAAATTAGATTAAATTATTTGTAGATAAGATTGAGTAATTTTGACTTATTAGGATTTCACCGAAATTTATGAAGCGCAAGGACAAACTCAGAGACATCTTCAATTAGCGAATGCCGTTGTTTATATTTCTGAGTTTATAAAACTTTACAGACATATAGATATTTTTACTTCACTCCTATAAGTTTCAGTAAACGTTTTAGAACTTCATCTTTTTCGATTTTATTTTTCATATCGGACTGGTAGTTGCCGAGATGAAGCAGTTTCAAATAAAAAAAGCAAGCTCGTCGATGTTAACATAGTACTCAAGATAAATTAAAATTCATTTCGTTCCATATATTCCAACTTCAGTCATAAATATCTACGTTCAATTTGTATAGACTTCAATAACAAAGTTTCTCAAGGGAAATAATATAATAATTTTGGTTCCAAGACTGCATTGCACACAAAACAGTCGGGTTTTAAATACAGCCAATATTATTGTATAACAAGAAACAGTTAAACAAATTGAAAACACGTACCGCTGTGGTCGTATAGACTAAATATTTATTGGTCTAGACCATACATCGATTAAGTAAGCTTTATTATATTTTTTTTACATTGTTTCATTCAACTACTGTATAGTTACAAATTATAACGCCAGTTTAATAGTGTAATAGAATTCGCCCAGAGGCTTTAGTTTAATATTTATTCTTTAACTATTTTTTAATAGACTCACGCCTTTCTTTCTATAGGTACAGATCATCACAAATGTTATCCACAGTTTATTAGTTTTTTTTTTTCGTTCTCAACTTCTCCACAATGATAAAAAAGTTACTATATTAAGCTGCCTCTGTTTGGACGGATTGGTGTAGGCCTTCAATTAGAGTATGATTTTATTTTCAATATTATTCTTTTCTGTGTGTAATTTTATTATCTTTTATACATCCGAGATAAAAAAAAGGGTGGTGAATTCTGTTTTTACTTAGTATTGAAATTTGGCCGAAGGAAAAGTGTTTAATAGGTATCCGGTCATAATTAAAGTTCACAAGTTTAAAACATGCTATTTAAAATTGTCTTTAAGAAAATCCTGTGCAAAGAAATCCGCTGCAAACCTTAAAAACATATTAGACCTCTTTTCTTAATTATCAGTTTCTTCAAATATATTTGTCTAAGTAAATATAAGAACAATATTACATATTATAAAAATAAAATGATGATATGTATGTATGTATAAAAATAAAACGACTAAATATAATAACGGCTTCAGGATGTTGATGTGACTGCCTCGTTTCTGCAGTGCATCGGGTATGTATTCGCAGGCTCGCGTAGACAATTTCCACGCCTTCATGCGACAGAAATCTGCCTCACTGCTCGGCAGGCTGCGGGCCAGTTTCAACTACATCCTGACAACAATTGTTAGAAGGTACGAGTCTCCCATTCTATGTGATATTTATCGTCGATGTCACACGAACACCAAACTCGTCACCAAATAGTGTAATTATATTACTACCATAATTTCTAAAATTGTATTTACTAACCTTCTATGGATGTCACTTGTCGGAAATAAAAAATATTATTATTATTGTATCTCCTTTTTTTCCATGTGATCTTCCATAGGGAAGATGCCCGGTCCTTTGGGAGGCTTACATGGGGATATGGATCCAAACACGCAGAGGCCTTTGGAGGAATTTAATTTAATTTATTATTATTATTATGTATCTCCTTTTTTCACGGGATCTTCCATAGGGAAGGTGCCCGGTCCTTTGGGAGGCTTACATGGGGATATGGATCCAACACGCAGAGGCCTTTGGAGAAATTTAATCTAAATATTGGGATGGGACATCTACCGATGACATTCCACGTCTGCACATAACATACGTGGACTGCCAGCGGTAAGTGTAAAACTATTGTGTGATTATGGTAGTTAATATCTGATTATGGGAGTGGGTGCTTAGTGGACTGGTTCATCTTAAATCTATGAAATTCTAACTGTCGTCTGCCTTCAAACCCATATATAGAGATGAACGGTGGCAGACGGTGACTATTATTATTATTATTATAAATAAAAGTCTATACTAACATTAATGTATTAAAAAAACCTCAATGTAAAGTGCACAAGTATTAATTGGCAGCATCGCTGGTAAAGTGGCAAACCAATCCTCTATTCAAAACTCGTGTGTGTAGTTTATTGCCATTTAGTGAAATATTATGAGGCGTTTTTTTTCACAACATACATGTGTAATGTACAAAACTTATTGTTGACAACGAGATCTCAAGAATCTAATGCCAAGAGATCTGACTTATTCTGTAGCACCCCGATATATGATATAGTATACCTACGTGTCGAGGACGTGTATTTATTAAAACATATTTTATATTAAAATATTTAGTTATTTTGCTCTACAGCAGCTCTATATGTCACAAAAATATATTCACAGACATGAAGTGCGTATAAATTGGGCAAATTATTTATGAATCGTGGCCTCCAACCGAGATGTGAACATCAACGATAGAGATAGCCCATAAATTTAAAGTTGCTCAGGGAGCTATGAAGCGAACTATGCCTAAAATATTTGTGAAGGATGAAGTCAGAAATTAGCATAGATACTCAAGATACCATCAGAGTATTGAAATTGTAAATATAGTTTACAAAACTAGCAAGCTGGAGTGCCAATGGGTGACCATAGCTGCCCAAAAATGTCAGATTTGATTCCTTAAATGAAAATCGTAAACAGCAACTTGCGTAATGTAGCACGATCTTTAGTTAAGTATTACGATGACGTTAAAAAAACAGCAGGAATAAACTGGATGATGATGGATGGAGAACTGGGTATTATGGTGTAGGTTTTTTTTTTTTTTGGGGGCGGGTTACGGTCGGCACACTCCTCGTACCACTCCGTCCGGGGTGACAGAGGGGCGTAAGCATGCACACCCGTAACCCACCCGTGACGTCGCCTTCGTCGTTGGACCTATCACCGGAGCAGAGTGACTTGACGTCAGTGGATGGTGTAGGTTAAGGCAGGCCTTTATCCAACAGATGACTGTAATGCTTTTGATGAAATATATTAATCATACACATTCACAATTCACCACACCCTATATTACCCGCGGATAAGAGACAACTAAGAGATATAAAACGTATATAACGTTTATACAAGAGAAGGACAACTCGAAGGAAAACCCTATAACAACACACCTGATCAGCGTGGTACAGTAGATTAATAATCCTCCCGTGTGGAGGAGGCTCATACCCAATAATGGGACGTGTATGAGCTGAGACGAGACGAATGATCTTACATTTGATTTTAGTTTATAAAACACGACAAACATTTAACCTCAATACAGAAACATTATCAGTATTATGAAACGTAACGAATATGATTTTTATGTTGATTTTATGACATGATACAATTTTAAATATCAGCTCGTAATATTTGACGGTCGTTTCCTGGGGTGTTCGTGTTATAAATCAATAAACTGGCTCATATACTTTTGTTATGCATTTTAATTTATAAACACGTTATGTATATTAATATATTACTTCAAGGAAATATTTTTTGGGTAAATGTGTTATTTATTTATAGTAGTTTTTCTATAAATTATTAATATGAATGTACGTAGAACTAAGGTCGCTTCTTCGCTGTTGTGCACTCATAAAGGTGCTTATTATTGACCGAATACACTACGCTGCTATATTTTCCTAAATACAAACATTCATGTTTTATGTAAGGGGCCGTTCATAAATTATGTAAGGGATTTTGAAGAATGATTTGGAACCCCTCCCTCCCTACCGTAAGACATCATAAGATTGCGACTACTCCTCCCTACCCCTTAATAAGAATTTTTGCAAGATAAAGGCCCTATTGATCAAATATAACTCCGTTTATTCTGAAAATATCTTTTATTACAATTTTCTTACTACAAGTATCATTAACTCACTGCAATAGCATTAATCTGTGATGAATTAATATCCACTGGTGTGGTGGATGCTTTGACTAAAACTAAACTTAGTAATTTTCAATTTTATATCTTACGTAATGTCAGGTTCACTATAACCCATGCCTATAGTAAAGAAGTTATCAAATAAAGTCAACAACTAAACGTCTTACATAATTTATGAATGGCCCCTAATTCTATACAATTTAAGGGTCAAGTTACAATGCATATGAGTTTTTAAGTAGTTAAAATATTATAAAATGGTAAATAAATGTATTATTATTATTAGCAATTAATGAAATTTGAACCTGGTGGATAATTTTATTTTAGAATAATTTACTTATTTATTTAGGTCTTAGTTCTTTCCGTGTGGTGACGGAGTAAGAATACTATTCACCACCCCATGTCTTACCCGTGGGTGATCGTACGAGACGACTAAAGGATATAAAACGCATATAACATCTATGCGAGAGAAGGAAAACTCGAAACAAAACCAACCAACACGTCTGACCAGCGTGGTATAGTAGGTTAATTTTTTTCCCATTACGGAAGAGGCCTGAGCCCAACAGTGGGACATTTATGGACTGCGATGAATGAATGATGAATTTAGGTCCGTAGTTGTCACCAGAATCAAGGAATCGGTTCCAGTGGCTTTTAAATTAGTAAAGAGAAGTAATATGATCGCCTATGGCTTCGCGTATTGTCCTTTCATCGCCTTAGATGACTTGGACAGGATATGGGCCATAGTTTGTCAAAAAGCTACTAGTAACGGTAGGCCGTTTTCTTGTGATTACGGGATAAAATCCTTCTAAGAGAAAGAACAATAGACAATGTATAAAAAAACCTTTGGATGTTCGGTTAATTACTTAGTCTTAAGGCGTAAAAGCACAATAATATAACGAAATTATATTGGCAATTATCATCATCTTAGCTCATACACGTCTCACTGTTGAGCTCGAACTTCTTCCGTAATATGAGAGAAATAAACCTACTATACCACGCTGCGCTGGTCAGACGTGTTGGTATAGGGTTGTGTTTCGAGTGTTCCTTTTCTTATTGACAATTATAAGTTAGTTAAAATACATGCTCACAATTTCTCTCGACAATCATTTGAAAAACTTCAATTTAGTTTGGTACAAACAAAACATTCTGGAAGATATTTGGTTATAATGACAGCTTTGTGTAGTTATAATATAGAATGACAAACTTGTGAAGATATAACGGAACCGTTGATTATAAAGTCGAAGGTCAAACTACCGATTTGTCGGCATCGTCGGATGTTGTAAAGAATGCGACGGCTGAACTACTTGTCTAATATCTGCAAATATTTGAAAGTATTTTTTGAGTAGAATATTTCATATTATTTAGATATAGGTACGTTCGGATTCGGATACGTTTTTTTTGCATGTTCACTTAAAGAACTTCGACTAAGATATTAAAGACCTTTAACTATAGATAAACAAATATATTTCCGTGTAGTGGCGTGGTAGAAAACAATGTGTCATCATTTATAAAAACCTGATTACGAGCGAAAAATGACTGTCACACATGGGATTCGAACCCATGCCTATTGGAAGTCCGTTTCAATCGTGCTATCACTTACACCAGCGCAGCGTGACCTGTTACTATTACATTAAATTTTCGTTTCATATTATATTTTCGTCTTTTTTTATAGGAGACGTGTGCCATCTACCCGCCAATGTTTACACATTATACAGATTTAATACTCTAACTTTGCAGTTAGAATTGTATTAAACGATGACACAACCCTGTTATTCAAATTACTTAACATGCTTGATTATTTATAAAAACTTGATTACGAGCGAAAAATTATTGTCACACATTTGGGATTCGAACCCACGCCTATTGGAAATCCGTTTCAATCGTAGGAATTATAAAAACTGGCTAAGCAATCATCGGCGAATGAGAAGCAACACTCTTCTGAGCTAACAACACAAACTACGTTCATTAACCCGCTCGCCAAGAGTGGTGATTATGATATTATCTTCCCTCGTAAGAAAGTCAAATCCAGGTAGAGATGTCGATAGCTGTGTGGTAGCGGCTACGAATACTACCAACCCTTACTTTACTCGTGGATGTCGTAAAAGACGACTAAGAGCCTTATAATGACATGGGCCGACTACATCTGATGCCGTTCGGTCAACAATTACATTCCCAAGGAGGGTTGAAGTCTGGCAGACAGCCGGTCATGAAATTATTGCCAATATCTTTTACAGTATATACTACGAAAGAAGAGTACATATTGTATCGACCCCAAGTAGGTAATTGGGATAAGAGTAGAAGAATGATGATGATGATGATGATGTCGATAAGCTGATGAATGGAAATATATTTAATCACAACAAATATGTATAATTTATGTGACGATAAAGCATATATAGATATAGATACTGTTGAATGTTTCACTGTTATTCTTTCGTAATCGAGCCACAACTTTTGACTTGAGCATACTTTTTTTTTTTTTTTTCACATATGTTAGGTATACTAATATACTGCCCATGTCGTGCAGCGTTCCACAGCGGTCGGTTCTGGGGCCGACTCTGTGGGACATCGGGTACGACTGCGCGTTGAGAGGGAGTCTCCCCCCCGGGCTGAGCTTGGTGTGCTACGCTGACGACACGCTCGTCACAGCCCGGGGCAGGACACTCGAAGAGGCGGCGAGCCTGGCCACTCTCGGCACCGAGGAGATGGTCAGGCGGATCGAGGCGCTGGGGCTCAGGGTGGCCCTAAACAAGACGGAGGCCCTACTTTTCCATGGGCCCCGTGTGAGGCTGCCCATCGGCGCCTCGATAGTGGTAAACTCCATCCACATCAGCATCCAGGCCCATATGAGGTACTTGGGTCTGGTGCTCGACGGGCGATGGTGGTTCCGGGAGCATTGCCGACAGATTGCTCCCCGGCTTGTCGGCGCGGCGTCCGCCCTTTCTCGACTCATGCCGAACGTGGGCGGACCCAGTTTCGAGGGCCGACGGCTGTATGCGGGGGTCATCCGCTCGATGGCCATGTACGGCGCACCCGTGTGGGCGAGGGCTCTGAACGCCCAGCTCAGGGCGGTGCTGTGGAGGCCACAGCGAGCCATGGCGGTCAGAGCCATTCGCGGGTACCGCACGGTGTCGACAGAGGCGGCGTGTCTGTTGGCCGGGACACCCCCGTGGGACCTAGAGGCGGAGATGCTCTCCGACCTCTACCGGCGGGTTATCAAAGCGCGCGAGGAAGGTGGCTCCCCATCGTTGAGCGAGATAGCCACCTGACGCGTGGATGCCCGCCGAGACGTCATCGCCCGTTGGGCTACGCGGCTGGAGAGGCCTAGGCACGGTGTGGAGACCGTTGAGGCCCTCCGGCCCGTATTGATAGAGTGGATGGAGCGGCGGCACGGAGTCCTCACCTTTCGGCTGGTGCAGGTATTGACGGGGCACGGGTGTTTCGGGTTGTACCTGCACAGGGTCGTGTATAGGGAGTAGACTCCGGCCTGCCACCACTGCAGGAGTGACGAGGACACGGCGCAACACACGCTGGAGGTGTGTCCGGGATGGGAGCGGCAGCGCCGTGACCTCGTCGCTGTCATCGGTGCCGACCTGACGCTGCCGGCCGTCGCGAGGGCGATGGTCGACAGCATCAGGAACTGGGACGCGGTCGCCGCCTTCTGCGAGGCTGTCATCTCGCAGAAGGAAGCGGCGGAATGGGCAAGGGAGGACTCCCGCACCCCGGGCCGCCGCCAGCGGCCGGGGCGGCGCAGGCGCGAATACCTGCGCCTGATGCCGCCCTAACCGAGGCTTCGGGTGATGGGACCGGGGAATTGTCCGGTCACCCGACGTGAGGCCACCGCGTGAGGGCGACGCCCCGACGGCGAAATCTGTCGGGGCGTCGACGAGAGGAACCCGCGAGGGTGAACCGCCGGGCGGGCCACCGAAGTTAAAAATCGGGTCCCGGTGACCCGCTCGCACGGCGAAGAGAGAGTAGAGTTTTTACGGTGGGTCTATAGGGTCACGCGCCTCCTTCTCCGTCACCCCGGACCGATTTGGCGGGGCGAGACTAATCCATAGTCCACCAAAAAAAAAAAAAAAAATAGGTATACTAATATACTGACGTGAAATACATGCCAGAGGTCTGCTCAAAGGGTAAAGATATAGAATATGATGAGATGCGATCAAACTATAAAGTAATCAAATCGACAGACAGCCAGCCATCAGCAAAAAATAAAGTTACCCTACTAGTCCGTAAACAGAATTAGATCCTAATATTCTGAACGTCGATAATATTCCATCTAAATAGAAAAAAAGTACTTGTCAGTAATTAGCCGTAGGAAAATTATCATCTACCTAGTAAGTCTTATCATCAAATAATATTAATTTAAATTACTGAAATTTAGCATTTAATATGCTTAATTATTTATAAAATCGGGTAAATCGGGTAAAATCGGTAATCGGATTTTATAAATAATATTAATTTGTTCATATAATTTAAATTAATGTGTGGTAAGCTGTGTGGTAGCGGTTTCGAATACTAACAACCCTTACTTTGCTCGTGGATATCTTAAAAGACGACTAAGAGCCTTATAACGACCTTTTTTTTTTTTTGTTTTTTTTTTTTTTTACGGTGGGCTATGGACGTCGCACCCCGCCAAATCGGTCCGGGGTGACGGAAGAGGCGGCGCGCAACCCCATTGACCCACCCTGCAAGCACCTCTTCTTCGCCGTACGAGCGGGCCACCGGTAGCCGATCTTTGTCTTCGGTGGCCCGCTCGGCGGTATGCCCTCTTGGGCTCCTCTCCTGTCGACGCCCCGACAGCTTTCGCCGTCGAGGCGTCGTCCTCACGCGGTGACCTCACGTCGGGTGACCGGACAATTCCCCGGTCCGATCACCCGAAGCCTCGGTTAGGGCGGCATCAGGCGCAGGTATTCGCGCCTGCGCCGCCCCGGCCGCGGGCGGCGGCCCGGGTCACGGGAATCCTCCCGGGCCCGTTCCGCCGCCTCCTTCTGCGAGATGACAGCCTCGCAGAAGGCGGCGACCGCGTCCCAATTCCTGACGCTGTCGACCATCGCTCGCGCAACAGCCGGCAGCGTCAGGTCGGCACCGATGACAGCGACGAGGTCACGGCGCTGCCCGTCCCAGCCCGAACATACCTCGAGCGTATGTTGCGCCGTGTCCTCGTCGCTACTGCAATGGTGGCAGGACGGAGTCCACTTCCTCCGCACGACCGTGTGCAGGTACTTGCCGAAGCAACCATGCCCCGACAAGACCTGCACCAACCGGAAAGAGAGGACTCCGTGCCGCCGCTCCATCCATTCCATCAGTACGGGCCGGAGGGCCTCAACGGTAATGACACCGTGTCTAGGCCTCTCCAGCCGCGTAGCCCAACGGGCGATGACTTCTCGAGCCTTATAACGACCTAGGCCAACTCCATCTGATGCCCTATTTGGTCAACAATTACATTCCCAAGGAGGGTTGACATCTGGCAGGCGGCCGGTCATAAGACTATTACCAATAACTTCTACAATATGTACTATGAAAGAAGAGTACATATTGTATCGACCCCAAGTAATTGGGATAAGAGTAGGAGAATGATGATATAATTTAAATTAATATACACTAGTATCCCTAGTATATACTACTATCACATGAGTAAATAAACGTATTATTTACTCATGTGCTACTATATCCCTATCCCTACTTTAATATTATAAATGTGAATGTAAATTTGTTTGTTACACTTTCACGCGAAAACTACTTAACCGATTATCATGAAACTTTGTAAACATAGTCTTCGAGGTATTAGAAAGAACATAGGATAGTTATTATTAAAATAAATACGGAGTTTTAACAAAAATATTTTGAAAGGCATGATAGCTATAATCAATAAGATATTAATTTGACCATCGGTAATACAGCACCTAGAGGTTGCACATTATTGGCATTGGTTGCTAGATTATCAATTTTTTTGACAAACAAACATTCATTGTATCATCAGACAAGCATTCATTGTAGGTATGTAGTAATTTTTAAATACTGAATCACATTGATTCAGATCTATTGGAATGTAAGATCTTTAATATTTATTTAAGGGCTTCAATAAGAGCGAAAGCCCCGCGGCTCGCTTCTTATAAGCTAGTCTTTAAATAAAATCTAAATGTGGAATCTCTCATCAATATCTAGCTTTTTTATATAAAAATACTGTCTTAATCTTTCAATGTTAATACGAGCAAAGTTTAAGTATCATATACCGTAAATTTGTCAATAGTTGAATTATTTATGACTGTCGCTAAGCAATAAAACACATTTTACGGAATGTTATCATGAGATTAAATTTCCAAAAAGTCATTGACTCGTTTATTCCCTTTGGTACCCTAGTTAGTTACACTTGGTTCAGAAAACTTATAAGATCACGTAAAATTCATGTTACCAGGTATCGAAAAGAAATTGCAGAAGTATTTAATTAGCTAAATATCAACTGCATTCTCATTCATGTGCTGACGGGTAAGAATACAATGAAATAGTTTTTTTTTTTTTTTTTTATATTGCTTATGGCGGCAAACGAGCAGACAGCACACCTGATGGTAAGTGTCACTGCCACCCATGGACCTTTGCCAATGGTATAGCTAGGCCGCTGCCTACCAATACAACCCTGAACCCACCCCAGTTAGGCTTCCGGCTCTCTCGCTCACCGAACGAAGCGCAATAGCACATTGCTATTACTCAGACGTCGATCTTCTGCGAGAGTGTGGTACTACCCCGGACGGACCGGCCCGCGGCTGTAGACAGAGGACTATCCACAGCGTGGTCCTACCACAATAGTCTCGTGGATGTCGTAAAAAAAAAACTAATTAAAGAATACTAGCACATAAGATTTATGCAAGTGATCGACAACTCGAAATAGAACCTTATGGCAGCGTAATATAGATTGGCAATATCCTTCCTATACTTATAGTAGTCACGTACTCAAGAATGGAATGTTTCGGAGCTATGTTAAGCAACTAATAGGTAGCTTATTTGACTGTGATCTTGATTCTTAAAAGTTATTGGCAATCTCTATTTTTTTATACTGATTGACTCCATCAGATTAGTATTCCATTCAAAATTAATTATACGTTCACTAATATTAACTCAGCATATCATGTGCGTCATACACGTCACACTGCTGGGCTCGAGTGTTCTCCATAATAAGAGCGAAATCTACTATACCAAGTTGATCAAACGTGTTGGTATATTTCGAGTTTACCTTGTCTTACAAAAGTGTTGTAAGCATATTATTCCTTAGTCGTCCTCTATGATACCCACGGGTAAGGTAGTGTATTGTATTCTTACTCCGTCATGACACGGCAATGGCTGATACCAATACTAGTATGGTAGGGAGATCTTCAAAGAAAGCTGAATTTATATGCATTTACACAGGTTTATAGATATCAACATCAAGTTAGGTTAAATCAATAACTTAGTTCTTTAATTTGAAGATCTCCATTGCCCTTCATAAACCTACACATACATACATACATAGATACATATCATCACGCAATATCCCTTGCAGGGTAGGCATAGAGAACCTTCCTATTCTTCATATTCCTTTTTATATTTATTGATTTTGATTATCACTAGTAAAAACCTGTACCGGTACGTCAAAATCTTTTCCAGTAGTAGTATCTTCCAAACAAAATTCAACAATTTTAAATTATGCGTAACCAAATTCTTGGCATCCAAACATCTGTATTCCCCGCAAACGTTTACGCAACATCTAATTAGAAGTAACTGTTTATTATCACGTTAATAAAGCTCGATAAAAAAAAACGTCGCTGTTAGTTAGCCGTTATATGACACGACTTGCATTTTAAACTGCTATAAAAGTAAAAGTTTAATATTTAGAGATGTGATAGTTAAGATAAAGTCTATTCCATGCGATGCCACCTGCACTTATTCTATACAAAACATTATGTTTATTTACAATCAACTTTGTTCATGAAATTTTAAGGTATATTTTTGATTGTAATGATTTTCAAAGGGAATATTTGATTCGGGAATCTGGTATGCCAGAGGTATAGTATCGAACTGCCTGCATTACCCACTCAGTGATGTGACTATTAAATATCAATATTTTATAAGATGGGGCGAGTTATTTTAGATTCTTATCGTCAGTATTAACACCTTGTTTGTTTATAAAATCTGAGGTATTTTGTTGATAAGAACTCATCTTTGATGGCAGCATCTGCTCCGGATGCGATTGTGTGGGATTAATGGTGTATTTTTAAGGTTATTAATTACTTATATCGTTAGCGTCATTTATTATTAAACTTCAATATCTGGAGCTAATTTCTGTTGAACTAAATAATTCGTCCCCTTAATAATTTTATACTTACTTCATCATCATTCTACTACTCTTATCCCAATTACTTGGGGTAGATGCAGTATCTCTTATTTCATAGTACATATTGTAAAAGTTATTGACAAGAGTTTTATGACCAGCCGCCTGCCTGACATCAACCCTCCTTGGGAATGCAATTGTTAACCAAACGGTATGAGATGGAGTTAGCCCAGGTCGTTGTAAGGCTCTTAGTCGTATTTTACGACATCCACGAGCAAAGTAAGGGTTGGTAGTATTCTTAACAGCTACCACACAGCTGATGGCTGATAGCTGAGTTTTATACTCACTTATAAAATGATAAATAATATTGAAAAAAATATTTTAAATAGGTAAGTCTATAAAAATACTTTAGTTCTACAATAATATAGTGATTGTAATTAAATTAGTTTAACAATAAAATACGTGAAGGCAATGTTAAATTCAAGGTATATTCATGATTCAATTAGCTATTTATTCGTAACATCGATAGACATGATCGAGCAACGATCCAATCTGCACTCGCACTGACCTCTAACCACAGGCTGAGGTCACAACAAGTCATGAAATAAGAATTAAATGAATACTTTCCAAACCATACCCTTCTAGACAATTGTAATTGTTGTATTGAATGTACGTGTCTTTGCGATTGTTTTACGAATCACTTTTATTCCATACTACTTGCATGTTTCATTCATTCATTCATCTCAGCTTATACACGTCCCACTGTTGGGCTCAAGCCTCCTCCACAATGGGAGGGCAATTGACCTACTATACCACGCTGGTTAAATGTGTTGGTATAGGGTTTTGTTTCGAGTTTTCCTTGTCTCGCATAGATGTTATATGCGTTTTATATATCTTAGTCATCTCGTACGATCACCCACGGGTAAGATAGGGGGTGGTGAATTGTATTCTTATTTTTTTATTCTTCTTTTCACCACACAGGTATCACTACTTGCGTGTACTAAATATTAAATGTAAACATTTTACTAGAGCACATCAACAATTTTAATGTCTATAATACATAAATCACATTATTTTTTATTTTCATAGCAGTTGTTATGACTACAGTTATTGAACAGAATACTTGATGGCAAATGTTGTTAAATTTTGCCGGCACCGCTAACTTTTATATACACTGCTCCACTTCTATTCATCGCAGAGTTATATGCCTATTATTAGACTACAATCTTTCTCCATAAACATGCTTTCTGAAATATTTCTTTTAGAAAGCCAACTGGTAGGTTCTTATGTATATCACGTTCAAATAGACAAACTCTTCGACTTTATAATAGTTATATATTTAATATGCAAGTTATTTTTCATATTGTGATACAATAAGAAGTTGGAAATAATTACACAACCGCCACGAATTGGCAGACTCGTTTGCGATCACATGTAGCGTTAAAAGTTTCCATGGAGAAAGCTATTGCTTCTTTTTCTGATGGACCTGTAACTGGTTTTTAGAACTCATACGGGGAATGTAGATGAAGAATAATAATATTCCCAGCCATTTTTTTTTTCAACTTGCGTCTATAATCCTACGAAATTGCTGTCAGTTTTGACAAAGTGATATAACTATAATCGAGTTTCTTAATAAAAATAAAACTTGAACTTTTTATACATAGCAACGTTATTCATGTGACTATGCACTCTGCCACCTACGGTCATCTTCATCTGTCATTTCAAAATTATTGAATAAAAAATGGGACACGCACCTATCATATTCTACCAACATTGGAGAAAACATTGGCCGACAGGCACTGGGTCTATATGCACAAAATAACCCAAAGTTTAAGCCAACATTGGTAATATAGAAAAGTCAAACACCCGCCAGGACGATAGCAGCATTATCCTTTTTCTGACATAAATGTTAGATCGGATCTCATCCAGCAAAGGAGTTTTTTTTTTAAATGAAATATACCGTAAAAATTGTAAAAGCGAACACTTTTTTTAATGGCAGTTTAACTCGTAAAATATTTCTGTTATTAAGGTCAATTTATTGTTGGGCCTTCATTAAAAGGATATTTTATTGTGTAGGTTTTGAGTCGGTTAGTTAAACCGACTTTTTAAGACGAATACATTAAGTAGTTCGGACGTTTCTCATAGAGCTATTATAAATTATGAGGTCAGGGATACTACTTTATTAAAACGAAATTGGTCACTGTTAATTTTGTTATATACCAAGATTAATATTACGGTTACACATAAAATTATATAATATAATAATAGGTCGGGGAAAAAGACTTATCGCATATAATCTGTATAAACTTTTAATAAAATCTCTTTGGCTGTACTAACTATATCTGGCTGGTTTTCAAACCATTAAAAAGGTTACATTTCAAAAAAGGAAACAATTTGGTAAAATGTTGTTTCCCGCCTGAAAATGAGTGAATCTAATGAAGAAATTCAATATATTTTAAAATTTTATTACAACAGACAGAAATAAATGCAACGCAAGCCACAAAAAATTGTGACGTTTATGGACCTAATGTAGTGTCAGTAATAGTACAAAGTTGGTTTAAATGTTTTCAATCCAGGAAGTTTGATGTCAAAAATGCACCTCGCTCTGGTTGCCTTGTCACTGATAAAATGGACGCCATTTTTGAAAAAGTGGAGCAAGATCGGGTTATCAGTAGTTATGACGTAGCAGCCGATCTGGGAATTGACTACACAACAGCTTTGACTCATTTGAAAAAAGTCGTCTCCAACTGATGTGGCTTTCAATGTTCAAGCAACAGTTCGAGAAAGAAAAACTATCTTCGGCTAACAACTACAGTAAAAACAATAGATCACCCATAGGTATATGTATGAAATCAAACACACAGGATATAGGGTAATAAAATTAAGTAAAAACTTTGTTTACAATTAGATTCTTTTCTTATTCATCAATCCGTATATGACCTAGTGCAAAGCACTGATCTGATATATCACTTAAAATTATTATTAGTATCTACATCGCTAGAAACAATAATAAATTTATTAAAATTAAAACATGTTTATTCAGCGATTAATCTATATCTATACAGGAGGATGTTTGTATATAGGACATCGCAAAACTCAGAAACTATTTAACCGATCATTATGAAAATTGGCATACCTATGTATTTTTTCACGAAGAAGGTTTATATGCTATCCTCATTCATGTAACTCGCCACCAGGTGGCGCTGCGATATATCAACTTCTACCAACAATACAATGAGCTGGGTTTGATAGTCTTTTCTAAAGTTATTAATGATTTATAAGGATTTGTTATATTTAGTGAAAGGTCAGATTATGAGTACGCGTAATCGTAGAGCATGCATGAAGACTGTGATGAGTGTGAATGAAGCGATGCAGGTATATCAGAACCGTGGTTTGTGACAATCCGTAGTCTCTGCCTACCCCTCTGGGAAATAGGCGTGAGGCTATGTATGTATGTATGTATGTTATATTTAGTATTTATTTCTCACCGCATGGTGACGAGTAAGAATACAATTCGCCATTGATTTGCGTCGATATTGTAAGAGACAAGTAAGGGTGATGTTATCTGAATATTACCTATCTATATACACAGATAACATCTATGCAAGAGAAAGAATACTCGAAACTAAACCTATATGCTAATCCGTCTGACCAACCTGGTATCGTAGGTCAATTTTCATCCCATCGTAAAAGAGATTCGAACTTAGCAGTGGGACCTATATGAGCTGAAATGATGATGATAACGAATTACTACTACCTTGATCTAAATCTAGAATCTGCTTACAATCTGGAATACAGATTTTAGTAACATATTTAGATATATTTAGGTATACTTAAAGCGATTTTAATGATTAATGAGCTTATTGGGATTCCGGCCCAATCGTGCTGCCACTACACCACCGCGACTAATTGTAGGACATGCAAATTTCACTCCGTATTATATTTACGTCTTAAGGTGACGGTATGCTATCTACCCGACAATGTTTACACATTGTTATAGGCTTAATACTTCAAACTTTACAGTTAGAATTGTATTAAACGATGACACAACCTTGTTATTTAAATTACTGTAATTTTTAGCATTTAATATGCTTAATTATTTATAAAATCCGATTACGAAATGAAAAATGATCCCGCTTGCGACATCATTTTTCATTTCGTAATCGGATTTTATAAATAATTAAGCATATTAAATGCTAAAAATTACAGTAATTTAAATTAATGAGCTTTCTAAAGGAATAAGTAATACTGTGAATGTGTTACAATAGGTACTAAAAACAACTCCTTATTAAAAAATATCACCTACATATGTATATACCTACCTGAAATTATAAAAGCCGCAATGTATTCACACTCAATTTTAAAATCAGCGACGGTTATAAAATCGTTTCTTTTAGCACCTCGCGTTACACTTTATTATTGAATGCTAACAATGAATGTAGAATAGTGACGTCATTAGTACCTTTCAGATCGCCCGCTTTTGCCCCGATAATTGTTTGTATTTGGTAGTAACTAGTAGGCACAAGAAAATACTGTTTTTGTTTTGTTTCTCCATACATTTTTATTAGCCTTCGCCTATATGTTTTATTAATTAGCTTTTGACTTATTTGAGAATTAATTACAATAATAATTATTATAATTAAGTATGCCTATATTTAATTGTTTTTATTGTCCATGATCAGCAATAAATAATATGCTCTGCGGTGGCGTACTTTAAAACCAATCCTTATATCTTAAGAGACGACTTTGGAGTTTTACATTGATGCACGACTTTGCTCTGGGCCGCATCGATCGGATATTGTCTGGTCAATAATCACATTCCCAAGAAGGCTCGACATCAGGATCAGACAGGCGGTCGGTTATAAAACTATTGCCAAAAAGTTTGCAATATGTGCGATTGGAGAAGAGTGCGTATGGCGTCGAACGCAAGTAATTGGTCTTTAATCGTTCTCTGCTGGTACATTTTTATAAATAAAACTAAAATTATGATAAAAGGCGTCAATTTTTTTTTTATAAAACTAACGGTTCAGCCAGTACCCACTTATCATATTATAATGCCATAATTCTAAATACAAAGTATTCTAATTTTATATACATATTATCGAATATTTGTACTACATACCTACCTACATACAGTATCTAGGTTACGATACTATTATACATTAAGTAAAATATAGTAAGTAATGACTTAAAATAAAGAAAATAATTATTTTTAATTTTGACTATTACAAATTTAAAGTTAGTAATATAATCAAACTATATTTCAAATGAATTTATTTGAAATAGAGTTTATAGTTTGATTATATTACTAACTTTAAATTAGAAGCAGGGTATAACATTAATTGAAAAAAAAATATTGTAAAACTTCAACAGTCCTGACATTTTGCTACTTTCGTTTTATGATTTCGCAGTTTCATAAAAGTTCAATATATAACTGTTAGATGGCGCTATCATAAATAAACCTTTTGGTTTTCCTTGGTACTAAATACAATTTGTTCACTAATATAAATTATAATTATTTGTTTATTTCGATATTTATATTATTACCTTTCAAGTCTAATCATATAAAAAAATCATGTGGTGACGGAGTAAGAATATATAATATACCAAGGCGTGGATGTCATAACGACGGCAAAATAATTCAATTAAATAATTTTACTGCAATGAAGAAATACTAGATAGAAATCCCTATAGCTATGGTGAAAGTATATGAGTGGCTGCCCATAGTAGATCAATTCACCTCCGACTATAGAGGAGGCACCGCCGAATTAGGCATTACCACCGGTCATCATCGTTTAGGGGCAGGAACTACTTTAATTTTAAATAGTTACATAATAGAGAAGGTATTTAAAGTCGAGCATTAATATTTCACTACAATCAGCGCAAACAGTTTGGAACTTTTTTCTTTTTAATTTTACCTATGGTAATGTCTGGTACCTACTTTCTGGACTTAAAAAGAATTACATTTTAAGGGTTATGTTTGAACAAGACTTTAATGTTATATAAAATCGGCTTACAAAAAGTTCCTCAAAAAGCGACTAATTTTATAAGTCTAGTTCAAAAACATAGTACCTACATTCTTGATTATTCTCTTCATTTGTTTGTTTTAGAGCGACTTTGAAATTTTTGAACGTGAAATCCAATTATTTTAGTAATTCATCTCAGTCTGTCTTCATAAGCTTTGTTAAGGAAAAAATGTTTGATACTTTAGAAGAAAATTACATTTTTATTTAGCCTAGTTTGACTTTTAACATGAAAATACATAAATCCTGTTTAGTCGTTAAACTTTGACTTGTGATTTTAGGCTGACAAGGGAGTTGTTTAATTTTGAACAGAACCTTTTTAAAAGAAAAAGTGAAAAATTCTTTCTTAAATATTTGACGTATTCATTTAAACACTTATTTATACACTTACCTTTAATGTCTAATGATCCTGGCCGAATGTTGGCTGTCCGTGAAGCTTGATCACTAGAAATAGGTACAAAAATTTTGCTATTTATGAGCTTACCTTATTAGTACGGGAAAGAAAAGGATGATGAGGTTAGCACTCTTACTGTCACCATATTTTTTTTTTTTTTTTTTTTTGCCGTGGGCTATGGACGTCGCACCCCGCCAAATCGGTCCGGGGTGACGGAAGAGGCGGCGCGCAATCCCATTAACCCACCCTGCAAACATCTCTTCTTCGCCATGCGAGCGGACCACCGGTACCCGATCTTTGTCTTCGGTGGTCCGCCCGGCGGTATGCACTCTCGGGTTCCTCTCTCGTCGAGGCCCCGACAGCTTTCGCCGTCGAGACGTCGCCCTCACGCGGTGGCCTCACGTCGGGTGACTGGACAATTCCCCGGTCCGATCACCCGAAGCCTTGGTTGGGGCGGCATGAGGCGTAGGTATTCGCGCCTGCGCCGCCCCGGCCGCGGGTGGCGACCCGGGTCACGGGAATCCTCCCGGGCCCGTTCCGCCGCCTCCTTCTGCGAGATGACAGCCTCGCAGAAGGCGACGACCGCGTCCCAATTCCTGACGCTGTCGACCATCGCTCGCGCAACAGCCGGCAGCGTCAGGTCGACGCCGACTCTTACTGTCACCATAGAAATTGCTAAAGATTAATCTTTAGTATTTTTTAAACTCGATCATGTTTTTGAGCTACGTATGGATAATAGTAAAGAAAATCTTGACTAAGCTTGCTATTTATTAGAATTTCTCAATAGCATAAATAAGAGAAGGAATATCAGAAATAAATGCAGTTTGCGAAGGTAGCAGATAAATATCCCGCCGAATGTGGAGGAGATTCTAAACTTACAGTGGCAATTATAAAGAAAACATACATATTGATTCCTGGAATATAATATATTCTTATAATATATTCATATTATGAAATAGGGTATTATATTTTCGTTATTGAATATTTCAATAAGCATGGGTAGGTACCTACTCTGCGTATATAGAGGTGGCTTAATGACAAGGGAAAAGTGGTCGTAAAACTTCTTGAAAAAGTATAAGAGCATTAATAGGTTAAAAAAAATATAAATCCAATATTCATTTGAGAATCTATAGAGGAAAAAAGTCTTTAAATCTTAAAATTCTAAAATGTATAATAATTACTTTTTGCGGTCTCAAAGGAATAAAATGTAAAAAGATGATTGATGCTTAAACAAACAGAATATCAAAACTAGATGGTCATTGTATGTACAAGAGCCGAAGATAGAACGCCAAAGGAACCATTGAGGGTAAGTGTGAGTCAGCGAAAATTATGCCTCTTTAAGTACCTACCACTGATTCAAAGGAACTCGCTAATGGCACCTTGTTTTGTTTCGAATCATGACTGGGTCAATCAATATTATTTTTTAAAACCGCAGAAATCAATTACCACAATGTTAAGAATCAATTTGTTGGAGCAATTTTGTTCTAAAGCATTTTTCTTGGCACATAACAAGTGTGTATAAGAATGTTTTTCGAAGACGTGTGAAATATATAAGTGCTTTAAAAGCAAACTATACCATCGTTCCAAGGTATGATTAACTTTTATGTCATTCAATATGAAGAATGCTGCAATAATGCTGAAAACTGCCTGAAATATTTTGATACCAGATATAATCATTATTATCTACAACTAAGTTCGAGCTTCTTCACAAATAAGAAGGAAATTGACCTACGATACCAGGCTGGTCAGACGGGTTGGTATAGGGTTTCATTTCGAGTTTTCCTTCTCTCGCACAGATTATTATGTATATTATATCCGATACCCGTGTTTTACGACATTAACGGACGAAACAAGGGACAGTAAATTGTATTCTTACTCCCTCACCAATGGAAAGATGATGATCAGATACCAGATGATCTATTAATATGTGAGCTTTCAACGCGTGAGCAATCTGGCAAATATGGAATATTGATATATGAAGTTATTCGTGAATTGAAGAAACAATACTTTCTATACCAACTCTTTAATTTTTCTATTAGCGTGCTAAAGGACAATTAAATTAATTAAAAAACAATAATGTAAGGGAAGAAAAATGAGCTGTGTGGTAGCGGATAAGAATACTACCAACCCTTATTATACCCGCGAATGTCGTAAAAGATGACTGAGAGCCTTATAACGACCTGGGCCAACTCCATCTGATGCCATTTGGTCAACAATTACATACCCAAGGAGGATTGACATCAGGCAGGCGGCCGGTCATAAAACTATTGCCAATAACTTTTACAATATGTACTATGAAAGAAGAGTACATATTGTATCGACCCTAAGTAATTGGGATAAGAGTAGGAGAATGATGAATGTAAGTGAAGAAAAAAAATTCGAAACAAAATACTATATTAACTTATTGTATCTATAGTCCGAGAGCTGGCATCCATTTTTGGGTAGGTGTTTGAGACAACCTGAAAACTTGCCACATAACCATCCTATTATACCCCTTATATATACCCTTAGGGGTATAATAGGAGGGGTATGTGGCAAGTTTTTAGCTTGCCTCATACACCTACCCAAAAATTGGTGCCAGCACTCGGGCTACTAGAAGAAAGAATATAATTAAATGTATTATAAAGACACATAGAAATTAAGATAAAAAAAGGAAATGCAATTAATATAGACTAATGCAAGCTAATTCAAGTTTTTAATTATTTAATGGAATATATAATAAGAATAGCCTTTTTAGATTTTAAAAAAAAATCCAATGTCCACGACCAAAGTTATTTCATTACTTAAAAATCTAACCGGTTCAATATATGAAGTACATTGGTTTCGTCACTCGTTTCTAACATTCAATAGCGACAAACTGTTAACAGCACGTGTTCATAGAACTTAACTGTCGCTGATACGTTCCTCTTAGGACTTGCAACATATGGTAGATAAGATTATTATCTCAACTAAAAATGGGGTACAAGAATTGATGTTATATTTTAGTCACCTGAGTTAAGATAATGTCAGTTCATAAGTGAAACTAATAAACCATATTTAAATTTATCTTGAAGTTTTTATATTAAATAAGTATCAAACCACGCGGCATACTGCATTGAAGTTGCCAGTGATGAGTTTGAAAAATGGAAAGCCAATTTATGGTATCCCATCCTGCGTTGTTGTAGCCTCTGATTATGGAGTGAGATACAAATAGACCACTCACCACAGGCACCTAAAAAATAAGAGTGATTAGGTATGTACCTGATTGTATGATTTAAGATTCAAGCATATTCAACACCTATCATTAAACAATACTAGGAACATTATTTATTAAAGTATGTATTGTGTTGCCAAAGTAATTCCAATCTATGATAAGAAAACATTTATTTTACATAAAGAAACAGGGTTTAATTAATGATTTCTGATGTTTACGCGAAATGAAACTATTTTTATTAATTCATTCCCGTTTGTATTTGATATTTAATTTCACGATATTTCGAATACTTTACAGTGTTCATGGTCCCGGGAGGGGCTCTCGTGAATATATACACAGTAAAGTGTTCGAAACGTCGAGAAATTAATTAAAAATCAAACACAAACACATAGAATCCGTAAAAATAGGGTTATTTTCATATTGAAAACATTGTAAACGCGATATTCAATATATTTTTATACAAATTATACTTTGTAGTATTATATAAACTTTTCACCATTCCAAGGATGGAAGGATGGATTTTAATCTAATCCTTCCAAGGATGGAAGGATCAGATTAAAATTGAACAATGGAAATGCCATTTTAGTAATTCAGTTTTACTTAAATGCCATTTAAGTAAAACTGAATTTAATGTTATACATTCTATTTTTATAATATCGAAAAAAAAACATTGAACCCGTTTTGTAGATGAGTATATGATAATTTACAAATGAAAAGGTCATAAGTGGAAGCGACTATTACGTCTATATTCGTTATGGGCTAGTACAACAGAACGACCGATGTCAAACTTTTGACTCGTTAAAAATTTACGTTCGAAGCTCTAGTTTAACCAACTCATCACTTTGCATGCCATTTGTAAAGTATTTTATTGTGTATAATAACGTTAGTCCACGATGTATGTAGACTATAAGGAAGTTTTTATGCTTGTATGCTGTGATAATGTTTCATGTTCAATTAAAAAACTTTGTAATGTTCATACATGTCAATGAAATGTCCTGTCATATGCGTTTTATTAGAAATATAGGCCTATAGCCTATTAAACTTATGTTTATCTCAATAAATCCTATCGAATATTATTGTTTTTTGAAATAAAACTATTTTTACGGCAGTGTTCATGGTGACGGGAGGAGTCTTCCCGTCACCATGAACACTGTAAAATGTTGAAACGTCAAGAAATTACAAATCAAATACAAACGAGATATCTATTTAGCTCTATCTCTATCTATTTAACTCTATCTCTATTTAGCTTATTTAGCGCTCTACCTTGAATTACATATATAATCAATAAATGTAAAAGAAATGATTAGCTTTCTATAAACTAACTAGGATATCTGTGATCCATCATATTACCATCGGATACCTATAGGATGTTATTTCGACTATTCCTTTTCTTGCATCGATGATGACCTGCATATTAATCGTCTTTTACAACAGCCACTGGCAAGAAAGAGGGGGGGGGGGGGGGGAAATTTTATATTTACTGTGTAACCACGTGGATACCGCCATACCTATTACACATATTTATTTTATGTTTTCATCGTGTCAAAAGTGTGTATTTTTTCACAATTTATCATTTCATTTCAGCCATTGATTACGAAGTATAAATTCTATATCAGGTTTCGGTATTAAATGAAAATTTTGTTGTAATTATGCAATGTAATTGAATATGTTTCCATATGGTCCGGGTGTTCCGCATCCTTCATCCGAGGAAGATATCTGATAGATTTTTTTATCAATGAAAAATATAGCTAGATTAACTATACTTATACTATATTAGCAAAGCCAGTCCGTTGGTTTGTTTGTAGAAGTCGATACAACGCAACGCTACCTGGTGGCGAGTTACATCAACGGGAATGCTATTCCCGTTATATATTCCCGCTATAAGCATGCTCCGTAAAAAATGACATATACTTATCAATTTTCATACTGATCGGTCAAATAGTTTCTGAGTTTAGCAATGTCATATATACAAATATCCTCTTTTATAGATATAGATTTAAACACAAAAAAAAATCTAAAACAGAATTTATTACTCTTTTAGTTAAAATTACAATTCAAAATGTCAGTTAATATAAAGTTGCATCAAAGATGTAAACTAAAATGAATAGTCCCTAATAATAATCCCCTAATTATAATCCCTTTAGTACTTCGCCTTAGCCCTATGTTAACTATTTAGGACAAGATGTAAGAGCATCATTGCGAAGTTTGGTACTTACAGCTCCTAAAGTCAATTTAGCTAAGGTTATTACATCAGACGCGATTAAATCTAGCATGAGATATTAAGATGTACACAACATTAGACAAAGCAGCTTCACTTGCGTAATCTACCTATCAACCTATTTAAAGAGATCTTAAAGACCTTTATGATTCTGTCCTTGCTGTATCTCATCTATATTGACAAAAAACAGGGCATGTAAATATTTCTCCATTATTATTTTTTCCTCTGTGTGGTGACGGATTAAGAATACAATGTATTATTTCTTACTTCGGCTAAGACAGAAATTACCAGGCGAAATGAGCAGCGGCACTCACCTGGGAAACGTATTACACCAATTGCGATCACTAAACCACCAACAGCGTGGCGATTATAATATTATTTTGCTTTGGACAGGTATGTTTCTAATAGCAAAATCAAAATTGTAGACATTAATAAATAACATAAAGACGAAAGCCTTAATAAAATTATCTTAATTTTATAATTCCAATCATTTTGTTAGAATAAAACATCTTGTTATTGCAGATTGTAGGAACTACAGGGGCATAAGCCTACTTAGCATAGTCGGCAAACTGTATGCGAAAGTATTGATTGAAAGAGTAGTGAAAGTAACCGACAAGAAAATATGGGATGCACAAGCAGGTTTTCGAAAAGGTATGGGTTGTACGGATCAAGTCTTCTCCTTACAATGCATGGCGCAGAAATTTTTGGCTAAAGGTCAGAAAATCTTTTGTGCATTCATTGATTTGGAGAAAGCTTATGACAAAGTGAGGAGGAATGAACTGTGGTCGGTACTGTCTATGTATGGGATGGACAGCCATCTTATTCACGCGCTGAAATCCATCTATAAGGATTCCAGGGCATGCGTAAGAATAAACGGAGCCTACACGGAGTGGTTTAATATCGATAAAGGTGTTAGACAGGGATGTGTAGCGTCCCCGTGGTTGTTTAACCTATTCATGGATAGCTGTTTGAAAGATCTGAAAAATAATGATTGTGGTTTACGAATGAATGAGTTACTTATCAAATATCTTCTTTATGTCGATGATCAGGTATTACTTGCATCATCGGCAGAAGATTTGCAGGCGATGGTAACTACTATGCATGAAGCTTTTGAAAGAAAAGGTATGAAAGTAAATGTAAGTAAGACGAAAATTATGGTTTTTGAAAAGGATACATGTATGACGGAATGTAACATTTTTATAAATGGTGAGGAACTGGAACAGGTGAAAGAATTTTTGTATTTGGGTGTTTTGTTTACTAGAGATGGTAAAAATGATGATAATGTTGAAAGAAGAGTAAATGCTGGTAATAGAGTGAATGGGGCACTATACACCTTTATGAAAAGCAGAAACGTGTTTAAAAAGGCACGTTTAGCTGTACATAAGGGAGTATTAGTACCTACTCTCATGTATGGTAGTGAAAGTTGGATTTGGCAGGGAAGACATGAAAGTAGAATAAATGCTGTAGAGATGAGAGCTCTTCGTAGTATGTGTGATGTAAGTATGAAAGATAAAATTAGGAATAATGTTATAAGAGAGCGCTGTGATGTGAATGAAGAAGTAGTGACAAAGATCAAAAAGAGTATGCTGAGGTGGTTTGGACATTTAGAAAGAATGAGTGACGAGAGGTTGACGAAGCAAATATATAAAGCAAGCGTGAATGGGACGAATACAAGGGGAAGACCACGTCATACTTTTCTGCACCAAATTGGAGATGTGTTGACGAGAGGTATTATTAAGAGTATGCGTAATCGTAGAGCATGCATGAAGACTATTATGAGTGTGAATGAAGCGATGGAAGTATGCCAGGATCGTGGTTTGTGGCAATCCGTAGTCTCTGCCTACCCCTCTGGGAAACAGGCGTGAGGCTATGTATGTATGTATGTATGTTATTGCAGCTCAAGTCGCATACTAAGTTTGTTTCATTTAATGTAAAGAATTCTTTAAAAAAACTACCAGAACTAAGATGCTTTTTAAGATTTGTAACTCTCTTGAGTGAAGAGGCAGTCATGCTCAGTAGCCGGGACATTGGGATAACGAAACCGTTTCATAGTTTTCTAATTCCAACAATTTTTTACTTACATCGTGACAGTATTTTCGATGTGATTTATCCGAGCTTAGATTCCCATAACCCAATTTATTTACTTTTTATTAATGTTATTTATTAGCGTGTAGATTCTGAAACAGTTAAAACATTTTCGTTCAAAGGTATTCAGGAATAATATAAATGTTGCTCAAGGAAGTTTTGTTAAAGTTGTTAAGTGGTTTTTTTTCTTTCTTTTAATTATATGCTGACTTTAACTTAGAATACCGAGCAGCTATAAGTTACTCAATATTAATCTTTAAATAATTATTAAATTAAAAATCAATTTACTCAAGGATATTTTAGAGAGATTTTAATTATTATTTATACATATATCATTATTATTTATTATGATATAACATTTTTAGGTTTTTTATTTAATTAGCGAAAATTAAATATATTATAACAAACACGCTGATAAATAATTTAATAATTACCTAGTTACTAGCTCTTAGAAATACTATAGGTAATTAAATGCGGACATTTGTAAATGTGTAGGTATGTAAGATGCCGTTTTCAGGCAGCGACTTAACTAAGATGGATACCTACTTAGAGTGAAATTTGAGTACATACTGCTCGTATATTGGATTAGTATGCTCCTTGTAATAAAATAGCATGTGCGTTTTTATAGATACGTGTTCAATACGGAATAAGTTGCGAGTATAGGTCAATAATAGGTAAATAACGTATATTTTCATTAACAAAATCGAAAATAATGAATTAATGACTTAACCGACACATCTTTACCGAATACATTTAGTTAAACAGGGTGGAAGTGGACCGCTCCTGAAATCAAAGACAGGTAACCCTACTAGTCCTACTTGTAATGATAGGCTAGAAAAAAATTCGAATGAAAAATCCTTTTTTTTTTCAAACGAATTTTAAGTTTTTTCACATTCCATCGTATTAGGACAGTGCCATGTAACGATAATTCCTTAAACAATACGTCACTTTACTCCGATGAGAAAAGACGCAATCTATTCAAAACTCACGATCATATGTTCAAGAGTTCAACGACATCGCGTGGTGAAAAAAATTTTTTTTTCATTCGAATCGATTTTTTTTTCTAGCCTATCATTACAAGTAGGACTAGTAGGGTCCTCCGAAGCCTTCCGCCCCGTATTGATGAAATGGATGGAGCGGCGGCACGGGGTCCTCACCTTCCGACTGGTGCAGGTGTTGACGGGGCACGGGTGCTTCGGGAAATACCTGCACACGGTCGTGTACAGGGAGTGGACTCCGGGCTGCCATCATTGCAGTAGTGACGAGGACACGGCGCAACATACGCTCGAGGAATGCTCGGGCTGGGACGGGCAGCGCCGCGACCTCGTCGCTATTATCGGTGCCGACCTGGCACTGCCGGCTGTCGCGAGGGCGATGGTCGACAGCGTCAGGAATTGGGACGCGGTCGCCGCCTTCTGCGAGGCTGTCATCTCGCGGAAGGAGGCGGCGGAACGAGTCAGGGAGGACTCCCGCGACCCGGGCCGCCGCCAGCGGCCGGGGCGGCGCAGGCGCGAATACCTGCACCTGATGCCGCCCTAACCCAGGCCTCGGGTGATCGGACCGGGGAATTGTCCGGTCACCCGACGCGAGGCCACCGCGTGAGGGCGACGCCCCGACGGCGAAATCTGTCGGGGCGTCGACGAGAGGAACCCGCGAGGGTAAACCGCCGAGCGGACCACCGAAGACAAAGATCGGGTACCGGTGTTCCGCTCGCACGGCGAAGAGAGAGGATTTTACGGTGGGTCTATGGGATCACGCGCCGCCTTCTCCGTCACCCCGGACCGATTTGGCGGGGCGAGACGCACCCATAGCCCACCAATAAAAAAAAAAAAAAAAAAAAAAAAAGTGTCCTCTGTCTTTGTTTTCGGGAGCGGTGCACTTCCACCCTGTATATTTTTAATTGTACATAAAACATAACATTTTTAATCGTTCACAGTTATTATTTAGGTATTCACAATCCACTGCAGAACACGGTGAGGTCATTCTATGATGAGGTTCTTGCTATAATCGCTACTCTTGATAAGCGGATTGGCGATCGCTTTAAGCTGGTCATACATTTTTCAGAAGAACGCTTTTGTATTTACTCCTGGTAAACCTTCAACCATTTTTTTACAGGTCCCACGGTTGAATCAAGGGTACAACCGTATTCTTATCCTATCGCCACACGAGAATTTAAACCCTTACATTGTATGAATCATCTATTCTCATTAATACATAGTAATGAAATATAGATACGATTAGTGAGAATTGTTAACGTATCAGTACAGAAAGAAATAATCATGTCTTAGTTTCAAATCAAAAGACAGTTTGTTTCATATCTCGTAAACAGGCTCATCTTTATTGAAAATATTATTCATAATAGAAAAAAGGAGCTCTGTATTCAAAAGCAATGAGTCTTCTTATCAACATTGTGTAGTAATTTACGTTAATTGAACAGTACTTTTCTGTAAACCTTATCGCATATGTTTGGAGAATGTACTGTTTCAACGTTCGTTCTTTGTGACTATGTAGCCGCCTTACAAAAAAATGTTAACAGTATAATTAGTAATGAGGAACTAAATGTTAACCAACACTGCTTGTTCACGTCACATCTCAGTATTCTGTAGTTCAGCTACTGAGTAGCGTTAGGTTTCTCATATAAATTAATAGGTAGATATTATTCTAATAAAATAGATTTTTTTTATCTACATTTTATCGGTAGGGTTCTATTATAACTATGTATATTATTAAGAATTTAATACATTGTTTTATTACTTCGGAGTAGCAAAAAAAAACTAGATGTAATTCTTAAAAATATTTTTATTTTATTTTCATAATTCTGAGGAAATTATTATGTTGATATGTTTGAATAAGATTTAAAAATAAGTGTATATTAAATTTAAAAAAATGTTAAAAATAAACGTTGACCATTAAATAACAGCGTCCAATATATCTCTGTGAAGTACCAAAGATTAGTTAAGTTATTCCAGGTACCAGTGACAGAATATTGAATGAAATTTCAGGGTTGCTTCAGTATATTTTAATAATAGCTATGCTACTGATGTTACCCCCGTTGATCTCAATCATATAAACAAAATTTAATAGACGGATATCTACTCCACGCATACCCAATCGTTCTACAAACACATCGCCTTATTTGATTTATAATTTTACTAGCATCAATACAAGCTGTTTTCTCATGCTCCCATTGCCCATCCTTAACTACGAAGCGCTGCATCGGAATTGGCCAGAAAATCACGATAAATATCTCTCGGTTGTCACGATCCAATTCCGACCGAAACGCTCCTGGTCGAGATTTGAGTGAGAAGACGTGACCTTTGTACCGAGTCGAAGCAACTTCAAGTGTGAAACGTCATGTCTAACCAGCGGGTGGCGTGAGTTGACCATCCGAACAACAAATTTACTAATGTAATGTACAAAACAGAAAAATCTTTACATACCACGTTCGGATATCAAACGTCGATCAATGTCACACTTAGAATAGGAATCTATCGGATTTGATTGGAGACTGAGATGTGGGATTAGTCATTGCATTTATTATGAACTATGTGCCTTAAGTGCTTATAAAAAATATTGGCAGTTATGATATTAAAATATCGGCAAATTGATGTAGTTAAAACATGTTTTGTTTGATTGACAGGCACATATTATACTTTAGTTAAAGCGTAGTACACTATACTTATTATTTAATAAAATACTTTTGCATAACAAATATACATAGTTCGTTTTTATATGGTGACGGAATAAGAATAGAATTCACTATTTTTTTCTTTCCCTTTAGCGTCAGAATTAAGATAATTATTGTACGAGGAAATCGTTAATAAAAACTTTAGACAATTCTTCTGACAAACGTGATATCAATATCCACCCTTGCGTTAGAATACTGTATCTAATTCTACATCAAAAAGACAAAATATAATGAATAAATTCAACAATAAAATAATATACTCGTATGTATAAAGTATAATGGTAAACGGACCAAGTTTTGATATCCGTACAATTTCTTATCTGCTCTTAAGGAAGCATCGGTTATGATAGAGTCAATGGTGCATTTAACCGTGAAATCCAGAGATAGGACCGATATCTCCGGATATTGATAGCAGGTATTCCGGTCCAGAAATAGTTTTGGTAACGTATTGAGGATAATAATGGAATATCTTTTGCAACTGACATGTTCATTCGTTGGAGATGAAAAAGTTAATAATATATAATAACAGATCTAGTTACAATGCTGTCCTTTTGGTGATAAGGAAAACATTTTTCGTAATGTTTCGTATTATATATGAAACTTATGCTCTGTATATGTTTCTTAAATGTATTTGCTGTAGGTTATATAGATATATATGTATATGCAGTAGATATTATGTGTTATTTTTATATATTTTTTTGCAATATAATTAAAGTGCTCTGTGGTGGCAGCTACGTTTTTTTTTTTTGTGTGGCTTAGTTGTTAGCCTCAGATGGCTATGACAACTTTACCCGGTCTGTGGGTGAGCGCTGAGGGCTCTCAACCCGTTTGGCAGCTACGAATACTACCAACCCTTATATTGCTTGTGGGTGACGTAATACTTAATAGACGTCTAAGAGCTTTACATCGACCTGTGCCAACTCACACCTTATGTCGTCTTAAAACTTAATAATAATAATAATCTTTATTGGGTCGAAAAAATAGAGTTACAATAATCTCCTTATATTAGATATTTGAAAAACACAGCAATATATTTTCTGTATATAAACCTAAGTAATTGGGATCAGAGCAGATTGATGTTTTTACAATATAAATAAAGTATATTCTCTACATATACCAATTTGCTCATTCAAGATCATTTCTAAACATTTATATGTCCCACTGCTCGGCAAAAATTTTATACTCGGTTAATAATAAAAATAATGAAATTCTCTTTAACACAATAATGATCTTCAGTATTCTTAAGAAGAAAGATACTCTTCGAAATAGGATACTAGAATAGTTATTGCTTGATGTTGATCCTTGTTTCCCAAAATAGGTCAGTACGATGTGAAACAGTGCTCACCTCACAAATATGATTTGATATCATAGTGAATGTGTATAAATAATACGGATATTGAAATCTATATTATGTTGCTTTTTATTTAAAGTTATATATGTATATATTTTTTTTATTTATTTATTTTAGGTCGCTTTTTAACAACTTTGGTCATTAACGACCACAATTAGATTATTACATTATATAACAGAAAAAAATTAATCTAAAGAGAACAGAAAAAAAATAATCTCTATATATTGCTATTTATTTGTGAAAAAATATTGTGAGACTACGTTTGCTACGCTATGTATGTTTGAATATGCACGCGAATGAGAAAACACGTGTGTGTATATTTTTCTTACTCTTTTTGTAGCAGTTTCTGTATTTTTAGTCTAAAAAAAATTATGTTATAGTAATTTCGTTGGAGTAGCTAGTTTATTATTATCTTCTTGTGGTGGTGGTACTCATAGCGATTGAGCTACAAGATCGGTTGCTAAGCATTAAATATGTATTATATATAGAATTATCGCCATATAAGCTCATGAACTGTTATCTGGCAAAACACAGTTTGCCAGAAAAGGTAACTTGTTGATTTATTTTAAAATCAAACAGAGTTTAAAAAGTATGATAGAAATAATAACAGTATTTCTTATGTCAGAAAAACCGTGGTATTTTTACTGTTTACTAGAAGATAACCACTTCCCACCCACCAGCCACTTTCTAGTAGAAGATTTCAGAATACTGTAACTGATTTTTAATATTTGATAAGCGACAGAAAACCTTAAATATACTTACTAAGGGACGATAAATAATTCCTTTTTTTTTGGGTAGGCTATGTTCCGGACTTCCGTCCGGGTCGACGGAAGGGCAGTGCGTGGCCCCATAACTCACCGTATTCCCTCCCCATCGCCATTGGACCGGCCACTAGTATCGCTTCCTTGCCATCCGTGGCCAGCCCCGCGGGTTACCCGTTCGGGTACCATCTCCCGTCGACGCCCCAGCTAACTGCCGGGGCGTCGCCCTCACGCGGACAGCCTCTCTGCGCCTGGAGAAAGTGTGGCTAGAGGTTGACCAATTTGTGGCGCAATTTTTAACTGGACATGGCAACTTTAAAAGTAAATTATTTTCTTTTAAACTCGTACCTTCACCATTATGTCAATGTTCCACACCTGACCTGACCATGAGTATGAACAATCAGCACATCACATTCTCTGGAAGTGCGATCTCTGGCGAAACGAGCGTAACCTTATGTTAAACAGTTTGTAAGTCACCTGTGGAGTAGTATACTATACGGACCTTGTGGCAACTCGAGAAAATTTCCGTGCGTTCATGCGTTTCTGCCATACCTACTGTAGCAATCAATCTTAACGCTCACATATAGGCCCCGTTACGTTCTTCCGTATCCGTGGTGCCGTACGGCTGCGCTTATCGTAGCCGTACACCTCTTCAATTATTGGCTGACTAGTCATTTTGTTTTCCTGTCTCCCGCTTTGCCTAGGAGGGAAGTGGAATCACTATTTCCATCTCCTCCTCTTTAACCTTTTCTAATTAAATTTGTTGCGGGTTCCAAGACAATTAAAATCATATCCCGGGACTGCCTGAGGGTCAAACCTTGGTGTCATTTATGGAGACCATTATGGATCCTGGCTTACAGGAGTTATAATGGCGGGAATGTGTGGTGGGATTAGTCCCAAAAAAAATATACTTACTTCAGACAGCTTCATTGACATTGGAATACAGTTTGCTATGCTTGTGAAGAATACAAATCTTGAGTCAGACAAAAATAATGTTAGATATTTTTTCATTTATCATATTTTCAAAGATTTTGTTTAAAATAAAAATACAATAGCAATGGGGAATCAAAAACTATAATTTATTAGCGTCGGCTCGCCTCTTTTGACATGGAACTAAAAATTGTGTGGCAAAGGTGGATGTGTTTCACCTTTACATACCTCGTCTACATATTTGGAGCTAAATGCGTGAGATAATGAATAAATATATTATTTTTACCCGACTGCAAAGGAGTGGTATTGTATAGTTTTTAGTTATGAGTATCTAGCTAGGCTATAGTTATTTTATTTATCAATAAGTACCTACCTATATATAGTTTTTCGACTTAAGTTGAGTACTAAATCGTTTGAAGTTGGAGATGGGCGACAGCGAGATGGGTGACCGTGACAGACATTAGATACTTTAAGTAGTCCAATATACCTAATAGATACTTTAGTATATGTCCATCTACATTCACACGCACAGTTATACGAAGTTTTCGTCTTTTTTTATCATAAATTTCTACAGTCTAAAGACCTATATTTGTGAGAATGGTTGTTACGCAACTTTAAATCGATATGGATCCTAAACGGTCAGCCGAATCGAAAAATGTTGAAGGAAAACTAATAATGATTTTTAAATACCTATTCAACGATACCCCATTCGATAAAGTTTGTTGACTTTCATTTTTTTTCTAAATGGCATCCAGTGGTCGCCATATTGAATTTTCACTAACGGCATGTCTTTAGTGACACTCGCCGGACTAAGAGGAATCGATTGATCATTAAAATCGGCCCAGGCGTTTGGTCTGTATAGTGCTTCAAAGGAACATACATATATACATACATACAATATACATAGACTGTTAAACACAATACCACTACTGTGCGTCGCTCAGTCGGTTAAAAATAAATCTAACTGTTTAAAATTATCTACTTTTTTTTTTGGGGTGGTGGTTTTTTTTTGGATGGGATTCGGTCGGCGCAATCCTTGAATGACTCCGTCCGGGGCGACAGTGGGGCGTAAGCACGCATACCCGTAACCCACCCGTGAACCTCGCCTTCGACGCTGGACCGGCCTCCGGAGCAGCGTGAACTTATCGTCAGTGGCCGGCTCGACGGAATACCCCCGAGGGGTACCCTCTGCTTGAGCGACGTAAGAAAATTATCTACTTACAAGTAACAATCACAACATTGAACATTCTATTTGTACCTAATTATAGATGAGGTCTTAGATGAATGTATGTATTAATTTCATGGTAACAATAGTTAATATTAACCTTGGATACGGGCGACACAGGATCGCACTTTGTGGTTAAATATGAGGGACGCCTACATCCAACAGTGGATGGCAAAAGGCTGAATGATGATGATGATGATGAATGTTACCTAATCTAATCTATGTGTGATCACTTTTATCATATATGTATTATACCTACATATTGTTATGCGATGTACAGATATGATCAAGACGAAATACAGATTGCTGTCTGGTAGCAGCTATGAATACTATCAACCCTTACTTTGCTCATGGATGTCGTAAAAGACGACTAAGAGCCTTATAACGAACTGGGACAACTATATCTGATGTCGTTTGGTCAACAATGACAGGCGGCCGGTCATAAAACTATTGCCAATAACTTTTACAATATGTACTATAAAAGAAGAGTACCTACATATTGTATCGACCCCAAGTGAATGGGATAAGAGTAGGAGAATGATGATACAAATATGATCAATCTTTCATTATGCACGTACCTCATCAAATATTATAAAAAAAAAACAACGCATGATTTTGCAAGTTTCAAAATACTTTAGTATATAGATACGATATATTTTTATGATAGATTTTAAATTTTTGAGATTTCCAATACAGGTATCTCATGCAGAGCATGGAAGATTTTATTATTACTATATTCTTCAAAATCCTCTAAAATATTATTATGAAGAAAAAACTTGAAACAGTCGGGAAACGGTCATTCAAGGTATGTCACACCATATGTTACAATCAAACCTTGACACTAAGATAACTATTAATAAAAAATCAATAAGTTCCATGGACTGTGTCCGTCATAAGGTCACTTAACTAGAGATGAATATAGAATAGTAAATCTTTTTTATAGCTATTATACTATCCGTGACGGTTGATATATGATTTGGGTGGGTTTTCTTACCTGGAAAGGGACCATCATTATGTTTGAAAATGATTGTCGGCAAGCCGAAATTATTTCTCATATTTTTTGCTGAATATTTCGATTTGAAAACAACAAACTTAACAGTTAAGTTGATGTTACTATTTCAAAGACTTTTTAGTTTTTATGATTGCTTATAAAAATGTTGTACCTAGTTTCATAAACAAACCACAAGCTTTAAAGTATGGGTTGTTGTAAAATTAATGATAGTAAATTACTGTGAATAATGTTTGAGCAAACTTTAGTAAATAGATAATGGACTTGCCTATAATTTTTAAGAGGTTCTATAAAAACAACAATTAACTCACATAATCAAAATGTATTATTTTAATATAATATTATGTAACAGTCAATGATATTATAATTACAATAGATACAAACATGCATTTACGTTCTTAGTGGTAGTATATTCAATAACAATATTTTTGCGAGTTTTATACGAATGGAAATATGGCGGCTACAATCATTTACATACATACCTACCACTAATAACGCACTCAATTATCGACAAAAGTTCGGCACTATTATCTAACTAATGACTAGTGATACTATACAATAATTTCATACAATGATTAGTAATTTCTATCTACAAAATATTTGGTAACAGTGAGATATACTATATCAAAATATTATTACAATTTTCATTCCTGATACTGGCTTTATCTTATATACATAAGTATCAGTCTTTATAGACAATATCATAGTTTTATACAACGAATTACTCGTACAATAAGGCTTATTTGGTTAGATACGTTTACATGTTTAACAATACAGTCTTTAATCATGACGTTATCCAATATATAAAGGAACAAAGTCATTTGGCCGAGTTATCTAACCCAACATTTTTAACTATCTCGTTGGCCAACTTAAAAAGCAGTCTAGCCTACACATGCACTTGGAATGTGAAGTCTCATTTAGAGTTATCTTTACCAGATATCAACGCAAGCATCTTATCACCTATGCACGACTGAATGAGTTTGTGGTAAGCAGTCGTGCATTGAGGAACGTGGTTGTAAGTAACCTTGCTCGTCGAGCATTGAAGGGGACTGGTGTCCTGGATGTTTGCGTAATGTAGGAGGCCTAGGTCTACCACCATATGGTTGTTCATAATTTTGAGTATCAATAGATATGTAACTATGATGTAAATTTTCTCCATCTTGAATCTGACTTGTCAATGTCGTGTTTGTTAACATCGACGAGTCATCTTCAATATTTATACCTACATTAGTAGTTATAGGGGTTTGGGGTGGTATCGCGTCGTATTTATACCAATGTTCTGGCGCTGTAGGCGAGGCAGTATATCTAGAAGGATGTCTTCTACCATTTGGACAAACGCCATGATTGTAATTTAGTGTATCTTTGTTCCAATGTAAATTGGCACTGTCTGGCATAACAAACCTAATTTTCTCCCAAAACTTTTTTTCACCCCATAATAAAACGTTGCACGTTTTTAAATAATTTTGAAAATCTAAGTCTAAATTCAATGCACTTACATCAGTTGTCAAGATAAAAACTATTCTATGACGTCTTATAGAGGGGTGAATGGAAGTTATTACATGTTTCATAGCTGCTTTAAATGTAGCTTTAGACCATTCATTTTGTAGAAAATTGAATGAAACAAATACTAAAATTCTCTTAGAAGATTCCGCAGCATTTGTAATCTGATCAGTTAAATAGTTTTCAGGAGTATGTTGTAAGTCTCTATAATGAAAACACATCGTATAGCCAGAATGTTCCATTTCTGGTGCAACTACTTTAGATACAAAATCATCATCTAATAGACTATATACAGCATATCCATCATACAATCTATCTCTATCGAGTTCACTTTCTTGTATTGATGCACTTTTAAACAATCTAACTCCATATTTGGAATGTGCCCATAACCGTACATTTTGTCTAAAAGAAAACGCTAACGCACCAAATAAGAGAATAAGAATAACGCTTATCAAAACAACAGCTAACAGAGGCACAAAATTCAATTTTATAGGACTCATTTCATCATATTGATACGGCTGATGTCCAGTAAGAATAATATTGTCCTTTACACTATCATCACGACACTTATCGATCACATCAAACACAGTTAGGTTAGATATTAGTCCATTTGCACCAGCACAATACGTTTCCACAGGATCTTCGAAATATTTCTTAAACCAATTTTGTAGAACTACAACGTTTTCACATGTACACGTGAATAAATTACCCTGAACGTTGAGATTTTCTAAATTAAGGACATGTGCTAACTTTTTATCTAAATCAAGAATCTTGTTACCTTGAAAATGTGCAACTCTTAGAGACGATAGATTATCAAAAGTTTTATTTGCGACACTTGTTAAGAGATTATCATTCAAATATAATTCCCGCAAATGTTTTGTTTGGGTAAATTCGCCCCCCGTAAGTTCCGTAAGGTGGTTATTTTCAAGATGAAGAACATTCAAAGAGTGTAGTCCATTCAATGTATCATTGAAAAGTGTTGCAATATTGCTATTGTTTAAGTAGAGTTTGTGTAATCTTTTCTTGCCGATGAACAAATGACTACCTAAAGCTCTAAAATCATTGCCGTCGAGATAAAGTTCTGTAGCATCCATCGGTATTTTGTCTGGAACTTCTGTGTAACCAACATTAGAACAATCGATTACATTCGAATTCCAATTGCTGTCATGGAAGCATGAACATCCTTCGGGGCATGTCATCTTACAGTCACAGGCTTCAAAATCACAACAAAAGCAACTAGAGGAACAGTGAGTTTCATAAGAACAAAGGAACTGTGTTTCAGGAACATCCATTAGATTAGCTTTACCACCGTATTTGTTATTTACAACTTCACATGTCACGGTATCTAAATCCATGAATCTAGGATACTGTCTCATATGGTTCCACAAATTAATCTTTTGCAGCCAAATCATATGGCAATTGCAGACAAACGGATTAGCTCCAATGAAAAATTTTGGTAGCATTCTATGCTTTGGAATATGAGGTAGTGTAAATGCAGATAATTCAACTGTACGTAATTTATTTTCTGTTAGGACGACTTTTTCTAAGTTTCGTTTTTGTAAGAAGGTACCTGGCTGAATCGTGTGAATTTTGTTATTATTTAAGAAAAGGACTTCAATAGAATCAGGTATTGATCTTTCATCAACAATTTCCATAGCATTGTAACTTACATCGAGCATTCGGATATTCTGTTGCGCATTGTGTTCATTTTCAAGTTTTGTAATATTGTTGTAATGAAGATCTAACCATTCAAGATTTACTGGCATATAGTTATAGTCAAAATATATAAGTTTATTGTCAGAAATATTTAGCCAGCCGAGAGTATTTAGTTTGTTAAAGACGCCTCGAATGTCGGTTAACTTATTCCCGTCTAAACGGATAGCTTTTAATGTTGGATTAGATAAAAATGCATCTTGCTCTATAGTTTCTATTTTATTTGAGGCCAAATTCAAAACTTGTAAAGAAGGTAATGTACTAAACGTGTCTTTGGGTATGCTTGTAATCTGATTATCAACAAGCCGTAAGCCATAAAGTTCTTCTAGACCTTCGAAAGATGTGTTTAATACGTTGGTTATATTGTTTTTACCAATATCAAGTGATTTCAAAAACCTCAGCTTTTTTATTCCGTCGGGAATAATCTTCAAACTATTTCCATTAAGCCCCAAATCTTGCAGATAGGTAATATTCTCAAAACAACGCTCATGAATTATGGTGATTTGATTATTGTCCAAGTATAATTGACTAAGAACAAACAAGTTCGAAAATAAATGCTCATTCAACGTTTTTATTCGATTATCTGATAAAGATAATAAATGCAAGTTTTTAAGCTCAGCAAAAGCTCCGTTACTAATTGTTTCGATAGCGTTGTTGTCTAGGTTCAATTCCTGTAAATTATTCAAGTCGTGGAAAGACTTTGGATCCAAACGTGCAAGTGAGTTAAAAGATAAGTTCAATATAACTAAGCGTATAAGCCCAGCAAAAGTATCTCTGTTAACCCAATCATTTGTAAGTAGATTTCTCGATAAGTCCAATTTTTCAAGCTGGTCAAGTCCCTCCAGTAATCCTGGAGCCAACACAGAAAGTGAGTTATTCGCTAATGAGATTTCTTTGATAACTCGCGATGATTGAAATAGTTCGGGAGGGACAGCGACTAACTTATTGCCTGACAAGTTCAGAATTTTTAATGAACTTAATCCAACAAAGGCTCTGTCTCCTATTTCATTTATTAAGTTATTTTGAATATTCAATACTTCTAAAGATCTGAGACTAGAAAGTCCGTTATCTGGAAGGCGTAATATGTTATTGTGAGATAAATCAAGCATTTTTAGTCCAGTATTACATGATTTACCTGGAGCGATTGGTCCCTTGCCCCAATCCGAGAATCCTATATCAGATATGTCTTGTATTCTATTGTTGGTGAGGTTCAAAGTCTCCAAGCTAAAGAGCGGGCAGAAAACTTCTGAAGGCAGTGTATAAATATTATTGTCGCCCAAATCCAGCGACCTAAGTTCCATGAGTCCACGAAAACTTTCAGCATGAAATTCCATCGTCATTGCAGGCCAGTCTGTATTATATGAACGTAGAGTTAAAGTTATTAAATCACGAAGTGGAGATAAAACAGTTGCAGGTACGTAACGTATTTTGCAGTATTCAATGCGTAAGTCCTCAAGTTTCCTCAGCTGTCCCAAAAAACTACCGGTGTTCATGTGTAATGAGCTCTCGAAGAATAACAAATCTGTACAAGTCAGTTTCAACTTGTTGGTGTTATACGCCTGCGCAGAAGTAATGTTTTTAAACAAGGACTCTACAGAACCGATCGTTTTAATATTACACGTGAGAAAGTTTGATTCACTCAACTTTGCGTCCGAATAGTCCCAATGACAGCCGGTGGGAGCGGGCGGCGCGGAACTTGCGCGCGCACCCACGAACATCAAAAACATCCAAACTTTTAACGAAACCATTTCGTAAAAGTTTTTCTTCATTTTATCACTTACAAAAAGTCCATTTGTCACATATATATCACTAAAATATTGATTAATACTTTATATCACTATATAGTCAATGTTTATAAGTCTATGTTTTTGTGTACACTAAACTTTACAGCGAATGTAAACAGTGAGTACGAGATCGCGGTAAAACTTTTGACGCAGCCATGCTTCCCTGCGGTCGGGCGGTAACTGACCTACGAAGTTTGAACGAACGAAAGCCGCATGGGTATTGGGGGAGGGGAAGGCGCGGTATAGAGGAGCCACAATAACGACGGGTGGGACGATCGTACCCGCCAGTGCCACTGCATTCAACTTACAACAGATGGCACGCGTATTTTTAAGGGCTTGAAAATATTGGTTAAGTAACTAGAAGACTTAGACCTGCGTGATTCATTGGAAAAATAAGCATACTCGTATTACATCTCAAAGGAGGTCGTTGCAACATATGAAATACGCTATTAAGTTGTAAATTTAGATTCAATAATTTTTCTATTAAGTATATAATTATGTACATACCTAGTTCTAGTTTCTTTATTACTATAATAGATAAGTATGTAAAAGTAATGCCTTCATAAAATTATCTTATTGTGGTGTAGTTTCTAAAATTTACATCGCTCATATTTGAATGTTAAAAAAGAATTTACATCTTTAAAATATAGATCGTGCAGAGAAATAGTAGAACTAATTTTAAATAAAACGGCCACATAGTTCACGTAATCATTGCTACTTCGAATGATTGAAATAATTTCACCTTAAATTAAAGTCAGCATTATTATAATTAATTTAAAAAATCCGTGTGAAGGAATAAGAATATTCTCCATCCACTATCTTACCCGTGGATTTTTTTTATTGCTTATGAAGACAAATGATTTGCTGTGTGGTAAAGGCTATATTATCAACCCTTACTTTCCTCGTGGATATCATAAAAGACAAATAAGAGCTTTGTAGTGACCTGGACTATCTCCACCTGGTGTCATTTTGTCAAGAATTATATACCCAAGGAGGGTTGACGTCAGGCAGGTGGGCGGTCATAAAAATATTGCTAACAATTATTGCAATATGTACGAAGAAAAAATAGGTACATATTGCATTGACCCCAAGTAATTGGGATAAGAGCAGCAGAATGATGGTGGCAAGTCAGCAAGCAGCACACTTCATGATGGGTTACTGCCGCTCTTGGGCCAGGGGTACAGCTAGGCAGCTGCCTACTAACTAAAATCCACGTAGAAAGTTAGACTACCAGCTCCCGCGCTCACCGAACCAAGCGCAACAGCACATTGCTCCTGCTCATACGTCGTTTTTCTGCATGATTGTGGTACTACCCCGGATAGTCCGGCCCGCGGTTATAGACAGAAAACTGTCAACAGTATGGGTCTACCACTACTACAGTGTCGTAAAAGACGACTAAGGGATCTAATATACAAATAATATCTAAGCAGGCGAAGGAAGCTCGAAATAAAACTCTATACTAACACGTCGGACCAGCGTGGTATTGCGGAGCAATTTCTCTCTCAACCATAGAGAAAGCTCGAGCTCAGTAGTAGAAGGAATGAGTATATATGAATGAAAGAATTATGTATCGATATATTTTGATAAAAAAAGTGTGTGTGTCAGCTCCGACGCACGACTAGAGTTTACTCCTTAAGTATCTATGATTATCAAAACAGCCGCAAAAAAAGCTCATTTGACTAAAAATAATATATATATATTTATTTACATTTATTATAACTGTTCAGTGAAGTATTACCTCACGTCAGAAAGTGAAAGGTGCGTAGAATAGTTTGCGCACCAAAATATAACGAAGTCATTTGATCACTAGGTTTTAATCCTCAAATTTTTCTCATACCGGGCGCCTTATATGAAAATCGATTCTTAAGGAGTAAACTCCAATAATAACATAAGTGAGTATATTTCGTCCATAAGGCCAGTCTCTCTTAAGATCACCGGGCATATCGTAGGTGTGTGCGCTACCAGTGCCCGGCCCAATGGCGATGGGGTAAGGAATACTAGTAAATCATGTAGTTGACCAATTAGGTGCTATATGGAATCTCTACGAAATGTAGGTATATCATTATCATCATCATCCTGTTTTTATCCTAATTACTCTTGGGGTTGATGTAATATATCATTTTCTTAAATTGTACATATTGCAAAAGTTTAACAATAATGGTTTGATGACCGGCCACCTGCTTGACGAACTTAAACCTTCTTTGGGAGTAAAAGAAAGGTAATAAATTAATATTCTAAGTATGTTATGACGGCTTTAAAAACAATATGTCACTTGTCCTTATTATCCTTTTTTTTTTTTTTTTTTTTGTGGTGGGCCATGGACGTCGCACCCCGCCAAATCGGTCCGGGGTGACGGAAGAGGCGGCGCACAACCCCATTGACCCACCCTGCAAGCACCTCTTCTTCGCCGTGCGAGCGGGCCACCGGTACCCGATCTTTGTCTTCGGTGGCCCGCTCGGCGGTATGCCCTCTCGGGCTCCTCTCCTGTCGACGTCCCGACAGATTTCGCCGTCGAGGCGTCGTCCTCACGCGGTGGCCTCGCGTCGGGTGACCGGACAATTCCCCGGTCCGATCACCCGAAGCCTCGGTTAGGGCGGCATCAGGCGCAGGTATTCGCGCCTGCGCCGCCCCGGCCGCGGGCGGCGGCCCGGGTCACGGGAATCCTCCCGGGCCCGTTCCGCCGCCTCCTTCTGCGAGATGACAGCCTCGCAGAAGGCGGCGACCGCGTCCCAATTCCTGACGCTGTCGACCATCGCCCTCGCGACAGCCGGCAGCGTCAGGTCGGCACCGATAATAGCGACGAGGTCGCGGCGCTGCCCGTCCCAGCCCGAGCATTCCTCGAGCGTATGTTGCGCCGTGTCCTCGTCACTACTGCAATGATGGCAGCCCGGAGTCCATTCCCTGTACACGACCGTGTGCAGGTATTTCCCGAAACACCCGTGCCCCGTTAACACCCGCACCAGTCGGAAGGTGAGGACCCCGTGCCGCCGCTCCATCCATTCCATCAGTACGGGCCGGAGGGCCTCGACGGTAGTGACACCGTGTCTAGGCCTCTCCAGCCGCGTAGCCCAACGGGCGATGACTTCTCGGCGGGCGTCCTCGCGCCAGGTGGCTATCTCGTTAAACGATGGGGAGCCACCCTCTTCGCGCATTGAGGCAACCCGCCGGTAGAGGTCGGAGAGCATCTCCGCCTCTAGGTCCCACGGGGGTGTCCCGGCCAATAGGCACGCCGCCTCTGTCGACACCGTGCGGTACCCGCGAATGGCTCTGACCGCCATGGCTCGCTGTGGCCTCCACAGCATCGCCCTGAGCTGGGCGTTCAGAGCCCTCGCCCACACGGGTGCGCCGTACATGGCCATTGAGCGGATCACCCCCGCATACAGCCGTCGGCCCTCGAAACTGGGTCCGCCCACATTCGGCATGAGCCGAGAAAGGGCGGACGCCGCGCCGACCAGCCGGGGAGCAATTTGGCGAAAATGCTCCCGGAACCACCATCGCCCGTCGAGCACCAGACCCAAGTACCTCATATGGGCCTGGATACTGATGTGGATGGAGTTGACGACTAACGAGGCGCCGATGGGCAGCCTCACACGGGGCCCATGGAATAGCAGGGCCTCCGTCTTGTTTAGGGCCACCCTGAGCCCCAGCGCCTCGATTCGCCTGACCATCTCCTCGGTGCCGAGAGTGGCCAGGCTCGCCGCCTCTTCGAATGTCCTGCCCCGGGCTGTGACGAGCGTGTCGTCAGCATAGCAAATAACGCTCAGCCCGGGGGGGAGACTCCCTCTCAACGCCCAGTCGTACCCGATGTCCCACAGAGTCGGCCCCAGAACCGACCCCTGCGGAACACCGCACGACATGGGCGTCCGCACAATGTCCCCTGCGGGGCTCGCGTAGACAACACTGCGCCCCTCCAAATAGTCTGCCACCAGCCGCCTGAGGTACAGGGGCACTCCATGGAACCGGAGCGCCTCCCTGATGCAACTGAATGGCAGACTATTGAAGGCGTTGGCGATGTCCAACGACACCGCCAACAGCACTCCTTTGCCGGCGACAACCTCCGCGGCCGTCTGCCTCAGGCGTAGCAGGGCCCCGATGGTCGAACGCCCCCTCCGAAACCCAAATTGAGCGTCCGATAGATCGGGCCCCACCTCCTCCAGGTGCCGGACGATGCGGGCAGCGAGGACACGCTCCAGCAGCTTACCCACATCGTCCAGAAGCACAATGGGCCTGTAGGCCGACGGCGAATCCGGGGGCCGTCCCGGCTTTGGCAGGAGAACCAACCTCCCGTCCTTCCAGCACTCAGGGAACTGTCCAGACGTCAGACAAGCGTTGAACAGTCGCCTGAGGCGAGGTTCGAGATGCTCGAGGAGCAACGTCAACACCTGGACTGGGATTCCGTCCGGGCCGGGGGCCGTGGTGGCGGAACGAATCTTCGCCACGGCTTCCCCCACTTCCGACTCCGTCACGGGCGGAACACTCTCAACGGCCTCCCGGTCGTGATCTGACGAAGCCATGACCGGGGGCGTGTGCTCCGACTGCCGCGGGAACAGCTCCTCGACCACTCTACGAAGGAGGTCGGGCTGGAGGGTCTCGGTGAGGGGGGGGGGCCTGCGCGCGAAGCTTATTCAGCGACGCGCGATACGGGCGACCCCAGGGGTCACGGTCGAGACCGTCCAGCATCTCCTGCCAACTTGCGTCCTTAGCGGACCGGATGGCCAGCCGAAAGGCGGTACGCGCACTGCGGTACGCCTCGTAAAGCTGGCCCTCCCGCTCAACATCGCGGCCACGCCGCCGACTGCGGGTGTAGGACCTTCGGGCACTAATGCACGCCGCACGAAGGTCCGCCAGTCTTGGGGACCACCAGTAGACCCCCTGCCTCGGAGGTAGACGCCGCACCCTGGGCATGGCCGCATCGCAGACCTGCGTTAGCGCACTGCGGATGCGGACAGCCTCAACGTCCACTCCGTCCGCTGGGGGTGGTGAGGACAGCCACGTGTTCACGATGGCCGCCTCCGCCAGTAGGTCCCTATCCAGCCGCCCCACAGCCCACCGCGGAAATGCGGGAGCCCGGTCCGCCCTGTGACCCCTGCTGGGGTCCCGGAGAGGGGAGACCTCCATCCGGATGTATCGGTGATCCGACAGGGTCTCCGCCTCCTCCAGGACACGCCAGTTCCTCACTCGTGGTGCGACAGCGGGGCTAGCGAACGACAAGTCCACTATCGACCCACCCTGCTGTCGCACACACGTGTTCACTGAGCCTCTGTTTAGGACACAGAGGCCCAGTGACGCCGCCCACTCCACGATCGCCCGCCCGCGATCGTCCGTCATCGGGGACCCCCACGCCGTGGATTTGGCGTTGAAGTCCCCCAGGACCAGGACGAGGCCCGGTGCCAGTCGCCGTATCGAAGCCTCCAAGGTGGTGAGGGAGGCCCCGAAATCGTCCATTCTCCTGTTAGGGGAGAGGTATACACTGTAGAGCGTGACCCCTCCCCAATCCGCCGCGACAAATTCCTCGCCCCTATCCAAGAGGGATAAGGACGGGAAGTGCCGCTGCGTGGAGGTGACGATTGCCGCGGTTCTGTTCCGGCTGACCACCCAATTGGGGCGATCAGGCACGACGTACGGTTCCGCGACTACGGCTGCACCGATCGACCACTCCGCCATGGATTGCAGGAGGAGATCCTGCGCACCGGCGGAGTGGTTGGTGTTGGCCTGCAGGAGGTGAGTGGACTGGGCAGCTATTAATGGGCCGTGTCCATCATCACCTCCTGGCTTGCGGCGGGCGATCGGGCCGCGCTAGGAGCTGGAGCGGCCGGAGTCGAAGGGCCGCTCCGCCCCTTTGGAGCCGAAGCCGGAGGTCTGCACGCCCCAGAGCCCATGCGGTGCTTGGCAGGCTTATTGCCCGCCGCACACGCGGGGCAGTGGGGCGGGGCGGCGCGGGATGCCGCCATATGCCCAGTCTGACCGCAGCGGAAACAGAGTCCGCCGCAGTCAAAGCAATTAGTGCATGTTGGCCGGGTGTGCCCGACCGCCATGCACTTGAAACACCTCGCAGGCCGGTGCTCCAGCACGGTGACTCGCGCTGAGCTCCAGCCCACGAGGAGCCTGCCTGAGTCGGCCAGTTGCCTGACCGACTCCACTGGGCACTGCACCCAGGCGGCACCTACGCCGCCCGGACCGGGCCGGATGACGCCAACCCGGACGGTGTCCAGGGGACACCCGGTTTTCGAGGCAATGGCCTCCCGGATGTCTTCCACCGTCACGGAGTCGTCCAGACCCGAAATGCGCATTTCGGCGCACTTCACGGGTCTGGCGATTCTAACGCCACCCTCCTCGGCGAACAGACCTCTCAACTTCGACGCCACGCTATCGGCCGTCCTGGTGCCCTCGGCCCTTTTTTTTTTTTTTTTTTTTTTTTTTTTTTTTTTTTTATTGGTGGGCTATGGGTGTGTCTCGCCCCGCCAAATCGGTCCGGGGTGACGGAGAAGGCGGCGCGTGATCCCATAGACCCACCGTAAAATCCTCTCTCTTCGCCGTGCGAGCGGGCCACCGGTACCCGATCTTTGTCTTCGGTGGTCCGCTGGTGCCCTCGGCCCTAGGGAACTCTAAAATTCGAGCCCCTGTCCGGGCCTTGCGGGTCCTGGCTTCAACGCCTCCTATGTCGGAGACGTCGAGCTCCCGCCGGGCTTTCCGCAGAACGGCCTCATAGCTGAGGCCCCTTTCTGCCGCCTCAGGCAGCACAGTGATCACCACTGCGGCTGTCTTCGGCGGCCGGAGCCCCTTGCGCGGCCTTTTCCTCTTCTTCTCGCCTCCTCCGGCTCCTGCCTGGGGAGCGGCGACCTCAGCGGCGCACTTTGCCGCCGCTCTCCTCCTCTGACCGCGACTTTTACTACCGTGCTCGACCACCTGCCAACCCTGTTCGGGCGCAGCGGGCGTGGCAGGCGCAGAAGGCGCAGTCGCGGGCGCGCTAGTCGTCGCTGGCGGTGTTGGTGCTGGCGACGACTGCAGTCCGGCAGGAGCCGGTGCCACCTTCTTCTTCTTCGTCGCGGGAGCGGGCCCCTTGGACTTGGGCCCAGCCGCGGCCGCGGCGTAGCTACCCCCCACGCGGCCACCCTGACAAGGCAGCGGGGCGGGGGCTGGTGCCGCATATGGCCGTTTGTCCGTGGCCAGCGGCGGCCGGACACGTGGTTCCGGAGGCAGCCTTGCCTCCAGAACGGCCAAGCGCGCATCGACCAGTTTGACCACCGAGTCGATGATGGCGCGCAAGGCCTCGTCCGGCACGCCTCCAACCGCGGGCAGCGGGGTCGGTGCTATCGGGGCCTGCTCCACGACGTTTGGTGGGCTGGCGACTGTCGGCGGTGCGCGCTCCGCAGTCGCAGTCGTCTTTGGCGCAGCGGCAATCGTTGGGCGGCCAGCTCCTCGGGTGTCCTCATTATCCTGCGGCAGTCATAAAAAAAAAAAAAAAAAAAAAAAAAATGGAGCTAAGGATCTTCAAAAGAAAGTTATAACACCAACATTTTTTTTTATTTATTTCTTCGCAAGGTGGACCATGGATGTGGTCGCGCCTCGGCAAATCAGTCCGGGGCGACAGAAGAGGCGGCGCGCAACCGCATGGACCCACCCTGCAAACACCTCTCTTCGCCGTGCGAGCGGGCCACCGGTACCCGATCTTTGTCTTCCACCACCCTGCACTAAGGAAATAATCTTTATATTGCGAGGAACTTTATAAAAAATAAAAAAAAAAAAATAAAAAAAAATGCAATTAACGTAGAAAAATTACATTAAGACTCAGAACAACACTTTGTGGGTCACACTAAGTATTGTCCGTCGTGGAAATCGAACCCATGGCACTGGCATGATAGGTCAGTATCGTAACCACTACGCCATCTATGCAGTCAAATTTGAAAAATGAAAAGAATCCATTGACGTCCACTGTTACATGTAGGCCTCCTCAGTGTTGAGACATGGTCATAATTGCTATAATTAATTGCTATACGTGGCAAAAAAGTTGATGATTGCAGTTTTTGCTATAAGATTTCCAACACTCAGTGTACTGCTGCTGTCTTGGTGATCTCTTAGATGGATTTTATTTGGAAGTACTGATAACAAATTGTATTTTCAAGCCGTTATCACAGGGGGAGATTGACTGACTGACCGACTAAAGAAGCTTTGGTACCTATCCTTAGTTCGCTTTTACTACATTTTATTAATATCTACCTAAAAACTAAGAATATATTTCTTAGTTTTGCCACACAGGATGAATAATAATAATTCTAGGAGATTTTTTTTTAAAGACGAGACGTCGTTAAGTAAACAGTCTTGTACAGCGAGGGTCTTTACAAACATATAATTTGACAGGCACAAATTACACTAAAATCCAGAACAACAATTTATGTATCACACAAAATATCGTCCTGCGTGGGAATCAAACTTATGACACTGATATCAATGACCAACATCTTAAACACTATGCCTTCTGCGCAATCGCTGTTAAGATTCGATCGTGTTATGTAGTTATACAGGTTTTTTTTTATAATAAGTGTTGATATTATATAGACAGCAAAATGCTTTTATTATAAAATGGGCGGGGGGTATTTTTACGTCAATGCAAAATAAATGATTGACAGTTTAAAATCGGAAATAATGTAACACAAAAGATATTGCGGTGTTTCAATTTCCTTTGGATCCATTTAAGTGATTCGAAAACAGATGTTCAAGAACTCAATAATGACGCGATGACTGTGTAAATTATAGTTTTTTTTTTATGTTGAATTGTTGCTGTTTTACAAAAAGTATTTACATTTATAACTGGCTGAATACAATGTAGGGAACGTACGAGACGACTAAGGGATATAAAACGCATATAACATCTATGCGAGAGAAGGAAAACTCGAAACAAAACCCTATACCAACACGTCTGACCAGCATGGTATAGTAGTATAATAGGTCAATTGCCCTCCCATTACGGAGGAGGTCTGAGCCCAACAGTGGGACATTTATGGGCTGAGATGATAATGGTGAATACAATGTAAAGAAAAGTAATCAAATTTAGTTAGAGTAAGTTATATACCTACCCAATACTAACCCGCCTTTTTTTTTTTTTTGGTGGACTATGGATGCGTCTTGCCCCGCCAAATCGGTCCGGGGTGACGGAAAGGCGGCGCGTGACCCCATAGACCCACCGTAAAACTCGCCTCTCTTCGCCGTGCGAGCGGACCACCGGTACCCGATTTTTGACTTCGGTGGCCAATACTAACCCGCCTTTTTTTTTTTTTTTTTTTTTTTTTTTTTTTCGCTGTGGAAATGCTTTTGCGCACATCCCCCGCCAGTGACAGACGGGGGGGTGTGTGGGACTCGCCGGCCATGAGATTGACGGCCGGAATACCCACTAAAACCTAACAGCGGTCCCTTCCGCGCTTTTACGGGATGCCGGAGAGATCGTCTATTGACATTCTATCCCCGACACCCCTACGCTTAGCCATCTGGCCACGACCAGTCAGCCGTCAAGGCGGTGGGAGGAGGTGCGCGTAGCGGCGCCTCCCTCTCCCTGGTCGCCGCCGGCGGAGCGAGTTCTCAGACGCGAGTGCTTCGCGTTCTCGCTCCGCGGCCTCCTTTGCAGAGATGACTTCCTCGCAAAAGGAGGCCATCGACGTCCAGTGCCTGTCGCTGTCAAGCATCTTGTTGATGACGGTTGACAACGACAGGTCCGCTCCAATGACCGCCGACAGGTCGCGGCGCTGAGGCCCCCAGGCGGGACATACCTCCAGGGTGTGACGCGCGTCATCGATTTGCGCGCCACACTCATGGCATCCAGGGGCCTCTTCACGTCCAATTCGGTGCAGGTACTTACCGAAGACCCCGTGTCCGGTAAGTACCTGCGTCAGCCTGAAGGACAGGTTGCCGTGCCTTCGTGTCGTCCAGCGGTGAAGGTGGGGCGCTACCGCCTCAACGGTCCCCCGTCCTGCTACGGGGGACTCTAGTTCCTCCCTCCACCGCTGGACTAGTGCCCTTTGAGCCGCTTCTTTCGCCCTGCTCAGTCCCCTCGTGGTGATGCGTTCACCATTTGCCCGCGCCGCAGCGCAGAACTGGTAGGCTTCCGCCTGAGCCCTAGCCTGAAGTGACCAGGGCGGATCGCCCGCCAACAATGTAGCTGCAGTCCAGGACACCGTACGGTACCCCCGTATTGTCCTCACCGCCATGGCCCTCTGCGCCTTGCGTAGTAAGGCTTTATTGGAGGCGGTGAGTGACTGCGACCAGATCGGGGCACCATACAGCGCCATAGACCGCAAGATACCGGCATAAAGCCGCCGGCAGGACGATCCGGGACCTCCAGTATTGGGCAGAAGCCTACCCAGCGCCGCGGCCGACTTTGAAAGCCTAGGGACGAGCTGGGCAAAATGCGGCCCAAAATTCCACTTACTGTCTAAGTGCAGACCCAGGTACTTCATCCGGGTCTGCACCGGCACGGCAACCCCAGACACACTGAGTTGTGCCCCTCGGGGAAGACCTTGGCTGGGACCATAAAATAGGAGGGCCTCTGTCTTCTCCAATGAGACCCTCAGGCCCAACTTGCCAATCCGGTCAACAACGAGCGCTACTCCGACTCTTGCCAGTCGGGCGGCGCTGCGGAAGTCAGCCCCTCTCACCGTGATGAGGGTGTCATCTGCGTAACAAATAATACCCATCCCGGGGAGAAGCTGGCCCCGCAACATCCAATCAAATCCGACGTTCCACAAAGTCGGACCAAGGACCGAACCCTGTGGAACGCCGCATTCTACCCTATGGCGATGCATGCGCCCGTTGTCCCCCTCCCAGAGCACGTGCCTTCCCTCGAGGTACGCCTCCAACAGCCTCCGGAGATACAGAGGCACCCCATGATATCGGAGCGCCTCCTTTAAAGTCTCGTGTGGGAGACTATTGAAGGCGTTTTTAATATCGAGCGAGACTGCCAGGACAATACTAACCCGCCTGACCAGAGTGGTATAGTAGGTCCATTTCTCTTCTATTGTGGAGGAGGCTCGAGCCCAGCTGTGGGACGCATATGAGCTGAGCTGCTGTCAAATATGTGGTAATGGGCTGTAATAACCATATGGCATCAATATTATTCCTTATTTTCCTATGAAAGTCGTAAAAATAAACAAACACAAATAAAATACACAGCAACAGTTAGAAACTTGAAACACCAAATGTGATCACAAACCCGACTGCCCAGCCTAGCAATTAAGGTATTATCCGCCTTCGTGATAAGACCTCGATAGGGTAATGGATGGAGATTATTATACGGGGCATAAAGTCTGGCCAATTTACTAGCCAGTTTTTAATTTAAAAAAAAAGTGTGTGTGTCAGCCCCGACGTACGACTGGAGTTTACTCCTTAAGTACGATTATCAAAACAGGCGCAAAAAAAGCTTAGGTATTTGACTAAAAATAATATATATATATATTTATTTACATTTATTAAAACTATTCAGTGAAGTATTATCTCACGTAAGAAAGTGTAAGGTGCGCGGAATAGGTTGCGCACCAAAAACGTAACGAGGTCATTCGATCACTAGATTTTACTCCTCAAATTTTTCTCATACCGGGCGCTTTAAATAAATATCGATTCTTAAGGAGTAAACTCCAAAAAAATAGCCCGCATTCCGTACAAAAATACAATTAACAGAGAAAAATTATATATAGACCGAAATAACTATTTTTGGATTGCATAAATATCTATTCCATCTATATTTCGAATATAGAACTCAGCGTGGGAGGTCGCTATTTCAACCATTATGTCATCCGTGTAGTTAAATCTTAACAAGTATTAAAATAATTGAATATTGATTTAATAAGCATTTATTAGTATTAAAAAAAAACTTGCAACGGATGAGTTATATTACTACAATTGCCAAGCTTGGCAAGCAACTTCATCATCGCTGTTATTGTTGAGTTTCTCAGGAAAGAGTTGCTGTCCTCTCCCTTAGTCCCCTTCAATCCATTTTAGTACGGCAGAAGAAATGGTGGCGACACATTTTAATTTTAACTCGTTACCACACCCAGAATTTGCAATATAAACTTCTTTCTTTAATAAGAAGAAAAGGATTTACAAAAAGGATTCAACATAGCTAGTTAAACAAAAACACGTTCATTCAAAGCTACGTGCGTCATCGCTGTCTAATCGCAGGCCATCGGATGCCATAACACGTGCGTGTCAAATTGCGTCTACCGTGGGAGACGACTAGGGACCTCTAGAATACTTTCAATGTCATCAAAAAATCACGTAACCTCTTCAAAAATACAAGAAAATTAACTTAGGCAATTTCTTTGTTTGATTTTTTTAAATAATGACCGGCAAAAATGAAATAATCCTTGTATTACGGGAGGCTTTACAAAAATATAATTAACGAACGCAAATATTACATCTAAACTCAGAACAGCAATTCGACAAACAACGATTCACATCGCACAAATCTTATCCTGCGTGGAAATGGAACCCAGGGCCCTGACATGATAGGTTGGTAACTTAATCATCACATCATCTGTGCAGTCATTTGAGATATAGTATTAAGTTTTTATCAATAGTCAGAGACGCCACGTTTGCAAGAAAATAATTAAAAAATACTTTTAATACAAAATATCTTTAAAAGTTATGAGTCACACTAATTATACTAACGGCATTAATTATTTAATATTTAGTGAACTATTTGTATTCATATCACGGCAATTTCTAATGAACTCCAACAAATAGAATATTGAAAAAACTCTCATAGAAAGAGTTCGAGCAAGGTCGTATCAGGCCACAGCTATTGATATTCTCTGTCAATATTGAGAGTAAATATCTCACGGACCTATGCGATAGCTCAATATTTACAAGAAGACATCAAACACAATATTACCACTTATCTCGTAACAACCGACTACGAAAACATCTTATATAGTGATCTTTCCTTAGGAACATTATTTTACACAATGAGTATGTTGACATGAACCGATATCGTTATAACTCCAATATAGCTTTTATGTGAAAGAAAAATGTTATCTACTAATATTTATGAGTTTTACAATCTATAACAGATTACCTTTTAAATAGACACTTCAAAGTACAAACTATGCGTAGGTTTTATTATAAATCGTTGAACAAATAGATAAAATTATGTTGATAATGAAAGCAAAGAATAAATTTAATAGCACTTAATAACTAAATGTAGTAAAAGTCGATAGTCCCATAAAAAGGGCATGGACATTATGCGACAAATCAATATAGGGGAGACAATGCCCTTGCTAATAGTTCTGTTATTATCAGTCCATTGATGGCTGGTCATTTGATTATAGAACTAGACTGTAATAACATAGATAATAATAATAGAGGACGGAAATGAGTCAATTACGATTTGTAATGGTCGATAGCTTTAATTTAGCTAACCGGGATTGCATACAATAATAGAATAATATTATTGTCCAGCGACACAAAATGGAGTTAAAATATTTTACTAGTAATGAAACATAACGAAAGTATAACAAAGAAGAATCAGAAGCTACTTGTAAATTCTGCATATCATTGAGGACAATTATTTTCAAGCGTGACAAAAACAATTTACAGCATTTTCTAAGGACCGATCTCTCTGTATCTCTAAGGGTATTGAAAAAGAACAAGCAAAAAACAAAGGAGTATCCGCAGAGAGAAATTAACAATATGACTAGTTTCTCGAATCCGTAGCAAAAAAAAAGCCTTTGAAAGTTATGACCCGCAATAAAAGTGGTGCCAGGTTTGGTTTCAGATAGACAAAGGAATTCTACCGCAATTATGTTATTGCCTCTATAAATTCGTAAAGACAATAGTTTTAAATGTAAGACGATACTGGTTACTTTATTGTCAACATTGAAACTAAAGAACCTTGATTAAGAATTGTACATTTTAGAAAGTAATATTTATTCTTATTAGCCACAACAGAGTTTATATATTTATTTATTATGGTAATTGTGACATCGTAAATCACCATTGAGTCAATTCTATATGAGTTATGTCTATTTTAACGAATATTAGAAATGCGGTTCGTTTGTTTGTTATACATTCACGCTTTAAACTATCAGCTTGAATTTAGGCATAAAGCTTGTCGGAAGTATAAGAGGATATAGAATTCATTTCTCTTTTCAGAACATTAAGTTATTAAGAGTCAAATTAAAGATTATCATCATTATGAATATAATTAGATAAATATTAATACATATAATGTGTTACTATAGATCGCTTATAATAAATAATTAGTTCATAATGTATGTACTTTAACCAGATTATTGTAAATTATATTTGTAATATTTTATGAGATTCCATCCTTAGGTTTTAGTGATACGGTGCTCGATGAAATTATAAACTATAATTTTGGTATGATTAAAAACTATATTTTTGTGTCAAACCTAAATTATGGAATAGTTATTTTTTTCTGTATGTATCTGCAATTTGGGCCACAGATGAAAGACGACATGCGAATTTTGAGATGGATGTACCTACGGTGTGACGAGACTGGATGAAATAAGGAATGAACATAACAGAAGAAGTTGAAAAATTGTGCCAGTAACAAAAAAATTAAAGTACGGACATGTGATGAGACAGGAGGAAAGTAATGTTGTGAGGAAGGTTTTAAGTATGAATGTTGAAGGTTTTAGGGGTAAAGAAAGACGGACGGACTGCCTGAAGCATTACATGAATAGCAAAGAGTGACAACAGTGAAAACAGCTAAAGAAAAGACGGATGGACTGCGTGAAGCATGACATCGATAGCAAATAGTGACATATGATAACATTGCGTCGTCCCCAAGTAATTGGAATAAAAGTAAAACGATGATAATGAGTTATTTATTCTATCTCGAATTTTTGTATCAATTGTACGTTGTTAAAAAAAAGTATTTATATATAATAATTGAAAAATAACCAAAAATACAGTGAAATGTATCTTAAACAAGCAGACCAAACAAAACGCCTTCAATAAAAAAAGAACTGTCAAATATTTTTTCTGTATCAATTGTATATTTCTTCCGTATCTCTCAAATTTGTGTTCCAACGCAACAACTTAAAAACGTGATTGTTATTTGTTAAGTGAGACATTGCATCCGTTAGAGTCGTTTGTTGAACGTTAAACGCGTTTTAAGAGATAATCTTGACAAAATATTGCCTGCGTCTCGATAAAGGTTGCCTCGGTATACAGGTACACCCAAGGCATGTTTTCAATCAAATAACCTGTAAGAAAGGGTCCGACACAGAAAACGCTTTGTGCTAAAAACGTCGACCCCTTATCTTCCTTGGTTAGGTCGCCGCCATAGATACATAAATGTAAAGAGTATCATCAATAATATTGTTACTTATTATGCTAGACCAAGAATATTTATCTTTAGGAAGCCAGAACTTCTATTGCTTAGAATATAATAAATGAACCGTAATATGTATTAAGAAAAATATAAATAACATTAAAGACTTATAAAATGTAAAATAAAAATTAATTTGTAATAATAGTAACAGTAAAATATATTATGTAATATGAAGGAAAAAAAAGGAGTATTTAGTTTTCAATATTCAATTTACTTAAGCATAGATGACAATTCTCATTTGAAATTCACATTAGAAAATTGCTTACAATGTAGCTTAAAATCTCCATATTCGTGCCATGTCTCCCGGCTATAAGTCTATCTGTGGATGCTGCTTCCAAACGCTAAGCACGAAGTCATCATTCATACAAGCAGATATCATCGTCGCTTGGCGTGGTCAGGGCTTTCTGCTTGTTAACAATAAAAATGTTATCCGACGCTCACACAAAATGTATCTCAACAGAACATCCAGACTCTATTTATTTTAGTTATTACTACCTTCACGAAGACTTTTTCATTTATATTATTGAAATTGCTTATATTTTGTTTGATGATGCTAGCATCCATATTACTTTTTCGTTGATTTATTTACCTGCTTATGGTATGTAATTATTTACTGTGATGACTGGTTTGGAATGTTGAGTTTATCATGCAATACTTTCAAGTGAAAAATATTTTCAGTGCAAGCATGGAGAGCGATTGTGGCCTGTGAAAGGGAACTAAGCTTTCTTATTCATAGCGAACTGAGTATTTTTTATACGCAAATTAGATTAAAAGTCTAAATCAACAAAGACGAAGTCCAAATCAACCAACTGCATATTTGAATCAATGTTATTTATATTTTGTAACGCTATTTGTATTAATTTAAATACATACATACATACATATCATCACGCCATATCCCTTGCAGGGTAGGCAGAGAGAACAGAGTGCCAGAGAACTCTATCTCTGCATACTTCACTCGCTTCCTCAACATTCATAATTCTCTTCATACACGCTCGCCGGTTTCGGAGACTCTTGACTCCACCTTCCTTCAGTACATGACCGATCTGGTGGTTAAATAGTTATAATATTTTAATCTTCCATTAATTATATAGTCAATGTAAATAATAAATTTTATGATTTCGGTGAATAATTCAGTTGAAAATATTAGAAAAGAAATTAAAACCAATTTGGCTAACAAGAAACTGCAGGTGTTGAACAGAGCCAAGTGATTCTTTACGCTCAGACAACATTTTATGCAATGCTCGACCTATTTAATATCTTACTGCTGTATACGATACGAAGGGTAGGTGATCCTCAGCTATACAGGAATCTTTTGAGTAATGGGCTGGCACCATATCGCTATGTAATTTCCTTGGACTCTGTTAGGGAGAATATTGTTAGAAGCTGTTTGATGTGACGGTATCACTCGACTGTTTTAAACTATCCAATACTTTAGATATTTTATGGAATTTATTGACAGATGAGCAAACAGCTTCAATGGATAGTAAATAGCAACTACCTCTAATCGACTTTGTAAAACTGACGGTATTGCCAAATCATTGCATGCAATAACTGGGAAGCTAGAAGGAATGGAAATGAGAAGATGATGGTAGGAGTAGAAGGGTATTTCTTTAAGTCTGTCCTCAAAGTACTGTATTATATATATTATATTGTCACACAATTGTCAATCTGTAGTTTATCACTATTAACTGAATTTAGTAATGTTAATCTTTCTATCTTGTTTCGCAATCTAAAATTATGTTTTTAATATAAGGTATAATTTAGAGGTAAATGAAGATTGATGGCACTTAATTGATTGAAACAATCACAAGTAAGTGATTGTCCAAATTATTTAAAACCGTAAGTTCTCTGTAATCCACTAATTAAATTACGTAATAGTCTTAGGGCAAAACAGTTACCGGTAATGCGATTAAGTAATCCAATATAGGTGAAATGGCACCGAACACAAATTGCCAATCAATAATGACCCTAAGGGTTTGTAATTAACAACTGCATTAGTAGCTTGCATTATGTATGACGTTGAATCTCTGCTAGAAATCGTTATGTGGTATGAGTAAATATGCTTACAAACATTAACTTAATTATAAATATTTAACTAATTTAGTCACACACTCATACTTAATGACTTTGGTGTAGGTATATACATACCTTACTCATATCTATTCATACACAAAATTGTTGTGTCGTGATTGACTAATCAGATACATGCATCAGCAATACTATCCTCCTGCTTGTTATATCAATTTAGTTTCTGGCAGCTCAATATGTCTTCCTTCTCAAATACAGCTGAATAACGTGATAGGGAGATTTTGACCGAGCTCCTTGTCTGTAGTCTATTCTCATTGAGAACGCAATCGGTGATTAATTGGTAATGAATCAGTTTAGAGCTAGTTATTATAATATATACGTGACGGAGTAAGAATACAATTTACCACCTCCTATCTTATCCGTGGGTGATCGTACGAGACAACTAAGGGATATAAAACGCATACCTATAACATCTATGCAAGAGAAGGAAAACTCGAAACATAACCCTATACCAGTATACCCTATACACTAGTATACCCTATAACCCTATACACGTCTGACCAGCGTGGTGTAGTAGGTTAATTTCCCTTCCATTACGGAGGAGGTCCGAGCCCAAAAGTGGGACGTATATGGGCTGTGATGATGATGATATTGACCAAACATAATACATAACATATAAGAATAAAAGTTTTATGTACCTGCTGTGGTACATATATTTTTAGTAAATATAACAACGTCCCGTTATCAAAAACTTGGCTCTCACGTCCAAAACAAAAAGGATCTAATAAGAAATGTAGGCATCAGTTTTTGTCCATCACTAGAGCCAGTCAATCTCACAGGACGCGTACAATTATTTTAATCTTATTAAAATCATGTTTCACTTTGTGTTGAACTTATTATGGACATGACCTTATAAGTACTTAATAATGGGAGAATATTATTTTTCACAGGCCATCTACATACTATTCGGACTAGTGGGTATGAGTTTCCTTCGAAATAAGAGGGCATATTACCTACTCGTACTACACGCTGGTTAGTTTTATTAGCTGTGTGGTAGCGGCTACGAATACTATCAACACTTACTTTGCTCGTGGATGTCGTATAAGACGACTTAGAGCCTTATCGTTATAAGTCCAGGTCGTTACCTGGACTAACTCCATCTGATGCCATTTTGGTCAACAATTTGGTCAACAATTACAATTACAGTTTGGTCAACAATTACATTCCCAAGGAGGGTTGAGGTCTGGCAGGCGGCCGGTCATAAAACTATTAGCAATAACTTTTACAATATGTACTATGAAAAAAGAGCATATTATTATATTGTATTGGGATAAGAGTAAGAGAATGATGACGCTGGTTAGTTTTATTTTGGATTTTCTTTCTCTTGCTTGTTTAAACACGTATTTTACCTAGTAGTGATTTACAACAATCGCGGGTCGAAAGGTGATGAACAGTATTTTCTCCATCACCACAGTGATGTCCCTAAGTGTTATTACTTTATTATATTTTAATTCTATTATTTTCATTGAAAATATATTTTCTCACAAATTGCGAATGTTAATAAATCTTTCGTTTCTAAACAAATCGAAAAATTCGTTTGAATTTAGGTGCAATTTTTATGTAATATTCTTATCCTTTGTACGATATTTTGACCCTCAAAATCTCTTTAATTTTAATGAAAATAAAACAGTCAGTCTGTGACAGTTAAGTCAATTGTTATCAATAAGAACATAACAAAGGCCTTTGAGACCTTTAGATGCGCGATATAAATGTCGTACTAACTTTTTTGAAAGAAAAAAAAAAACTTTTATATCTTCTATGGTCACCAATCTACAAGAGTTATTATGGCTATATAAAACTTGTAGAAAACATCACTAGTAACATTATATGAGTTATAATGTAAGAATGGTATTACAATCTAACTTTCTAGAATAATATTTTATCCGCAAAAAAGTTAAGCAGATTGTCTATATTTTTTTAAAATATTATTTAGGCAAATTAATAATCATATCGACAATCTAGGCGTCTATACTACTATTAGGCGTCTATTAATTTTATGTTCCATAATTCCATTTATAAATGTTTAGTTGTAAAAAAAAAGTTATAATATGTTCATCGAAATAATTAAACTGTCAGAAATTATATGATTTAATAGGAACTGTTAACGATTTGTCAGAGTTGCCTATCTAATTATTTAGGTAATTTACGATGACAAGCTGATTAATAATACACAGAATTCAAATATTGATTTTATTGCTCATTTTAAATTAGTTAATCATCTTTAACATAAGTATAATGATATGTTTTATGAAATTGGACGCAGGGAAAAATAATTTGTGAAATTATTTTCTATACAGGTGCAGGTAATTATTCGGTTTGATAACTTGTGCCTTCAATTAACAAAGGTGGTTTAAATTACTGGGAAATAAATTACATTTACATAATTACGAATTATAGACATTATGTCCTTTTTTTGTCTATAATTCGTAGATAAGTATAAAATATGGATAAATGTTATTTATGTGCTTGCTAAATAATTAATATGAAGCTTTTACAGTTATGCAATAAAGGGCAGATTAAATATGTTGATATGTTTTTTTTTTAAAGACACTAACTACCTTGCACTAAGGCTAAAGTCTCCCACAATCCTGGTATTGTGGGAGACTTTACAAACATTTATTAACGCAGAAAAATTACACCCAGAATCAGAATAACAGTTTGTGAATCGCACAAAGAAATTGTTCTGCGCAGGAATCGAACCCTTGGCACTGGCACGGAAGATCGTTATCGTAGCCACTATGCCATCTGTGCGGTCAAAGTCATTTTATTTAACTTCGACTTTTATTTTTAATTTGAATAACTTCCTCTTCAAGCGTTTTTATTTTATTTTATAAAAGAATTTAAAGAGTAGGTAGATAAATATAGTACTAATATTGTCCGTGTGGTGACGGAGTAAGAATACAATTCACCACCCTCTATTTCAGCCGTGGGTGATCGTAGATACGAGACAACTAAGGAATATAAAACACATATAACAGCTATGTAAGAGAAGGAAAACTCGAAACAAAACCCCGTACCAACACGTCTGACCAGCGTGGTATAGTAGGTCAATTGCCCTCCAATTATGAAAGAGGCTCGAGCCCAACAGTGGGACGTGTATGAGCTTAGATGATGAAATATAGTAATTCTTGTATGATCGGATTTTATTGAGAGTAATTTAGAAAGAGTATGCTGAGGTGGTTTGGACATTTAGAAAGAATGAGTAACGAGAGGTTGACGAAGCAAATATATAAAGCAAGCGTGAATGGGACGAATACAAGAGGAAGACCACGTCATACTTTTCTGCACCAAGTTGGAGATGTGTTGACGAGAGGTCTTATTAAGAGTATGCATAATCGTAGAGCATGCATGAAGACTATTATGAGTGTGAATGAAGCGATGGAAGTATGCCAGGATCGTGGTTTGTGGCAATCCGTAGTCTCTGCCTACCCCTCTGGGAAACAGGCGTGAGACTATGTATGTATGTATGTAATTTAGAAAAGTACAACCATCCTTCTCACGTTGGACGTCGTTCACTGTTGGACATAGGGTTTCTCATAAAAAGCGGTATTATAATTTTATTATTAAACCTACCATATGTCTGGATAGGCGCACCTAAATATCAACTACACCCATTTGACTACCAACAAAGATGTACTGTTAAAATCTCAAGGAGCCTGGAGTCGTTGCACCACCATTCATTAAGGAAATAATTCTAGAATTGCGGGGGACTTTACAAACATATAATTAACGCAGGCAAATTACACCCAAACTCAGAACAACAGTTTGAGGATCACACAAAGTATTGTTCTGCCTAGGAATCGAACTCCTGACACTGGCACGGCAAGTCTGTGCAGTTAAACTCGAATAACAAGGCGCCTTCTTCATACTACACAAATGTCACCTGAAATGGTCCAGGAGCACCTCTGCCTAGAAGAGATTAATGTATAAAACCAGTAAGTTTTTTAACTTGACGAACAATTGTGAAATTAATATTTAAATATCGACATTTATCTTGTGTAAAAATTTTCAAAACATTTGACATGTTTCAAAATCGATGAAACGACATTGAAAATTACTTTAAAATAGTAAAATGATAGCAACCAGAAAAATTGCAATAATAACACAGCTAATAAATAAATAAATAGAGTATCCTTATAATTCTAACGACGAAAAAACCTCTAAAGATAAAACAGTAATAATAATCGGACACGTCGCTTGTTAGACAAACATGAGGAGATCTCTTCCGATACCGCGGAACAATGTTGGTGTGTGGGTGAGTACAGAGCACCCCGCTCTAAAAACTTGTAGGAGTTTTAAGTCTATCATACAAAAGAATGACTAACGCGTCCTGCGAGACAAATTGCTGCTCAGATGTTTACTCTGAGATTTGAATTCAAATTGTCACAATATTTACTTTTGAGAATAAATAGTCTCTATTAATTATTTTGAGTACAAAGATGACTTATTAAGTCTAATCTAAGCAGCTTTTCCACATTCCAATTATTGTAAATTAGATTATTATGTAGGATAATTCTTTTCTTGACATTATACCACTGAAGTCAAGGAAGATTCCTTATTTCGATGACCCGTAGAAAGGGCTAATACAACAGATAGTACGGACCTATTTCATCTTTTCGTTGACTCAGAAAATTTAGGCGAGTGTGTTTAGATCATAGCATTTTCTTTTTGTTCAGACAGGTCTCTTCATACGCCTTTCAAACTACCCGAGGTGGTGTGTAAGTCTGGCCACCGAAGACAAAGATCGGGTACCGGTGGCCCGCTCGCACGGCGAAGAGAGGCGCTTTGCAAGGTGGGTATGGAGTTGTGCGCCGCCTCTTCCGTCACCCGATTTGGCGAGGCGTGACCACGCCATGGCCCACCACAAAACAAAAGAGTGGTGTGTAACCGCATAATCTGCCGTACTGCCTCTTCAATGCCATTAAGTTAAACCGCCGCTAGCCATGGCTTAGCCTAAAAGACAAGTCCTTATGGCGGTTGCAATAATTATTACGTTTTTTGATCCACCTATTCTATGTATGTAAATAAATTGCGAAAAAAGGATTTATTCCTTAATTGAGGCAATTGTTTTCAAACAATAAACTTATTATTATTATTATAAAAGAAAATATAAACTTATTTGAATCTCTATAATAATTAATTGTAAACACTTATGTTTAAGTTTTTTTTTAAAAAACATTATTGTCTATCCAGGATTCAGAAAAGTATCTAGAATACCTACAATAAAATATTGTTAGGTTTAACTGCTAAAAACTTCCATAAAGTCTATGATCATTAAATAATGATGTATCTATGCCTTATAGGAAGCAATACTCGCCTTTTATATGAAGAATAAAACTAAATTGGTGAAATGTAATACTGTCACATGATATTCTTTTGACGTATAAAATCGTTAAATTAAAAAATATGCTCGTAGTACGTTTTACAGGACTATAAAGAAACATAAATCTAACTATTTACTCAAAGAGTGAATAGAATTGCGGAGTGGTCTAAGTAAACCTCTCATGCTGAGTGCTATAGGTTCTATATCTGTATCAGACAATTATTTGTACAATACACAAATAATTGTCCTTAATCTGGGTTTCAGGTCACCAAGAATACAAGTACTTATTTATTCTTTAGGTGTTATTTTTGTCGTTTAACAAAGTAGAAAACATTAATTACTAACATTAAAAAGCATTTATTAAGTCAAAACATTACACATTTTACAATATGTTATTAAAAATATTAACAGTAGGTATGCGTAGCAATATTATAACTTAGTCTCGTAATCTAGGTGTATGATATGAGACCGGTGGCCCACTCGCACGGCGAAGAGAGGAGTTGCATGGTGGGTTCTATGGGGTCACGTGCCGCCTCTTCCGTCACCCCAGACCAATTTGGCGGGGCGAGACGCATCCATAGTCCACCGTAAAAAAAAAAAGAAGGTGTATTATATGAGACGACTAATAATGTCATATTATAACTAGTCATATAATTACTTATAATGGCATAATATTTTAATACTTTATATACATACATACATAGCTTCACGCCTGTTTCCCAGTGGGGTAGGCAGAGACTACGGATTGCCACAAACCACGATCCTTGCATACTTCCATCGCTTCATTCACACTCATAATAGTCTTCATGCATGCTCTACGATTACGCATACTCTTAATATGACCTCTCGTCAATACATCGTCAATTTGATCCAAAAAATTATGACGAGGTCTTCCCCTTGTATTCGTCCCATTCACGCTTGCTTTATATATTTTCTTTGTCAACCTCTCCTCACTCATTCTTTCTAAGTGTCCAAACCACCTCAGCATACCCTTTTTGATCTTTGTCACTACTTCTTCATTCACACCACAGCGCTCTCTTATAACACTATTCCTAATTTTATCTTTCAGGCTCACATCACACATACTACGAAGAGATCTCATCTCTACAGCATTTATTCTACTTTCATGTCTTCTCTGCCAAATCCAACTTTCACTACCATACATGAGGGTAGGCATTAATACATAAATAAATTAAATAAACAAGAAAATCCTGAAATCTCACCTAAATATCCAGCGTCAAACAAGATATTTGCAATTCCGTCCTTATATCTCTGTAATACGAAAAAACACCTGAGGAAAAGACCGACAAATTTTGTTAAGAAGCTACATATTAGTATTGGGAAGGAGGATCTTATTACATACAATTACTTAGTGGGTCACAGTAATGTTATTGCTAAACTCGAACTAAGGCCTTTCACCCTTACTTAGTTTAATGTTATAGTATCCGAAAAACAAAACCAAATACTTAGGTGCGACAAAATACATTATATTAAGCTGAAAAGATTTCCTGTCAGGAACTTTTCTGTTTGAATAGTCGTTTTTATGTATTTTTATGTAGTGAGAGACATAGAATACAATGTACTATCATCTCTTTCTTTAACCAAGGGCGTTTATTAGTCTAAAAGATTTGAGCGTGCTTACAATTGCTGTGTGGTAGCTGTGACGAGTACTACTCATTACTGCGCTCGTGGATGTCGTAAAAGACGGTTAAGAGCACTATCGACCTAGGCCATTCCCACCTGATGCCGTCAAGTCAATAATTTCATACCCAAGAAGGGTTGATGTCAGGCAGGTGGCTCATCATAATACTATCGCCAATAGCTTTTGCAATATGTACAATGTAGGAGTACATATGACGTCGACTCCAAAGGAATTGGAGAGAATAAGAGCAGGGTGATAATGACATAATCAGCTAAAAAATATAACAATGAATAAAAAAATACAAATGTTTTGTATAATATGTAAGATAAATCTCAAACGAACGAACGTCTGGTTAAGAAGATATACAATGCGAAAGTGGAAGGATGTAGGTACCGGGGGAGACCAACACTCACGTACCTAGACCAGATTGGTCACGTATCTACTAAAGGAAGGTGGAGTCAAGAGTCTCCGAAACCGGCGAGCGTGCATGAAGAGAATTATGAACGTTGAGGAAGCGAGTGAAGTATGCAAGGATAGAGTTCGCTGGTACTCTGATCTCTCTGCCTACCCTGCAAGGGATATGGCGTGATGATACGTACGTATGTGTATAAATCTCAAAATTTGAATTTAGTGTAATTTGTTGATTGTGCCTTAAATGCCTTTTAAGTTAGCATTTTGAGATAAAATAAAAATAAATATATACTAACAACTAAAGCAAAGCTACTTAATTTATCAGAATAAAAATCTTATCGGTATAATTTCAATCAAAATAATAACGCCCAAAACAAATCGTCAAATGATGAGGAGGCGTTGCCAACATTATCCTAACATGGTATTATGAAATGTTGACAAGGTAAAAATTAATCATAAACAAATCATTGGGTACCAATTGAACGTTATGCTAATATAGAGGGAACACACAGAGTTTTTATTCGGTACCTCATTTATTTATGTTTAGTCATCCTCGTTTAATATTCAACATACTATGAAGAGATATCGTATGTAATCAATCAGACTCAATTTATGCTTCAAATATTGAATTATTTTATGTTCTATTACAGTTGTTCTAAAGATCATATTGGTCAATCATATTCAACTTTATAATGTTTCAACTTTAACGTTGGAACTAATATGTGTTTAAATAAAATATATTAAAGAAATTTATATTTTAAAATATTCTTTAGCGATGATTTATTTAATTTATGTGCAATTTAATACAAAGAAAGGAAAATATAGATGTCATTTGAGAGAAAAAATTATTATCTATCGTAATAGAGTCAGTGAGTTGTAATTATGATTTCTATTGTTAAACTATATAGTTTTTCTGAATTACAAATAGTATTTATTTTTAGAAAATTTCGGCTTAGTAAACACTCCCAGTATTTTTATACAGTCTCACACTTTTTCATACAAAGGCAGCAAGAATACGGCAGGGGCCTCGCGCTGTACTTTGGTCACCCTGGACAGTTTGAGCGAGTGTGAATTTTTACATTTGGCAGTCTATGCTATGGGAAAACTACGCCCATTCCGTTCAGGATGGCGTAAGGACGGTGTGTGGCCCCTTCTTGTTCCTTCCCCACCGCTATTGAGCTGAGTATTGGTACCGATTCCTTGAAAGCCGTTGCCAGCCCGGAGACAGATTCTTTTATTTTACAGCGGGTTATCCTTTTGAGTATCATCTTCATCGACGCCCAGCAACATAGGTATAACAGTGATGAATACATAGCACCAAAATACGATGAATGCTTTTTGAAAGAAAGTCGTAGCTGTTGTCGATAATAGCTAATTGATTATCATCTTCATCATCTCCTATATCATAGGGGTCATCATCCTATACCATCCTATATCAAAGGGGTTTGTTTCGAGTTTTCTTTGTCCTGCATAGACGTTATTCGCGTTTCATATCCCTTAGTCGTCTCTTACGATCACCCACGGGTAAAGTGGTGAATTGTATTCTTACTCTGTCACTACATGAATTAATAAAATTTCGAAACAATTGGTTGAACCATTTACAAACAAATTGGTAAACATTATAGAAAATTAACAATTCAATTCAAATTAGTTTTAAAGCTTGTTAGCTAAATCGCCTTGTATAGTTGCTAAGCATCAATAGCTAAAATATCAAAAGCTTTTAACACTAATATTATGTACTCTGTTTGACCTTTGCAAAGCTGACTTGGTAGGCTTTCTGTTTGGAAGATAAACTTGTTTCAAACAGAAAAAAGTTACCATCACAATGAAAGGCGCCCTCGTTGAAAAATATTTAAAAAGAAAACTTAGTGGGCAAGTTTTTTTTTTTTTTTTTTTTTTTTTTTTTTTTTAATATTTCATCGCATCAAACGAGCTAGTCATATTATTAATATAGACTAGGATTTAATCTTAACTATTATTATGAGCCTAATCTACAATACAAGCGCTAACGGTATCTTGCTGTCGTTTGGTTCTCCGTTTGATATTACTTTTAATTAAATTTATGACAGTATCCGAGCTTGGTCTCCAGCCACGTCTCTCATAAAAATTGCGGTATTTATTAATTTTAAGAGCATATACAACAGCGTATGTTGGCTTGATTATTTAAAAGTATATTTAGGTTTTAATCTCTTTCATGGCAGTTTTTTATTCCTATTCTCGGCTATGGTCTTCAAATACTCCGCTTACCCGGTTGCCTCAAAGCCACTGTAAAATAAAGTTATCGAATGACTATTTTTTTTTTGTAGTCGATTTTCTGATATCAGCGTGTTTATAGAAACAAATATTACAGGATTATAATATTAGCAAATATTTTTTTAGAACTCATATTATTACCGCATTATACCCAAAATTGTCTTCGCAATGGGACCCATTCCCATAGTAATGCCTTTACCAGTTTTTAAGATTTCTATAGGAATTGCCTTAAAATCTAGTTTTAGCCAGCCACTACACTAGTGATTATGTACAAACACAATTATAGTCCCTAAGTGAAATTATATATCTACGTAATAAATCCACGACTATTAGCGCGAAATAATCACATTAGCCTTTTAGTGTTAATTGAGACATGAGCTAAGAAAGATTACTAGAGAAATAGTATATATTACTATTAATTTAGTTTTATAGTACGAGAACTATTTTAGATATTATTTTTATTTATTCTGTATTTTAGTCAAATATTTTTATTATAGATACAGGTAATGATCTCAGCTCGTATATATTCCACTGTTTGGATCGAGTATACTTCGTAATGGTAAGGAAATTAATCTATCACATCACGTTGATCAGACGTATTGGTATAGGGTTTTGTATATCCCTTAGTCGTCTCGTACGATCAGCCACGGGTAAGATGTGGTGATGGTGAATTGTATTCTTACTCCGTAACCACATGAAAAAAAATTTAGATACCGGTACAGATAGGGATTGTGGATGATGATATATAAACATCATCCTAAATTTTTAATTTCTAAAAATAATATGTTTGGAACAAAAATGGTACCTGTCCCACTTCTGACGAATGGTCCTCGAACCAAAGTAATTGATGGACATACCGCAAACTAAAATGTAGGCATCAATAGATTAATGACCAACAGATAGCTAGGTCGAAACTCCAGATAATGTATCTGATCACGGGGCCATTAATTCGCTGTGGTTACTTAACTTGATCAATACCAATTTGTGTTTAGTTTAGTAGTTTATGTAGACCCACATTGAGCCCAATAAATTCTGAAATAATTAAGTAAGCATAGATTGAGATTCTATATACCCTGATTGGTTAGAATAACAATAGGGTTCTAACTTTTAAAAGTGATTATTTTCTTCAAAATATATTATATTCATTTTTTTTTATCTGGCAATCAAATATAAAGAAAGGTTATAATTCTGGAGTCATATATGTATACTTGCAACGGGAAAATATATTGCTATTTCTTAATCACTAGCTAGACAATATGGAGTAAGACAATCTTGGCATGGAGTCCCACTGTTTTGCCTTATTTTGCAGTCTCTTTGCATTGATTAGTATTTTAATCATATCATTTCTTCATCATCATAATTTTCTGCTATCATCATACATTTTCTCTACTGGTTTTAATAACAAAAATATTTTTTTTTCCATTTTATTTTTATCATGTCATCATCATTATAGCTCAAACATGACACACGCTGCTTGAGCTTACTCCAAAATAAGAATTTATCTATTATGCCATTTTGGTCAAAGAAGTTGGTATAGGGTTATATTTTGAAATTTCATTCTTTTGAATAGATGTTATATTTATATTATTTATCTTTTTTTTTTTCTTTTTTTTTCCGGTGGACTATGGATGCGTCTCGCCCCGCCGAATCGGCCCGGGGTGACGGAAAAGGCGGCGCGTGACTCCATAGACCCACCGTAAAACTCCTCTCTCTTCGCCGTATGAGCGGACCACCGGTACCCGATTTTTGACTTCGGTGGCCCGCCCGGCGGTTTACCCTCGCGGGTTCCTCTCGTCGACGCCCCGACAGATTTCGCCGTCGGGCCGTCATTTATATTATTTACCTTCGTTGTTTTTTAAGACATCTACGGACAAAGTAGGGGTGATGAATAAATCAAATTATTAATTATGTATAAGCCCTCATGACCTAATGTATTGTCAATTTTATAAACAGAATATCCGGCGTGAAACTCTGTTATCACTTTATAAGTGACACACTTTAAATAAAATTTTACACGGTTTTTAAGTAAAGAATATAAGGAATCGTCCGCATCATCACAACCCATATATGTCCCGCTGTTGGGCTCGGGCCTCCTGCGTAATGGGAGGGAAATTAACCTACTATACCGCGCTAATCAGACGTGTTGCTATTGGGGTTGGCTTCGAGTTTTCCTACTCTTGCCTAGATGTTATATGCATTTTTTTTTTTTTAAGGACACCCTCCCTGCACTAAGGCAAATTATCCTTGTATTGCGGGGGACTTTACAAACATGCAATTAACGCAGACAAATTACACCCAGACTCAGAACAATACTTTATGGATCGCACAAAGTATTGTCCTGCGTGGGAATCGAACCCACGGCACTGGCACGGAAGGTCGGTATCTTAACCACTACGCCATCTGTGCAGTCGTAATTTTATACCCTTTAGTCGTCTCTTACGATCACCCACGGCTAAGATAGGGGGTGGTGAATTGTATTCATACTCCGTCACCACACGGATTATATAAGGAATATAGGAAGGCTATTACGATACAGGAGATAAAGATATAAGGAATATATGTTATAATGTTACAATAAACGTTAGCGACATATTCTGTAATGGTCCAGTATATCTACATGTTCCTGTTAAAGCAGATACCAGTATTTACGATCGGCCCGTCTCGATGCATATACGCAGATGCCACACATGTTCTGCCTTAATTCGAATAGATGACGAATAGGGCTGCCCCTTGATTTGCGATATATATATAGATAGGTACTCATATATATCTTGTATGATGACAGATTAAAAATACAGTATGTCATGCGTGATTACTTTATCTTATGAGTCATAATAACCAGTTGAGATATCTTAAAAGGAGAATGTTCACTGCTCACCATTCTCTGTTTTTCTAGAAAATGTGTAATACTAACTACTGCATAACTTTGAAAGGCCTATGTTTGATATGGGACATCGATAAGCTGATATATTTTTATTTTTTTTATCGTCCCAAGACTTTGTTCCTAAGTAATAAGGAGATATTTTGTCTATGCACTTTTAGCTATTTTTTATTAGTCCTAGTTAATTAGTTATTGGTGGGTAGTATATCTGGTGAGTATATAAGAATAGCGTCACTATAATTATTACTATTTTTATTTAAATTTGTACAAACGTTATAGGGAAAATAGTAGCAAATATAAAAAAAAATGTCAGGTATAGAAGTATGAAACCGGAATTTTCCTATAGAAGGAGTTATCTGTCAGTTTGTATATCGCAGCACCCCTTTTGAAACACCATCCACCACCTCTTTGATGGCTGAAAATGATTATCACCACACAACTACTCAAGTTTCATATATATTACATAAGTAAGTATTTTTTTCTCTCCAATTTTCTCATTAAATTAAATTAATTACGTAAATATCATTCTCATCAAGGGGCAGGTAAGCTTAACGACGCTTGCACTTGGGGTTAAATGTTGGTCTGTGGAGGATTAGATTTCACCTGGTGCTCAGTTAACTCCCAAATAATAGTAACTTGTGGTGACATATTATATTATTAAACCATCATGACACGGCCATATTAATATTGACAGGGTAACTTAGTTTTTTTCCTATACCAACACGTCTGATCAGCATGGTATAGTAGTTTAATTGCCCTCCCATTACGGAGAAGGCCCGAGCCTAACAGTGGGACATATATTGGCTGTGATGATAATGATGATGATGATCATAGTTTTTTAACCCTTCGATAAGATATTTTAGTATTAACTCATTATTTTGCTTGTGGTGACGGAGTAAGAATGCGATTTACCACCCCATATCTTACCCATGGGTGATCGTAAGAGACGATTAAGGGATAGGTATAGAATAGTAAAAAAATAAAAAGTAGATGCGAAAGGGAATGCTCCGATGGTTCGGACATGTGGAAAGAATGCCGAACGAACGTCTGGTTAAGAAGATATATAATGCGAAAGTGGAAGGATGTAGGTACCGAGGGAGACCGAGACTAACCTACCTAGACCAGATCGGTCATGTACTGAAGGAAAGTGGAGTCAAGAGTCTCCGAAACCGGCGAGCATGTATGAAGAGAATTATGAATGTTGAGGAAGCGAGTGAAGTATGCAGAGATAGAGTTCTCTGGCACTCTGTTCTCTCTGCCTACCCTGCAAGGGATATGGCGTGATGATATGTATGTATGTATAAAATGCACATAACTATATATATGTAAGAGAAAAAAACTCGTGGTAAGAATACAATGCACCACCTTCTATCTTAACCTTGGGTGATTATGAGAGACGACTAAGAGATATAAAACGTATATAACATCTATGCAAGAGAAGGAAACAAAACTCTATACCAACATGTTTGACCAGCGTGGTATAGTAGGTCGATTTCCTCCTCATTATAGAAGAGGCTCGAGCCCAACACTGGGGACGTATATGAACTAAGATGATGATGATGAACTCATTATTAATTTTTGTAATATTCAATAGAATTACCATATATTATTATTGTACAATTTGGCCATCCATTGCTAACTAAAATAGCCAGTCGTATCGTTTACCTTCAATACAGTTGCTGCGACATTGACTTTCTAATGAGATTTGTCATAAGAATTTAGTAGAGAGATACAAACAGATAAGATAACTGCCCAGTGTTATTGATATTTTTGTTTCTATATTTTTAATTTTATATCTCTATAATCAGTAAAGTATATTTCGTGTATAAAAATATTTTAAGAAATGTGTGATGAAATAACGACTGCATGTAGCGGAGATGCGAATGTTGAGATGGATATGTGGTGTGACGAGATTGGTTAAAATAAGAAATGAGCATATAAGAGGCAGTTTGAAAGTAGCGTCAGTGACGGAAAAGTTAAGGAGTGAAAGGTTAACATGGTATGGACATGTGATGAGACGGGATGAAAGTAATGTTGTGAGGAAAGTTTTAAATATGAATGTTGAAGGCTTTAGGGGTAAAGGAAAACCAAAGAATAGATGGATGGACTGCGTGAGGTATGCCATAGATAGACAGGGAGTGACTGCAGAGATGACGTCTGATAGGACTGTATGGAGGAAGATATATATATATATATATATATATATATATATATATATATATATATATATATTGCGTCGACCCCAAATAATTGGGATAAGAACAAGATGATGATGTGTGATGAAATAAATTATACTTTTTAGTTCTTGGTTAAAGATAACTATAATAATAACGACCTTCATTACTCTTAATTATAACTTATATGTGATATTTTTATTCTTCTTAAAGAAGGTAATCATAACTTATATTTTTATTATAGTTTCACAATTTATGTGGACGAATTTCAATTATAGTACTAGGATTTAAAAAAACTTCTAAAAGGGAGATAGATATATTACTATTTTCTACTGATTATAATTTTGAATATGAAAGTATAATATATACTTTGTTTATTTTATTTGCATGAGGTGATCTAAAAACCAAAATAAAAAAGAATACATTTAAGCACCGTTCTAACATAAATCAAAAATTAAGAAAAACAAAATAGAGATTTCATATATCTTTAAAAAAAAAAGAAAAAGAAAAATTCAATATATTTTTCACTTTGTATCAATAACTAACAATAATTTAACTTTCACTACAATATTGTAATGTATAATAATATAAGTAATATAGAGATTCCTATATATTTTTGTAATGTTAATATGGGAATAAATAAGTTATTATTATTATTATTGTATAATATACCGGTAATTTAAATGTGCCAAATACATTCCAATTACCGCCACTTTGGATTATGCCGTGGTATATTTGTAGTATAATATTTAAAACAGCATTATTTAAAGCATTAATATTTTAAATTTTGATTAGAAGATCTATTCAAATACTTGCACCGTTATAAAGATTATTTTTCCTTAATTTGTAGCTATTAGCTCCGTAAATAGGAGAGCCATTTTTGTAAAAATCATAATGTTTATTAGGACTCACCAACAGATGGCGACATTTCTCTTCTTAATACTATTTTTTACAATCAATAGCTAGTGTAGACAATAGTTATTGTACCACAAATTATCACCGGATATCCCATTGAGTAAGTTATAAACTGTATTTTTCTAATATATTTCGGCATTACATCATTTTCCTACTCTTATCCCACTTACTTGGGGTTGTAACAATATGTACTCTTCTTTCATAGTACATATTGCCAAAGTTATTGGCAATAATTTTATGACCGGCCGCCTGCCAGACGCCAACCCTCCTTGGGAATGGAATTGTCGACCAAATGCATCAGATGGAGTTGGCCTAAGTTATTATAAGGCTCCTAGTCGTCTTGTCCGACATCCACAAGCAAAGTAAGGGTCGGTAATATTCGAAGCCGCTACCACACAGCTCTTATTACGTCATTACATGGAAAAAAAAACACAAAATATTTTTTTATTACTTTTCAAAACATTAACGTTGGTTCAATAATACAGGTGAAGACTGCGATATAAATTGTTTCATTAATTAATATATTACTCTAATTAATAATTCAAAACATAGATACGAAGTTCTGTCCAAATCATATGATAAAGGAATAGTTGAAGAACAACATCCAGTATTGCGTAATCTGAGATAAAATTATTCATAGCAATTGGTAACAACCCTATTGTTAAAATTCATATTAATGCTGGCTAACAAGCACAGAGCGGCCCATTGGTGATATTGATATAAATTGATTACGAGTTGCGACATTCATTAATATGCTCCGTCGCAAATATCTTATCTAGTGCTTTCATTACTAGTATCATTACAGAGCGATGGATTGTTTCATCGTGAATGCTTCAATTGATTTATACTATCAACTATTCTTCTCTTTGAATCTTCTGATTTATGCCAATGCAATTTTTTGTATAATATTTATTGTTGTCGTAATATTATTGCTTATTTGTTTACATTATCATAATTACACGGAATGATATATTAGTACATCGTTATCTATCTACACTTTAGTGGTAGGACTTATTATGTATAGATGTAGGTATTTATTAGTGGTCCTACACCACGCTGTTGACAGTTTCCTATCTACAGCCGCGGGCCGGTCCGTCCGGGGTAGTACCACACTCTCGCAGAAGATTGACGTCTGAGTAATGGCAATGTGCTATTGAGCTTCATTCGGTGAGCGAGAGAGCAGTGACACTTACCATCAGGTGTGCTGCTTGCTCGTTTGCAACCATAAGCAATTAAAAAAAACTTTATGACGCCTAATATTATTGAAATTATTTTTTTATTGTCTTTTGATGAATGGAGAAAAAAAATAGGACACGCATATTTAATTAATACACCTCAAGAAGGATAGGAATACGGGATGGAATCAAGATGAAACAGTTCCATTTCTATATGATACGCCTTCAGAACTTCAATTTGTAATTTGCTGCAGAAATTTCGCATTGATTCGATACACGTTTCGCATCTGAACGAAGCCTCCAGGATGGTTCATGATGATGGTTTGTTCATGTCAATAGAAGTCATTGAATTCAAATATCCACACTGCCAGTAATCTACACAAAAGCCACATGCCACTTCTCGATCCCGATGGAAGGGCAGATGAGCTGCAAATAGGCCACACCTTACTTGAAAAGGAAGGAATGATTTTTCCAATATCAGTAAATACCCAGTAGGTAACTGTACCCAGTTTGGCCACTGCCTACTAATGAAAACCAAACCCACCCAAAAGTTAGGCTGCCGGCTTTCTCGCTCACCGAACGAGGAGCAAGAGCACATTGTCACTGCTCAGACGTCGATTTTCTGCGAGTGTGTGGTACTACCTCGGACGGACCAGCCTGCGCTTGTAAACAGAAAACTATCTACAGTGTAGTCCTATCACTATTAAAGTGTCGATAAGCTGTAGATATGTTTCTCTTATTTGTATTTCTTTAACAATAAGTGAGACGAGATTGATCACAAATCGATTAGGACAAGGTCAATTATTGATTGCCTTTCATTAAGTATATGCGTGTTAATGACCGTAATAGCAATGCAACTTTCAATTATAATTTAAATTAAACATTGACATAAGATATTAATGTTCTATTGACCGTATTTCAGGCCTGGATGCCAATTTCAACGGAGATTATCCATGGCTGTAGTTGCATATGCAGATCAAAACATGAATTATCATAATGATTGCACTCATGCGTTGAAATTATTGATTTCCATTGTTATAATAATGTAGATGAATCCGTGTGGTGATGGAGTAAGAATACAATTCATAACCCCCTATCTTACCCGTGGGTGATCGTAAGAGACGAATAAGGGATATAAAAGTATACAAAGTGAGTGTGAGTAGAACGATTACAAGGGGAAGACCACGTTGTACCTTTCTGGATCAAATTGAAGATGTGTTTGTGAAAGGTCAGATTAAGAGTACGCGTAATCGTAGAGCATGCATGAAGACTGTGATGAGCGTGAATGAAGCGATCGAGGTATATCAGAATTGTGGTTTGTGGAAATCCGTACTACGTCAGGCGTGGGGCTATGTATGTATATATGCATAAATTTATAATAATAACCGTATGCAATTCAGCTTTGCTTCAATAAACGCTTACGAACATCGAATAATATGAAGGTCGATGTTCTCTAATATCTAATATAACTTACTCGTAGTCATATAGGACAATTTTAATAAAAATGCTGAGCTAGCAGCTATTAATGAATAATATATAGCAAATAAAACATTAATCATTATCCTTTTTATTTGCTATACAAACAATCTCAGACAAATATATATTCATGACTGACGCAAGTAATTTTTTGCCCACCGCTGTCTGATACTTTCACAAAGACTAAGGTCAAGGTCAGACGGTGTTAGCCTTTGGGATGCTCATCAATTCAATGTAAATAATCTTCTGGCATCCACTGCGCACAATAAAGAAATGCCAACGTGATGGATTGTTATATTTTCACGGTCATTTTCTGTCGGTTATGGGATTATAAATGTATATTTATCTTAACTATAGCATTATGGTTTATAATATAATAGCTTCTGTCCGCGGCTTCGCCCGCGTAAAATGTTACTTTTCTAAAGTTTTTCATTCTCTACTTTTATTTTACCCCTTAAAGGTAAATTTTTACAAAATTTGAATGTCATTTTTATTTATATTTAATCAATAACCTAAATATAAGTTTCAAGCTTCTGGCTTTAAAAATGACGATACTTCCTTACATCTTTTCATCCCCCTTAACATCCCCTTTTTTGCATTAAAAAGTAGCCTATGTCCTTTATCAGGCTCTAGACTTTCTGTGTACCAAATTTCATTTAGATTGGTTCAGTAGTTTTGGCGTGAAAGAGCGACAGATTTACTCTCACATTTATAATATTAGTAAGGATTTAATATCAATTTTATAAATAAAGTATAAAATGAGTTTACTAAAATATTTAAGTTTACTTTTGCTTAGGTATTAAATATAAAACAAACTTTATTTATTTATTATTATATTACATAAATTTATTTTCAATTTAAATTTAATATTATAAACGGTTTGTTTATTGCTTATGTTGGCAAACAAGCAAGCAGCACACCTGATGGTAAGTGCCACTGCCGCAGATGGACCTTTGCAATACTAGTGGTACATCTTGGCCACTGCCAATGAAAATCTCAAACCCATTCAGAAAGTTGGACCAGAGTCTCTCGCTCACTGGATGTAGCGCAACAACACATAGTTACTGCTCTGACGTCGATTTTGTGTGAGACTCTGGTAGGTACTACCATGGACTTACCGGTGGCCCGCCCGCACGGCGAAGAGAGGAGTTGGACGGTGGGTCTATGGGGTCATGCGCCGCCTCTTCCGTCACCCCGGACTGATTTGGCGGGGCGAGATGAATCCATAGTCCACCGTATAAAAAAAAGGTGCTACCATGGATAGACCGACCCGCAGCTGTAGACAAAAAACTATGTAGCCTTACCACTATTAATTGGTTTAGTGTATCAAGTAAACCCATAATTCTTTCATCACTAAAGTGATGCAAGTACCTAATCCCTACGCTAAGATTATTTAGTTACTTATATTAAACTAGCAAACCCAGGCTATTGGTTTGTTTGTGGAAGTCGATATATCGAAGCACCGCCTGGTGGCGAGTTACATCAATGGGGATAGCACATAAACCTTCTCCGTGGTAAAAAATTACATATACATACCAATTTTCATAATGATCGGTCAAATAGTTTCTGAGTTTAGCGATGTCATATGTACAAAAATCCTCTTTTGTAGATATAGATTATTTGATATTAAATGTAATTTGTGCTTTTTAAGAACTTTATTTGTGAATGATAAATTATACTACATTCATATCACAACCTGTCCATTGCAAAACCAATTGAAATTCATATTCCCCATCACGATAAGAGCAACAAGTCTTATGTAATGGCGTAATAGAAGTTAATTACTCGCCCTAACTCAGAATGGAGGACTGATAAATCAGTCGATGACCTCGATTTGTATCAATCAAACCGAAACGCTCAAACTCCAATTTGACTTGTGTCAAACGATGATTGGTTGCAACACTGCCTACATCTAATTGGCTGAATGAGTTTTGCTCGCGTGCCAGTGCGGTTTACTTGGATATATAAAATGATCGGATGTGGTATTGACGGGATGGATTCTTTGCTTTTTTAAACTCTTACTTTTTGTGTGGGTTATGCATCATTGTTCTTTTTTTACAAATAAAAAAATGTGAGAGCATCAATTGCTTTATGTAAACGACAGTGGTTCACTTAGAAGGCGGAGGGCAAACACATGATAAGTTATAAGAGTCCACACATAAAGACGCACAAAATTAAAAACCACCAAAACATTTACTTTCTTTATAAAAACCGAATACGAACGAAAAATGACACAAGAGGGATTCGAACCCATACCTATTGGCAATCCATCCTAATCGTGCTGCCACTTACACCACCGTGAACTATTGTAGGACATTCAATTCTCGTATCGTATATAATTCTTGAAATTTTGAAATTAGAATTGTATTAAACGATGACACAAGCCTGTTATTCAAATTACTGAAATTTAGAATTTAATATGCTTGATTATTTATAAAAACCGAATACGAGCGAAAACCACACTTGTGACATTTTTCGCTCGTATTCGGTTTTTATAAATAATCAAGTATTTACTTTCTTTTAATATAGTTATTTTTTCCACATATTTTCTCCTTACATTAGTACTATTAGTTTTATTAAGCTATTAGCCTACTTATTTGCTTATATTTATAAACAACATTGCAATTTCTTTGAATTGTATTAGATGCAAAATTTACTTAGAAAGTTTGTTTTGAATTTTGGAAATGTGTTCACAATTTTATTGTTTTGAATTGATTTACTTGGGATTGTAATTCTCTTTCTGAAATAAGTATTAATTACTGTTTAAGCTTTTTACCAGCGACAGTACCATCTTTTTTTATTATGAGCACTGTGTATATTTTAATACGAATTTATTAAAATTTCTAATTGTTATCTTTTTTTTTCATTAAAAATAGATACTTTATTTTTGTATTATTATTAATTATTTATTATAAGTTTATTTATCTTATTTCATATAAGTTTGATAACAATTTTAAACTTATTTATACAAAACACAAAAAATGTTTCCATGTCCCTGACTTTGAAAGCATCCAACCGTTATGCCCCAAACCAATTTCAATAGAAATGCAGTAAACGATGATATTCATAGACCACTAAAACAATGGATTATAACCCAGTAGCTAACGTTGCCATCGATTTTAAGGACTCCTATCCATCATCATCCATCCATCAGCTCGTAAACGTCCAGTGTTGGACATAGGCCTCCCTACGAGAATGCCATTTGCAACGGTCCTGTGTCATCTGTATCCAACGGTTTCCTGCGACCTTGATAATGTCATCAGTCCACCTAGTGGGGGGGTCGTCCTACGCTGCGTCGTCCAATTCGTGGTCGCCACTCGAGAACCTTTCTTCACCAACGGTTATCGGTGCGTCGAGCGATGTGGCCTGCCCATTGCCACTTCAACGTGCTAATTCTTCGTGCTGCGTCGGTTACACCCGTTCTTCTACGGATTTCCGTATTCCGGATCTTATCACGTAGAGAAATACCAAGCATAGCCCTCTCCATAGCACGCTGAGCGACTTTGAGCCTTTTTATGAGGCCGACAATTAGAGACCACGTTTTAGTGCCGTAAGTCATCGCTGGTAACACACTGGTTATAAACCTTTTCAGACACTGCGGAATATTAGACGAGACGATAAGATTTCCGAACGTAGTAAGTAAGTTGCCCAGCCGAGTTGCCTTCGTCGGCTGACCTCTTTCTCGAAATTGGATCTACCTAATTGGATCATTTGTCCGAGGTAAACATAGTGATCGACAAGATCAAGAATCGCATTCTCAACCAGGACCGGTACAGAAATGACATGGGCATTAGTCATGATTTTCGTCTTGTCCATGTTCATTTGCAGACCTACTAGTTGGGAGATCTTGCTGAGGTCATTAAGCATGGTACCAAGGATTTCTATTTTACTTTAATTTTTATATAACAATATCCGTTGGCTCGCTTGTCACATAAACAAATAAATAATGGCAAATAGATTTGATTACATTATAAAAATCTGTATGATAATATATGTGCTTATTCTGATGTTTAGATCTCATCTTCACTCATTTGTATATTCGCTATACTATACAATATACATACACACGCCTTTTTGTATATGTATCTTATAAGATTATGATTAATTAATGCATTTTAGTTTCCCATTTTTCAGCCTATGGATAAAGACGTTGAAAATAAGTAGGCAGCTATTGTATACAAGTGGTACAGGACATATTTGAGAGGAAAGTTAAACTAAATACATTAGTATTTATAAATAATAATGGATATCAACAAGAATATTGTATTCATTGATTATTATTTTTAACAACCATTGTTTACGATACAAATCTTGAAAAAGAAAATATTTGGTTTGTTCATATTTTTTTCTTTTTAATCCATCTATTCTTATTGAGGGTTATTAGTTTCCTAGTAGGGAGCTACAGTCCATTCTCTTGATGCTCCTTCAGCTGGTTTTAACCACTCTTACGGGAAAGTTAGAGGCGATAACCTATTTTATTCTCGTTTTACGACGTATTTAATATTCATTTTAACAACAAGCTCTAATTTAATATAAAATATTGAATTTAATTGCACCATCCATAACCGTTTAGTAGCTGCTTGATTTGTTGAATAGGCTGTGTGATTGCAACCAACACTTTGGCCTTTGTTTCGAACGCACATCGCGGACCCATCTATCACTGCTTAGGATTCGCGTGCCAATTCGTTAGTCTACGTTGCTATATATATCTTTTATATGGCCACACTATTAGTTCTTCTATTCTAGCTCCTTTATAAACTATAAATGGTATGATAGTTTTAGGGATTGATATTTTTCATAATTTGTTCAATGTTCATACGGTAATAAATAAATTATTGTTATTATTATAACTATATATAATTGATAATTATATATAAGTATTTTCCGTGTGGTTACGGAATAAGAATACTATTCTCCACCCCATATCTTACCCGTGGTCGTATGAGACGACTAAGGGATATAAAACGCATATAACATCTATGCAAGAGAAGGAAAACTCGAAACAAAACTCTATACCAACACGTCTGACCAGCGCGGTATAGTAGGTTAATTTCCCTACCATTACGGAGGAGGCCCGAGCCTAACAGTGGGACATTATAGGCTGTGATGATGATGATGAAATTCATAACTATATATATCTGGAATGACTTTGTTGATCTAATATTTTGAACTTATGTAAATACCATCATGTTGAACAAGGTTGCTTCTTTCTACATGGCAGTTTCAGAGGTATCACGCTTCCTAAATTGTGTAAGTTCATCTTAGATACGTCTATTTTATTTCATCAGTCTATCAGCCTACAGATGTTAATTTTTGGATAAAGATCTTCCCCTTAAGGGTCGTCATAATCACCACGCCTGAAAGGAGAGTTAGCGATTGCATTTTAAGTTAATAGTATTCTAGTAAAATCAGATGTAAGTGCGGGAGTTTTGACTGTTCTTATGGTCTTTCCTACTCGGTTTTATGACGTCCACGAGCAATAAGGGTGGGCGACGCCTTGTATTTCTGCCTGACACCACATTAAAAGAGAAGCCATTTTACAATAGATTTAAAAAATAATGTATTACACTAAAACCAATAACAAGCTATTTCATCTAAAAACGCAATGGCATGTACAAAAATTTAACTTTATCATATCAATGCTTTATTTTAGAGAGATACAATAATATACCTACATAATATACCTAATAATAATAATATACCTTATAATATACCTACCTAGACCAGATCGGTCATGTACTGAAGGAAGGTGGAGTCAAGAGTCTACGAAACCGGCGAGCGTGTATGAAGAGAATTATGAATGTTGAGGAAGCGAGTGAAGTATGCAAAGATAGAGTTCTCTGGCACTCTGTTCTCTCTGCCTACCCTGCAAAGGATATGGCGTGATGATATGTATGTATGTATGTAATGCTTTATTTTCTTTTAAACAACTCCAATGTCACTCAAACAAATACAATGGAACACTTTCCACTCCACTTCCCTATTTCCTCCCTGCCCTCGTCTCCCTATTATCTCAGTATTTTGGTGGAGTTAGCAGGTGGTCGGACCGGAGATTAATAGGATATCCATAGTGACGCTGACTACATCCGGCATCTCACCAAAATCCAATGATTGGACCACCTCGGTTAACGAAATACTTACAGTAACTCACATAAAGGGCGAAGAGGGCAAACACGGTGGATTATGAGGCCACACATCACCCTTGCGTTGCCATAAAAACAAATTATATTTTTGTAAGTCATAGATTTCTAAAATCCTGAATATTCTTTAACATATTTTTTTATACTTACATTAATTTCTATTAAATATCTATGTCACAATTTGACGTGATATATTTTTAACTAGAATAGCTTTTTTAACAAATTTAACATGAGCATCGTAAATTTATTCATTAACATTTATAAGCTGTTACAAAATTTTAATGTATATAGAGTCACCATTAATACGAAAAGCTTATATCACTTCATCTATAATTATAAATATAACAAAATTTGTTTATAACATTTATAAACCCCATTTACATTTCATTTCAGCGCTTTGAACTCAACTGTGTAAGGCACTAGTTCAAACATTCGAACCAATAAATTATTCGGAAAGAGTTCATTTCTTTAGATATCAAAAGAGTATCTTTTCAACGCTTCCTGCCTCATGCCTATAAGCGCGTCTATAACGCCTTTCTCTGATCACACAATTTTATTTCCATGAAAGCTATAATCATAAACTTTTTATTGCTATTCATCCGAAGCAAACACTTACATTACGGAAAAAAAAAGTTGGTTCGTTACATCTCGAGAGGCTACAAGTATGAGAGCTCCATGTCAGTTTTGATCGGCCGTTCAAGAATGATTTATGAATCTGAGATATAAATTGTAAGGTCATGTTCAACATTCGTCAAATGGACAGCTAGTAAAACTTGCTATTCGTCATAAACTCCAATATAGCTATTGACAGGCACAATATTTTTTACATGAGTTTATTTGTTAAGTTTGTATATATTAATGAATGGTCATATGTTACCTTTCACTGCCTCTACTTGTCAGAGAAGGAATTCAGCTGTTATTGTAGCTTGTAAAATTAGAAAGTTGAAGTTACAATGGGTTGTTTATATATGCCGAAGGACTGATGACCAGTAGCATACAAATACATTCACAACTAGAAACTGGTACACATAAGACACAACCAGAACTGGCGAAGTAGATACAGATATTAAAAAAAAGACGACTGGTATGGATTAAATGTAGAAGAAGTAAGACTGGGTATTTTAACATTGGATATTGGTCAGTGTTAAACAGTTCTCAGAAAATCAGAACATTTTTATCGAATATATTCATTATATTTTGGCCATTTTGTCTATGTGGTTCAAAAAGCTATCCTTCTAAATTTATTGCTATTAAATAGTACATTTTTTTTATAGCTCATGGTGGTGGACGAGCACGCAGCACACCTGCTGCCCATGGACCTTTGTTATACCAAGCTAGGGCGCTGCCTACCATTACAATCCCCAAACCCACCCAGTTGGGCTTCCGACTCTCTCGTTTCCCCTCTCTCCTCATATAAATAACTGGTAATGTTTGCCACAAATTGGCGCTATGGTAAATGAAAATGTACAAAAATTAGCTGTCTAAATTATGGCTAAACGCCAGCGACTTCAAGTAGATATACGTGTTATTTAAGTATTCCAGAATATAATTTATATCCGCTTTTTAAAGTCACAGCCTATTAAGTTGGTAGTAGCAAACTTGTAACCAAAGTCTCTCACCAGGGTACAGAAGTGAACATTCATTGACCCGATTCGTACGACACCCATAGACCTAGGAAAGGATGGTGCAAAATTGTTTATTTTATCATTAAATTAATATTAATTATATTATTTATATTATTCTATTCACTTACCGATCCATCTATATATTATGTCCTACAGTTGGTTCACGAATTTCCTCCACAATTAGAAGAAAAATATGAAAATCCTGTCTTATAGGATAAGATTTTGGTTCTAGTTTTGCGTTCTTGAAGTGATTTTATTTACTTACATCTATTAGAGCATTAGACATACATGTTGGTGGATGTGTGATGAGTGACACATTGTCTTTACTCAGTAGGCACATAGATAACTGATAATCCTATTAATAAATATAAAATTTGTGAAGATGTTTGAATAATTTCTTACTCAATTACGCGTAAACTATTGAACAGATTTGGATGAAAACTGGCACATGGATAGACTATTTATTGGATTGACATAGACGATTTACTTTTTACCCCGGCGTGTAATGTGTTCTCCTTGGGATAATAGCTCAACTTTGGGTGAGTTACTTTTCACGCAGACTAAGCCACAAGCAGAAGCTAGTAATGAATAAAGTAATACAGGATCTCAAGCCGATTTCCTATTTAAAATTTAAAAAAAAAATACCACTTAACTTCTACTGCACAGGAACTAAAATTATAAAAATTAAGTCTAGATTAATACACGATAACATTAGATTTTAATTATTAACACAATCTTTGAGTCTTCTATGGAATGTAAATAAAAATGTCCTAATGTAGAATAAGTAATGAACCATTTCTGACCGGATACGATGCTCTCAGATATTTTAAATGATAATGTTCCATTTGGTTCAAAAGAGGAAGCAGATGCTTCTGTATATCGTTGAAAATTCATTATACTATATAATCAAGCCATTTATGGTTTTGTTTAATTAGATATAAATCTTCGTTATCGTTACATTTAAATAAATACAAATTGCCGGTATATAGTTGTACCATGACAACATCTCATTATGCAGCATTAGAATTGGATCTGATATAGTATTTTTCATTACTTTATTATCAAAATATACTCGGCAATGGAATGAAACGACCGTATAAACTGCATAGATAAATTTATTATGAACTTTGTCGCTACCAATTTAATAAGGCGAAGCTTCCTTTAGGGGGCGATCTAATTACCGACAAGCTGAGAACAATAATATGTAATCTGAATATTTATGAGAGGTACTGTGGATCTGTGAACTTGATATACTTATACTACAGGATTGTTTATCTTGAACGAAAATTGACTGTGTGCAATGAATAATTTATTGTGAGCAACCGGCATTGACGTTGGCCATATTTTAATATAAATCCATCTACCATATTGTATGCAAAATGCCATTGAATACAGTGCAAGGCGGGATCATTATTCCAATACATTGCTGCGATATTCATCACGAGGCCTGTGGTTGCAGCATTTTAAACAAATCATCTTTATACGTGGATACTGCATGCTCATTTGATGTGAACGCACTGCAAGTAATAAAGTCGATTTTAATAATGATGCTTTAGTTTAGCAATTTTAATAAGTTTGTTAATAAAACATATTTGTAATTCTAAAAATAATTTGAAAATGGGATACTCAACTGGAATGGGATACTTTTGCGTGTGGTGACGGAGTAAGAATACAATTCACCACCCGTGGGTGATCGTACGAGACGACTAAGGGATATAAAACGCATAAAACATCTATGCGAGAGAAGGAAACAAAACTTTATACCAACACGTCTGACCAGCGTGGTATAGTAGGTCAATTTCCCTTCTATTATGGAGCAGGCTCAAGCCCAACAGTGGAACATATATGAGCTGAAATGTTGAAGCTGCAATTTACCTTTATTTTTGTATCATCTCAAGTAATGTTTTTAAATATCATGCGTATAATTCATTTTCTAATTATAACGACAACCAAATGCTAAAACAAAAATAACTATTTAAAGTACCTTAAATTAGATTTATTCTTATAGATTGAAGGCCCGAATTAGCGATCGTTAGTCTAATGGGCGTCCTAGATACAGCTATTACAATAAATTTCTTAATTGCTGCCCCTGTTGTTGGATTGCAGAGATTCTTGGCCGATGATGCAAAAGTGATCTCACTACTTAAAATGGAATGTCAAATATATAAATAGGTTAAATCATTAGTTAAAATATTAGATGTGATAGACTCTTAAAGTTTTCTAATTTATGACAATAGTAAATGAGAAGGTTCAAAGAATGTTTAGCTAATAATGATAATTCAACTAACGAATTGTGGATAATATTATATATAGTACTAGATTTTACCCGCGGCTCCGTTCACGTTGAAGTCCTTAAATAAATATCAAAGATTTTACGGGGGTAAAAAAGAAAAACTCTGAGAGACTGTTTGTCAAAAAATTTGAAAATATGGCTATTTCAATATCAATATAGTGCAAACCTTAAGTGCTGTATTATAATGGTCAAATTTATATCTTATTGACTATAGCATCAGCTATCATGCCTTTTTTATGTTGCGGTGGACTATGGACGTGGTCTCGTCCCGCTAAGTCGGTCCGGAGTGACGGGAGAGGCGGCGCGTGACCCCATAGACCCACCATGCAACTCTCCTCTCTTCGCCGTGCGAACGGCCCACCGGTACCCGATCTTTGTCTTCGGTGGCCATCATCTGTCATGCCTGCCAAAATAAAATATTTTAGCAGGCGTGATGAGCTGAAGCTTTTCTACCCTCTGTATTTTTTTTTAATAAAAGGTACCCTATATCCTTTCTAATACCTCGAAGACTATGTGTACAAAGTATCATGATAATCGGTTAAGTCGTTTTGGCGTGAAAGCGTAGCAAATAAATTTACATTCACTTTTTTAATATTATAATTAATATAGAAGTATACATATGTAATTATTAATGTTTTATGAATTGGTTTATACAAAGTCAATTTTAAAACAGTAAGTATGTCTAAAAAGTAGCTTTTGGCATAATATAAACACGGTTTGAATTTATTTTAGCCGCAAAAATACAAATGTCAGGAAGTCTGCGCAAAAGTTTATGAAATGCTGTGTACTTTACGTAAAAATACTTTGTGAAGGATTCGCTTGAACTAATTTCGGTTAAAGTTATGATATTTTAAAGAAAAAATATATTCAAAGAAGCTCTTACTGAAGTAGAAACAAGGTTTTGACTTATTAGACGTGGAAGAGGTATTATTGATGGATGTAATACGAAAGAAAACTTTATAAGCGCAGATGTTAATATAGAAAATTTATAAAAAATCTCTAATTTAGCAATTTCGTCAACAGAAAAAACAAGGATTAGCCATCGGACTTTATCTGGAAATTATATACGAGTAACAAGAGCCTACGATGCTGGTTGGATAAACAGACGTGATGGAATAAAAAATCTGTGTTTGTGTAGCAATCAATCAAACAAAGCTCGCACCAAGCTTCCAACTCCCAATGTTAACTTTTCGAAACGGCACTGCTATTATTTAGTATCTGTTGATTTTTGACTTCAACTTTTTATTGGTTTTCCAAGCGCTTCAATGTTTATAGTGATTTGCAATACGACTACAATTCAAATAAGTATTTTTGAGCAGTACTTAAAAACACGCAACCAAGAACGAGAAAAAGAGATGTTCAGCTTATAGGTATGTAATATTTTCTGAAGATATTAAGATTAAAATGGTTTGTAAGTGTTGTATATCATAAACTTGCTTTCTATTATCTAGATAAAACTGTATCCCCGTTTCAGCAACAACACTTAAATTTAAGGTTACACCTAAGTTTAAATAGATGGACTTTGTTGTATAGCAACATATAGGTACCATTAATAATAATATATTGATGTCATTATCATAAAACATCATTATTGGAAATGAAAAATTTGCACATGATAATGTCGCAATTATCACGCTATGATAAGATTCCTTAGCTGATTTTTACGATTCCCACAGGAAAAAAAGGGGTGGTGCTATATAGTATTTAATTCGTTACCGCATAGGGAATTGATATTATGTATCATTCAAAGTATAACTTTGATGATTAAATTGCCCTAAACCTTTTTTTTAAAGTCGGTTATGGAAAACGAGCAATCAACACGCCTGATGGTAAGTGATAGGTACTGCGACTCATGGATCTTTCCAATATCAAGGCATAGATACGTCGCTGCCTACCGTGCAGAAAGTGAAAAGAAACTTAGATGTCGTTGGTGTAGACGGGTATAAAAATACGTGGCATAATATTACATCGACTGGCGATGAGATAATAATACAATTGTCATCACCCCTTAGATACTTGCCCGTGGGAGTCGTAAACATCGACTAAACAGGGTAGCGGACAGTTGATCTTACCTGGAATACGTATTTCACCTTATCGGGATCGCCAATTCTCTTATTAGCGTAGCGATTTCCTCACTATCCCCTGTGTATTTATGAGGGAATTGTACGTCCAACAGTGAATGGCAGAGGGCTTAAATGATGAGTATTGATATATTACTCGTGATATAAAAGATCTGAGACCGCAAAAAAGAAAATAAACAGCCGGTATTTCATTACATATAAAGTTAACATATTATGTTACAAGAGTAAGTGCAGATAATAATATAATATTGTGTATACAATTTATATTTCTTTTTATTTTTCCTCTCAAAGTAAGTCAGCTCCAATCTAATCTAATACGCAGTAATAAAAAAAAAACGCTACTGTGTAAATAAATCCTTCAATTTTTATGTTTACATGTATCCAATCAAGTTAAGAAAGAATTAACGTAGAGATATTAACGTTGAACAAAGTATCTACGGATGGCCGAAGTGAAATTTAACAAGCTGAACAACGGTCACAGCCAGTGCCATGCGTCTATAGATTTCCTTTGACATCGGCCTCCCTTTTTCTTTTATTTTTTTTTGGCGGCGGGCTACGGTACGTCAAGCTTCGCTAATCCGTTCTTGCAACAGGAAAAGCGGCGCAAGATCCCGTAGACCCGCCCTACAACATACCTCTCGACGCCGTGCGGGTGGGTCATTGGAATACGGTCTTTTTCATCAGTGATCCACCCGGTGGTCTACCCTCACGGGTATCCTCTCGAGTCGACACAAAGTGGATCTCGATCTCAAGGCGTCCTCACGCAATGGCCTCGCTCAAAGGGCGACCAGACTAATCTCTGGTCCGGTCATCCGCTGTCTCGGCTAGGGCGGCAGGAGGCGGAGGTATTCTCGCTCACGCCGCCTCAGTCACCAGCGGTGGCGCGAATCCTCGTAGAGGAGATCCTCGCGGTTTTGCTCTGCCGCTTCCTTCTGCGGGATGACATACTCACAGAAGGAGGCGACCGCGTCCCAATTCCTATCGCTGTCGACCGATGCTTTCACGACGGCTGACAACATGAGGTCAGCACCGATAGCAGCGACAAGGCCACGGCGCTGCTGAGTCTAAGTCACGCAGACAAAATCGTAAACGGGGCAAAAACAAAATAGGTTTTTTTTTAAAGACATATGAGTAAATATATTTTTTTGTATTATTATTATCGTAATAAAATTTATTAGGTCATTTTTACTTTACCCTTTTACACACCCCAGTAAATTAACAAATGAAAAATATGTCTCAATCATGCCTTGAGCAGAGAACGAATTTATTTCGAGAAAGTAATATTTTATTATCCACAATATCACTTTTTGGATTCTTACAGATGGCTACCAACGTCATTAATGCCATCTCAGAAAGTCGTCGACGACTTTCTGACAATATTACAATATCTTCCTCGTTGAAAAAGGCACTACTGGTGATTGCAGTAGGACTTCCCGACTAGAAAAAAAGTATGGTTCAACCAGATCATGTATCTGGACCGGATCAAGATAGAATGAGGCATGCCGGGTCCGGCAAACCCTATCAGGACCAGGTCTGGTCCTGATCAGGATAGCCTGATGTGAAATAACATCAAGTATGGTAAGGCATACCTGATCAGGCCCAGATCAGGACCAAATAAAGACAGCCAGATGTAAATTATAATCAAGTATATGGTAAGGCATGTAGTATATCAGGACCAGAAACAGTTTTCGTAACACAAAAAAAAACAATCAAAATTCAAAAAAGTATCATATCATGATTGTCATATTTATGCCACAGTGTAAATTGTGGGGTACTATCCCAGAAACCTCCACGCGGTGTACCCTGGGTGCGGGCGTCGAACTGTCGCCCGTAGCGAATATCTGCGCGATTTCGCTCCTTACTCTACTACAATAGTAGTAGAGGTTATAGGACGCGAAATACTGGGACGGGCTCAGTCACTCATTCATTTGAGGGCTGGGCAGGCATATGCCACCGCCCACATATCGTAAACCTGATTCTTTGCTTGTCTTAGTTTCAGGAGCGAGGGTCTTGGCTTAACCGCCCGGACCGCGAGGAAGACAACCTCTATAAAGAATTACCCAGAATCATAAGTTCTGGCGTGCGGCGAGAAGATGCATGGCAGATGGGGTATTCTGTTCTTAGCACGCTCCAGCCAGGGTACCGGCTGCCCCCCTGGTTGGTAAATGTAGGCTTGCCCGGGTACAGGGATCTCTGCCCGGGTCGACGGAATGTATCTCCCATACTCGTGGGATTCATTATGGATACTGGACATTTAAAAATTAATAACGACGGGGATCATAATGATTCCCACCTCAAGGCCTTGTCAAGCCAAAGCAAAACTGACACAAACGACGCCTCGTCCTCGCGACTTGAGGCGTCCGCCGAGGGCCCGGCACCAGCAAAAGAGGCCCCAAAGAGGAGGAAGAAGAGCAGGCGGATGCTAACTCCGCTTGGCGAGCGCGCTAAACGGCGCGCCAACCGCCTTAAGAAGGAGAGGGAGGCGCTGGAGGCCGCGGCACGCCGTGAGACCAGCGTTCCCAGCGACGAGGGCGGCACAATTGCCGCAGAGCCGTCGCATACGGATGGTGGTAGCGCCGCAGGACTGCCGCGGAGGGAGAGCGGCGGCGGGTGTGTGTCCCGGGACGAGGGCGACGATGTCGCAGAGCCGTCCAAGGAGGGGACGAGAAGTGGCAGCTCAACGGAGCTGTCGAGTGACGAGGGCGGATCTACCGCAGAGCCGTCGCGGAGTGAGGGTGGCAGTAAAGCCGCAGGGCCGTCGTCAGAGAGCGCCAGAAGCTCCGACACCGACACGGCCTTGGAAAAGTCTTCGGACGAGGGCGGGAAGGCCGAAGAGCTGTCCGACGAGGAGGTCGGCCGAAGCCGGGACGAGGGGCCGTTTAGCATGGAGGAGGGCAGCTCGGCTGCCGAGGCCGCCGAGGAGTCTGAGCCGCACACTGCGGCGAAGGCTCTGACGGCGGCCATAAATGTCAGGGAGAGGGAAGAGGCCCTTCCCCCGAGTGTCCGCAAGCGCCCCCTGCATAAGGGCGGCAGCTCCGACTCGGAGGGGAGTGTCGTCATGCCTCCTCCTAAGGTCCCCACCGCGCGTCGTGGGCGTAGAGGTCGTGGGTCGGCGGTGGCGGCGAGGCCGGTTCCGGGACAAGCCGTTCAAGGAGGTGAGGTGGCGGCCCTGCAGGCCGCGAACGCCCGCCTCAGTAGGGAGGTCTCCGGCCTGCGGGAGCGCAACCGGAAACTTGAGTCGGAGTTGTCGGCGGTGCGGAAGGAGAACCGCGGGTTGGCCAAGGACATGGCTGACCTGCGGTCTCAATTTGCACTTTTAGTGCCAGCCGCGCCGCCGACACCGGTTTCGCCGCCGAAACGGGTTGCGCCGGGGAGGGCGGGCCCGTCCTCTGCGCTCGTGGTACCACCTACGTCCGTGGCGCCGCCTGCGCCCGTGGTGCCTGCTGCGCCGGTTGCGCCTGCGGCGTCGGCCGTGAGCGCCGCCAGGAAGCGCGGAAGGCCCAAGAAGGGGGAGGAGCCGCTGCCTGCGGTGCACGGTGTGCCGGAGGAGGCGATGCGCGTCATCTTCGCCAAAATTGAGTTGATGATGGACGCGCGCATCCAGGCCGTGGCGGATCGTCTTCCGCCCGAGGCACCCCTCCGACCACCGCTCGCCGCTGACAAGGCGAAGCGGCCGCAAGCGCCAGCCCCCGCCTCGCTGCCATGTCAGGGTGGCCGCGTGGTGACCTACGCCGCGGCCGTAGGCGGGCCCAAGGGGGCCAAGAGGAAGGCTGGCACGGTGCCGGCTCCCGCTATGGCCGGGCAGTGGCCGGCGCCAGCGGCTACACTGCAGGCTCCGGCTGGCGCACCCGCGACTGTGCCTGCTGCGCCCAGCGCTGCCGCCAGGCTCGAACTGGGCTGGCAGGTGGCTGAACGCAGCAGGAAGGCACGCGGCCAGAAGCGGAGAGCGGCGGCCAAGAGTGCCGCTGTGGCCGCCGCTCCCCAGGCGGGAGGCGGCAAAGGGGGAAAGAGGTCGCGCAGGGGCCTCAAGTCACCGAAGACAGCTGCGGTCATTATTACCGTGTTGCCTGAGGCGGCTGAGAGGGGCCTCAACTATGAGGCCGTCCTAAGACGCGCCCGGCGGGAGCTGGACGTCTCCGACATCGGAGGCGTTGAGGCGAGGACCCGCAAGGCTCGGACAGGGGCTCGTATTCTCGAGTTCCCTGGGGCCGAGGGCGTCAAGGTGGCCGATAGTGTGGCCTTGAAGCTGAGGGGGCTGTTCGGGCCGGAGGATGGAGTCCGAATCGCCAGGCCCGTCAAGTGCGCAGAGATGCGCCTCACGGGTTTGGACGATTCCGTGACGGTGGAGGACGTTCAGGAGGCCATTGTGGCGTGTACTGGATGTGCCTCGTACACTGTCCGGATTGGCACCATCCGCCCTGGTCCGGGCGGTGTCGGTGCTGTCTGGGTGCAATGTCCGGTGGAGTCGGTGAAGAAATTGGCCGACTCAGGCAGGCTCCTCGTGGGCTGGAGTTCGGCGCGGGTAACCGTGCTGGAAACCCGGCCCGCGAGGTGTTATAAGTGCATGGCGGTCGGGCATACCCGACCGACGTGTCGCAACTGCTTCGATTGCAGCGGGTTATGCTTCCGCTGCGGTCAGGCTGGACACCAGGCGGCATCGTGCTCTGCGGTGCCCCACTGCCCCGCGTGTGCGGCAGGCAATAGGCCTGCCAAGCACCGCATGGGCTCTGGGGACTCCAGACCCCCGGCATCGGCCCCAAAGGGGCGGGGCGGCCCATCGACCGGGCCTGCGCCCGCTCCGAGCGCGACCCGATCGCCCGTTAGCACGGAGGAGGAGACGATGGATACGGTCTGTTAATGGACCACGAATCCATCCGTCTCCTCCAAGCCAATCTCAACCACTGCGCCGGTGCGCAGGATGTTTTCCTGCAAGCCATGGCGGAGTGGTTGATAGGAGTAGCCGTAGCCGCGGAGCCGTACGTGGTGCCCGACCGACCTAACTGGCTGGGTAGCACCGACGGCACTGTGGCAATCGTCGCCTCCACGTTGTGGCCTTCGCCGTCTCTGACCCTTAGGGATAGGGGCGTCGGATACGTCGCGGCGGAATGGGGAGAGATTACGCTTTTCGGAGTCTATCTCTCCCCTAACAGGAGCGTGACTGATTTCGGGGCCTCCCTCACCATCTTGGAGGCCTCGTTACGGCGACTGGCACCGCGCCAAGTCTTCGTTCTGGGGGACTTCAACGCCAAGTCCATGGCGTGGGGGTCCCCCGCGACGGACGACCGAGGACGGGCGGTCGAATTGTGGGCGGCGGCACTGGGCCTCTCTTTGTTGAACAGGGGCTCGGTGCCAATGTGCGTGCGTCAGCGGGGCGGGTCGATAGTGGACTTGTCGTTCGCTAGCCCCATTGTCGCCGCACGCGTGAGGAGCTGGCGCGTCGCTGAGGAGGTTGAGACCCTATCGGACCACCGATATATCCGGATTGAGGTCTCCCAGACCCTCCCGACGCCCAGCAGGGGTCACGGGGCGGACGGACGTTCCGCGTTCCCGCGATGGGCTGTGGGTCGTTTGGACCGGGACCTGCTGGCGGAGGCAGCCATCGTTCACTCGTGGCTGTCCTCTGCCCACCAGTTAGACGGGGTGGACGCCGAGGCTGGCCGCATCCGCAATGCTTTGACGCAGATTTGCGATGCGGCCATGCCCCGTGTGCGGTGTCTGCCCCCGAAGAGGGCTGTCCACTGGTGGTCCCGGGAGCTGGCGGATCTTCGGGTCGCGTGTATACGCGCCCGAAGGGCCTACACCCGCAGCCGGCGGCACCATCGCGACGAGGAGCGGGAGAGCCGGCTTTACGAGGGCTACCGCAATGCGCGGTCGGCCTTCAGGCTGGCCGTCCGTACCGCCAAGGACGTCAGTCGGCAGGAGATGTTGGATGGTCTCGATCGTGACCCCTGGGGTCGCCCCTATCGCGCAGCGCTGAGTAAGCTCCGCGCGCGGGGCCCTCCCCTCACCGAGACTCTCCAGCCCGGCCTCCTCACCAGGGTCGTCGAGGATCTGTTCCCGCGACGGGCGGAACACACGCCCCCGGTCATGGCTCCGCCAGACACCGACCGGGAGGCCGACGATGACAGTGTTCCGCTCATCACGGAACCCGAGATAGGGGCGGCGGTGGCGCGCATGCGCGGAAAATCCACCGCCCCCGGGCCCGACGGTGTTCCCAACCGCGTGCTGGCCCTGGTCCTCGACCACCTGGGTCTCCGCCTCAGGGGGCTGTTCGACGCGTGCTTAGCGTCCGGGCGGTTCCCTGGGTGTTGGAAGGAGGGGAGGCTGGTGCTCCTGCCGAAGCCGGGACGGTCTCCAGAGTCGGCCTTGGCCTACAGGCCCATCGTGCTGCTCGACGATGCGGGCAAGCTATTGGAGAGGGTGCTGGCTGCCCGCATCGAGCGGCACCTCGTCGGCACGGGGCCCGATCTGTCGGATGCCCAGTTTGGGTTTAGGAGGGGTCGTTCGACGATCGCGGCTCTGTTGCGCCTGAGGGACGTGGCGACTGAGGCCGTCACCGGCGGGGGAGTGCTGTTGGTGGTGTCCCTGGACATCGCCAACGCATTCAATAGTCTGCCATTTAGCTGCGTCAGGGAGGCGCTCCGATATCACGGAGTGCCAGTTTACCTGAGGCGGCTAGTGGCAGACTATTTGGAGGGGCGCAGCGTCCTCTACACCAACCGAGTAGGGGACGTTGTGCGAACGCCCATGACGTGCGGTGTTCCGCAGGGGTCGGTCCTCGGACCCACCCTGTGGAACATCGGCTACGACTGGGCGTTGAGGGGGAGCCTCCCGCCCGGGCTGGGCGTGATATGTTACGCCGACGACACGCTCGTCACAGCCCGTGGTGGGACGCTGGAGGAGGCGGCAAGCCTGGCGACTCTCGGCACCGAGGAGATCGTCAGGCGGATCGGGGCGCTGGGGTTGAGGGTGGCCCTGGACAAGACGGAGGCCCTCTTGTTTCATGGGCCCCGCATAGGCCCTCCCATCGGCGTCTCGATCACCGTCAATTCGGTTGATATCAGCATCCGGGCCCATATGAGGTATTTGGGCCTGGTGCTCGACGGGCGATGGTGGTTCCGGGAGCATTTCCGCAGACTCGCTCCACGGCTCGTCGGCGCGGCGTCCGCCCTTTCATGGCTTATGCTGAATGTGGGCGGACCGAGCGCTACCTGCTGACAGCTGTACGCAGGGGTCATCCGGTCGATGGCCCTGTACGGCGCACCGGTGTGGGCGGGATCCCTGACCGTCCGACTCAGGGCTCTTCTGTGGCGACCACAGAGGGCCATGGCGGTCAGGGCCATACGCGGGTACCGCACGGTGTCGACGGAGGCAGCGTGTCTATTGGCCGGGACCCCTCCATGGGACCTGGAAGCGGAAATGCTCGCCGGTTTGTATCGGCGGATGTTGGGGGTGCGAGCGGAGGGCGGTGTGGTCTCATTGAGGGAGCACACCGCCTGGCGCGTCGACGCCCGCCGCGACATCATTGCCCGTTGGGCAGTCCGGCTGGAGAGGCCTCGGTTCGGTGTGCGGACCGTGGAGGCCTTCCGGCTGGTGCTGATGCAGTGGCTAAATCGGCGGCACGGGGTGCTCTCCTTCCGATTGGTGCAGGTTTTGACGGGGCATGGATGCTTCGCCAAATACCTGCACACGGTCGTAAGGAGGGAGAGTACACCGTCCTGCCACCACTGCGATTGCGACGAGGACACGGCGCAGCATACGCTCGAGGTTTGTGCCGCTTGGGCAGAGCAGCGTCGTGAACTCGTCACGATCATCGGTGCTGACCTGACGCTGCCGACCATCGCCAGGGCGATGCTCGACAGCGTCAGGAACTGGGACGCGGTCGCATCCTTCTGCGAGGCAGTAGTCTCGCGGAAGGAGGCGGCGGAGCGCGTGCGCGAGGAGCGTCTCCTCGACGACGCGAGCCGCCGCCGGCGACTGGGGCGGCGCAGGCGCAATTACCTGCGCCTGATGCCGCCCTAGCCGAGGCCGCGGGTGACTGGATCGGGGATTTAGTCCGTCACCCGCCGAGAGGCCGACCGCGTGAGGAAAGACTGTCATCCTACCCGAGGGGGGGACGTCGGTCGAGGAGAGGGTACTCCTCAGGGGTATTCCGTCGGGCCAGCCACTGACGTCAAGTCACTCTGCTCCGGTGGTTGGCCCAACGACGAAGGCGACGTCACGGGTGGGTTACGGGTGTGCATGCTTACGCCCCTCTGTCACCCCGGACGGAGTGGTGCGAGGAGTGTGCCGACCGTAACCCGCCCCCAAAAAAAAAAAAAAAAAAAAAAAACAGTGTAAATTGTATTTGCATCAGAGGAGATTAATCTGAAATGTTTAATTAATCATATTTATTTAATAATAATAATAATAATGTTTCATTAATAATATAAAAATAATGATCAAGCTTGGTGGCTCTTGTGTCTGGGAGGCGTTCCTGTTGCTCCTCAATTTATGTTGGAGCTCGGGAATGGTTCCCAGGGACTGGAATAGCGCAGTCATCGTGCTTTTGTTTAAAAACAAGGGTTCACGTTATGACTGCGCAAATTACAGAGCCATAGGCTTGACCAGTTTGGCAGCAAAAGTGTATGGTAAAATTATTGAAAGGAGAATGAGGATGGTGTCCGATGGTTTACTGTGTGAGACACAAGGAGGTTTCAGGAGTGGAAGGGGATGCATGGATCAAGTGTTCTCTCTGCGCAACATTGTGGAGAAGCATCTGGCTCTAGGTCAGAGGTTTTCTGCAGTTTTGTGGATCTGGAGAGAGCATTTGACACGGTTGTACGAAAGGAACTTTGGGACATTTTACCGGAGTATGGTATTAGCGGTAAACTGCTACAGGCTGTGCAGTCCAGTTACATGGGCTGTAGAGCCTGTGTGCGGCTGGATGATGGAATGTCGCCTTGGTTTGACGTCAATATCGGCGTTAAGCAGGGGTGCGTTCTGTCAGCCAGGCTGTTTATCATATATCTGGATAAATGTCTCCAAAGGTTGAACGATATGAATGTGGGAGTCCAGATGGGCGACTCAGTGGTCACTGCTCTGCTTTACGCAGATGATGCAGTCCTGCTGGCACAGTCAGCGACTGACCTGCAGACCCTATTCGACACAATGACAGAAGATTGAACGCCTGGTTAAGAAGATATACAATGCGAAAGTGGAAGGATGTAGGTACCGAGGGAGACCGAGACTAACCTACCTAGACCAGATCGGTCATGTACTGTAGGAAGGTGGAGTCAAGAGTCTCCGAAACCGGCGAGCGTGTATGAAGAGAATTATGAATGTTGAGGAAGCGAGCGAAGTATGCAGAGATAGAGCTCTCTGGCACTCTGTTCTCTCTGCCTACCCTGCAAGGAGTATGGCGTGATGATATGTATGTATAAAAATAATTTATATTTAAAGCAATTCTAACATTTAATGTTTTGGGTCATAATAAATTGTTGATGGCGTTAGTAAAATGACGCGATTATCTGAATCGCCGTGTTAAGATTCGCCGAAACGTAATGACATCGCCTAATATTAAATTAGTTGTTATCGAATCAGATCAGAACAGATCGATCAGATCATGAATGAGAAATTCAGGCGACAGTAGAAGTAGTTAGCATCTGGTGGGTTGCGCCCTAATTGGAACAGCTCACTGGGACTCTCTACTCTCTATGTTAAGAATATATGCACTGCATTCGCTGCCTACGTCATATATTAATTTATATTTTTATTTATTAAACATGTCTTTTTAAGATATTCACTTTTTTAAAAGGACCGGACTGGGCATACTCGTTTAGGATTAGGCAAGATATAAAATGCAGATGATTGATTTGGTTCCGATCAGTAAAATTTCATCCGGACCCGATCAGGAATGCCTAATCTGGACCCGATCAGGAATGCCTGATCTGTATCCAATCAGGAATGCCTGATCTGGATCCGATAAGGTTTTCCTGATCGGGTCCAGATATATCTTCTGCGTTACAAATCTTATCTGGTCCAGATCGGGCATGCCCGGTCCGGTTCTGCTAAGTAAGACGAAAAAATTTCTAGTCGGGTTATTTTTGTTGATCGGCTATGACCTGGCCACACCCTACTCTCTAGGGCGTGGGAAGAACGGCGAGTCGTTAACCAACCTGCCAATTGAATGAGTCGCTGGAACCAATTCCTTGACTACAGTCCTGGCCGCGTACTTTAGGGTACAAAATTCTGTCTCCCTCTCTTGTTAGGTCTCTTTGTGGAATGGGCACTAATCATCGGTCCATAACCCACCTACTGAATATAAACATTCAGCCTCTAACATACTAGGGGATCATGCACCGGGTCAAAGTATCAGAACACACCGAGAAAAACACCCCCGGTCGGACCATCCGTGTATTCAGTAGCCTTAAGTCCTGAATGTAGCCTTGAGATTTTATATTTATTTAAATAATAGCAAATCTAAAACGTTTTAATTAATTGGAAAAGAAAACAACTGATCCTGAAGTCTTAATAACTAGAAAGGAAAACAACTACAGAAAAGACTACAATATCAAATTAGATTTAAGGTTATATTTTAAATTAATTCAAAGGTATTATATTTTCATTTTTTAAAATAATAACTTTAACAAATAATGTTAGTATAAAAATATATTTTTAAAATTATTTGATATTCATATAATCATCATCATTATCACAGTTCATGTATGTCCCACTGTTGGGCTCGGGCCTCCTCCGTAATGGGAGGGAAATTAACCTACTCTACCGCGTTGGTCAGATGTGTTGGTATAAGGTTTTATTTCGAGTTTTCCGTCCTCAAATCTCTTCCTCTCTCCTCGCATAGATATCATATGCGCTTTGTATCCCTTAGTCGTCTCTTACGATCACCCACGGGTAAGGTGGTGAATTTTATTCTTGCTCCGTCACCACACGGATTGTTTCATATAATACCATACATATATACCATTCATATTATCTGTGACCTGAAAGTAGGTACCTACAGTATACCATATGACCTTTTTACTCGTGACTCACATAAAGGATTATTTAAGTTAAAGAATTTAAGTGAATAACAGCATTGCATTTAAAGGGAAACTCAAAAGAAACATAGGATAACTTATAATATTTCTTTCCTGTGTATGGAGAACTTCAGTTCACGATATGAAGTCGTTCTGTGTGGTGATGGAGAATATAATACAATTCATCACCCCCTATTTTACCCGTGGATGATCGTAAGAAATTACTAAGGGAAATAAAATGCATATAACATCTATGCAGGAGAAGGAAAACTGGAAATAAAACCCTATAGCACGTCTGACCAGCATGCATAGTAGGTCAATTTCCCTTCCACTATGGAAAGGGCTCGAACCCAACAGTGGGACATAAATGAGGCTGCTAGAACCAGAGTGGCCTAACTACTAGAACCATGTTTTACAATATTCCGAAAATACTTATACTGCCATCTATTATTAAGAGCTTGTAAACAATTTAAGGCCGCTGTGGTTTTGTAGATTAACATTTTTAGATTACGAAATTGCAATTAGGTTAAAAGTTGCAAAAGTGCAGTTAAGCCACTGTGGTTCTAGCAACTTCTATATGAACTGAGATGATGATATGAAGTCTAAACAACTGGACCAATAAACCAATATGAGGCTTCATGTATATGCTTACCAAGTCTCTTATGACGTCGATATTTAAAAAACAATATCAGCTTTATAAATGATCATAAAATCAAGCAAGAAAGAATTCATAAGCAAAATTGTATATGACTTTGATTGATACGATAATTAACTGTCAATAAACAACTTCTTAATGTCACTATGGATAATCATTCCAAATTGACATAAGCACAATTGACAATCGGACAAGTTTTACGCCTGTTATAAAAAGTTGATTTATTGACACGCCTGCTGTGTTATACCTACTTCACTTCCACCTAAGCTCAATACACCCGGTTAAAAATATTTAAAGTAAAAATAAACTTACAATTTATCATCATCATCAGCTTATCGACGTCCACTATTGGGATATAGGTCTTCCCATAGAAGATAATGTTATAATGATTAATTTTAACTTTAAAAATAATTCTGTGTGTTGACTTGACAGTAAGAATACAATTTATTACTTATTTTCTTGCAAGTGGGTGCCTTAAAAGACAACTAAGGGATATACTATGCAGCGGATGACCGGACCAGTGATTAGTCTGGTCGCCCCAGTGAGAGACTACCGCGTGAGGACGACGCCCTGACTTCGAGATCCATTTTGTGGGTTTAGATGACAGGGCGTCGACTCCAGAGGCTATCCGCGAAGGTAAATCGCCGGATGGGTCACTGAAGAAAAAGACCGCGTTCCAGTGACCCACCCGCACGGTGTCGAGAAGTATATTGTAGGGCGGGTCTACAGGGTCGTGCGCCGCTTATCTTTCGCCCCGGACGGATTAGCGGGGCATGACGTACCGTAGCTCGCCGCCAAAAAAAAAATACTATGCAAGTAACAACTCATATAAGAGAAGGAAAACTCTAAATAAAACCGTCTTACAACTCGTCTGACCAGCGTAATATTGTAATTCAATTTCTCATTTAATTGCCGAGGAGCCTTTAGTCCAGCAGCACAGCGACGTACATTAGCTGACATTACGATCCAAATTTTTGCCCTACAATCCTTTGTCATATACTTAGTACAAAATGAACCTGTTGTCGTTAACCAAAGATGGTGACAGGCTACTTGTTGGGACATTCTCGAAAGGTTTTCTTGGCAAATCAATACGTTGTTTTTTTTTGTTTACCCAAGACTCCAACCGAGGGTTTCATGGTCGTAGTACTATACTGGAACGGTTAAGCAAAATAAAATCATTTTCTATATATCTTAATCCATCTATAAACGCAGCATATTTATAGATGATCACCTTATACAATAGGGACTTGTTTAAGAATTAACTTTAAAGGGAGCCAATCAGGCAGACCATCGGTTAACTGATCAAATATAACAAAAAGCCCGCACTCAATCAAGACGAATCCAACGAGGTGTAAAGCTAACACTATCAATCATTTAAAAAGTATTTAGATGTTCAGTGACGTAATCGAGTCGTGTCCGATACTGTAAAGATCAGATTTCCTATTATCGATGTTTAATAAAGCTAAAATCTAATTCTTAAGACTAAAGTAATTTTAATAATTTATTTAATGGCTGCAATCAAAAGTAACTAATATTTTCATTTTTTTTTATTGATTTTGGTGGCAAATGAGCAAGCAGTGCATCTGATGGTAAGTGTCACTGCTGCTCATGGACCTTTACAATACCAAGGTTATAGGTAGGCAGCTGCCTACCAATTTGGACTTACGGCTCTCTCGCTCACCGAACGAAGCACAGGAGCACATTGCTATTGCTCAGACGTCGATCTTCTGCGAGAGTGTGGTACTACCCCGGACGGACCGGCCCGCGGCTGTAGACAGAAAACTGTCAACAGCGTGGTCCTACCACTACTTTAATTTTGCAGCTGATGACAATGTGCGTACAAATGTCGGAATGGTCTAAGTACTGATATCCTGTGCCGAATGTGGATTCCATTCTCATGCAAAATAATTCTTTGTGCGATCCAAAAATCATTGCTCTAATTCTGGTGATATTTATGTCCATCAATTATATTTTCTTAAGCCGCCTTGTAATAAAGATTTATTCCTTGTGCAGGGTAATATTAAAAAAAATCAAATTGACAGCAGTAAAGTCGCACTCTCTATAGGCCAAGCACAGAGTAATATAAATAATCATATGAATGAATAGGGCCGCACTTCGTTATTCGATGTTGGAATGATGCCAAAAATGTAATAAAGATGGTCTCGTTAAAGATTGCTGTGGTATAGAAATTAAATAAAGTTATTATATTGTTGACAAGGTTTTTGAATTAAGATGCGTTATTTTTTATTACCGCGACACATTTCGAGTTTTATAGTATGTTTTTAAAACGAATCGTATTATATAAAAACATATTGTCGTTATGAATCTTAACACAGTCGTTAAAGGTTGCCTGAAATATATTATACAATAATAAAAATGTCGTGTTTCAGATGAAAATAAATAATTGCCTTATTATTTTTGAATGAAATATGTGACGACGACTGTGTTATGAAATTATCATCATCAACCCTTTTTACCCGACTGCGCGACGCAAAGGAGTGGTACTGTGTTTAACGGTCTATGTATGTATGTTTGTATGTTCCTTTGAAGCACTATATAGACCAAACGCCTGGGCCGATTTTGATGATTCGCACATCAGCAGTCAATTGATTCCCCTTAGTCCGGCGAGTGTCACTAAAGATATGACGTTAGTGAAAATTCAATATGGCGTCCGCCATATTGTGAAAATGAAAAATAAATAAATTCAACAAACTATGGTAAGTGGGTGGGTGGGTGTCAATATTTAAAAATCATTTTTAGTTTTCTCTCAACATTTTTCAATTCGACTGACCGTTTAGGTTTCCGTGTGGTGACGGAGTAAGAATACTATTCACCACCCCATATCTTACCCGTGGGTGATCGTACGAGACGACTAAGGGATATAAAATGTATACAACATCTATGCGAGAGAAGGAAAACTCGACACAAAACCCTAAACCAACACGTCTGACCAGCGCGGTATAGTAGGTTAACTTCCCTCCCATTATGGAGGAGGCCTGAGCCCAACAGTGGGACATTTATGGGCTGTGATGATGATGATGATGATGATGACCGTTTAGGATCTATATCAATTTAAACTTTCGTAACAACCATTCTCACATATAGGTTTTTAGGTAGTAGAAATATACGATGAAAAGATGAAAAATTAGTGTGTGCGTGTGAATGTGGATGGACATATACTAAAGTATCTAGTAGGTATATTGGACTACCTAAAGTATCTAATGTCTGATACGGTCACCCATCTCCAACTTCTAACGATTTAGTGCTCAACTTTAGTCGAAAAACTATATATAGTTAGGTACCTACTTATTAATAAATAAAATAACTATAGCCACCTAGGTATTCATAACTAAAAAGTATAAAATAAAAAATAAATAATTAAAAAAATCAAATTGAAAAATTAGATTGGCTGTCGAATAATGGATGCCGACTGTTCAGTTGTTATGTGCCATTATTAAAATATATTTTATTTTCTTCAATAGTATTCATTCAATGATATATTATAGAATTCTAGACCACCGGACATCTAAGTGCTTGTTTTTTTTTTTTTTTTTTTTTTTTTTATTATTGACTTGATATTCCACAAGTCGCTTATGGGATTGACGGGTTCTATGCGATAGAGTTTTACATCCTAGGTCTTATAATGCTAATCGGGTACCGGTGGCCCGCTCGCACGGCGAAGAAGAGGTGCTTGCAGGGTGGGTCAATGGGGTTGCGCGCCGCCTCTTCCGTCACCCCGGACCGACTTGGCGGGGTGCGACGTCCATGGCCCACCGCAAAAAAAAAAAAGAAAAAAAAAGGTCTTATAATGCGATTTTATAGGCTAAAAAATCTCTTAGGTACACAATATCCTAATAATGTTCTCTTTCAGTGTTGAACTAATCGATAATTATAAATTATAATTTATGTGACATAAACACCGTATTCTAAATTACTTAAATTACTTGAGACTGCTTTAGTAGCATAATGGTCTAAGTACAAACATTCCATGTTAAAAGTCGAGGTTTATTTCCAAAACAATTATTTGTAGTGATCACAAGTAAGTGTTTTGGCAATCAATCAAATGATTATTCTAAGTACAATATTTTTTACATTTCATCCACAAGGAGCATATAATATTCTCCTAAACTAAACATACTTATCTTTCCGTGTGATGACGGAGTAAAAATACAATTCACCACCCTCCATCTTACCCGTGGGTGATCGTAAGAGACGAGTAAAGGATGCAAAACGCATATAACATCTATGTAAGAGAAGGAAAAATCAAAAGTAAATTCTATACCAACAGGTCTAACCAGTGTGGGATAGTTGGTCAATTTCCCTCCCACTATGGAGGAGGCTTGAGCCCAACAGTGATACATTTATAAGCTAAGATGATAATGATGAATTATAATTATAAATATTCTTACTAAGTAATAAATAGGTTAACTAAATACGTTCATAAACATTTGTCTAGAGTAGCAGACGAGTGAAACTGTGGAATGACATTTAAATATTTTAATATAATGTAAATTAAAAAGTCCTATCTAACAATAAAAGCTTGTAAGCTAATACTTTATCAGCCCAGTAACTAAAGCATCATCATCATAATCACAGCCCATATATGTCCCACTGTTGGGCTCGAGCCTACTCCACAGTGGGAGGGAAACTGATTTAATAGCCCACGCTGGTCAGACGTGTTGGTGTAGGATTTAGTTAGCTTAAGCATGCGACTGTTTAATCGTGAGGTCCAAATTTGAAATATAGGTCAGCCAAAGTTTTAATACATTGTTATAAGTTTCTTAACCTATGTTCAATAATAAACAGTATATTTAGAAATATTACTACTAAGAAAGAAATCGTATAGCTAAATATAATTTTGGAAGAAAGATGTGAGAATAGAAAAAAACTAGTAAAAGAAAAAATAGAGAATTAAAAAGTTGTGGTACACTCAGAGTATTAGATGGTAACGAAAAGTTGGAACATAAAATCCTTTGCCTCATGTTATCGCACTTCCTCAGATGGGAAAAATATGTTCCGATAATGCGTCTCGGAATTCCCTTGTTTTTTCATTATTTTGCTGCAAAATAAAATGTATATATGGAATATTTACTTAAGTACTTTCCTCTGTAAGTATTTATAAGTATTAAGTTCACAGCTTCATAAATACTTATTTATTATAAATTATGCATATTATACTCTTAATTAATTTATGTACGTATATTATATGTACTTGCGTAAATTCCTTTTCTTTATAATGGGTGTGGTATATGGATACCAGTGTGGTGACTGATGATATCTGATGATGACAGATGTGTCTCGATCCCTTACTTATTCGTGGGAGTCATATAAGCTAGCTGATGAATAGTCAAAGGAGTGGGTAGCAGTGTGCTCTTGTCTATGTAAGAGAAGGAAATCTCGAAATAAAACCATATATCAACACGCCTGACCAGCGTGCTATAGCAGGTCAATTGCCCTCCCATTACAGAGGAGGCTATAGCCCAACAGTGGGACATATGAGCTGAGATGATGATAATGATATACCGCTTAATTTAAGGAAGTTAATATGGCACAAGATTATAATAAGAACAAATCTGCTGTTTGATGAGTTGTTTCCTAGAAATTCATTTCAATTCAATTTTCCAAAGATCTTTGAATATTAATTAGACGCGTCTGATAGGTGCTTTTTGAACCCGGCATCTTCAGGGTGGTTCGACTTCAAATACACCATTGACCAACGCCCACTTGTAAATAATTAACTATGAATTTAATAACCATGAGTTAATGTAGTAAGTATTTCATCTCAGACTACATATGGCCCACTGCTGGGCTCGGGCCTCCTCCACAATGGGAGGGAAATTGACCTATTATACCACTCTGGTCAGATGTGTTGGTATAGGGTTTTAATTCAAGTTTTCCTTCTCTTGCACAAATGCTATTTGCATATTATATCCATTAATCGTCTTTACGATACCCACGGGTAAGATAGGGGGTGGTGAATTGTATTCTTACTCCGTCACCACACAGAAATATAGTTATAATTAAAAAAAAAAAACAAAATTGCATTGATGGAAAGAATGTCCATCTGTGTGGTGACGGAGTAAGGATTTCATTACCCCCTATCTTACCCGTGGAGGCCATAACAAACAACAAAGGGATATAATATGTATATAACATCTATTAAGAGAAGGAAAACCCGCCATAGCAGCTTATAGTCTACACCAACACGTTTGACCAGTTTGATATAAAACAGTCAATTTCCCTCTTCTTGTGAAGGAGGTTCTAACCCAGCTGGGACATTTATATATGAGCTAATTTGAAATGTTTGTGGATCATATAAAGGAATGTTCTGTTTGAAAATCGAGTCTGCCACCATATTCGTTACAGGAAGTTAGTACTTAGACATATGGATTATTTATTAAAACAACAAAGGGCTAAAATCTGTTTATTGTATCCGCAGATTAACATATTCATTATACTCTTAATTCAGTCCACATGCAATTAATTAGCAGTAATAAAAGCAGGAGTGTAGTATGAAACGTACTGTCTAAACAATATGCCGGAGATTGCATCCCTGATGACATCAGATTAAACATTGCCAGCGTTTTTCCACGTCTCATTAAGGATGTCGGGTTTGTTTTATCATATTGCGGAGTTAAGACCGAGTTAACGAGTTTGGTTTTAAGTTACGTTAACGTTAGTATTTTAAATAACATTCAGAATTTTGAATAATATCACAGTAAATTATGAAAGAATGGCTGTTATTTAAAATATTTATAGTATATAATTGTAAAGAGAATTTTATCCTTTATATGATAAGCAAAGTGTAATAATAATATATATCGCTATTTATCAAATACAACCAGATTCATGCCTTTGGTTTGTTTGTAGAATTCGATATATCGCATCGCCACCTGGTGTCGAGTTACATAAATGGGCATATGAAACTTCGCCGTGAAAAAAATTCATATACAATACATACCAATTTTCATAATGATCGGTCAAATAGTTTCTAAGTTTAGCGATGTCATATATACAAACATCCTCTTTTATAGATATACATATGGATTTCTATTATACACGAATTAAGTCTGTGGCTATCATTTCATCTACTCATCAGCCCATAGACGTCTGTTAATAGATTTTTCCTGCAAGAGAGTGGGGTAATGCCTGAACCACCATGTTTAACAATCGCGGTGGTATAATGAGTTTCAAAGGAGACTATACAATCCACTAGCTTTCCTCTAACAGATTCCATGATTTTTATGGGAAAGTAAAGGTTAAAGACAACAATTTATTTCTAACTCTTTACTATATAGAGAATAAAATACTACTACCATTTTACTAATGGCTGAGAATCCTCCCGTGATCATGAATACTGTAAAATATTTGAAATGGAAATTAAAAATCAAATAAAAACGCGTTAAAATCCGTAAAAATAGTTTAATTTCGAAGTGTATATTACTCGCGTATCATCATCTATTATTATTAGAATAAAGACTTAAAAACCAAGCTCAAAATTATAACATTAAGGCACAATTAGTTATTAAAAAAAAGCAGATAAAATATTCTTTTTGTTTTGTAAAAAGCGTAACCATAAAAACTGCAATTAATACCTCAGTTGAACTTGTCTACAGTCTTTTTTATTCTTGATGGTTGGAGCTTGTCTGTGGCAATATTTACCTTCGTGCATTATTGTTGAGCCTTCGTCTGTATAATGGGGAGGCATGACCTGTGCAGGTTTATTTAGGGCATTTAGAATCAGGCACGCGCCAGACTTGCTAGTAACATCATTAGTACTTAAAACGTACCGAGCTGTGTGTATTAATACATAAATTTTAAATTCTCGCTTATGCTAAAAGTACATATTTTAAGGCAATCCGTATGGATCAAGTTCAAAAAAGTTTTTGCAACTGTGTGATATTCCGGCGATGTTAATTAATAATTCTGGTCTTTCTCCGTGTGGTGATGGAGTGAGAACACAATTTACCTTGCTATTTCTTAGCCGTGGCTGTCACAAATACGACTAAGAGACATAATATGGAAATAATATCTACACCGTTTTCCGTGTGGTGACGGAGTAAGAATACTATTCACCACCCCATATCTTACCCGTGGGTGATCATACGAGACGACTAATGGATATAAAACGCATATAACATCTATGCGAGAGAAGGAAAACTCGAAACAAAACCCTATACCAACACGTCTGACCAGCGCGGTACAGTAGGTTAATTTCCCTCCCATTAAGGAGGAGGCCCGAGCCCAACAGTGGGACATTTATGGGCTGTGATGATGATGATGATGATGAATATATACACCACAGATATAAAACGCGAAATATAGATCTAAATCAATAATAATATCTCTACCAATTTGCAGGAATCTTAATATCCCTACCCATTTGAAGGAGCACAGCAGTGGAATGTATATAAACTGAGATAATCATGATGATGATGATGATTCTCTGCTGTTATGATTAACCATAACAGTCGCTACGGGGAGTCATGGATGGAAAGAATATGGGATAATCAGTTTGTGTTTTCACAGCTATTAAATTTTATATTGACCATCTGGTCATTAAGATTGTAATGCTGATGATATATAGGTATATATGAAGTACTGTAATCAGATATTATTAATTAGGTTGTTCATATGAACAATTTGACTGATAATATCTGTATATAGTAGTAGTTCATATAAATAATTATTTAATAATAATAATTATAATTATAAAAATTATAATTATATGATGAGTGATGAGTAGGTATAGTAGTATATATAAATTAATAGTGGTAGGACCACGCTGTGGATAATTCTCTGTCTATAGCCGCGAGCCGATCCGTCCGGGGTAGTACCACACTCTCGCAGAAGATCGACGTCTGAGTAATGGCAATGTGCTATTGCGCTTCGTTCGGTGAGCGAGGGAGCCGGAAGCCCAACTGGGGTAGGTTTGGGGTTTGTATTAGCAGACAGCGCCCTAGCTATACCTTTGGTATTGCAAAGGTCCACGGGCGGCAGTGACACTTACCATCGGGTGTGCAGTCAGCTGGTTTGCCACCAGAAGCAATAAAGAAAAAGAACTTTTTAGTACGAAAGGAAGTTTGGGACATTTTACAGGAGTATGGTATTAACGGTAAACTGCTACAGGCTGTGCAGTCCAGTTACATGGGCTGTAGAGCCTGTGTGCAGCTTTTTTTTTTTTTTATTTTTTTTTTTTTTATTGGTGGGCTATGGGTGCGTCTCGCCCCGCTGAATCGGTCCGGGGTGACGGAAAGGCGGCGCGTGACCCCATAGACCCACCGTAAAACCTTCTCTCTTCGCCGTGCGAGCGGACCACCGGTACTCGATTTTAACTTCGGTGGGGCCTGTGTGCAGCTGGATGATGGAATGTCGCCTTGGTTTGACGTCAATATCGGCGTTAAGCAGGGGTGCCTACTCTCAGCCAGGCTGTTTATTATATATCTGGATTAATGTCTCCAAAGGTTGAACGATATGAATGTGGGAGTCCAGATGGGCGACTCAGTGGTCACTGCTCTGCTTTATGCAGATGATGCAGTCCTGCTGGCACAGTCAGCGACTGACCTGCAGACCCTAGTCGACAGAAGATTGTAAGAAAAGGGGTCTACGCGTGAATGTGAGCAAAACCAAAATAATGGTCTTTGAAAGAGACGAAGCCAGAACAGATGTAAGAGTAACAATAGGTAATGATATACTAGAGCAAGTGGACGAATTTGTATATCTTGGATGTGGATTTAGCCGAGATGGAAGGTACACCACTGATATAGAGCGAAGAGTGAATGCGGGAAATAGAGTGAACGGAGCGTTGGGGCAACTTCTCGGCAGCCACCACCTCAGCCAGAAGGCACGTGTAGCAATACATAACGCAGTGCTTGTCCCAACATTACTGTATGGAAGCGAGAGTTGGGTATGCAGAAAAGAGTATGAAAGTAAAATTAATGCGGTCAAAATGCGATCCCTGCGGAAAATCTGTGGAGTTAGGCTGACCGACCGCATTCGTAACGACGACGTAAGAGAGCGAGTAGGTATGAAAGAGAGTATTGGTGTAAAGATGCGAAAGGGCATGCTCTGATGGTTCGGACATGTGGAAAGAATGCCGAACGAACGTCTGGTTAAGAAAATATACAATGCGAAAGTGGAAGGATGTAGGTACCGAGGGAGACCGAGACTAACCTACCTAGACCAGATCGGTCATGTACTGAAGGAAGGTGGAGTCAAGAGTCTCCGAAACCGGCGAGCGTGTATGAAGAGAATTATGAATGTTGAGGAAGCGAGTGAAGTATGCAGAGATAGAGTTCTCTGGCACTCTGTTCTCTCTGCCTACCCTGCAAGGGATATGGCGTGATGATATGTATGTATGTAACTTTTTAGTCTTATATTTGTAATATTATTCAAGTGCTATTTTTAAGTAGATGATGTTTTAGAAGATATTACTCTATATCTTTTACGTAACCCTACATATAATATTTACAAATATATCCGCCGTCTTTGAAGAAAAATGCTTAAGAATATAAAAAATGTCTAAAAAGATACTGCAAAAATAATAATCACAACTCCATAGGTGTATAAGGTAAGTCAACAGTCATCTCATAACCGGATACCGAGACGCATGCATTCTTCATGAGGCCTCGCAAGCCCATCTCAGTTGAAAACACCGTGCTTAGCATTCGTTGTATGCTTCTCGTCAACATTTGTGAGTTTATGCGAAATAGGAAGATTTAGCTCCGCGGTAAGTCTGTGTTGATTTATATAGATATATATATGATTGCAGTAAAGCAAAATCGAAATGTATCTTGATTTTACCAAATATTTTGTCTGTTTGATTTGCGTATTCTCATGTCTATATGGAAATGGATTTCGAGGTAAAATGATACATTGATCCTTAGATGATATATGTGAATTATTCTTTCTGTTGCTATGTATACAATAGAATATGTATATTATAGAGATATTCGTCAAATCACAGTACATAAGTTTTGGTAGTATAGATATCCTGTAGTATTTTTTTAAAGACATCCCCCCTGCCTTTAGGAATTCATATGTGTGTCGCAGGGACTTTTACAATTATATAATAAATTTTCAGTTTGAGAATAACATAATGGTTTCTTATGTTTACGCGAGTATTACACATTTGAAATAAAACTAATTTTACGGATTCTATCGCGTTTGTATTTGATTTTTTATTTCCCGATATTTCGAACACTTTACAGTGATCATGTTCACGGGAGGACTGATCTGACTGATGTTGATAACAGTCCTCCCGTGACCATGATCACTGTAAAGTGTTTGAAACGGCGGGAAATTGAAAATCAAATACAAACGCGATATAATCCGTAAAAGTAATTTAAATTTCAAATTGAGAATAACAATTCGTGAATAACATAGTCTATATATATCCTGCGTAGGAATGGTAAGTCAGTATCGTAACTACTGTAACACCCTTGTACTCAAAATAATTCATACTAATTTTGAAAATGATAAAATTATTTCTATTTTTAAACTAATAATTGCATACAATCAGAAACTAGGTCTAAGTAATAACTTTCTGCAACGACTATCGTGATTTCGATACCCATGTAGTCAGGTTAATTGTTTTTTGTAATTACACAAATGAGCCAAAGTTCACTGTAAATGGTAATTAATTGTTCGTAAACGGCGCAAGGATTTAGTTTTTAGTTCAATCTTTTCAAAGGCTTGTTTATAGAATCCTTCTCACTCAACAAATCGTTATCATAATTATGCGTTGTTATTCTAGTAACTAGGTCATCAGTATTTATTGAATAATTAACTAGTACGTAGTAAACAACCACTTTACCTTGTTATAGTATCGGTAACGACATCGTTACATCGATTTGAGCATTTAGCATATGTTGCTTTTTTTCAATTTTAATTGGACGTATTCAATGCGAACGCACTTCGTTAAAAAATCCGTTAAAATCAACCATTTAGTGTACATTAAATCGAAGTAAAACATAACCTTTCACGTTAATTCTTTTACAGTTCGACGTACTTAATTATTTTAATCGAAATCGTTTAAAAGTATGCCAATGTCGTATCCGTTAGATGAAACGTTTACTATTTAAGCGATATTCCAGATAATAAAATAAAGTAAATAGTACATTAAAACTGTCAGGTTTTCCTTTTGTATGTATAGGTGGATAAAAAGCAGAATGTATTTATACTGTATATCATTTTGAGAGTTTAAAAATACAATACATGGTCCTTCGCTTCTCATTCGTGATGCTAAAAAATATTTATGGAACGTAAGATAACATCTTTATTTATCCTCTTCTTACAGAGATGTTACCTACTTGACTACTTAGTCATCTTTTAGGATATCTACGGGAAAAGAAAAACGGTGAATTGCATTCATATTTCATCACCATGCGGATAAAAATATACTAAGGTAATATAAAAATTTCAATAAGATATTATTTTCTATATCTTCATTCTTTTAAAGAGGAAATTATCGGTTTATTATAAAGAATTAAGTCCTTTGTAAGAGGAAAGTATTCGTTTCGATTTAATAGTGATAGGACCACGCTGTTGACAGTTTTTTGTCTACAGCCGCGGGCCGGTCCGTCCGGGATAGTACCACACTCCCGCAGAAGATCAACGTCTTAGCAATGGCAATGTGCTATTGCGCTTCGTTCGGTGAGTGAGAGAGCCGGAAGCCCAACAGGGTGGGTTTGGGGATTTTATTGGTAGGCAGCGGCCTAAGCTATACCCTTGGTACTGCAAAGATGCATGGGCGGCAGTGACACATACCATCTTTGCTTGCTCGTTTGCCACCATAAGCAATAAAAAAAATTCTAATCTTAGTATAGCGATGAATTTTTAATGTACGCTCATTATGTTCAATCAAAATAATGCTAATAGCCAAAGTGGTCTGTTATGAATACAACAGTTACTAGTTATTTTACCTAAGTTCATTTTAACATTTTATATTTATACTAGCAGACAGGGCCACGCGTTGCTGTGGCTTAGGTTAGCCTCAGTAACACTTTTTGTTTATACAAATCTTGGCTTATATGAAGCGTTTGTTCATTTAATATAGCGCCATCTATTAAAAACTTACTGAATCCAGTCAACAGATTCCGTCATCTTTTAAAATCCTTTTGATATAACATATGATTTTGACTGTCAAATATTAGACAAATAATTTGCAATAAAATAATATTACTATAAATTGAGATTTAAGCTATCCTATCTTTTAAGTTGGATCAAACTACACATGCTGTGCAAATTTGGTTAAAATCGGTTAAGTACTTTATGAGTCCATCGCGGACAAACAACGTGACACGTAATTTATATACCATATATTAAGATAACTATAATTCAATGCATAATCATCTCATTATTTCCATTATCTCAGGTCATATACGTCCCCCTGCTGAGATCCAGCTTCCTCCACATTAGGAGGGCAATTGACCTACTACCTATATCACGTCGTCAGAGAGTTGGTAAAGAGTTTTATTTTGAGTTTTCTTTCTTTTATACATTGCATATTATATGTGATGTCAAATGTAATTATAGTCCATAAAATATAGCTTGATCTCTGTGACAGTTATCACTAGTGATACACGCTTACGATGTAGTCCGTATTTTTGTCGATATAATAATACATGTCGATATAATTTCTTATTTTTTTAAATTATTTGTTACTGCAATTGGAAAACAAAGTATGCAATTCTTATTGAATTTCAATCAAATGGATGCGTGAATCGATTATAAATGTAAAACACACAAATTTTATTGTGGTAGGGCCACGCTGTTGACAGTTCTCTGTCTACAGCCGCGGGCCGGTCCGTCCGGGGTAGTACCACATTCTCGCAGAAGATCGACGTATGAGCAATGACAATGTGCTATTGCGCTTCGTTCGGTGAGTGAGAGAGCCGGCAGCCCAATTGGGTGGTTTGGGGTTTATATTGGTAGGCAGCGGCCTAGCTGTACCTCTGGTATCGGCGTGATGATATGTATGTATGTATGTATGTACTTATTTTATAGCGTTACCATGTGGTTTATATATGTAAGATATTGGTTTTACTTGTTTTATAAATAATTAATAAGAATGTTATCGATTTACGTTTATCAATTGCCCCATCTCTATCTTATTCTCAGTCCAGTATGACCTTGTACTTGCGTAAGCATCATAATTATTTTTATAAAATGGTTACTAAGTATTTTAAAACATATGAGGTAGGTACAAGTTTTGGTGTAAATATTAATATTTTTATATTCATAATTAATTTGAGATATAATTGGCACGTAAATAATGAAAATATAGGTGATACAAAATACAATTGTAAACATGACGCGTATTCAAAATTATTTTATCGGTTTTGTAGCTATCTGTCACAGAGATCAACCTATATTTTAAGGACTAGGTATAGTGTAAATTTAATCGCATATATTTTTATTAGACGGAACGGATCGCCATAAAATTGTAACACAAATTTTATGATACGCAAGCAGTGTTTGAGTTTTTAATATTGGTCATCGCTCTCAAATATTCTTTTTTGGGAAGGTTAATCACTATTTCTTCAAAACGTTATGCATTTTCGTTGGCGAGCGCTGGCCTAATGAGGTGATAACAGGCACTAGTTTAAAATTGTAAATATAATGACACAAAATTGAAATAAAAATAAATTATTTGTAGATAACAATAAATATTTATTATTCCTTTTTTATTTAAATCCCATAGATGGAGAATAAATTTTAAGTTGTCTTTTAAATGCAGCAATACTATCTGCCGGCGAAGAGAGAGAGAGAGAGATCTCTTAGTCATCTCTTATATCGCTTCTGGGAAAGGATGAAATGGTGATTCTTTATCATCGTCAGCCCGTTATCACAAATATATACTAGACTGCGTAGTGGTTAATATACCGACCTTCCGTGCCAGTGCTGTGGTTCAATTCTCACGCAGGACAATACTTTGTGCAATCAATAAAATGTTTTTTAAGTTTGGATGTAATTTGTGTGCGTTAATTCTATGTTTGTAAAGTGCCCCGTAATACAAGGATTCTGGTCTTTAAAAAAAATCTATACTTATCTATCTATATAATATCTTATTAATATTCACTGTCGAATTTAGTTCATTCTAAAGACTGATAATGCTAATCGTTACGCTTGATTTTTTTTATTGTTTATGGTGGAAAACGAGCAAGCAGCATACCTGATGGTAAGTGTCACTGATGCCCATGGACTTTTGCTATACCAAGGATATAGATAGTCCGCTGCCTACCATTGCAATCCCCAAGCCCACCCAGTTGGGCTTCCGGCTCTCTCGCTCACCGAACGAAGCGCAATAGCACATTGCTATTACTCAGACGTTAATCTTCTGCGAGAGCGTGGTACTACCCCGGACGAACCAGCCCGCGGCTGTAGACAGAGAATTGTCTACAGCGTAGTCCTACCAATAGATATTAACTTTTTTTAACTGACGAATTGGCGAACGTACTTCATGTTTATATAATGATCCCCAGGAGAACACTTGCCGATTACTCTAATGATGCCTCAGCTAGGTTTTACGGCTGGCACGGGTAAGTAGGAAGTCATTGCATATCATATCATGTATCTATAATTATATTGTTTGAAAAATATCTATAATTATTGTATACAAATCCTAAAAGTGTATTAAGACATGCATGTAAGTCTTGGCTAATATACGCAATCGCAATTAGCTGCAATTTAAATTATGTAGTTAATTACTTTCTAATTAGCGAGTTACAACTTCCAGTAACATAATGGCACCTAATACAACTCAGTTCACACGTATGTAGATACATATGAATATAGAAACGACAGGAATGTAGGTCGAATGCTGATTGCAGACACTCGCCTCATATCGAATTCTCTTTTTTCCAACCAACGATCTCGGCTGCGCGAAAAATTTCATATCGCCACGCGTTTTGCAAGTAAAATCAGATAACTTTTGACACTTCAATTACGTAGTGATGGCCGCCTCTAATTTTTTTTCGCGTCGCGAGAAGAAAAAAAAAACGCGGGAAACATGTCACGTCATGAGCATACAAGACGAAGTTTTTCCAGAACAAAATAGAAGCTCCTTAAACTTTAACAAGAGTGAGGTAATAAGAGGAAAATTAAAAAGTTTTACGCTTTTTAATATTAAATTAAGGGAAGATCTATTATTGCAGGTGCACTATTGAGAGGCCAGCGGAGTTCGCGTTGCCTGCGGGTGTTCTTATTGTTTTATTAATATGTTTTAGTTCACGCTTGTTAATTTCCCATTATGTTCTATCGCTTAGGGCAACCTTTATATTAATTCGTCAGCCTTCACTCTTTTAACTAAATGAGTACTCCTTACTGTATCTTCATAAAATAATTCATAGAACGGATATTGCAGACGTGCTTGTTGTTTAGATAATAATACGAAATAACTACGTTATGTCCACGCACAATCAGTTCAAAGCGAGCTATAAATTATACAACTTCTATTCTCTTTTTAATGTTGGGATAAAGAAGTTAACGTTTGTGAGACGACATTAAAACCAGCAGACAGTTACAAATCTTCATTAAAGCCTTGACAACAGTTCTTAGTAGTTTATTTGTGTAAATCTAACAAAACTTTTTATTTAATTTTCTATGTATTTTTATATCTTAATTGTTACTAAAAAAGTATCATCATCTTAGCTCATATATGTCCCGCTGTTGGACTAGAGCCTCCTCCATGATGGGAGGGTAATTGACCTACTATACCACGCAGGTCTGACGTGTTGGTATAGGGTTTTGTTTCGAGGTTTCCTTCTCTCGCATAGATGTTATAGCGTTTTTATATCCCTTAGTCGTCTCGTACAATCACCCACGGGTAAGATGTATAAGGGTGGTGAATTGTATTCTTACTCCGACACCACACGGAAAGTATACTCAACTAAAAAAAGTATAATTAACGTAAATATAGATTTATGTTACACCCTAAAATCATATAAAAAATTTTTTTTAGAACTCGGGTTACTTACCTATTTCTTGCGTGTTATATATAGACAGGGAAATATCTCGAGTTCGATTCCAAGATATGCTGGGGAGGTCTGAAATTTTTACAAGTTTAATTGAAAATATATATAGCAGCAGAGGATATACAGCAGAGATTAATTGATGACAATAGGTTCGTATTATGTGCAATTAACCGCATAGATGGCGTAGTGGTTAAGATGATCTATTATGCCATGGTCGTGGATTCGATTCCTACGCAGGACAATACTTTGTGTGCTTCACAAATTGTTGCTCTGAGTCTGAGTGTAATTTGTCTGCGATAATTAAAATTATTTAAGTTTGTAAAATCCCGCGTAATACAAAGATTATTTCCTTAATACAGGATGGTGTCTTATGCAACCGAAGACAGAGATCGGGTACGTGTAGCCCGTTCGCACGGCGAAGAAGATGTGCTTGCAGGGTGGGTCAATGGGGTTGCGCGCCGCCTCTTCCGTCACCCCGGACCGATTTGGCGGGGTGCGACGTCCATAGCCCGCCGCAAAAAAAAAAAAAAAAGGATGGTGTCTTATAAATTACTTAAAATAAACAATTTTTGTTATACCTTTAACCCTCTATTTTTAGACCGCCTATGGTCCGGTGGTATCCCGGCTAGTTCTTTGCGACTACGAGAGCATAACTTGCTGTATATTCTCTATCCATCTAACGTGCGTTGTATCACATATAATTACCATTCTGGGAGTCATCATCATTCTCCTACTCTTTAAATACCAATTACTAGGGGTCGATACAATATGTACTTTTCTTTCATGGTAGTAGGTATGGTAGTAGTAGGTAGTACATAGGAGTATTGTAGAAGTTATTGGCAATAGTTTTATGACAGGTCGCTTGCCAGACGTCAACCCTCCTTGGGAATGTAATTGTTTACCATACGGCATCAGATGGAGTTGGCCCAGGTCATTATAAGGCTCTTAGTCGTCTTTTACGACATCCACGAGCAAAGTAAGGGTTGGTAGTATTCGAACATACAAATTAATTACAATTCTGGGAGTATAAGTAAAAAATAAATACATATAACTCTTATCAAAAATGACAGCAATAAGTCTATACCTAGTTCTATCTATTAATAAAAATTAACAATAATGTCATTAATATGTATAGATACAGGGTGGGAGTGCACCGCTCCCGAAAACAAAGACAGGTAACCCTACTAGTCCTACTTGTAATAATAGACTAGAAAAAAAATCGATTCGGAAACAAAAATCATTTTTTTTTCACCTCACGAGGTCGTTGAACTCTTGAACATATGATCGTGACTTTTAAATAGATTGCGTCTTTTCTCACCTGAGTAAAGTTACGTATTTTTATGTAATTATCGTTACATGGCACTGCCCTAATACGATGGAATGTGAAAAATACTAAAAATTCGTTGTGAAAAAAAAAACTTCCCTCCGAATAGATTTTTTTCTAGCCTATCATTATAAGTAGGACTAGTAGGGTCACCTGTCTTTGTTTTCGGGAGCGGTCCACTTCCACCCTGTATATTGCAAAAGTTATTGGCAATAGTTTTATGATCAGCCGTCTCTCTGACGTCAACCGTCTTTGGGAATGTAATTGTTGAAAAAATGTCATCAGATGGAGTTGACCTAGGTCGATATAAAGCTATTAGTTGTCTTTTATGACATCCATGAGCAAAATAATTTCCGTGTGGTGACGGAGTAAGAACACAATTCGCCACCGATACGATCACCTACGTGTAAGATAGGGTCTTACACGTAGGTGATCGTACGGGACGACTAAGGGATATAAAACCCATATATTATCTATGTGAGAGACGGAAATCTCGAAACAAAACCCTATACCAACACGTCTGACCAGCGTGGTATAGTAGGTAAATTACCCTCCAATTATGGAGGAGGCTCGCCCAACAGTGGGACATATATGAGCTGAGATGATGATGATGAGCAAAACAAGTGTTGGTATTATTCATAGTCACACACAGCACAAATTAACAAACCTATAAATCTTGCTCTAAATTTCATCAGACCTTAAATTTCATCAAGTTTCATGTCAAAAACTGATATCTTTAGTAGTGGTAGATGATGAGTCATATAACTATTTAAAGATTTGAAATAAATCATCATCATCATCATCACAGCCTATAAATATCCCACTGTTGGGCTCGGACCTCCACCGTAATGGGAGGGAAATAAACCTACTATACCACGCTGGTCAGACGTGTTGGTATAGGGTTTTGTTTCGAGTTTTCCTTCTCTCACATAGATGTTATATGCGTTTTATATCCCTTAGTCGTCTCGTACGATCACCCACGGGTAAGATATGGGGTGGTGAATAGTATTCTTACTCTGTCACCACACAGACTAATGATAATGAAATAAATACATCTTGATTATTTAATATTTTGGTGTCGTGAGTACAAAGTGTCATTTAATGTTACACATTAAGCTTCTCATTGACAGACATAAGTGCTAGTGTATCAATAAATTATGTTTATAAGCACCATGTTGCTTGACAAGGTGAGCTTGTAAGTGAGAACATAGTCGTTACATCGCTACTTACATAAAATTACATGTACATAACACTCTGCAGACACTACACGTCATAATATCATAAATAAAACACTTCATATTATCTAATAAATATTATATTACCAACATTTATTCAATTATAAAAAGTGACATTCCAAAGTAGCAAAGAAGTGAATGTCATTTGTATATTAATTTTTTGTATATATTTTAAAATATTTAATTCAGCTTGGTTATATCTAGTATATTCGTATTTATAGTAAATAATTTGACGTTTTATAGTAGTTTTGGATAATTTTTGATAGTCATCATATGAACCGTTTAGTAGTAGGTAACCTGTTTAATCTGTTAGTGGCAATTTATATTGCCACTAACAACAAAACTAATGATTATTCATTAGGTATTTATATTTATTGAAACAAAATAGTGGGTATGACTTTGTAGTGACGGAGTAAATTCAAATCATCATTCCCTTTTTACCTGTGGGTGTAAAACTTGAGATGACAAGTTGAACCCAATGCCAATCCGATCAGCGTGGTATAGTAGATCAATTCCTCTTTTATTATGAAAGAGAATCGAGCCCAAAAGTGCGACTTATATCGGTAGAGAAGAAGAAAAAGAAGAATGGGTATCTATAGTACATGTGTAATATATAATTTTGATTTAAAATTAAAATTTAATCAATATAGTTCAGAACGTAAAAAATAGTATCAAAATAAAAGGTATCAAACTATTTGCGCTACCTATTTATTATCACAAGTTGATTATAAAACGAACATTATAATTCACGTCTTTTACTTAATCCAGTAAATGAAATATGAATATTAACTGTTGGAAGATTTATCACATTATCTCAGATAGGATTGATTCATTATAGTGATTCATCCTTTAGACCGTTGAGTTTATAACTCTGGGCCGTTAGATATTTGACAAAATGAACCATTAGCTGTTACAAAACATTGTAAACAAGACCGTACGTCAGTTTGGTGCTCTTAAAACGATGTTATTCTTTGATTTTCCGTTTGTTTTGTAAAGAATAACAAACTAAAGAGGAAGAGTAAGCAGCGGTATAGATAAATCATGATTTTGTTGCTATAGTCAAAATATCTTCATATTTTAGTACTATGAATACCATCTAGTAATATTTTCAAGGCATACTAACCATTTTTTTTTTTTGGTGGGCTATGGATGCGTCTCGCTCCGCCAAATCGGTCCGGGGTGACGGAAAAGGCGGCGCGTGACCCCATAGACCCACCGTAAAACCTTCTCTCTTCGCCGTGCGAGCGGACCACCGGTACTCGATAAGGCATACTAACCAAGGTTTATTTCTTTAGAAATTCCAAAATGGTGTCATTTTATAGATTTTAAACAAAGTTTTAATATTGTATATATCTTACGTGTGCCTTACGCATTGTCTAAACGACACCTAATGTCCTTCCATTAAAGAATAATGAGTAAGTATGAGAGTTTCGTACCCTAACATTAAATCATATCGACGATGCTTGTTGTACATAAGCTTTCCCTCAAAGGAAGTGTAATGTTATAATGAATAATCACTACGGTTAGCAGACGGGTTAGTGATAGCAATTGACGTTATCAGTATCCCAAGAGAGTGCTGTTTCCTTCTTTTGATGCTCCTGGAGTTAGTTTTTACAACTGCCAATGTAAGGTACGTAGTAAAGATATATATTGTATTCCTAACGTGTCAGCATGGAATAGTGCTAGGGTTAAGAATAAAATGTGCCAGTTGTTCCTATAAAAAAAAAGGAAGAAAGAGTATTCGTAATGTTATAGTTACCTATTATTATCCGTGTGGTGACGAAGTAAGAATACAATTCACCATCCCCTATCTTATCCGTGAGTGTTCGTAAGAGACGACTAAGAGATAAAATATGCATATAACATCTATGCAGGAGATGTAAAACTCGAAACTAAACCCTATACCAACACGTCTAACCAGCGTGGTATAGGAGGTCAATTTCTTTCATTACGTTGCTACGTAGAAGGCTCTAACCCAACAGTGGGTCATTTATAAGTTAAAATGATGATGATGATGAAAAGTTATAATATACCGTGAAAAATTACGGTTAATTAAAATGGCCAAAATAGTGACATTTATTATTTTTGATTCATCAATAATAAGTTTAACGATATTATACAAAACATACAACCAGTAAACAATTGCTATTAAAAACTAATTTTGTTACACAGGAAAAAAAAATTAAAACTATCCAATTCATTCCGTTATTTTAATTTTCCACTGGGATGGAATTCGTACAGTAAAGATACAGCAACACTATAAAATGTCGCCGGTATCTCAACCGGAATAGCTGTTGAAATATAAAAGAGTGTGTAAAACAAGAAACAGTGCTACCATAGTTTTATGAATACTACTCTCTGGCAACAATCGAGACGAGAATAAATAAAAAATAAAACAAAAAAAGATGGACATGCACCGTTTAAAGTCACCGGAGCCAACGGCATGATGAATATTACAACCAGCTAGTTGTACGCCAAATAAGATAGTTATTTTGCAACGAATGAAACAATCTTTGTATAGTGTTGTTGGCTTTGGACTTGACTCTAGTTTTTATGAAGCGTTACATCGTGTTTTGTTCATATTATATCCATAATGGCACTAAATAAGATGTTACTTATCAACTTTAGAATAATACGCTTCTTTTTTAGTATTATATAAGACAGACAGATAAATTGTTGTTAATATTCGCGATTAGTGTTTTCCTTAACATCTGAGTAAATAAATAATTATTTTCTGTTTTTTTTTCAACATTACATTTTTTTGCGGTGGACTATGGAGGTGGCCACGCCCCGCCAAATCGGTCCGGGGCGACGGAAGAGGCGGCGCGCGACCCCATAGACCCACCCTGCAAGCACCTCTCTTCGCCGTGCGAGTGGGCCACTGGTAACCGATCTTTGTCTTCGGTGGCCCAACATCACTCTGCACTAAGGATATAATGCTTGTATTGCGGGGGACTTTACAAACATGCAATTAACGCAGACAAATTACACCAGAAGGCACAGGACAACACTTTGTGGATCGCTCAAAATATTATTCTGTGAGGGAATTGAACCCATGGCACTGGCACGGAAAGTCGGTATCTTAACCACAACGTCAAAATTGTCATACTTGTGTAGTTATAAACCATTTCCAATTATAAATATGCACCTATTTATAGTAAATGCCGTAATAATTTTCTTCATGGTAACAAAGTTAGAACACGTAGAGCATCGCGGAGTAATCTAAGCATTTACCTCTCGTTCCACTCTATCAGGAGTTTAATTTCCATGCAGTTCAATTCTTTGTATGATCCATAAACGGATTGTTGCGAGTCTGAGTTAAATTAATGTAAATTAATTGTATGTTTCGGAAATGCCCGTGACACAAAGATTTATCTCTCATTATAGAATAATGCCTTAATAAAACCTTTTTAGCACCAGCCCTGTTGGCCCGTGGATGAGTCTTAAAATAGGGGGCATAGGACACAGAAAGAGAAAACTAAGAGAAGAACCTATGATGAGCTATTTACATCTGTTGCGAAAGTTAAAAAATGCAAGATTATTTTAGAATATCTGCATCTATAAAACCAATAGTTTAATTAAATTAAAATTTAGTTACTCTAGTTACCTAAATCCAATGTACGTGCATCTTAATAATAATAAATGCTTTCTGTGAAATACTACTTCAGTTTTGAAATATTGTTTGCACTTCCTTTGCTCTGAATGCCCAAAAGAGAGCATTAAAACTATTCTCTTGTGAAATCAAGTATAAACATTGCTCTCTTTTAAGTAGTTTAGGAAAGATTGGAATTTAGATTGGATCATTTAAGCTTTTATTTACTCATACATATATTAAATGTACCGTCCTCGTTGATTGATATAGATGTTTGCTAGTCGTGAGTTTCTGGATTCAAATATTTGTTCTAGGAAAATAAGCGTGGTTTATATTTGTAGCCATGAAATTCTTAATAGGAAATATAGTTTAGAAACGTATCCTTAGATGATTTTAAACTAGGTCTCATTTACATTTTTTTTTAAAGACCCCACCTAAGGAAATAATAAACCCCACACTAAGGAAATAATCCTTGTATTGCGGAAGACTTTACAATCATGCAATTAACGCAGACAAATTACACCCAGACTCAGAACAACACTTTGTGGATCGCACAAAGTATTGTCCTGAGTAGGAATCGAACCCACTGCACTGGCATGAAAGGTCGGTATCTTAACCACTACGCCATCTGTGTAGTCGAGCACATCTGTACATGGAACTGAAAGCTACATAGCAAAACATAGAAACTGCCTTTATTATATTTTTTTTAACTGTGACACATCGCGAGGGCTTTACAGGCTTATAATAAACAAGCACAAATAAACCAAACTCAGAACGATTATTTTTGGGTCGCATAAAGCACTATTTTGCGTGTAAATCGAATCCAGGAGACTGCAAGTCGATGCTTACACAACTAAAACCACTTGTGCTGTCAATATGGATTAGGATTACCATAGCATTTGCAGATTAGGTTATGCTTGTATATTAGATACGTGTCATCATCATCATCATCTCAGCTCATATATGTCTCACTGTTGGGCTCGAGCCTCCTCCATAATGGGAGGGAAATTGACCTACTTATACCATGCTGGTCAGAGGTGTTGGTATAGGGTTTGTTTCGAGTTTTCCTTCTCTTGCATAGAGAGGTTATATGCATTTCATATCCCTTAATCATCTCTTACGATCACCCACGGGTAAGATAGGGGGTTGTGAATTGTATTCTTACTCCGTCACCACACGGATAATATTACGTATATTACTTCTAAATACTGCTAGATAATGGATAATTGAATGTCACTCTCATTTCCTTTTTTACCATCCATAGTTGGATTTTCCATTGTTGGATTACAGATGAAGCCTTCTCTTTACTGTGAGGAGTAATGGCTTACTATACCACGTTGAAGGAGTGGTGACCTTCATTTTTGTTACTAAGTTACGATACGGATAAATAGGAACGCTTTCCGTGTGATAATGGAGTTAGCATACAACTCACCACATCCTATCTAGTCCGTAGGTGTCGTAAAAGACGACTAAGGTATATAATATAGCATTTATGTATATACATACATATATTTATGTATATATATACATTTATGTATATACATATATGTATATATATACATATTATACATAGATTCACTATGTAAAAAAAAGGAAAATTTGAAATAAAACCTTATACGACCTCGTCTAACCAAAGTGGTACAGTTCATTTTCCCACTTATTGTAGAGTACGTTTAACCACGCCGTAGCTCGCCGCCAAAAAAAATAAATTCTAGAGATTCGTTTGATTCCAGCAGTGGGATGTACATGAACTGTAATGATTATGAAGTAGAAACAATTATTTTTTTTTAAATTTTAATTTTAAGCGCATTTGCTAATATATAAATTAAATAATAGTATTATTTTTTGCTAATGATAACACTATTTTTGTTTTTTTTTTGTAAATTATAAGTTTTCTAGAAGAATTTTGCTATTTCTTCTGCTGATTTATTCCAATTTTTTCGGGTTAAAAGTAAGCTATGATGACGTAGTGTGGATTTAACCTGTCCCCACACGAGAAAGTCAGTATATTGTACAATATAATAGCTATTATATTGTACAATAAACTGACTTTGTAGCTACAATACAAAAAATGAAACAACGATTCAGAATTTTCTAGTATCAATGAAGAGAACAAAATAAACTAACCCAAATATTGTTATTGGATGCTCCACAAACTAAAACAACAGTTGTAGCAATATTTGAAACTAATAATAAAACATAAGTAATATCACTTACAGAAATTACTGTGCAGTGAGATCACACCCATAGGAGTCGTATTAGTATAACGCATTTCACAGCAGGCGTCGTAATTCCATCAAATACAACATTGAATGTTATTGGTAGGAAATGTTCGTACTATCATAACACTGATGAAAATATCGATAGTGTTGATTGATATGAACTGAGTGAATTTGATGCCAATGAATTTATTTATAAAGTAGATGAAAGAACGGGTGGGAGCATAAGAGCTTCATAGTAACACAAATATGTCAAAATTTCAATATTTATCAAAGCTAGAAATGCTTTTGGTTTTGTAGCAATCCAAATGGTGTTGATACATAGAAATGTTATAAAGCTTTTTAGATCATCTATGATGTCGAAATCAGATATAGTATGATAACCTCGATACATTTACTAAGCACGTCTCTATGGTTTGTGTGGTTGTAAATTAAGGTTATGGTATTTTCTTTCTGTCTTATCAACCTATATTTGTACATCTCTTACGGGTTTTGGGCTCATAATGGAAGGCAAATTCATAAATACTGCGCTATTTAGACGGGTTGGCATAGGATTATATGTCGGGTTTTCCTTCTCTTGTATTAATGTTATATCATATTCCTTAGATACCATAGAGAATATTCAGTACATCAGCAGCTTTTTCCTCGCTTATGGTTGTTTTAGACATCCTTAAGTGACAGTATCACTGCAATAAAAAAAGAATTCTAAAGCAAATCTGTAAAAAAATGTTTCACCATCGTGATATAGTGTGGCAATTTCTTTGATACTGTGTGGTACGACCTGCCGTCTATTGTCTTTCTCGGGTTCTAATGGATAGTGGAACGCACTTGACCTGAATAACATTTTTACACATTTTCCTCCCATTTTACCAGATTTAGATCAATATGACTTGAAATAATGAAATGGTTATATTATATTAGACGAATTTCGTGTAGTGACGGAGTAAGAATATAATTCACCACCCCCTATCTTACAAGAGACGACTAAAGAATAAAATATGCATATAAATAACATCTATGCAAGAGAAGGATAACTCGAAGAAAACCCTATACCAACACGTTTGACCAGCGTGGTGTAGTAGGCCAATTTCCCTTCTAGTGTGAAGGAGGCTCAAGCCTAACAGTGAGACATATATGAGCTGAGATGATGATGATGATGATATATATTAGACGTAGATTCAATAGATAGATACCGGTGGAGACCGAGACTAACCTACCTAGACCAGATAGGTCACGTACTGAAGAAAGGTGGAGTCAAGAGTCTCCGAAACCGGCGAGCGTGTTTGAAGATAATTATGAATGTTGAGGAAGCGAGTGAAGTATGCAAAGATAGAGTTCTCTGGCACTCTGTTCTCTCTGCCTACCCTACAAGGGATATGGCGTGATGATATGTATGTATGTATTCAATATATTGCATTATTAATTTTTCATTATCTAATTTTGAGTTTGTACATAATAATAATTTTATTTAACACTGCTAATTGAAGGTCCCTGATAATGTCAGGGGAACCGTATGCCCAAACAATTAGAGTTTGGAAAATAAAAAAAAATAAAAAAAAAAAAAATATATTGCATTAACCTGATTACGAATTAAACGTACTGAATATTTGATATAAAAGAGATAATTATAATCTAGATTATTAAGCTATATATTTTTGTTTCTAAGTTTACATTGAAATCTGTTTTGATATCGTACGGTGCGTGGCAACGTTATAATATATGACGCACCATTGATTTTATTTATACGCTAACACATTTACGTATCTCTATGAATGAGGTACTTAATTTTATGACCGAGTTGTTTAGTTTTCGAACCTAGTGATGTTAGTTTATGTGAGTATAAATTTTGTACGTGCTCATAAAAAAAGTGGTTTTCATTATATTACAATGGTTGTTTTCAATGGTAACTAGCTTTGATAGTGATCAATGAAGAGTTTTGGTACGTGTATAATGTACTTTAGTTTTTTTTGGAGTTTACTCCTTAAGAATCGATTTTCGTATGAGGCGCCCGGTATGAGAAAAAATTGAGGAGTAAAATCTAGTGATCGAATGACCTCGTTACGTTTTTGGTGCGCAATCTATTCTGCGCACCTTTCACTTTCTGACGTGAGATAAAACTTCACTGAACAGTTTTAATAAATGTAAATAAAAATATATTTTTAGTCAAATGAGCTTTATTTGCGCCTGTTTTGATAATCGTACTTAAGGAGTAAACTCCAGTCGTGCGTCGGAGCTGACACACACACTTTTTTTTTGTCTTGCTCCTTATACTATGTTAACCTGGATGGCCAGTGTTATTGATCAGGCTTGCTCTTATTTTAACAGACATTGTGAAAATAAATAACGAAAAAAAAAAAAAAACAATAGACTAATTTCGGCATCCTAGAGCATTATATCTGTCACACACTACACGTGACGTCGCACGAAGCATTGGCAGTTAAATATTAGCAACTATTGAAAAAACTTAACTTTTTGTTATTAAATAAAACAAGCCTATTCTATAAGTTTTATTTTTTCAAAAGTGTTACGGGTTTAACAACACTTATATGTATATATTTTTAGACTGGACACAAATATACTCGCGCTTGTACAACGGCTGACAACCGCGAGATACATAGGTAATATGCTACCGAGACAACGTTTTTAAAGTCAAAACTATAGTCTATAAAATATAGCATGATCTCTGTGACAGTTTTCACTAGTGCCGCACGCTTACGATGCAGTCCGTATTTTTGTCGGTATAATAACTTATTTTTTAAAGTTATTTGCTACTGCAATTGAAATACAGTGTATGAAAATCATATTGAATTTCAATCAAATGGATGGATGAATCGATTATAAATTTAAAACAATCTATGAAAATCTTATTGAATTTAAATTAATGGATTTAATTTAATTTAAACTAAAGCTATTAATTAATTCTTTTTATTATTCGAAAGGAATATATCCAAGTTCATCGTCACTATTATCATCATCGCTAGCGCATTCCTGTAAGTTGATGATAAGTTCTTGGTCACAGATTATTTCATGAATAATCATGTTTATTTTATAAAAGAAATTATCTTTTTAATAAATAGTAATGGTCTTATTAATATTTTAACTGATGTCTGAATATTAAATTAACGCAATTTACTTATTTTATAGAGTAACCATGTGGTTTATATAGGTAATGTATTGGTTTTACTTATTTTATAAATAATTAATAAGAGTGTTATCGATTTACGTTTATCGATTGTCCCATCTCTATCTTATTCTCTATCTCTATCTATATCGGTTTTGTCACTATCTGTCACAGAGATCAAGCTATATTTTAAAGACTATGTATAGTCCATCTTTTCTTCGTTAAGATTGATGTGCAATATTTATTGCTGGCTACTGTAAACAATAGACGGAAAATTCAGATCATTTTCAAATTTACTGCACAAATGGCATAGTGGTTAAGATACCGACCGCCCGTGCCAGTGCCATGGGTTCAATTCCTACGCAGGACAATACTTTGTGCGAACCACAAATTATTGTTCTGAGTTTGGGTGTAATTTGTCTGCGTTAATTGCATGTTAGTAAAGTCCCTCGCAATAAAATGATTTTTCTTTAGTGCATATATATAGTAATATAAAAAAAAAACTATGGTCTTTAAAGTATTAAGTAAGACTTTATTCAAGTCTCAAAGGTAAAAAAATAGAAAATGTTTATTCACTGGTTAATACATGCAAAAGATGTCAAACTTGAAAATAATAGAAAAGAAAGAGTAGTTTCATTTCCAAACCATTGCGACTAGACTTAAGTCCAACGGGATGTACATCAACTGAGAAGGAGAAGAATATAGAACTCCTTGTGCGACCAAGAGCTCTCTTTTATGTCTTACGACGTTATGAGCAAAATGACGGTTGATATTATTTTAATACATGTTCTTCTCCACTACTATAGGATATTAATTATTATTTTAATAGTGTTCTATCTATACCTCAGTTTCATTTTCTACTATTTACAGCTGTTTACCACGTTCGTAGACCACAAGCCGTCAACACTTGTTGCCAACATTTCAGACGTGTTTATTACACCATTGCGAGCTGAAAGAGACTCGTAAAACACCCTCAAGGTTAAGTTTGATTGTTCCAAATGTATAAGCAGCTTCTCTTCCAATTATTACAAAGAACTACACTATAATCTTGGATAATCAACCTTAAATACATTTCAGAAAGTTGAAAATCTTAATGAAGTAATTGTCTAACAAAATCATTCATATAGCCCATTGTACGAAAGATTGCAACGTTTACTCTAAATGCGGTTTTGAGGTTAAGCTTCTATTTGCTTTTAACGTGATTTAAATAGGTCAAAGTACAAAAGAATTAAAAGAAAGAATCTTTGAACTGGAGATTAACAGTAAAAATATTCAAAGCATTAAACATTAAAAAGAGCAGTTATATCACAACTTTTTCCCGTGTGATGACGGAGTAAGAATATAATTTACCACCTCCTCAAAAGCTAATAACGGAATATAAGGATATAATATGCAGATAACGTCCATGCGAAGGATGGAAAACTTGAAACTCGTCTGTTTAGCGTGGTATAGAACGCTAATTTCGGAGGAGACTTAAACCCAGCAGTGGGACGTATATAAGATGAAATTATTATGTTGAAAGAGTATTAGCAATACGATATTTACTTATATACAATCAATCACCCATCAGTCTATCTATTGTTAAATATAAGCTTCCCACAAGGAGGATTATGATCTAATCTTCAGGCTTGGCATTCGAGTTGGCAATGACATTTATAAGTTTCCCAGTTGAGTACTTTTTTGTTTGATCTCTCAGTTGATTGTTATGACAGCCATGAAAAATTAAACTTCTAACTATAAACAAGACTCATTATAATATTACTTTATTTACTTACTTACCCATCATTACACTTTTTTTTTGGCGGCGAGCTATGGAGTATTCACATCCCGCTAAATTCCTCCGGGGCGACAGAAGAAGCAGCGTGGGTCCCCATAGACCCATGTACCTCTCTTTGCCAAGCGAGCGGGTCACCGGAACCCGGTCTTTGACTTCGGTGGCCCGTCCAGCGGTTTAACCTCATGGATATCCCCTCGAGTCGATGTCCCAGCAGCTTTCGCCGTCAGGACATCGTCCTCACGCGGTGTGGCCTCGCGCCGGGTGACTAGACTAATCCCCGGTCCGGTCACCCGCAGCCTCGGCTAAACTCATTACGGCACTAATATCTATTTATATTTAAAGTAATATTTAATAAAAAAATCCACTCCAAATGGCTCATCGTGCTATAAGAGTGGTTTTAACTGACATAGCACGAAGAATGAGCGCGTTGACGTGGCAATGGGCAGACCGATGTAGAGTTGTTGGGCCGCTGGGGAAGGCGCTGAGGAGTCTCCAATCCAATTCTACTTCTTGCGGCATACAATCGCGCTTTATGGCAATCCATTAGACTGGCTTACGTCTAACAGTGAGCGACAAAAGGTTGAATGATAAAATATGGTATGTGAGCAGATGATATCTTACAAGAAATTAGAAATAAAACATTGTGTCAGTTTCTTCACCTTTGTATAATATACCAACATTTCATTTTATGTTATATTTTATTATATATTTTCCACCACGCCTGTAAGTCTTAGGTTTTCATGTGATCTTTTACGAAAAATCAGTTTTTTAGTTGGGAGATGCTAGCATAACCGCGGACTAAAGGAACGTCCTTTTGATCAAGTGTGACTAGGGTTTCTGACTTGACGTGTTAGTGAATTATACTTCTGAGTTGGCTAATATAATATCGGGGGTAACTGATGACACTCAATATAATGTAATACATGTTGGTTTGAACTTGATGCGCTATTGGGAGCAATAATAGCTTATATTCAGTATTTGTGATCGTATCTTGTGACGTATGGTTTAAATAGCACATCAAATTATTCAAATAAGAATATTTTCACAAGCTTTTGACTAACTCACATTACTATGACCACAAACAACTGGGGACGTGTAAAACAGTTTCTCATTTAAATTTTAATTTTAAATTATTATTTATATAATTAAAATTCTAACGTAAAAAGAATATGTTTCGTATTTATATGGAAAATATTTTTATGTATATACTATAAAAACTATCTATATAGCTACGATGACACTCATTTGTTATATTAACTGAAAAGTGAAAGACGTAACCAACAAATATAAATTTGTTAAATTAAAACTAAAAGTTACCAGATGTTAGCAAGGTTGACATCTGCGTTCCCGAATTTAATGATCCCCATGGCGCGCAACACTAAACAGCGAACATTTATTCTAAATATAAGAAGCAAATCGTTCAGTCGATACATTGAAACGGAAATAGAAGACACACGATCCCGCGGGAAGTCGAACAAAAAACGTAAAGGAGAAACACATGACCTCATTTGTCGTGAAGCGAGGGAATTATTTATTACGTTTGATACCTCTCGCGTCGGCTCCCTCTTTGTCTTTGTGAGAACCGTTGTGATTTTAATATTGCTTCTGTTTCTAAAGGAATTTCTAAATGCGATGGGGTCCTTAAAAATAATAAAGGATTGTTTTGGTTTTTTTATCGCAATTCTTTTGATGATAAAAGAAATGATAAGATTTAAAGAGCCCACGGATCATAATTCGGTAATAAAAATGTAAGGCTAAGACATTTCGGTACTATTGAAAATTTGAAACTTACGGTATTTGCTCTGAATCCTAATTCCCTTCTTATCTACAGCTTATATACGTTTCACTATTGTCCACGAGGCTCTTTAACAATAAAAGGCACATTGGCATACTATGCTTTGTATATACTATATTATGCCCCAAATTAGGCAAAGAGTTTCCTTTGATATTTTTCTCTTTTAGTATTGTTATTGTGTGTTTATGTTCTTTAGTCGTCTCATAAGTTACTTGGAGGAAAGAAAGGAGGATCACCATCATTATGATACGCGAAAATATATTGATCAACTCAGCTCATATATGTCCCACTACTGGATTCGAGCCTCCTTCACACTAGGAGGGAAATTGGTTTACTATACCACGCTAGACAGACGTGTTGATATAGAGTTTTATTTCGAGTTTTCCTTCTCTTGCATAGATGTTATATGCATACCTTTTATCCCTTATGATCACCTATGGGTAATATTTAATTGTGGTAGGACACGACACGACACGTTGTTGACAGTTTTCTGTTTACAGCCATGTGCTGGATCATCCGAGGTAGTACCACACTCTCGCAGAAAATTGACGTATGAGTATTGGCAATGTTCTATTGCGCTTCGTTCGGTGAGCGAGAGAGCTGGAAGCCCAACTGGGTGGGTTTGTTTTGGTAAGCAGCAGCCTTTATACCCATGGTATTGCAAAGCTCCATGGGCGGCAGTAACACTTACCATCAGGAATGCTTGCTCGTTTGCTAGCACATGCAACAAAAAAATAAAAAAAAGATATTCATGAATTGTATTCTTACTTTGTCAGCACACGAAAATTATGTTCATTACGATAGGATATCTTTATATAAATACAAATTTTTATTACAATCAGAATAGAAATGGTATTTTATTAAGTATTTATAATAATTATTGCCAATAAGCTTTACAGTAAGCTAACACATGTAAAATTATATTTTACACTAAATTATTTTCTTACAAAATATAACGCATTTGCCAGATGTGTGTGAAACTAAAGTGACAACTAATGAATCGGTGGCGACGATGTAAACATTCGACGGGAGATGCTGTCAAAATCATTACGAGGGCTTAGAGAAAAACATTTCGTTTACATGTTTACATTATTGCTCATATTTAAATAAATACTTAAATAAACTTATCATTGCATTCTCCTACTCTTATCCCAATTACTTGGGGTCGATACAATATGTACTCTTCTTTCATAGCACCTATTATTAAAGTTATTGGCAATAATTTTATGACCGGCCGCCTGACAGAAGTCAACCCTCCTTGGGAATGTAATTGTTGACCAAACGGTATCAGAGTTGGCCCAGGTCGTTATAAGGCTCTTAGTCGTCTTTTACAACATCCACGAGCGAAGTAGGGGTTGGTAGTATTCGTAACCGCTACCACACAGCTTAAATACTTAAACTATAATTTCATATAATGTTACATTCAATATTATATCATGGGTATATATATATTTACATACATACATACATATCATCACGCCATATCCCTTGCAGGGTAGGCAGAGAGAACAGAGTGCCAGAGAACCCTATCTCTGCATACTTCACTCGCTTCCTCAACATTCATAATTCTCTTCATACACGCCCGCCGGTTTCGGAGACTCTTGACTCCACCTTCCTTCAGTACATGACCGATCTGATCTAGGTAGGTTAGTCTCGGTCTCCCTCGGTACCTACATCCTTCCACTTTCGCATTGTATATCTTCTTAACCAGGCGTTCGTTCGGCATTCTTTCCACATGTCCGAACCATCGGAGCATTCCCTTTCGCATCTTTACACCAATACTCTCTTTCATACCTACTCGCTCTCTTACGTCGTCGTTACGAATGCGGTCGGTCAGCCTAACTCCACAGATTTTCCGCAGAGATCGCATTTCGACCGCATTAATTTTACTATCATACTCTTTTCTGCATACCCAACTCTCGCTTCCATACAGTAATGTTGGGACAAGCACTGCGTTAGTATTGCTACACGTGCCTTCTGGCTGAGGTGGTGGCTGCCGAAAAGTTGCCCCAACGCTCCGTTCACTCTATTTCCCGCATTCACTCTTCGCTCTATATCAGTGGTGTACCTTCTATCTCGGCTAAATCCACATCCAAGATATACAAATTCATCCACTTGCTCTAGTACATCATTACCTATTGTTACTCTTACATCTGTTCTGGTTTTATCTCTTTCAAAGACCATTATTTTGGTTTTGCTCACATTCACACGTAGACCCCTTTTCTTACAATCTTCTGTCATTGTGTCGACTAGGGTCTGCAGGTCAGTCGCTGACTGTGCCAGCAGGACTGCATCATCTGCATAAAGCAGAGCAGTGACCACTGAGTCGCCCATCTGGCCTCCCACATTCATATCGTTCAACCTTTGGAGACATTTATCCAGATATATGATAAACAGCCTGGCTGACAGAACGCACCCCTGCTTAACGCCGATATTGACATCAAACCAAGGCGACATTCCATCATCCAGCCGCACACAGGCTCTACAGCCCATGTAACTGGACTGCACAGCCTGTAGCAGTTTACCGCTAATACCATACTCCGGTAAAATGTCCCAAAGTTCCTTTCGTACAACCGTGTCAAATGCTCTCTCCAGATCCACAAAGCTGCAGAAAACCCTCTGACCTAGAGCCAGATGCTTCTCCACAATGTTGCGCAGAGAGAACACTTGATCCATGCATCCCCTTCCACTCCTGAAACCTCCTTGTGTCTCACACAGTAAACCATCGGACACCATCCTCATTCTCCTTTCAATAATTTTTCCATACACTTTTGCTGCCAAACTGGTCAAGCTTATGGCTCTGTAATTTGCGCAGTCATAACGTGAACCCCTTGTTTTTAAACAAAGGCACGATGACTGCGCTATTCCAGTCCCTGGGAACCATTCCCGAGCTCCAACATAAATTGAGGAGCAACAGGAACGCCTCCCAGACACAAGAGCCACCAAGCTTGATCATCTCGGCAGACACCATATCAATGCCCGCTGCCTTACCATTTTTCAAACTTCTTATCGCCCATTCAACTTCATCCATACTGATGCCATCGGAGGACGCCGTTGTCGAATGTTGATCTACTAAACCACATCCAACACCGGCGCCAACCGTAGCATCCGCATACATATCGCCAAAATATTCACTCCATCGGCTTAACACGTCTTGTGTTTGTGTAAGAATGTCTCCACCTTTAGACCTTATTTTATTCATTCTGAAGGCTGACCAACCACCCCGAGACTTCTTCACCTCCCTCCAAAAGAGTTTGGTGTTACCCTCGAAGTTTTTAGTCAGCCTATCTTCTGCACTCATACTTGCTCTATCACGTTTCTCTTTCACTAAGGCCTTGGTGTCATTCTTACATTGCCGATATATTTCTTTCTTCTGTTCAGTCATACTGTCATTCAGATTCAAAGAAGAGACATAGTCCAGCCACGCTTTCTTCTTTTGCTCTACGGAAGCTGCCACTTCCGCATCCCACCATGCATCACCATTTGTTTTTCTATGCTTCTTTGAACTTCCACATACTTCTTTCGCTGTATCTACCATACTCTCTTTCAATACTCTCCAGCATTCTTCAATGTCCGATTGCGGCTGGCTTGCCATCGTCAGCCGTTCTCGGACACCCTCTGCATACTTTTCTCTTACACACTCTTCTTGCAACCTTTCAACCTTTATTCTTTCAAGCCCTCCGAAGTGGACACGCTCTCGCCAGTGCCTCCACTTTCTGAACAGACCACTAAATCTCGCAATAACAAGATAGTGGTCCGTGTCGACTGTGGGGCCCCTGTAGGCTCTTGCGTCCAATATTTTGCTTCGGAGGCGACTGTCTACCAAAATTAAATCTATTATGCTTTTCTGTTCATTCCTTCTCCATGTATACATATGGATGTCCTTATGTTGGAAAAATGTGTTTGACACAATAAGGTTTCTCTCCATGCATACATCCCCTATGAGCCTACCTGCGTCGTTCACTCTCTTATCACCAAATGGACCAAGTACGTCCTCATAGTCGGGACGCTTGGTCCCCACCCATCCGTTCAAATCTCCGCATACAATCACGCGTTCACTGGTTTCTGCCATATCCAGAACTTCCTTAACATTGTCCCAAAACTTCTCTAGGTCTGATGCCACCGAGGATCCTACGGGAGCATATGCTACAACCATGAATACCTTGGTGACACCTAGTTTTATACGGACCCAGAGAAGTCTGGGATCATACATTCCGTAATCCTTCACACCTGAGGCCAAGCGAGAGGACAACAGCACTCCTACCCCCATGCTGGCTCGATCGCTCTGTGGTACACCAGACCACAGAGCCATCCCGCCACCAGGAAGATCGCAGGCGTCGCTGCCTTGCCCTTCGCTTGGTCTCTGTTACACAGAGCACGTCTAGCTGTTTGTCCGCCATGACGGATATCAGCTCGTGCAACTTACCTTCCACACATCCTCTTACATTCCACGTACCCACCCGGCACTCCGTTCTCCTCGACTCGCCTAACTGGGCAAGGCGTGATGGGTGGCGGCCCCCATCGCCGCAACTGCCGATGTTCGTACCGACGGGGGCGGGTCGGTACGCGTCGCCTCCGGGGGACGCCCTAACCCGCATTGCGGTACACATATCGATATATATATTTCATTTCATTATATAGGTAAGTCTATAATGTTACGTTTTTATTCCCGAAGAAGTAAACTGAAGAACTCATCTTGTTGCTCCTCTACCTGTTTTTCTAAACTTCACAATAACAAAGTTCTCCGATTTCAATTCAATTTTGGACTGATTTTTGACTGTATTTAGTTTTATTTTGAGTTTTCGATCTCTTGTTATTATATTATCTGCTTACATTAGGGAAAAAGGATTCATGATACATTGTATTATAAGCGAGCCAGATATAATGTGCTATAAAGCAGAAAAAATAAGACCAATTTACGTAAATGTTATCATCGAGCACCCAAATACAGTTACATATTGAACTGCGGCCGTTCTTGTCCGATCACGATTTATTATTCACGGCTAATAATAAATATTTATAAGTCAGCGTGAGCTTATGACCTGAATACTGAAATTATAAACGTTACAAGCAGAACTGGCTTATTAAAAACATCATTAATCATTTTTGAAATGCACCATCACAATATATTGATACAAAAATATTTTTGCTGAAGTAACAACGAGTGCAAAAGCCAAAAGGAAACGTGTAACCCGATATAACTCTGTTAAATGTTTACAAATGCTTTATGTTTGGCGAAATCAAACACGAATTGAGTGGCGTTCCACAAAAATATAAGGCGAGGGTAGCGAAGGCAGTAGCGAAATTCAGTGTAAACAATACTACAAAGACGAGGTAAGATTATTGGAGAATTTGTTTTAAGCCACTTGAGGCACTTGTAAATATTTGGTAAGCTTTCGTACGCATTACGTCTGCCATCCCACCTGCCTTCATGACGTTAACGTTTAATGTTATTTGTTTTACGATAGAAAATTGAGCTCAAACAACATTACCTTGACATCTTTTTTGTAATCATTCTATTTTATTTACTTAACGAACACCTTCCTTTTGTATATTTGATTGTGGTGTTTTAGTTCATTTTATTTTAACTTTGTAATACATATATTAATTTTCCGTGTGGTGACGGATTAAGAATACTATTCACCACCCCATATCTTACCCGTGGGTGATCGTGCGAGACGACTAAGGGATATAAAAACGCACATAACATCTATAAAAGAAAAGGAAATCTCGAAACAAAACCCTATATTAACACGTCTGACTAGCGTGGTATATTAGGTCAATTTCCCTCCCATTACGGAGGAGGCCCGAGTCCAACAGTGAGACATATAAGGGCTGTGATGATGATGATTGTTTAAAATGTGTTAAAATATTCTTATCAGTCGTTACTTTAATATTCTTTTTTTGTTTCTACTGCAATGTTCTTATTTGTTTAAATTTATTTTTTTATTACTAAGAGGAGATAATACGTATGAAAACAGATCGAATTTGCAGTTCGAATATAATTTTAAAAGAAAATGAGAATAGGCTTCTCTACAATTTATGCATTTTATCATCCAGAATACACCGTGTGGTGATGGAGTAAGAATACCAGAATACACCGTGTGGTGATGGAGTAAGAATATAATCACCACCCCCTGTCTTACCCGTGGGTGATCGTATGAGACGACTAAGGGATATATAATGCATATAACACCTATGCAAGAGAAGGAAAACTCGATTCAAAACCCTTTACCAACACGTCTGACCAGCGCGGTATTTTAGGTTAATTTCCCTCCCATTGTAGAGGAGGCTCGAGCCCAGCAGTGGGAAGTTTATGAGCCGAAATGATGATGAATGACCATCTAGAATGATTATTTTCCATAAGATGAAATCCGTTAATTATGACTAATAGAAAACTATAGAATTTTCTATTAACCAAACGATCTCAAAAATAATAATCATCTATGAATGAATCACAAAACAACTGTAAATTTTTATTTCTTTAATTTTTTAAATTCTTGAGAATTGGAAACAGATTAAGGTGCATTGTTTGTTGATGTAATTTGCAAACAAACCGATGAGTCCAAAGTCAAATTATGAATGAATCTGTTATGACTTATAAATCCGTTGTTCTTATACCGACATATGTTATCAATCAGCATGGAACTTCAGTGTTCTTTATGGCTACAGACAGTCGTAAAACTCTTGATGCGGCCTGATTGGAAACACGTTCAGACGTTAAACCATGAATGCGCGCTTGCTTTTAATTAGAAGAGATGTTATTTGCCGGTAAAGGAAATTGTGATACACTATTCAAACGAATAATGAAGTCTTTGTCTTAAAATATATAAGTGATTTTATTGCATTTTGATTATTTGATAGTTTCTATCAAATATATATTTTTTTAATTGCAATTGTGAAAATGTGTAGCTAAATTAATTTATTTATCCATGTGGTGACAGAGTAAGAATACAATCACCACCCTCTATCTTACCCGTGGGTAATCGTAAGAGACGATTAAGGGATATACAACGCATATAACATATATGCAAGAGAAAGAAAACTCGAAACAAAACCCTATATTAGCACGTTTGACCAGCGTGGTATAGTAGGTCAATTTCCCTCTCATTATGGAGGAGGCTCTAGACCAGCAGTGGGACATATAAGAACTGAGATAATGATGATGATGATGAAATTAGTTATTTAATATTAATAGTTCTTGTGCGTCATATTTCTGGTCTATTATTATTTCTAACTTTATTGTAGTTGAATTTTTCTCTTCATTTAACCATATCATTATAATCATCATCACAGCTCATATTTATCCCACCACTGGGTATGAATCTCCTCCATAATAGGATTCCATCGACTAGTTATACTATGCTAGTCAGACGGATGAGTATAAGTTTTTATTTCTAGCTTTCTTTCCCTTGCTCAAATATTAAATACATGATATATTCCTTAATCATTTTTTACTACGCCCACGAGGAAGCCAGGGTGGTGAACTGTATTCTTACTCCGTCATCGTAGCCGCTATCATGCATGCATAAAAGATAATAATATCATAACATATAGTTCAAAATTCAAATGAACATATAATTATTATATTGTAGTGAAATTCGCAAAATATTTTATAAGAAATCGTAGCAGATCATGCAATGAGGGAGTGCCCTCAAGGTATAATTTTATGGTAATGATTGAGCATTTACGTATAAGTGCATAAAATAAATCATTCATTTGAAGTTAAAAGACCATTACAGAAACATTTCGTAATTTAATTTCGGTTGTACACTTTTCTCGATACGCTATGTAAGTACAGTGAGTACGACGGGATACGCTGCAACAGGCATCAAAATTATAGTGTCAGAAGTAAGTTATCTTATACCGGATTGCGGCACTGCCATAAAATTAACGTCAAAGCATTGATATAACCCAGGCCTGCTGTCCGCCAACATGTCTTTCAAACCGCACGTACCAATCATTATTATGAATCAATCTTCGAAAGGCAGATGTGTAACAGTAATACTTCAACAGTTGTCTCACATTCTTATTTTGAAAATAACAAATTATTTATACAAATGCTGAGGAAAATTCAAGTTTAAAGCATAACCGTTAAGTCGATAATAGAAAATCAAGTAAATTGGACAATATTCAATAGGACAGAGAAAGGGTTTTAAGTATGCTGACTATTTAAACGTCATTCCGTGGATACCTATATTTAGAATGTCACTTAACAGTCTACAATTTTGCAGGCAATATCGGTGATTGTGTTGGTGCATTCAGAGGAAAATGTTCGACGGAACGGAAAATTTGTCGCCACCATTATTCGCACTAGCGCTTCGGACGATTAAATTCGGTTCACCCATGAGTTTAGTCGTGTGATGTACACGAAAATGGTGCCAATTGACATACAGAAAGCTTTTATCTCAAATCATATACTTTTACATTTATACTAAATCATATTCTTGTTACAGATTTTTTTATTTTATTTCTTATAAAGAGGCAGAAAAATTGTAATTTCACTGTGGTGGAAACGATGTATCAGAGATAAACCTCTCACCTCAGCTAAATGCCACTATAATTGATACAGTGGATGGATAGTCCACTAAAGTCAATAATTACTCACGGTACTTACTGCCACCACTTAATTACATACTACTGATACAATGGCATACTATGACATTTTCTCTACTATGATATTTTCTTTACTATGACATAGATATGAACGAGTAGGTATCTACATGTAAGGCAAGTCTATGGAGTCGCGCGTCATTTCTTCTGTCACCCTAAACGGATTTAACGGAGTGTGACTATGTCATAGCCATAAAGAATGGTCAATTTCTTTCCTGTTATGAAGGAAACTTGAGTCCAGTGTAATAGTGTATATGAATTCAGGCGTTCATGATTATGATGATTTTTTTATCGTTTAAAATTAATCAATAAAATAATAAAGTTTTAAATGCTCTGAAAAATTAAAGTTTGAAAATTATATTCAAATAATATTGAACGTGTCTAATAAAATTATTTGTCATAGCGTTTGAAGTTATTAAATCAGTAAATAATAAATTTAGTCGTGGTAATACCACACTGTGGATAGTACGCGGGCCGGTCCGTCCGGGGTAGTACCACACTCTCACAGAAGATCGACGTCTGAGTTATGGCAATGTGCTATTACGCTTCGTTGAACGGTGAGCGAGAGAGCCGGAAACCTAACTGGGTGGATTTGGGGATTGTAATGGTAGGCAGCGGCCTATCTATAGCCCTGGTATTGTAAAGATCCATGGGCAGCAGTGGCACTTACCATCAGGTGTGCTGCTTGCTTGTTTGCCACCATAAGCAATAAAAAAAAAATCTTAAAAATAAAACAACTTTTTTTAATATACGAATTCGTTTGTTCGCACATTAAACATTAAAAATTTTAACTGGATACTTTAGTTTCATATTATCACATTCATTAGTTTGTTAATAAGAAGCAATTGAAATTATGATAAATAGTATTCTCGAATACAAATTGTGTATTCATTTTATCTGTTATTGACAGTTATTATGATTTGTCTTTATCATCTTTTAAAGGCCTCGAGTAATTTCGATATAGGTACCTATTATTTTTTCGGATTAATTTCTTTACTTGATCAGATAAATAAGTGTTAATGTTGTCTAGACTTTTTATATCCTATTTTTTATATTTCTAAATAAAAATAAGACTAAAATTTTATCAAAATTCGGGTTGAGAGCTCTCAGCGCTCACCCACAGCCCGGTTACGCTGTATCAGTCCCTAGGCTAACAGCAATCGCAGTGGAAGCGGTTTAGTGGGTAACGTGCATCAAGCATTCCGGATCACTGTGTTACCAAAAAAAAAATTCATCATAATTGTGAATCGATAAGAAATAGTAGTTAATAGTTAGTACATAGATTAGTACAATAATTATAATATATATTATCGAAAAGTATATTACTTAGTTTAGACTAAACAGAGTAATTAGTTATAATTGTATAAGTATTTATTATTCTCTTAAATAATTTAAAATCTGAGCTATGCTTATTAGTTTAAAGAGATTTGGACTTTACAATGTTTTGCAATGGAGCAATAGGTATTTCTAATAAAAAATGATACTTTTGTTGGACTGATTTTAAAAATATCTGATAGCACTATTTTTATTAACTATTATAAATTATAAATGTGGATAAGGAAGGATGACTTATCTACTCTCTGAACCACAAAGTTCACAACATGGATGGAAATATTCTTAACTCTTAAATTAAAATAGAATAATTATCTTTACAATAATTAATACAATAGTTCATTATAAGATTTAATAAATAAGTAATTTACGAAAGCTATTATTCTTATTTCTTGGGGTCGTTGCTATATGTACTCTGCCTCCGTCTTACACGTTGCAAAAGATTTGGACTTATTTTTATAATCGGCCGCATGCTTGACATCAATCCTCCTTAGGAATGTAACTGTTGACCACATAGCATCAGATAGAATTGGCCCAGGCCATCATTCTGCTCTTATCCCGATTACTTGGGGTTGATACAATATGAACTTTTCTTCCGTCATATACATTTTCCGTGTGGTAGCGGAGTAAGAATACAATTCACCATCCCCTATATTACCCATGGGTGACCGTAAGAGATGACTAAGGGATATTAAAAGCATATAACATCCATGCAAGAGAAGCAAAACTCGAAACAAAACCCTATATCAACACGTCTGACCAGCGTGGTATAGTTGGTCAATTTCCCTCCCATTGTGGAGGAGGCTTGAGCCCAACAATGGGATATATTTGAGTTCAAATGATGATGAATGATGATACATTACAAAAAAAAATGAGCAACGGTTTTCTAACCAGCGCTCTGCCCGACATCAATCATTCTTAACAATATATTAGAACTGTTGACCAAGTAATTTCAGATGGAGTTCTCAGGTCGATGTAAAATTCTTAAGTCATCTTTTACAACATCAACTAGCAATCTAAGGGTTGCTAATATATGTAGCCACAACCATACAGCAGCAAATATACTATATGAGTCCACCCGTGAGCATCAACGCTGCAAAGTATTCGAAATGTCGGGAAATTAAAAATCAAATACAAAAGCGATAGAATCCGTAAAAATAGTTTTATTTCAAATGTGAAATACTCGTATAAACATCATCACAACTATCTGTGTGGTGACGGAGTAAGAATACAATTCACCACCCTTCTATCTTACCTGTGGGTGATTGTAAGAGACGACTAAGGGATATAAAACTTATATAACATCTATGCAAGAAAAGGAAAACTCGAAACAAAATCCTATACCAACACGTCTGACCAGCGCGGTATAGTAGGTTAACTTCCCTCCCATTACGGAGGAGGCCCGAGCCCAACAGTGAGACATATGTGCTGTGATGAATACTCGCATAAACATAAGATATCATTGTGTGTGTAAGTGTACTGTAATATTTAAACAAAAATAATATAAATAAAATACACTCTAAAACTTAATATAAGAGTATTTAATGCTTAAAATATTATCATTTGTATTACTCGTAACAAAATAATGGGTATACATATAATAATACATTATGTAGTAAACAAAAAGATTACTAAAGGAGTTTGGACGAGCCTACACTCTCTGGTGTACCTTTTTTATCCTAACAGACAATAGTAGACTTAAGTTCGGCAACGTCTTCATTGCAGTAAGACTCTCAGTATTTATTCCCAAAACGACGTAAAGTAGATAAGCTCTCTCCCGTGTAGAAAAATTCCCTTTTAGATTTATCGGTAATCTCGTTTGTTGCCGCGCTTTTATTGTTTTTGCGAACAATAATGAATTAGAGTTACTTGCTTGTATTATTTGCTTAGGCCGTAGTCATTTTGTTTGTTTTGGATCCAACTGCATATACAGGGGTAGGGTAGGGTTAGCTAAATCAATGCGGTGGGCGTAATGTGAGGGGATTTCTAGATTTATTGTTCCTTGTTCTATAGTATTATTTTCATTATACTTCACTCTCTACAACATAAAATATCCTATATTCGATTTTGTGAAATAAAAATATCATAGGGTGAATTCTTATTTAGAATACTTTGATGTAGAATGAAAGTTTTTGAAGAAAAGAAAAAGCAATGTCTACATTCCATACAATGTTTGCGGCCATTTTCACTAATAAGACGATTCCCGGAAGCTATAATACTTTGTAACTTTTGTTAAATTAGGTTGTTATTTCTCATATAAATTGTTAGGAGCATTTTAATTAGGATGTAGTCTTCAGCGAAGAAGAAATATTTATTGTTATATTTTTAAATTAATAAAATTTCTCTTGTTGTGAAAATATAATTTTTCCTTACACGTTTCGTTACAGTGTATGTCATATAACGGTATTAAGTGACATTAGATGATAATATCACTAAAAATAAGAAAACTTTGAAATTGTCCCTATACTTTTAATCTATAATGATATCTGTAGTAGGCTAATTGCCCATCAATTGTGAACTTTAACACAAAAATGTTAGGTTATATTTCTACGGCAAGATAAAAATCTTTATCAATTGCTTTCAACTATGATCATCATCTCATCCCACATATGTCCCAATGTTGGGCTCGGGCCTCCTTCACAATGGGAGGGAAATTGACCTACTATACCACGTTGGTCAGACGTGTTTGTATAGGGTTTTATTTCGAGGTTTCCTTCTCTTGCACAGATGCCATATGCATATTACATCCCTTAATCGTCTTTTACGATACCCACGTGTAAGATAGGGGGTGGTGAATTGTATTCTTATTCCGAACCACATGGAAACGGCTTTCAACTATACATTGATACAAAAATATTTTGCAGTAAACGTAAATAAAGACGTGTTACAGCATTTTTCAATTTTTGTCCTCAAAGGATGTATAAAAGGAGATTCAATTTCGTGTTGTTACTTTTACTTGATTTATTGTTGAATTAAAAATTAGCATAAGTAAGTACTAGACAGCGTCTAACTCAGAGGATATATTCTTCCCTAAGGGTGTAAAACAGATAGCTTGAAATTGAATTTTGCTGTGTTATCTTTCACTGTACATCACAAATAATAGCGATCATGTTTTGGTTAATTTGTTTGGACACATATTTTCTAAGCGACGTTGGGGTTTTGTCCCTAACTTGACATAGAAATCATGTGTTAGTAGTGAAATCTAGTCTGATATCACAAATGCCATTCCAATTGTAATGATATTAATATTTTGTAGGAGTGTTATGGAATGCAAAGTTTAACATTACAATACTTTACATACAAGCGAGAAAATTAAGCAGTTCCACTAGCTAAGCATTGCGTTGACATCTGTGAATATAAATATAAAGTACATTCACAGGTAATCAGATATCATACCATATTTGTATATTAAAACAGCTTAAACTACAGTTTTTTTAGAGTGGGTGGTGTGCCGTTGAAAATTCTTTTATCACATCGTTATAACTGTTTCAATGATCATATTTACGAATCTGTCCCACTAAACTAAGATTATAAATCTTATACATTATGTTTAATTAAGCGTAACTAAGTTTTTTCTATGTATATTTATGTATCAATTAAATGAAATATTAATAATAAACTGACGACTTATTAATTTGATTATTTTAGGTATTCTAAGTATATATATTATATATATATATATATAAATTATTTTGTAATAAGCATGGTTAATCAATATATTGTATATTACTGCTTATATAATGTATGGGACTTAAATCGATACTTACGTAGATTTCAATGATATTTCCGATTTTAACTTTGATTTAACGAGTAATTGTAAATGATTGACGGAATAAATATGCAATTCCCCACTCCTCATCATGCACGTAAATCCCTGGTCACTAAATCTAGACCTTATTACCAAGCTCAAAATCGCTCAGTGTGCTATGGAGCAGGTTATACTCTGGATTTCTATGCGAGATAAAACCCACAGAAGAACGGGTGTGAAGAAAGGTATTTGTTCTATGGCCATGTACGGCGCACCCGTGTGGGCGAGGTCTCTGACCGTCCAGCTCAGGGCTTTTTTGTGGCGTCCACAGAGAGCCATCCGCGGATACCGCACGGTGTCGACTGAGGCGGCATGTGCATTGGCCAGAACACCCCCGTGGGACCTGGAGGCGGAAATGCTTTCCGATCTCTACCGGCGGGTTTCTTTTGTACGCGACGAGAGTGACTTCCTAACGTTCAGCGAGATAGTCACCTGGCGCGAGGACACCCGCCGTAACGTCATTGCCCGTTGGGTTACGCGGCTGGAGAGGCCTAGATACGGTGTTGTTACCCTTTGATACGTTTAATTACTACCGAATTTAAAATAAAATAATATAATAATGAAAGAGATAAAACCAGAACAGACAGAAAATAAAATAATAAAATAATGAAAGAGATAAAACCAGAACAGATGTAAGAGTAACAATAGGTAATGATGTACTAGAGCAAGTGGATGAATTTGTATATCTTGGATGTGGATTTAGCCGAGATGGAAGGTACACCACTGATATAGAGCGAAGAGTGAATGCGGGAAATAGAGTGAACGGAGCGTTGGGGCAACTTCTCGGCAGCCACCACCTCAGCCAGAAGGCACGTGTAGCAATACATAACGCAGTGCTTGTCCCAACATTACTGTATGGAAGCGAGAGTTGGGTATGCAGAAAAGAGTATGATAGTAAAATTAATGCGGTCGAAATGCGATCTCTGCGGAAAATCTGTGGAGTTAGGCTGACCGACCGCATTCGTAACGACGACGTAAGAGAGCGAGTAGGTATGAAAGAGAGTATTGGTGTAAAGATGCGAAAGGGAATGCTCCGATGGTTCGGACATGTGGAAAGAATGCCGAACGAACGCCTGGTTAAGAAGATATACAATGCGAAAGTGGAAGGATGTAGGTACCGAGGGAGACCGAGACTAACCTACCTAGACCAGATCGGTCATGTACTGAAGGAAGGTGGAGTCAAGAGTCTCCGAAACCGGCGAGCGTGTATGAAGAGAATTATGAATGTTGAGGAAGCGAGTGAAGTATGCAGAGATAGAGTTCTCTGGCACTCTGTTCTCTCTGCCTACCCTGCAAGGGATATGGCGTGATGATATGTATGTATGTATGTGTATGTAATTTAAAATGCCAAAGTAGTACCAAGCCTTGTTAAAACTATCACCAGTCACAAGGTGTGATCTCAGTTACACTATTTCATCCAAAATACCAGGTTGATGCATACGCAATCACTTTCTTCAACTGGCCATTGTGTGTCGATATTACTCGATCGTAAGCGGCCAATTCACCAATGCCCTAGTGTTGGATCGTGGACGTTTTACAGAAATGGTTCTAAACCGGAACCCAGCACTGAATTCATCATTATTATCATCAGATGGAGTTAGTCTAGATCAGGGGTCGGCACCTCTGGAGTCGGAAGAGCCAAAAATTAGAATTTATAAAAGCTTAAAGTTTTTAAAGAGCCACAATTTTTTTTTGCAACAATAATTTGTGCCTAATGCTCGTTAATCAACTCAGAATCATTGTTAAAGGTGGTTTTCTTTAAAAAATATTTAATGCATATAGAACTTAAAAGACGCAACTGTACATTCAAAGAACCGCATGTGGCTCGCGAGCTGCAGGTTGCCGACCCCTGGTCTAGATCAATGATTTTAGTCGTATTTAACAATACTGATGAGCAATATAAGGTGTAGTAGTATTAGTAGCCACCATCACACAGCAATCTGAACAATGATGAATGAAGCTATATATATCATTATTACAAATTTGTACTCATTCCCTTTACTATTATATACTCTTTCACAAAATAGATGGCGTATTTGTTAAGATACCGTGCCGAGTGTCACATCTCCGATTCCCTCGCAGAACAATACTTTGTGAGATCCATAAATAGTTCTCAGTTTCAGTATGATTTATATCCGTTACCAGTATATTTGTAAAGTTCCCCGCAATGCAAGAATTAGTTCCTTAGTGCATGTGTTGTATTTAATGAAAAAAGGATCTCCCTTTGATTTTTTTTGCTACTGTTTCATTTGTTTATCCTCGAAGGAATAAGCAGAGATCTAGCACCTCTATGCAGCCTTTGAGTATTCTATTATTAAATATAAATTTTTGACATATTATCATATTTCGACAGCGACTGATGGCGTAGTGGTTAAAATACCGACTTTCCGTGTCAGTGTCTTGGGTTCAATACCCACGTAGAGCAGTAGACCAGACTCAGAACAACACTTTGTACAAAGTGTCTGAGTCTGGGTGTAATTTGTCTGCATTAATTTTATGTTTGTAATGTCCCCTGCAATATAAAGATTATTTACTTAGTGCATGGTGGTATCTTTATTTTTAAATAAAAATAGTTGTTAAAAATAAATAGTTGAGGATTGATAATGATGAGTTTTTTTTTTCAGAAATTAAAAAGTCATCACAGTATCAAATCCCAATATTTAACGATATGTAGGTTCATAATATATGTCATTAAAACACAACATTTTTACGAATTAATAAGTCATTTATGAATATTGAAACTAATATTAATATAAAAAAAAAAAACTCTTTTACTTTCAATATGATCCACCAAAATCAAACTGTTACTTCGATTGCACAATCGTTTGTGTATAAATCCATAGCATAAATACACTCAAAACAAATTGAAAATAACAGTTGTGTGAAGAATTCAATTGTTCTACGTTTATATTCATTTAGACTATAATTAAGTTGGCCACCGAAGACAAAGATCAGGTACCGGTGGACGGCTCGCACGGCGAAGATAGGTGCTTGCAGGGTGGGTCTATGGGGTTGCGCGCTGCCTCTTCCGTCGCCCCGGACCGATTTGGCGGGGCGCGACCACGTCCATAGCCCACCGCAAAAAGAAAAAGACTATAATTAAGTTTATAAGTAAATTTTATTTGACAATGATTATAAAATAAAACAAACTTGTTAGTAATCTAATTATATCTACCAGTATCTATTTACTGTATATCACGGTTACCGCGATGCAAAACTGTAAAGCGTATTAATTTAGATGGAGCAGTACAAATATATCCTTTGTGTCTGCGAATTAATTTTAAGAAGATTGGAGGCAACTCGTGCGTAATAGATGCAGTACTTGTGGACAGTTGAACGCGTTTGCCTTTGTTATTATATAATACCATAAAGGTTTTAATATATGACTTACTAGCTTCTACCCGCAGCTTCGCCCGCGTAAAATGTTACTTTTCTAAAGTTTTTCATCCCCTATTTTTATTTTACTCCTTAAGGGGATTTTTTTTTTAAATTTAATGTCATATTTATTTATATCTAATCAATAGCCTAAAAATAAGTTTCAAGCTTCTGGCTTTAAATACTTCCTTACATCTTTTCATCCCTCTTTACAATCCCTTGTTTGCATTAAAAAGTAACCTATGTCCTTTATCAGGCTCTAACTCTGTGTACCAAATTTCATTTAGATCGGTTCAGTAGTTTTGGCGTTAAAGAGCGATAGACAGACAGAGTTACTTTCGCATTTATAATATTAGTAAGGATTTATGTTAAAATAATAAAATTATACCTCTATAAAATATACCTCAATCTTTTACATATAAAAATTATATTACATGATCATCATCATTTGCCTTCCACAATCTTCTATCAGCTGTCATATCTGCACTCACAACTTTCATACACATATCCTCGTTTACACAATCCATCCATCTCTTTTTGAGTCTCCCACGATTCTTACGCCCATCCACAAGCATATTAATGACCCTCCCTGTCACATGTCTTTCATCCCTCCTCATCACATGTCCATACCAAGACAATCTCGCGCTCCTAAACTTCTCTATCACTGGTGCTACTTTCAAACTTCCCCTAATATACTCATTTCGTATCTTTTCCAATCTTGTCACCCCACACATCCATCTTAACATACGCATCTCAGTAGCATGCAATCGTTTCTTATCCGTCTTTTTCAATGCGCAACATGGATCTGAACACCATATACAATGACAGGTTTAATGACACTCTTGTAGATTTTCCCTTTAAGTTTAAGGGGCATCCGCACCTCACATATTGTTCTTGAAACCTGTCGCTGTTTCATCCAGCCTGCATTCATTCTCCTACTAACTTCCCGGTCGATATTACCGTCGTTTTGGAGAAGCGAGTCTAAGTATTTAAAATCGGAGCAGACCGGTAGGCATGCCCCATCTAAGGCAAAGTGAGAGAATTGAGAAGAGCCATCGAAGTTACAGAAAAAATATTCAGTTTCAAAATAGCTTAATTACACTATTTAATTTTCTAAGTTAAAGATCTTACAATTTGCTTCAAAATACGTTACAAAATAAACAATAACAATACGCAAATAATTTAAATAACCAAACGCCACAATTAATTCTTAAACATTCGACATAAATTTCAACGTACTTTTGTCTGTCTGTACTTTGTCATGACGATAATTAGGACGTGGAAGTGTTTCGATTGTTATTTCCCTTTGCGTCTGAATAATTGTGTCGTATTTAATTGTCTCCAGTTACGTTTTTGCTACACTTTTTTTTTTGCTGCAAGGTCATAATGCAGATGGTCAACCACAAGTATAAGTTGTCTTAAAAGTATAGAATAAGGCAAAAATATAACATGTGTTTAAATTCTCCAAGTGTCATATAGGCGCATTTAATTACTATACAGCTTACATTAGGTATCTATCTCTCTTCTTCTTCTATATATATATAAGAGATTTCCACCTATGTATTGACTCATCATCACGATATCTCTGTAACCATAAGGCCTACAGATTTTAAAATTGGCAGAAATATGCCTTTTGCCGAGTAAGGGTCAGCTAAGAAGGGATTTTACTAAATTCCAACCGCAAGGGGAGTTGTTGGGGTGTAAAAATCACATTTAAATATAGCTCCTACAGATTTGAATTTCGGTAGGCATATTTATGTTACGATACAGAGGTAAACTAAGAACGACTTTTTTATAAAACCCGATTACGAAGCGAAAAATGATGTCACAAGCGGGATTCGAATCCGCGCCTATTAGTATTCCGGCTCAATCGTGCTGCCACTACACCACCGTGACTTATTGTAGGACATGCAAATTTCGCTTCGTATCATATTTACGTCTTAAGGTGACGGTATGCCATCTACCCGACAATGTTTACACATTGTTATAGGCTTAATACTTCAAACTTTGCAGTTAGAATTGTATTAAACGATGACAGAACCTTGTTATTTAATTAAGCATATTAAATGCCAAATTTCAGTAATTTAAGAACGACTTTTTAAAAATTTCGTCAATTAAGAGGATTGCGTAGGTGTTGAACCTAAAAAATCCACATTTTCCAATACTGCTCCTACATACTTGAAGTTTTTTGTGGACATTCTTTCTGCTCTGTAAAGATCAGATGAAGTAGGATTTTAAAAAATCCTTCTCCGAAAGGAATTCTATGTAGCGAAAGTAAACTTCACACTTGAACTGACGTAACCGAAGCGAAGCGAGGGCGGGTCGCTAGTATATTATATAATACTTACATGAACTTCATTTTTCGAGCTGTATGGTAGCGGCTACGAATACTACCAATCCTTACTTTGCTTGTGGACGTCGTAAAAGACGATTAAGAGCCTTATAACGACCTGGGCCAATTCCATCTGATGCCGTTTGGTCAACAATTACATTCCCAAGGAGGGTTGACGTCTGGCAGGCGACCGGTCATAAAACTATTGCCAATAACTTTTACAATATGTACTATGAAAGAAGATTACAAATTGTATCGACCCCAAATAATTGGGATAAGAGTAGGTGAATGATGACTTACATGAACTTCATATGTAAATCGCTAAAGGGAAATAAATATCGCTCAAAATAACTCCAATCAATTTTGTACTGATTTTATATTAAAACTACAAAATTACATAATATTTATCTCGCTGAGACAAAACTGTTGGTATATATATTATAATAATTGCTAAAAATATTAAATTAAAAAAATTTGTAATTCTCAAAAGAAAAAAATCTCGAACTTAAACTTGATGGATTTCCTAAGGGATCATCCGTAAATTAAGTCACACGTTACGGGGATGGAAGGGGGTTGATGAAATCTGACTTTATGTGATAAAGAGTAGGAGGGCTCCTAAATATCATGATGTCACAGATACTAAACTGGATATTGAATAGACTAAGGTAATAAGATTTGCTTTGCTATAATCTGTGTGTGAATCACATTAGAAAGAGCATATTATTGAAATATTATTATCAGAAACATTAAAAATGTAAATGTATCCCCTGTCGGGATATGCGAGGTTCTAGCCTTTAGCGAATATTACGAAATTTCTATCATCAAGAGTTTTAGTTGAACAGACTTCTAACAAGTATGAAGTTACAAAAAAAAAATTACTACAAAGATAAATTTGCTCCACTGTAATTTTAGCCGTCATCGCCTTTGTCGCCACGGAAGGTTCGGGCGAGATGTAACTATAAATCATAGGTAGTTCCTCCAAAAAAAAAGCTGCCCATAATTAATATTTCTTTACTTTGTTAATATTTTCAAATATTTTATGTGAACATCACATATATTATATTAAAAAAGCAATTTAAATGGAAGTAAACTACTGTTACTTATGTACTAAAGAGAAGGAAAACTCGAAACAAAACCCTATGCCAACACGTCTTACCAGCGTGGTATAGTAGGTTAATTGTCCTTCCATTACGGAGGAGGTCCAAGCCCAACAATGGGACATATATGGACTGTGATGATGATGATGATGATGATGAAACTACTGTTTATAATTTGTATATATAAAATTGAAAAGTATGTGATAATTTAAGGAGTTACGATGCATATAGATATATAGACAAACTTATAGCATTTATTATTTGCGTCGGAGGTTAAAAAGTTTATGTCACAAAACTTGGCATATTAAAATTAAAATGTGCCATCTGTCCTTAATTTTTTTTTCCAGTAGATATAAGAACTCAACATCATTGCAAAATAAGAAATACTCTAAGCAAAGTCCTAAATAAAGCCGTTTCAGAACCTGATATATATATATATAGAGTTGTTAAACCCGTAATACTTTTGAAAAAATAAAACTTATAGAATAGGCTTGTTTTATTTAATAACAAAAAGTTAAATTATTTCAACAGTTGCTAATAAATATTTAACTGCCAATGCTTCGTGCGACGTCACGTGTAGTGTGTGACAGATATAATGCTCTAGGATGCCGAAATTAGTCTATTGTTTCTTTTCAAGGTTCGATATTCAAAATATATTCGTATATATATATATATATATATATATATATATATATATATATATATATATATATTTCTATGTATTTCTGCACTTGTATATAAACTGATAAGAACATATTCAGAAATAAAAATACGTATTGCCATCATATCTTATAGATACTTTGATACCTCTACAAAAAACAAGACGTACCTTATTAAAATTCTTTAATTACCGTGAACATCTATAGAGACTATTATTTTCATAGCCTTTGATCAATCAGACAGCTGACTAACCAAATTATGTCGATATTGAATCAACCCAAACAAATTACATCGTCTTTGATAAGGTAATTATTAAATATAATTATTGTTTCGTCACGATCCCTGAGCCTTTATACTTCGCCGCTCGATACATTTTATAATTTCCAATGTGACTCACGGTTTAGCTTCTACGAGTATAATTTATAGCGTTATTGTTATGGAATATTTGTCAAATTTTACTTTAAAAGCATCAATCATTTATTTTAAAGAACTATGCGTAAATATAAATCATAAATCACTACACACATTAATTTGTGTTAATACAATACATAAAACAAATATGTACCAGTTAGTAATTCGCATACATATGTATCTATGTATCTTCGTTTAGCTTTTCATCGTTCACTGTTGCGGTTGTACCTTCTTTACAAATAAGCATAGTGTCGTAATCACCATGTTTAGCAGGTTGGTTATTATCGTAGTGAAGTGTTACACATTTCCAAGTAGAAAATTGTTTCTTCACTTTATTGGTGAGATTTAGCCAATTTTTATGACTGCCAAAAGTAGGTAAGAGGTAGAGACAATTGTGTTCGTATCTCGTAGCTACACGATAAGACAAATATGATTCTATATATCTATTATGATTCTGTATCATATAAGAACAATTATATACGATTTCTTAAAAAGCTTTGCTCTATGAACATATAGTTAGTAATAATCAATATTAGTGACAATTTTTTTGCTATGGGTTTCATCAACTAATTGATCTGGGAGGTGGATGGATGTGCCAATCTTCAAATGATAAATCTCATGTGTACGTTTGTCTTATTAAAATAAATAAGTTAATAATATAATAAATAAGTTTATAAAAAAGTATATAATACAAATTAAAAATAAGTGAGTCAAAAATAAAAAAAAAATTATTGATGTTAATCAAAAAAAAAAAAAAAATTACCGAAGAGTATTTTCTGGTATGGCGATTAATTAAATTTAGTTTTTTTATTGGGGCTATAGATAACTATTAAAATATATGTACCAATTATCAACTTGCACACTTTGATCATTTAAATTATATATATATTTGACTAAACTACATCTTAAATTTTATGCGTATATTTTAGGCATAAGCCCGCTAATAGACAGACGAACGGGCGGTACTGTAGCGGAGTCTTAATATTAGAACCCTGTTGATACCTCATTGCTTACGGAAACCTAATAGGCACACAATTATCAGTGACCGAGATAATTCTAACCCAATTTACGAGCAAACAAACAAAGCCATCTCGACTATGAGTAATAAATAGAACTACCTAGTACTTAGATGAAGATTAATGTTATCAGTACCCAGTTCCGATGACGTAGTGACCCAGTTGTTTTATCACACCCGTTGCAGCACTTACATTTATGTGCATTACAGTGACATCACCGGTATGAAACTGGTTTATTATTAAGCTGAAAGGCGATTGATGTGAAAAAGCTCTTAGTTTTTACGCAAACCATAGTAAATCCATTTTTACGAGTATTAGATATCGATGGAGGTGTATTAAGTAAGGAAAGAGTGTTAGACGATAATGATACTATTGTTAGAAGTATACAGGTTTGGAAAATAATTTTGCTTCACGAAATATTTGTGATGTTCGGAGATAGATTACTGCACAAATGGCATAATTATCTATGAGCTCTCTTGGTGCGTGTCGTGGGTTTGAATGCTTTATGTGATTTAGTAATGACTATTCTGAGACTGGGTGCAATATTTGTTTTCTGATATATATATTTGGACAGTTCACCTCGATGCCATTGTTTATGCCTTAGCGCAGGATTTTGTCTGCAAGGAAAAAGTTATGAAAAAAAAAACATATGAATTTAATATTTTTACAAATTTTTCACATGCTGCTACTCTGATTCTGATTGTTCTAATAATGCAACACTAAAACTTATATTGCAATAATATAAGGTTTAGGGTATATGGACGAGCTCAGTACACCAAACACCCGCAACATGTTTAGGTTTTTTCATATTTAATAATGATGTAATTAAAGTTAGAGGGAAGGGGGTCGCGGTGGACACCTGATCATTTGGAGTCTAAAATGTCTCCTAGAAATTTCACTCTATCTTCAATTTTAATAGAACCATCAATTTCTAGATATATGTTATACTAATAAATCAATGTAAATAATAATTTTATATAAAATAGTAGTCCATTTTTATGATCATCCATTCATCCATCATCATCCATTCCACTGCTGGGCACAAAACTCCACCTCTATAGGATAAAAAGTGACCTACTATATAATATTGGTCAGACGTATTGGTATAGCGATTGGTAAAAAGATTTTTACGATATGCCCAAGTAAAGGGACATGATCACCGAAGACAAAAATCGGTTACCGGTGGTCCACTCGCACGGCGAAGAGAGAGGAGTTTTACGGTGGGTCTATGGGGTCACGCGCCGCCTTTCCGTCACCCCGGACCGATTTGACGGGGCGAGACGCATCCATAGTCCACCAAAAAGAAAAAAAAAGTAAAGGGACATGATAACTATTCTAACTACCGTCACTGTTAAAATTGATAATTAATTTCAAGATTTAAACATTATACAAATATTTTTTTATACTATTTCATTAAAAGTTCAAATAATGATTGGCTTTGTAGAAAAAGACGTATTGAACATAACAACAGCTCGTTGAAAGTTCAGTTAGGTTCAATTCCATTTGGGAATAAACTCTTGCTGATTTTTCTAGAGTAAGACCGACTAAAGCTATTTAAACTTTGCAAGCAAATTATAGCATTCTATCGCTTTCCAATTTGTATGTATATAGTTCAAACTAATATACCGCCTATAAATTTCCTATATTACGTCACAGTAAACCTTTTTTAATATTAACTAGTTTCTATTATATTGTTAGATATATAGATGTCCTGATAGGAACATGAGAAAAAAGAGGACATAATTATCATCATTCCCCTGCTCTAATCCAAATTACTAGGAGACGACTCAATGTGCATTTCTCTTCTATCGTGCATATTTCCAGTAGGCAATAATTTTGTGACCGGCTGCTTATCTAATATCAATTCTCTTTGGTAATGGAATTTTTGACCAAACGGTATCTGGCGGAGTTGGTCCAAGTTTATATAAAGCTATTAGATGTTTGTTACAACACTTGCGAGCAAACTAAGGGTCGGTACTATTCGTAGCCGCTACTAGGAATGAAAAAAGAGGACATAATAATTTCCAGTTATTGGATTATTTTTCGTTGTTTTTACATGATTACTTTCATATTTTCAACCACCCGCGAGAAAGAACAGAGTGATGAATATTATTATAACTTCATCACTGAATATATATACTGAATTTAATTAATTGTGAACGAACTCATAAAACTGTGCTAATTCAGAGTACTTCACTTAGTGAATGCGAATGTTTTTGCAATTGAAAGTTTCTGTTTTGATTCAGTTCAAAGCCGTGGCTTTGAATATTAAGTGACGAATGACCCGAATGCAAATTAAAACCATCACAATTTTACACTGGTTGATTTAAGGGAGCTTTTCTGTGCAACTTTTATGAGAAAATAAGAAAAAAACGTACTTAACGAGCTTTCAATCTGATATCTCATTGTTCTTATTGTTTAACCAGCTTTAGTTTGTAAGTTCAATTAGGTACGGGTACGACGGAAACTAAATTAGATTTTATAAGGTGACTTTATATAAATGTGGGTCAAAACTTAATAAAAGTAATTAGTAATAGCATATTAGACATCCATTAGTCTCTAGTGGTAATAGAATAAGTACACAATTATCGCCACCCCGTTACTCGCCCGTGGAACTCATAAAAATCTGCTGGAGGAATCACCAGGCGAATGGACAGCAGTGTTATTCTAAAACATATAACGCCTTACTGCGATTTCTTACTAAACATGGGCAATTATAACTGAAAATACCGCCAATAAATGATCGCATCATGTGGCAAGTACTGAACGGTGAAAGGCTGAATGATGAATGAAATTGGATAATTATCTTATGATCGTTGTGTATCCGACTGTTTTTTTTAAATTATATTTACAATCTATACATATTAGATAAATAATAATTAAGCCGCAAAAATATTAACTATTGTAAAGAAATAACAAAGGATTCTTATTTAAGGATTATTATAAGGTAGATACAAAGGAAACTATAAAAAAATTAAAATATAATTAGTATTAGTAACTACAGGTAAAGAAAACTTCACAAAAAGTGTTAATTAATATATACATAGGAAACTTGGTGATGACCCAGCACCCACAACCCCTTGATGTGGGATAAGTATATAATTTTTTTTTCGGGTGACTGGATCGGGGAATTAGTCCGTCACCCGCCGAGAGGCCGACCGCGTGAGGAAAGACCGACATCCTACCCGAGGGGGGGATGTCGGTCGAGGAGAGGGTACTCCTCAGGGGTATTCCGTCGGGCCGACCACTGACGTCAAGTCACTCTGCTCCGGTGGTCGGCCCAACGACGAAGGCGACGTCACGGGTGGGTTACGGGTGTGCGCGCTTACGCCCCTCTGTCACTCCGGATGGAGTGGTGCGAGGAGAGCGCCGACCGTAGCCCACCCCCAAAAAAAAAAAAAAGTATATAATTTTTACAAATTATATTCTTAATCACCTCTTCATTTTCCGTGGATGATTGTAAAAGATGATTTTATTTATATTTCAAACGTGTAATACTCGCGTAAACATTAGTAATTTGTAATCATTATGAATGAATATACATTCAATTGTAAGTTATCATGGCGCAAATCATTCTACATGATTGCAATATTAAATTTGTGTGCATTCAAACAGAGAAGCATTGAACAGAAAACAAAATGTCTAATTGATTTATGTAATCTATTCGGTCATGTTTAATATATTAATTAATCCATCAGTCCCTAGACGTCAACTACTCGACATAAGCTTCCCAGCAACATTGCCGCTCAGAATAGTATACCACTTCTATCCTACATTCCCTGCAATCATTACGATACTATCAGTCCAGCTGGCGAAGACCGTGCTACGCTTCACTGTCTCATTGGCAGTTGCTAGAGAACCTATATGCCTTACTTTTGAGTTATAATGGTTAAAACTATTCTTCTAGAAGTTACTATATTAAAGATTTTAGCACGTAAAAATACTCCGAATAATGCCCTCTTCGTGGCATGCTGAGCAACTTTGAGCCTAATTATAAATTGCATATATAGAATGTTTCAGTGCCATAAGTCATCGCTGATAACACACACTGGTCATATACCTTTATTTACGAACATTGCAGTACATTGAATCAGAAGATCCTCCTAACTCATCCGAGCCTCTAGCTGGGCAACCAACCAAGCCGAGCAATCCAACTCGGCTGGGATATTCTATCTCGGATGACCTCTTTCTCCAAATTGGATTAACTTAACTGGACTATTTATCCCAGGTAAACATAGTGATCGACAACTTCAAAGATCGCGTACTTATCCGCTAGCAGGTACAAGAGTGACATCAGTATTAGAAAATAAGTTTTATTTTGTCCATTTATTTGTAGATCCATACATGAAGTGCAGAGAAGAGGTTTGTTATTCCATCACACATATTGCAAAAGTTTTGGCAATAGTTTTATGACCGGCCACCGCCTCATATTAACTCTCCTCTTATGAAATGAAATTGTTGGCCAGATATCAGACAAAGTGGCTAACAAGTCAATGTTATATTAATATTTATAGCCGCTACCATACAGTATATCTAATTTTTATTAATATATATTTTTTTATACTTTAATCTATTTTTTATGGGTTATGGTGGCAAACGATCAAGCAGCACACCCGGTGGTAAGTGTTATTGCTGCCCATGGACCTTTGCAATACCAAGTACCATTGGTATGGTATAGCTAAGGCGCTGCCTATTAATATAAACCCCAAACCCACACAGTTGGGCTTTCGGCCCTCTCGCTCTCCGAACGAAGCACAACAACACATTGCCATTGCTCAGACGTTGATCTTCTGCGAGAGTGTGGTACTACCTCGGGCGGACCGACCCGCAGCTGTAGACAGACGTAGAAATATGTTTTGTAATTTGAAAACGAAGTGCTTATTTTAAATTAGATTTCCACCTATGTATTGACTCATCACGATATCTCTGGAACCATAAGACCTACAGACTTTATATTTGATAGGAATATTCCTTTCGCCGAGTAAAGGTCAGCTAAGAACGGATTTTACGAAATTCCACCCGCAAGAGGGTTGCGGGGGTATAAAATGATTTTTATACCCCCGCCTTTTTTAAATATAGCTCCTACAGACTTAAATTTCGGTAGGCATATTTGAATTACGATATAGAGGTAAGCTAAGACAGGTTTTTTAAAAAATCTACCCCGAAAGGGAATTGCGTAGGTGCTAACCCAAAAAATCCACATTTTCCAATACTGCTCCTATAGACTTGCAATTTGATGTGGACTTTCTTTCCTGTAAAGGTCAAATGAAGTAAGAATTTAAGAAATTCCCTCTCCGAAACTAATTCTATGTAGCGAAAGTAAACTACACAACTGAACTGACTTAACCGAATCGAGGGCGGGTCGCTAGTATTTTATAAAGTCTATATATATTCCCACTAAACGTTATTCACAAAAATGTTGTAGTAAATATATTTACTATCACCCTGATATAGCGGCTTAGGATTGTATGAAATATCTCTCGGATGGTCAATGCGGGGGATTTTGTTTTCCTTCATACAAGTGACAGCGCGAAAGTCGTTAAGGGCCATTTGTTGCCAAATTTACGGCTCATGAACTTTGAATGTGTGAAGGGAGCTATGAATAAATCCTTGAGTAATCTAGCGATACGGTTGCAGTTTAAAATGCATTCAATATATAATACAGTTATTAGACACCGCCATCTTTCATGAGCATGACCTTATTTCAATGCCGTAGAAATTAATGATAAAATTATGTATTAAATAATTGAAATAAATTATTTATAGTAATAATGACAGCAGTAATAGTTGTAGGACAACGCTGGTGAGAGTTCTCTGTCTGCAGCCGCGAACCGGTCCGTCCGGGGTAGTACCACACTCTCGCAGAAGATCGACGTATCAGTAATGGTAATGCGCTATTGCGCTTCGTTCAGCAAGCAAGAGAGCCGGAAGTCCAATTGGGTGGGTTTGGGGTTTGTACCAATACTTACCTAGTTCTACCCTGGTCACCGAAGACAAAGATCGGGTACCGGTGGTCCGCTCGCACGGCGAAGAGAGGTGTTTGCAGGGTGGGTCCATGGGGTTGCGCGCCGCCTCTTCTGTGTCGCCCCGGACCGATTTGTCGGGGCGCGACGACATTCATGGTCCACCTTGCGAGGAAAAAAAAAGCTCTACCCTTGGTTTTGCAAAGGTCCATGGGCGGCAGTAACACTTTCCATTAGGTGTGCTGCTTGCTCGTTTGCCACAAACTATACATACGCAATAAAAAAAAATCCCACCCACTTTTACCAAGTCGTTGGTCCACCTGATTTGAGAGCGTTCTACGCTGCGTTATCTGATACCCACTCTTTACTTAAGAACCTTTCTTCCCCATCGGTTACCGGTTCATCGAGCGATGCAACCGGGAAAAGAATAGCTAAAGAGTCTAGAGTTAAAAAAAGCATTACCGTTTATAATTTTGACGATATCTGTAATATTTTCTAAAAATGCATGCACCGAGCATTTCCCGTCCATTTAATATTGGTATCGGCTAATCATCGACATTACACAGATGACTGATTGAGCAATTTATCGCTTCACTAATCACGAAACGGCAGACCATTTCATTACAATTACGAACAACAATGCAACATTTTGTAATATAATTTAACGTATTTCCTTTGATATATGGACAGGTATTAATCGTAGTTGTCAAGTGGGTAAACATATTTGTTTTGACAAATTTAAAATTGAAACGAATATTTCTTATAAACATTTCAATTCCTTCGATTACGTACAGAATTTACAAATTAATTATGCATACTTTGTCGTGCGGTTTTATATTATGTCTAAGAGATTACTGTAACTAAATTCTACTAAGAAAATCTCTATGACTAGTAAAGTGATTAGTGAACAAAGCAAATTATTAAGAACAAAATTAGCCTACCTTTCATTTATGTATATGGAGGTGCAGTAAATATATTGCACATTTATTAAAACACCAATAAAATAACTTCATCATCATCATACATACATATCATCACGCCATATCCCTTGCAGGGTAGGTAGAGAGAACAGAGTGCCAGAGAACTCTATCTCTGCATACTTCACTCGCTTCCTCAACATTCATAATTCTCTTCATACACGCTTGCCGGTTTCGGAGTCTCTTGACTCCACCTTCCTTCAGTACCTGACCGATCTGGTCTAGGTAGGTTAGTCTCGGTCTCCCTCGGTACCTACATCCTTCCACTTTCGCATTGTATATCTTCTTAACCAGACGTTCGTTCGGCATTCTTTCCACATGTCCGAACCATCGGAGCATTCCCTTTCGCATCTTTACACCAATACTCTCTTTCATACCTACTCGCTCTCTTACGTCGTCGTTACGAATGCGGTCGGTCAGCCTAACTCCGAAGAGATCGCATTTCGACCGCATTAATTTTACTTTCATACTCTTTTCTGCATACCCAACTCTCGCTTCCATACAGTAATGTTGGGACAAGCACTGCGTTATGTATTGCTACACGTGCCTTCTGGCTGAGGTGGTGGCTGCCGAGAAGTTGCCCCAACGCTCCGTTCACTCTATTTCCCGCATTCACTCTTCGCTCTATATCAGTAGTGTACCTTCCATCTCGGCTAAATCCACATCCAAGATATACAAATTCATCCACTTCATCGATCGACACGATCATCATCATCATTTCAGCCTATTGCCGTCCGCTGCTGGACGTAGGCCTCCCTCATGTTACGCCACAGAGAGCGGTCCTGTGCCGCTGGTATCCAAGGTAATAAAATAACTATATATTTATTTAGAGTTTTTAATTCTTAATACGACTAATCTTACTGTTACCAATCTCAAATACTTAAATTGAATCAACCATTATCAAATTATTTAATCAGAGTGGTTGGCCATGTTCGTGGCCTTTAATTGTGGAGGAGGTTATGTCAAATGAGGTAATGCAAAATGAACTGAAAAAGTAAAATAATCTAATGAAAGTTTCGTATTTAGAATACTTTGAGCTTTAATAATGATTATAAACTAGGTCATTATATCTATATATATATATATATATATATATATATATATATATATATATATATATATAAGAGATTGCCACCTATGTATTGATTCATCACGATATCTCTGGAACCATAAGACCTACAGACTTTAAACTTGGTAGGAATATTACTTTCGCCGAGTAGAGGTCAGCTAAGAACAGATTTTATGAAATTCCAACCGCAAGGGGAACACCCCTTGGGGCTGTGGTGTAAAAGTCACATTTTTTAAATATAGATCCTACAGACTTGGAGTTTGGTGTGGACCTTCTTTCTGCCCTGTGAAGGTCAAATGAAATAGAATTTTAAGAAATTCCTTCTCCGAAAGGAATTCTATGTAGCGAAAGTAAACAACACAACTGACCTGACGTAACCAAAGCGAATCGAGGGCGGATCGCTAGTATCACAATAAAGAAGAAACAATCTATATGTATAAATGAGGATGTTTGTGTGTATGACATCGTTAAATATGTAATGTGTATTTTTCACGGAGAAGGTTTATATCAGGGATGTAACGGAGGTAATTTTATCGGAACCGAAGGCGGAGTCGGAGTTTTTAAATTTGATTTATCGGAGTCGGAACCGGAGTCGGAACCGGTGGCGGAGGCAGGGTCAGAAGTGGTGGCAGGAGATTTTTTTTTTATTTAAGGACAAATAACACATTATTCAGTCATTTCTTTTCATTTTAATTTTTTGATTATAAAATAAAACACAAATAATGAAAAAAAAAATGGGCATGTTTCCAAATAAACAAGAAATTAAAATAAATGAATTAAATCCCAAAGTAGCATATTATATTATATTAAATGAACAAAAGCTTTGAAACATATTAAATCAAATGAATTCAAAAGATTGATACTCCAATAGTAGTAGTACTTCATGAACAAAAGCTTTGACGCTTTGTCTCCGTTCAATCTATTTCTTAACGAGTCGTAGATTAGGCCAGCGCCACTAAAAAGTTGTTCGCTAGCTACCAAGCCAGTGGACACAACAAATATTGGCAGGCAATTGAGTGAAGGGGCTGGAATTTTGTATTTCCATTTACTTTCCACCACAGTTAGGGATCATCACTAATACTTATACGTCCCCGCGCGACATGTATGAACCTGTTCATAACAGTCGAGTCACAGGCCGCCGCCGCTATGTTATGCTTCGACCTCCGAATAAAACCTCCGATTTAAAAGTGTCGGAGCCGAAGTCGGAACCGAAGGTGTAATAATAATCGGAAGTTCCGACTTAACGGAGTCGGAGTCGAAGCTCCGTAACATCCCTGGTTTATATGCCCATTGATGTAACTTGCCACCAAGCGGCGCTGCGATATATCGAATTCTATAAATAAACCAACAATCCAGGTTTGCTAGTAATAAATATAATTAAAAAAAAATACTATTACTTTATTTTGGTATGTTTAAATTAAAATTAAACCAAAAACAAATATAAGAAATTTAATTAAATCACTGTGACTAATTTTAAAGTATGTATTTTCAATATTTAATAATAATGAGAGGTCATTGCTTCAGCAATTCAAAAATTATGCCATGAACAGGGAGTGAAAGTTAATTAAAAAACTTAATTTTACAAAATTGGATTTTTAAGATTACCTATTTTGTTTCAGAAATATCTCCTCCCTATGTTTCACTGTGCTTTATTAAAAATTGATAACAGGAAATTAATAAGAGCCTCTCATGTTTAATTAATGTTGAGGAAAGGAATTTTCAAAGTACATTTTTTTTTTTAACTAAAGTTATTCAAATGAATACCAAGTACAAAAGTAACGCCCCAGTTGATTATTATATTAAGATTGTGCTCCTTAGATTACCATCTCGAAAAGATCAGGCACAAATTAAAAATAAAAATCGATTCTTTTATGGTATATTCTTTTATGACATGGCGTTTCTATGAAATTACGTTTAATGTGTATGTCAGTATCTAATGTCTTGAATTATCGTAGCTTTTTCTTAAACTTTAGTTGCCTATTTCATAACTATTAAACTAAATTGAGTTATATGTGAAATCTTGTGAACGCCATTTATGAAAAAAAATGTTATAGCTTTTATAAAATATTAATTAATGTTATTATTTTATTTAAATACTTATTTAGTTTCATGAAATTAACAATAATATCAACTTTCATAACATTCCTAATACATCAGTCATCGTTTTTGCTATACAGTGAAACCTGAAGAAGTGGGCCCTGAATATATGAGTAACCTCTCTTTTTGATAATTATAATGAGGTCCGGACACTTATATATTGAAATATCTCTGTTATTAAGAATTTTCAAACCTTTGTAACTGAGACATAATTTCTTAGATATTTTGATGTTTGCCTCTATAATTGGAATATTGTAGTTAGACAATTTATTAGATAATTTAGTAGGCTGTGTGATTTTATCTGTATATATTCCATATTCATTTTTATAACACTTGCTGTGAGAGAAAGATGTGGTGGCCTCTAATATTCTTAGTCTAATATTAACACCAATGATTTGGAAGAAAACTTCGAGCTTCGATTGTGTCCGACCTACGTAAGGAAAGACTACCTTCCACTTGATGGAATGAAAATCTGGTAAAAATTGCAAGATGCTGTTCGAGGTTCACCGCACTGTAACAGGCTTTTTGGCATTTTATCATGAAGGACAGCATGTAACCGCAGTGTACAAGAAATGAATGATTAATAGACAGATTATGTTCTTATCCGTTGTATTTATCACACAATTGGATCATAATCATCATTCATCATTCACCTACTCTTATTCCAATTACTTGGGGTCGATACAGTATGCACTCTTCTTACATAGTACATATTGTAAAATTTATTGGCAATAGTTTTATGACCGGCTGCCTGCCAGACGTCAACCCTCCTTGGGAATGTAATTGTTAACCAAACTGCATCAGATGGAGTTCGCCTAGGTCGTTATAAATTTCTTAGTTGTTTTATACGACATCCACGAGCAAAGTAATGGTTGGTGGTATTCGTAGCTGCTACCACATAGCATTGGAGCGTAAATAAATCACTTTTTCTAAATTGTATATGATAACAAAGATGCGACACAAAAATTACCCATATTCACGCATTTTTTGGCAGGCTATGGTCTGAATATATATGGTATATGTAATATATCGTCCGGAGTGATGGAAGGGCAGTGCCTGGTCCCATATCACATTATATTCCCTCCCCATCTGTATCAAACCGGCCACTGACACCCAGTCCTTGATATCCGTAGCCAGTCCATTTTCACGCTGCTTAATTTTTTTAAAGTAAATTATTATTTATAATTATACATAGACTGTTTAAATCTATTCAGTCGTTTGAAAGGTAAAAGGAGCAGGAGGGCAAGAAAAATATATTATACAATATACACTCGAAAAATATAACCCTCCCTTGGCAGTCGGATAAAAACGAAAATAAATCTAAATATAGAATCCAATGAGGATATGTTTACCATTTTTCCATCAAATAATGGGTACCTTATTTAGTTTTAGTAAAGAAATACCGCATAAGTTCATACACGTAGTCCATTGTGATCAAAATTGGCAATACAGGTAAACAGGAATTGTACCGTTTGCAAAATAATTGTTGTAAGAATCCCAGAACTTAAAGGGGAACACGAAGCCATTAAACTTTCCGCATAGAAATGCTCTTTGCTGTTCGTTAATTTGCATGTGCATTGTCAAACCGTATCGGGACTTTGAAATGAATCTGGCCGGTGGCTAGCTGACTCCGAAACAAACTTTTGTCATTCTAGTAGTTTGCATAATTTTCGGATAAAACGAGCGAATTGTGCATTATTTACAATATTAATTTAAACGGATTTTTATTGACCTTTCTAGCATGGAGAAGTAAATGTATAAATGAAGCGTGAATGGGGATGATTATAAGAAGAAGACCACATAAATTTTTTTGGCCCTAATTGGAGATATGTTGATGAGAGGTCATATTAAAAGTAATCGTAGAGTATGCATGAAGACGGAGATGAGTGTGAATAAAGGGATGGAGGTATGTCAGGATCGTGGGTTATGGCAATCCGTAGTGTATGCCTACCTCTTTGGGAAACTGTTTAATAGAAAGCCTAGCATTTCAAGTGTGTGAAATAAAATGAATTTTTAACAATTTTTACGACGTTTTTTCTTAAAGGCGTGTTAAATTATTTACGGAGCCGGCGTTAAATCGAAAAAAAAACTAACAAAGTGAAGCATGTTTCAGAAAATTCCAAGCAGGGAAATTGTCGATAATTGAAATAACAAACTGCGAACAAGCTGCCTCTGACATAAGGATTGACGTTTAATTTTAGTGCCCAAGAGAACAAAAGTAGTAGCCGAGGACAATAGCAACTGTTTACACAATTTTTAAGAATATTTAAAGAAATCTGTGTTTTTTATACATATATATATATATATATATATATATATATATATATATATATATATATGTATATATATATACACTCATTTGCAAAAAAAACGGGCGGTTTTGATTTTCATTCATATTTAAAAAGATACAATACCAAAAAGGTTTCAATCGTTTGTACACGTTACTGGCCGGTTTTAAAAATGCTGTGGTATTTAAAAAAGTACGTTCTAAATTCAATTTTTCATTTGATGTTCATTTTTACAGAAAACCCCTTTTTATCCTACATTTTTGGCGCGAAGTTCCAGAAGTTAACATCGACTTTCATAACTTTTATTCAATTTTTATCGATTAATTTCATATCCTTGACTGTCAAAGCTTTATTTAATGCTGTTTGGCTGTATCAAAAATGGTAGATAAAGTGGTAAAAGCTACCAAAATTATCGCGCTGCTTGAAGAGGGTTGCAGCCAATGTTTCGTGGCTAGGAGGCTAAATGTTAGTCGCTCGACAGTCCAAAGGACCTAGCAGCGATATCAGGAGACTGGTTCCGTCGAGAGAAGGCCTGGTTCTGGAAGAAAACCATGTACCCAACCACGGGATGATCGTTTTCTTGTGAGTCGCGCATTGAGAAATCGCAAATCTTCGTATGTGGATCTTAAGAACAACCTCCAAGAAGTAAGAAATGTGCATATTAGTCTATGGACGGTCAGGAGGAGGCTTCTCGCTGCCAATATACGCAGTCACCGCCCGGCCCGCGGCCCCAAATTACTCCGTGAGCACAGAGTTCACAGGCTTAGGTTCGCTAGAAATTATGAATCATGGACTCAAGACGATTGGAATAGGGTTTTGTTCTCTGATGAAGCCAGGATATCTCTGTTCGGTGAAGATCGACGTCGGCGAGTGCTAAGAAGACAAGGAGAACGCTTTGCAGAGGCATGTTTCGAAGAAATCACACCTTATGGTGGGGGCTCTGTTATGTTTTGGGCAGGAATAAATTCAATGGATCGTACAGAGTTAGTCTTCATTGAAAACGGCTCACTGACTGGGCATCGATACATAACGGAAGTTCTAATTTCTCATGCACAACCCGCATTGGTCGCTCTAGGTGAAGACTCGATTTTTATGGACGACAATGCTCGCGCCCACCGATCCCGCGATGTTAATGCGTATGTGCAAGAGGTCGGCATTCGTCGTTTGGATTGGCCAGCTCGAAGTCCCGACCTCAATCCCATAGAGCATGTCTGGGACGTTCTGAAACGGCGTGTGAGATCAGTACACCCGGCTCCGCAGACCATCAGAGAGCTGAAGAATGTGATTACTGCGGAGTGGGAACGTATTCCGCAAGCAAGTATCCGGGATATACTCGCTAGCATGCCCAGACGAATTCAAGCTGTGATTATAGCTAGAGGGGGTCACACTCGATACTAAACATTTATCTGCTTTTACTTTATTAAAGAAAAACAAACAAAAAAACTTTTTTATTTTTACTTCATGAGCATATGCACTACTAGCGAATATACACTACTAGCGAGGTTTAGCATTATTTCCCATAAATTGTATCTAAATTTTATGAAATACTGATGAAAACGATTATTTTCTTATTAATTTACCAAATTGTGTGGATAAAACTACCTATAATTATCAAACAAAGAAATATTAACATTTGAAATGGTTCATTGCTTAGGTGCCCGTTTTTTTTGCAAATGAGTGTATATATATATATATATATATATATATATATATATATATATATCGGCGCAAATACAACAATACAGCTACTATAAATAAGTAGACTAATTAATTGAACAGTTTAATTACTTCATAAATCATCAATTGATTACTTAAAGATTATTTTGATGTTAAATTAACATTAACAAATATGTGATTATTTCTCTCATTGTAATTTCTATACTAAAAATTGTAAACACGTGCACGTGCTCCGAGCCCTATAAATACGGACGCATTGTCGCAATACATTCTCGGGTTGAGAGCCCGTAAGGCTCGCCCATAGTCCGGTTCAGCTGTAAAAGCCCCAACGGCTAACAGCTCGCAGTTGGTTTTTTAGTGGGTATTCAGTGACCCCTTCAGGGCCTGCGAGTCCCACATACCCCGCCCGAGCGGGCATGCGAAAAATTCATATTTAGCCACTGCGTTACCAAAAAAAAAAAAGCAATACATTCATTCGTGTTGGAGTCTTTGTACCGTACGGAGCTCTCTGAGGCGACGTTACGCTACTCGTTGAAGAATCCAACATTTAAATAGTTACTTGTGGAGTTTTATCTCGAAGATCAAAACCATACCATGAGTAATCCGCGTAACTAACAACAGTGACGTCGGCAATGGTGACGTCACACCTTTTAAAAATACAATGGTGTTGCCTCCTGCGTCATGATTGGTTCCTCCTTCGTCATATATAATATTTAATCAAAGCTTTTCTTTTCAAATTTATAATTTTTTTGGTGTTATTTAGAAAATAGTTTATAAAGGTCTGAAAGTCTGAATATTTTTTTTACAATTGTTGAATATAAGAGCTACGTTATAAAATCTAAAATAAAATAAGGTCTTCACTTATAACTAGTAATTCTATTTTATAAATTATGCCCATAACTTATCTTGTATACATTTATTTCATCATTAATAAACAACGATTTTTGCTATATCAAAATTATGTTTCACTCTAATTAATTAAAGTTATTAATAATTGATTAATTAAAGTTTCATCATCATCACAGCCCACATACGTACCACTGTTGGGCTCGGGCCTCCTTCGTAATGGTAGGCCAATTAACCGACTATACCGCGCTGGTCAGACGTGTTGGTATAGGGTTTTGTTTCGAGTTTGGCTTCTCTTGCATAAATGTTACATGCGTTTTATATTCCTTAGTCGTCTCTTACGATCACCCACGGGTAAGATAGGGGGTGGTGAATTGTATTCTTACTCCGTCATCACACGGATAAGAAGAGAAAATATTAATTTATTTGAATTTGAAAAAATATTTCATAAACACATACCATCAAACCTGTATATTCTTGATACGAAATAAATATTATCCGTACTCCACATTCAGATTACAACCGGTTAAAGGCATAAACAAGATTAGCTTAATATACTCAAGTAAGGTTGTAAAACTTAATTAGATACAAATTAAAGCTTTCATGTGAATTAGCATTCGGGACCATTCATCTTTTCAATTCAAAGAAGCTATGAAAAGAGCTTGAAGAGGCTTTGATTAGGCAACATTTTATTCGCATTGAGCACTCTTAAACTGTTTAGATATACCTGTTTTCTATGTTTCAAATGATTCCTTTTAAGAAAGCTTTAATGTAGAGTGCATCCTGCTTTTAAATAGATTACATATGTAAGAGATTTTCAAGTATTTAAGGTTTTATTTATTTGAAATATTTAAATTAGAACATCTAGAAATAACAAAATCAGTAGTAGATCCGTGCAAATACTTCGCGATGTTAGTATAAAAATACATAATAATACATGGGCTGTGATGATGATGAAACATTTTCTAATATTCAAATAAATTAATAAAAAAAAAATTCCATGCATCAGCCGTTTAGTTGGGGCAGATATAGATTACACAAAGTTAAACTGGCTTATTTACTTCAAAATGACTTTACCTATATATTTCCGTATTATACAATTCTGGTGACGTTAATTCGTCATATAATCTTCTCTTCCACTACTCTTAAATTTTCACGGATATTGTATAGCTGTTAATAATTAATAGCACTTTAAAGAAGAAAAACTAAAAACAAAATCTAATACCAACCCTTATTGATTAACTTTTTTCAATACGCCAATTGCTCTCTTATTTTAAAGAAGTCTGGTTTCCCACAATAAGGTCGGGCATAGGATATAAAGAAAGAGGAAAAATAAAACACAACTCGGCAAAAAAACCTATGTATAATTTAGTGGTTTTCCACTTTTAATAATTAAGGTATTAAATGCGTGAATATTGTATACATGCATTATAGTATAAAACCATATAAACATTTAAGATTTTTTATAAATATTAACAGAAAAAAGCAAGTAAGTAAAATTCAATATTGCGGACTTTTAATATTAAAACTTCAGATAACAATTCGTTTCAATATTGGAGCGTTGCCCGCGGGCGGCATTCTACAAAATAAAGTATTTAGGCTAGAGCGTACCGGTTTATTACGAAATTTATCGTTATTCAAACTTTGAAAATCGATTACTAATTTTTATTGAACTTGTGCCGAAAATATACGAACATTGTTGAATTATTTTATTAAATATTGAAAGATACTTGTGCTTCGTTTTATTGAAATAATTTAGACAAACTTAACTTGTCCTAGAAAAGGTTAAGGTCGATTGTGCTTGAGTTCATTGTTTCAGAAACGTACACACATTTAGGGTTACCGTGTTATATAAAAATAACTACAATAATGTATTTAGAAACAAAAAAAACCCTTTAGATCATTTCTCCTTTTTATGATGACGGTTTATGATTGCTTTGTCTTACCAACTCCTATTTTCCCGTGACAGCTATAAGCAGCAATCCAGGCAATGTATAATAAGTTGAACACACCTATCAAGCATGGCGGTCATGGCGTTAGCATTCTTAGAAGACATTCTTAGAAATGATAGATCTAAGTCACACTGAAGTACCTTGAGCAAATTTCTGAACGTCCTGAATAAAGAATTTAAACAATTTGTTTTTAAATATTTATTTTTACTTCATTACTCGTATGTACATCATCATTTTTTAGCTCTTTTACCCATTACTTGAGGTCGATACACCGACAGAAGAAACAGCGCGTGACCACATATTACTTACATATTACTTTATGTATTCGTATCTACAATATGGACCACCGGGACCCGGTCTTTGTCTTCGATAGTCAATCCTCCAAGGGAATGTAATTATTGATCAGACGGTATCAGATGGAGTTGGCACAATACAATATAAAGCTCTTAATTGTCTTTCATGACATCCACGAGCAAAGTAATAGTCGATAGTATTCGTAGCCATTACGTTACAGAACAAGTCCAACAAATTATATTTTTTAAACTGTTTCTGCTCCCATAGGAATGCTATAACATTGTATTATACTACCATACAAGTATAAATAAATAAACTAACGCTTGATTAACTTAAATACTAGAAATACACTATTAATATTCTGATTTCACAGAATAATATAGAAATATATAAATTATAGATATAACAAATGCAGTCAGCCATGGCAACTAAACAAAAACACTCAACTTTGATACAACAAAACTTGATCACAACAACCTCATCAATGAATGTAAAATATTCAGTTCCCATAACACATCACAGAACATGGACATTTTATTATACCCTAAACACGACCTCCCTTCTTCAATATAAGGGTATACCGTAAAATTTTATTTCATACCAGTTACTTTGTCCATTGAATACACCTCGGGTTATGTTAATACTGTGGCATCACAAAGGCAAGACTCCATTGTGTACTCGCCTACAAATTTGAACAAATATAAACAGTAAACGGGGTAGAATGCATTAACGTTGCCTTAAATTTTAAAAACGTCTCATAGAGTGTTATGTATGGGCTCTTAAGCGCATCTTGAGATATCATTAGGCCAGTCGCAACGTGCTTGGTGAGATTAAGACTTGTGCATGCTCAGAACTGCCACGACAATGCTCGCATTATGTTGTATTAAAGAAATTAAAATTTAGTTTGTATGTTTCTAAATTTTTTAAATTACTTTGTACATTACGAAACAACGTGATGTAAAAAACTTTGTAGGTAATATTGTAATAGAAAATATTTGGATGCATTTTGAAAAGCTTGGAAGTTAATAATCTGAATTATCATTCTCTTACTCTTATTCCAATTACTTGGGGTCGATACAATATGTACCCTTCTTTCATCGTACCTATTGTAGATGTTATTGGCAATAATTTTATGACCGGCCATATGCCAGACGTTAACCCTCCTTGGGAATGTAATTGTTGACTAAACGGCATCAGATGGGATTGGTTCAGGTCGTTATAAGGCTCTTAGTCGTCTCTTTTGATATCCACGAGCAAAGCAAGGGTGGATAGTATTCGAAGGTAGTGATCTGCATATGTGTTAGTATGCATACGTCTCACTTTTTCTTGCTTGTAGGGCCCGTACAATATGAATAAGGCATATGCATGTAGCATCTACGCGGGAGAAGGAAATCTCGAAGTAAAACCCTATAACAACAGATAGATAACCCTATATAATATAACCCTATATAACCCCTATATAACCCTATAGACCAGATCGGTCATGTACTGAAGGAAGGTGGAGTCAAGAGTCTCCGAAACCGGCGAGCGTGTATGAAGAGAATTATGAATGTTGGGGAAGCGAGTGAAGTATGCAAAGATAGAGTTCTCTGGCACTCTGTTCTCTCTGCCTACCCTGCAAGGGATATGGCGTGATGATATGTATGTATGTATCGGCAATAGTTTTATGACCGGCCGCCTGCCAGATGTCAACCCGTATGTATGTACCAACCCGTCTGACCAGCGTGGTATATACATATAGTAAGTCAATTTCCTTTCCAATGTGGAGGAGAGTTCGTTAAGTAGGGCTCAAGTCCAGCAGTGCTTTTATAACATGATGATGATGTAGTTATTAACCTGTGTGGTAGCGGCTTCGAATACTACCAACTTTGCTCTTGGATGTCGTAAAAGACGACTAAGAGCGTTATAACGTCTTGGACTAACTCCATCTAATCCCGTTTGGTCAACAATTACATTCCCAAGGAGGGTTGACGGACAGGCGGCCGGTCATAAAATTATTGCCAATAACTTTTACAATATGTACCTACTATGAAAGAAGAGTACTACATACTGTATCGACCCCAAATAATTGGGATAAGAGTAGGAGAATGATGATGATGATGATGATGTAGTTATTAGTACGTAAAAGAGTTTAAACTTTTCTATAAAGATAGCAGTATTATATTTTTCTCATTCCTAATAGTATATATATATTAAACAATAATTGTTTCAAACTAAATAAAACAATAACAATTGTATAATAATAAATATACATAGAAGCATCGGTTACTTAAACATTTAGGTTATTCACAAACGGAAATCTTAGTGCAAGACGCACCGCCCTCTGAGCACTAATCTCTGGAACGCCTCCACTGTTTATCTTGCCTAGAAATGTCTGGCTGCTTCCAAGCATAATCTCTTTGCATACAATAATACTACCATTAAATGCATTAAAATACATACTGCATGTATATAAAATTGTGGGTGGTTGAAGTATCACCAATTTGTTACTTACGTAGACATTGTTCAAACAACGAATTATGAAGATTTTATTGTGCTACATAATATCGTAGGTGTGTGGATTTCTATGGCAATAAGTTGCAACCAACAAAAGGTGCGACAAGCGCCCACACGAGTTCTGGTTTTCTATGAAGTAGATAACTAAAGCGAATTTTAAAATAAAAATGAGGAAAAACTCACAATAAGCTAGACTAAATTTTAAATGCTTCAATAATATAATGAAAAACAATTACCTAGTAAAATATCAAATTACAAACATTTATTTTTTAATTATCCTTAATAATACTAATAAGTAAATAATCTTTGTAGTGCGGGGGCATATATGATTAATGGACACAAATTACACACAGACACAGGACAAAAATTTGTGGATCACACAAAGTTCTCGTACATTCTTTTGAGTGGGAAACCCACGACATTTGGCCCGGCATGCCAGTGTCTTAACCGCTATGCCATCTGTACAGTTCAGTTTCATATCACAAACATTATTCCATATTTTTATTAGTTAAATTATATAGGTATTAATTACATAATCAAAAATATTAATATTAAAATATATATTCAATAATATATTCTATAATACAAAAAAAAAAAAAAAAACTATTAGGTAAAAATAGATCCACGATTATTGGTTAAAGTCTCCTAATCTCAATGCAACAAATAGGCTCTGTTTACGGGCTAAATCCACTATGTGTTGCATTTCATATGAATATTATAACAATATCATAGAGGAATACGTGGACATGCAATCCGCACAGTTCAATCCCGCGAAGCTTAGCTGAATATCGAATTGCAAATGGGCAAGGAAAATGTAGCATTTAACGCTTCACCAACTGTGAACGACTTCTATAACGTTTCCTTCTATATAAGTCGAATATTTTGTTTTAAATATTTTTTTATGTAATAATATTCGAAATGAATTCTTCAACTTGATGAATTTTGGGTCCCGCTATATATCTATTAATAAATTTATGTTTAGAATTAGGCATAGACCATAGGCACTTTACGAGAATATCACCTAAATTAATGTTATACAATATACGTACAATGATTCTCTGTGACTCGCATCTTGTCATTTCTTGTGGAGTTTCCTATAATGTTTCGTTTAACTTTTCCTTCGCAACAGTTCATTGAGCAATATGACTTGAACATTGGTACCTCAGCGCAACGAGTTCAGAAAGTTATATCATGTCGGTTATTGCATTTTTCGACGAATTTCAATATTTTTTCGTAGAGAAATATAAACCACTTTAGACTTCTTTGTGAGGTCAACATCTAAAAATCTCTTTTATTGTATATTCAGCTATATAATTCCGGTATATAATACTAAGCCAAATGTACATTTGAATAGTGTTAATAATGCACAAAATGAAATAATTTTAAAATATAGTTAAATACACACCGCAGGTCACACCAAGAAATTTTGGTAGTTTGACTTTTATGTAATGTTAACTAAATAGTCGAATTTGATCAATATACGACCTCTAGTTAGTATAGGCGGACCTAGGCTGACCATAAATTCTACATATAAAAATGCTTTTATTTTTTTATATGAAGTAATATAATCTTAATAAAACATAAATATATATATATATATATATATATATAAATATATACATAAATATATTGTATAATTAATATTTATTGAAGTCTCAGCAATAAATATAAAAAAAAATCTATTCGAAATTATAACCTTTGGCCCAACTTAAATCTGACTGGCCACGAATCTATGGATTTACTTGCTATTGCCATGAGAAATTTAGTCACTGCTTCTTCTAGAAATTTTAAGTGGGATGATTATAAAAAAGACCATATTTTATAGTCCAAGTGATTCAAATCTGAGTTAGACTTCAAATCTTATAAAGTCTAGAACGTTGACTTTGTACCAAGCTTAGGTAGTTCCTACCTTGTGACCAGGTGCGGGGTCTTGCTGGAAACATCTGCGTTCATTTTTAAAAGGCGTATCGCTAAGAATTTCCACAGCATGATCTAAAGGAGTGTCTTGATATTATTGTGGCTGAAGTCTTCACTCACAGTTAATCAGTGCAATTCTGCTTTATTTAATACTTCATTCCATTATTGTGAGTTAATATCATGATAATCAAATTATTAGTTAAAGAAAATAATCACAAGTTTTTACGTTGTTACAATATTTACGGCCAAAACAGTTTATATATATTTTTTTTATAACAGACAGGGTTATATCCTGCAATAATCCTTGTATGGCAGGGGACTTGACAAACATATAATTAACGCAGACAAATTATACCCAGATTCATAACTGTTTTTGTGGAGCGCACAAAGTATTGTCCTGCGTGGGATCGAACCCAGGAACTGGCAAAGAATATCGGTCTCTTAACCACTACGTCATCTGTGCAGTCATTGCGTAAGAAAATAAATATTCAATTTTATTGGTATAAATCCAATTTCATCCGCAGTATGGATTCTTATTATTATTATTTCTAAAGATACTTAGGTATGTACTTAAGATCACTTTGTCAATTAAAAAAAGAGAAATTTATATTTAATACCTCCAAACTGAAGCAACAAAAATATTACTTTGTTAAAAGTATATTTTCCTTCAGAACATTCTTAAATTCGTTATATATAACCCGCACATTACCGGTACTTGCAATCAGGCGGACGCACGCGACAATGTGCGGTTGCGACAGAGGGCAGCACCTCTAGAGTGGTTTAGAATATCAACAATACTTAAGCGAACGTGACGCCCTCTACTGCCGAGAGATGCTCATACTGCATTTACCAGATGAGCTTTCGTAATAGGAGCTCTGAATGCAAAAGCCTTTCTAGAAATGGAAACTCGGTCAGTACTTCAATATGAGCCGCATTTTTATATTATTGTATTTCATATGATATCTTCGCGGTAAGATAAAAATTTTTAAAGAACTAATATACTTTCAGAAATATATTTTATTGATTAATTAATACTAGATAGAATGTATAAAGTATTACCTAATAAACATATTTTTTTTATATTGTAGCAATTTAAATTAACGTCAAAAGTATTGTGAATTTGTTTGCCAGAGTATAACCTTGTTAGTAGCTTTAAGCATAACATAGTTCAAAAGCAAAATGAAACTAAGAATACAGTCTAGATCCCATTTAAGTAATTGGTGGTTCACAACTTCAGGCATAACTGCCACCATAACCGTTCCGTTGAAATTTCCTCCAAGTTACGCATTAAAATAATATCCAACGTACCGGGTGAGGCAATTGGCCACAAGATAGCGCCCCAGTCGAAGTTAAAATAAAACTATTAAGACTTTAGACATTTGACTTTTCTAAGTGAGTACTTACCTATAGTTTTGAAAAGTTAACTTGTACATAAAATATCGGGTAAAATAGACTTACGTAATAGTTATACAGTGGACGCTAAAAGTCATCAGAGAGTTTTATTCGTTAATATGAATTAAAAGAGTAACAGTGACCGCAATATAGCCTTTTTTATGCGTTTTTAATTGTGTTAAAACCTTTTTTATTTTTTTTTTATTGGTGGGCTATGGGTGCGTCTCGCCCCGCCAAATCGGTCCGGGGTGACGGAGAAGGCGGCGCGCGACCCCATAGACCCACCGTAAAATCCTTTCTCTTCGCCGTGCGAGCGGACCACCGGTACCCGATCTTTGTCTTCGGTGGTCATTGTGTTAAAACCTGAAAACCTTGAAACCTACAACAAAAATAGACACAATAATCGTTGACTAGCTGAAAAGGTCTTAAGCATTAAATTCGACTGTCCGAAAAATACAAATAGTAGGCCTTCGACATGAAACGATAAATATCAAAATTTTTTTTGCTTGTGGGTGTCACAAAACTCGACTAAGAGTTATAGTATGCTTATAATATCTACCAAGAGAAAGAAAATTGAAAATAAAAATCTGTCTGACCAACGTGGTATAGTGGATAAATTTTAAAACTATTTTAAATGAGGCTTGAGATCAGTCAGATCAAGAGATCAGGAGAAATTAGAAGAATTTCACTTCCTTTCTATGCATGGCAATATACAGCGAAATTGATTGATAAGCAATGAAGAAGAACGTGTATTTTTTTTATTGCTTATGATGGTGAACGAGCAGACAGGACACTTGATGGTAAGTATCACTGCCACCCATGGACCTTTGCAATGCCAAGGGTATAGCTAGGCCGTTGCCTACCAATTCAAACCCCAAACCCACCTCAGTTGGGTTTCCGGCACTCTCGCTCACCGAACGAAGCGCAATAGCGCATTGCCATTACTCAGACGTCGATCTTCTGCAAGAGTGTGTTCTACCGCGGACGGGCCGGAGACAGAAAACTGCCACCAGTGTGGTTCTACCACTAAAAGCTATATATCTATCTATGCATTGCAATATAAAGTGAAAATTGCTTGATAGGCAATAAAGAAGAATATGTTGAAACAGGATAAGCCTAAGAAGACGCACTACAACATCGATACGGTAGAGGATACTAAGCTGTTTGCCTTTTACTTCTGTATTTTATTTATTTTTAATATAATATCCTCATAGCTAAAGAATAGAAATGGATGTAACATAAATGGAAATTACATACATACATACATACCATCACGCCACGTCCCTTGCAGGGTAGGCAGAGAGAACAGAGTGCCAGAGATCTCTATCCTTGCATACTTCAATCGCTTCCTAAATATTCATAATTCTCTTCATACACGCTCGCCGGTTTCCGAGACTCTTGACTCCACCTTCCTTTAGTACATGACCGATCTGGTCTAGGTAGGTTAGTCTCGGTCTCCCCCGGTACCTACATCCTTTCACTTTCGCATTGTATATCTTCTTAACGTTCTTAACTAAATCGTTCAGCATTCTTTCCACATGTCCGAACCATCGGAACATTCCCTTTCGCATCTTTACACCAATACTCTCTTTCATACCTACTCGCTCCCTTACGTCATCGTTACGAATGCGATCGATCAGCCTAACTCCACAGATTTTCCGTAGAGATCGCATTTTGACCGCATTAATTTTACTTTCATACTCTTTTCTGCATACCCAACTCTCGCTTCCATACAGTAATGTTGGGACAATCACTGCATTATGTATTGCTACACGTGCCTTCTGGCTGAGGTGGTGGCTACCGAGAAGTTGCCCCAACGCTCCGTTCATTCTATTTCCCGCATTTACTCTTCTATCCTGTTCGCTCTGCCTACCCTGCAAGGGACATGACGTGATGTATGTATGTAATAATACCCATAACTTATTAATTGTAATTTTTGTTATGTCAGCAGTTACCGTGACAACGAATGTTATATATAAATATAACATTCTATAAACTTTCTCGATAAAACGGTTATAATTTAAATGGGCGACTTGTTTGGCATAAGATTTGATGAAATCGGAATAGTTCCTTAGATTAGCGCCTTTAAACAGACAGACAATCCTTCAACTTTAAAATATTAATATATGATTTGTGTTTGATTTCTGCTACTAAAATATATATCGAGGTTTTGTTATTGTTATATTAGAGAGACTACGATTTGGAAGTCAATTATACGATTTTGAATTACAGTTTGTCTGTATCCAAAAGGTGCACCTTTGACTAACTCGTAAAGCGTTGAAGCCATAAGACTACAAATAAATAAAATTATTATGTATTTCACTTCCTCATATTAAATTTTTATTTATCATCAAATTTCAGAATTGCTTTTTGGGCTTACCAATCAAAGAACTTCAACAAAAGAAAATTCGATGTTACCACTTTCTCAGCAAAAATATAAATCGAAATACAGGGTCATATATTCGCCCAAAGCGTTCGTTTGGCCCTCCACTAATATATTTCTACTTTATAAATGCTTATGACTTAGTGAAAAATTAAAGTAGAAGCCTTAATTTTCAAACCGACCACTTTGCTTTCAAAATCTTTGTCTAAGGGCCAATTATATTACAATGCATTGGAGGGTGCAATGCAGAAAACTGAAGTGTCATACAAAATATAAGGATACAGAAATGATAAGAGAGAAAAGTAACGAAATAATAAATTGTATGAACAAAAATAAGTCTATATTCATGATATTTTATGCATTCTATTCATATTTGATTTTTAATATGTTGAAAATATTTTTGCATATCTATTCATATTTTGCTCTTTTGAAAAGTTTCAATGCTTGCATGTAACATGAACGTACAAGATTGTACTTCTACTTCCCATTGGAGAATAAAGTACCTATCTAATATACATTTAAATATCATTTGCTTAATTTAATTAAAATTATATGTTAGTTGTGTTAATAATTCAATTTGATCCATTATTTTCTCGCGAGAGTTGTACCGGCTGAGGAATAATTAGTTAAATGGACAGCAGAAAAATATCTAGAAAACTTATAATTTTAAAAGCGATCTTCAACCCGTCAGCCAAGTCATTATGGTATAACGTTTCCTTTTTTCAGGTAATCCTCATTCTTTGTCTGAAAAAATAAACAAATCTCTACAAACGAAAATATCAGTCTAGTTATTTCAGATAAGGATAAGTTTTGCATATTATCAGTCTTCTTAAATAAAAGTAGTCTAAAGTACTACTCACTCCTGTAAGATCAGCTATCTGCTAATGAGAGTCTCATTGAAATCGGATCAAAATTTTTTTTACTGCTCTTGGTAGCAAATGAGCAAGCAGCACACCTGATTGTAAGTGTTCCTGTCCCCCATGGACCTTTGCAATACCAGGAGTATAGCTAGGCCGCTGCCTACCAATATAAACCCCAAACCCACCTAGCTGCTCTTCCGGCTCTCCCGCTAACAAGAAGCACAACAGCCTATTGCCATTGCTCAGAAGTCGATGATCTGCGAGAATGTGGTCCCAGGGTAGGAACCCCGGTGGATCGACCCACGGCTGTAGACAGAAAACTATCAACAGCGTGATCCTACCACTATGAACAATTCCTGACATTAAAAGTTTAATAAATTTAGTTTTACAATGTATAATTAGTTTATTATTAATGTAAAAAATATGTAAAGTTACAAGTTGTATATTGTATTTAAATGTCCTATATACTTTATTTTAGAATGTAATGTAATTATGTATAAAACCTTCCATCTATGATTTGGTATTAAATCTCACCTAAGACGCCATTATATAAACAATGTATTTATAACATTTAATCCTTTTATGTCAGAGGGATGACGGGGAGTATTTTGAATATAATATCGTGTTATGAGGACGAACTGAACAGGATTAAGTTTGTGAAAATTTCACTGTCAGATATACACACCTATAGACTGATATATTACATACTAGCTTCTGCCCGCGGCTTTGCTCGCATAAAAGGTTACTTTCCTAAAGATTTTCATCCCCTATTTTTATTTTACCCCTTAAGGTAAGTAAATTGTTGTTAATAATTGTTCGGACATGTGGAAAGAATGCCGAACGAACGTCTTGTTAAGAAGATATACAATGCGAAAGTGGAAGGATGTAGGTACCGGGGGAGACCGAGACTAACCTACCTAGACCAGATCGGTCATGTACTGAAGGAAGGTGGAGTCAAGAGTCTCCGAAACCGGCGAGCGTGTATGAAGAGAATTATGAATGTTGAGGAAGCGAGTGAAGTATGCAAAGATAGAGTTCTCTGGCACTTTGTTCTCTCTGCCTACCCTGCAAGGGCTATGGCGTGATGATATGTATGTATGTATGTAGGTAAGTAAATTTTTACAACATGTTAATGTCATATTTATTTATATCTAATCAATAGCCTAAAAATAAGCGTTGGCTTTAAAAATGACGATACTGTGACGATATAGTGGTAAGGAACCACTTTTCATCCCAATTTATAACTCTTTTTTTGAATTAAAAAGTAGCCTATGTCCTTTATCAGACTCTAGACTATCTGTGTACCAAATTTCATTTAGATCGATTCAGTAGTTTTGGCGTGAAAGAGCGACAGACAGACAGAGTTACTTTGGCATTTATATTAGTAAGGATTATATAGTGATAGTGAAAAGATAAATTTAATTCTAAAGAGACAAGTGGCATAGCTATTTAATATAGTTATTTAAAATATAGTTATATAACGTATTTATTACAGTTATTATTCTGAATTAGTGGTAGGATCATGTTGTGGACAGTTCCCTGCCTACAGCCGCGGGCCGTTCCGTCCGGGTAGCACCACACTCTTGCCGAAAATCGGCGTCTGAGTAATGGCAATGTGCTACTGCGCTTCTTTTGGTGAGCGAAAGAGCTGCTAGCACAACTGCGGTGTATTTGGGATTTGTATTGGTAAGTAGCGGCTTAGTTATACACTTGGTATTGCAAAGGTCTATGGGCGCAGTGACACATACCATCAGGTGTTCTGTCTGCTCGTTTGCCACCAAGAGCAATAAAAAAAAGTATTAACAGAACTAAATCTAGAAAATACAATTTTAAAACATTCAACAGCCTATTTACATCCACTATCTCATCATATAAATCCCCCCATGAAGGTGAGATAATTCAATAAATTTCATACTAGACCTGCCTAGAGTGGTAATAGAATTATCCTACCAGAATTATGTCTCTAGAAAGATGAATTACCCAAGAGAGCACTACTGACCACTCCCCTATTGTTAGTCCTTAGTTCTTTGTATGGCTGCCACAATAGAGTAGGTAGGTTTTTACCATTTTTTTTAATCTGACACAAGACTGGTTTTAGAAAGATTAAAATTGTACCTATAAAATCAACAACTTAATTTTTAATAATATTAGTTTTTATAAAGGGTGCAAGGTGTAACACTTGGCTTACACATAAAGTGAGCATTATGGGGTTTGAGATTCAAAAATGGTTATACAGTAGTAATTGGTTTTTGTCATGTACTGGGGATGTTGCCAGACTGTGTGCATTATCGAGAATATTCTAATAGAAAACCGCTTAAACCAGAAATAAACACAAAATTATCGCGATCATCCCTATTAATCGTATACCACTAATTGGATTATTTCATCATAAGAATAACAAATAATAAGATAATAAAACAAAAATATCAAAACATACAACTATAACCAACTAATTGGTTCATTAGAATTCAGATTCAAGATTTTATCCAACAAATCGTTTGGTTCAAGAATAGGTCTGCGCAAATCAAGCACGTGTATGTCACGTGACTCTACGGATTAAGCCACAGGCGCTCCGGATAATTAACTGCACAAAACACTGGCTATCGTTCACGATCGATGTCGTCAATCTACAGGGGGGAATGTACTCAATTTGGAAGGACAATTGCTTGTTATGCTTAATAACGATAAAATTTAGATTTATTAAAGCACTTGTATTCTTTCAGAATGTTAAGCCACTATTTCCATAATCCATAACGTAGGCCCTACGTTAGTCGAGGAAAATGTTCTAGTTATCATCAAAAACCATGTTTTTACTATCTTAATCATTAACTATATCATTAATGAGTCTGGGTCTCTTATTGTATTAGTCCACCCAACTGGTATAATTAATATTCCATCCATCCATCAGCCCGTAAACGTCCACTGTTGGTCATAGTCCTCCCCACGAGAATGCCATTCAACACAGGCCCGCGCCACCTGCATCCAGCGGTTATTTGCGATCTTGATAATGTTGTCAGTCCACCTAGTGGGGGGGTCGCCCTACGCTGCGCCGTCCGATTCGTGGTCGCCACTCGAGAACCTTTCTTCCCCAACGGTTGACGGTTCGTCGAGCGATGTGGCCTGTCCATTGCCACTTCAATGTGCTAATTCTTCGGGCTCTGTCAGTTGAACCCGTTCTTCTACGGATTTTCGTATATCGGATTCTATCACGTAGAGAAATACCGAGCATAGCCCTTTTCGTAGCACGCTGAGCGACTTTGAGCCTTTTGATGAGACCAACATTTAGAGACCACGTTTCAGTGCCATATGTCATCGTATAATTAATATTCATATACATAATTTATGGCTGTATGGTAGCGGCTACGAATAACACCAACCCTTACTTTGCTCGTGGATGTCGTAAATGACGACTAAGAGCCTTATAACGACCTGGGCCAACTCCATCTGATGCCGTTTGGTCAACGATTATATTACCAAGGAGGGTTGACGTCTGGCAAGCGGCCGGTCATAAAACGATTGCCAATAACTTTTACAATGTTTACTATGAAAGAAGAGTGCATATTGTTTCGACCTCAAGTAATTAGGATAAGAGTAGGAGAATGATGATGATACATAATTAATGGCTATATTTTCCATGTATTGATGAATTAATAATATAATTGAACCCCATCTTGCCCATGGGTGGTGTCGTATCTCGTAAGAGATGCTAAAGATATTAACACATATCATCGATGTAAGAGAAAAAAATCTCGACAAAAAGCCTGTGTCTGCTTGAGTGACTTTGTACAGCAGGTCAAAAATTATAATAACATAGATAAAATATAATTAGACAAACCCGCTGAGTTTCTTGCCGGATCTTCTCAGTAGCGGTCTCATTCCAATCTGGTGGTAGTTTATTAGATTAACTTTAAATATATAAAAATGACAATATGTAAGTGCCCTCGCAAGGTTTATGCATAATAAATGAATTTCAATTTGAAAAAAAAAAAAATGAATTATTATGAACGAGTCTCGGAGAGTCTCGAGGAGCGGGAGAGAATTGTCAATATAGGTTACTGGGTCTCACAGTAATCTGCTGTCGTACGAAATGTGCAGATGGGTCGCCATCAAGCAATATCCTCCCAAAAAAGGTGATGATGATTAATTTAGTTTATGTAGTGGCAATTAAAAACTAAAGTAATATTTAGGTAGGTATTGTATTTTATATACCATCCTTGATTCAATCAATTCTTAATGATAAAGAGCGATGAGCGATAGAAACTTACGAGTCTAATCGCTGTAAAAAATCTATAGCATTAAGGTCTTGTACCCTAAATAGTAAATGTCATCATCCATCATGGATGATACAATCACTTAATCACCTCCAACGGTATCTGCATCAGATAAACAAAGTTGATTATGCGTAACCAAGATTTAAAACATTAAGTTTATTATAAAGTTGGCCATAAAGTTAGTCAAGATTTTCCCGAATTTTGAAATGATAAAATATTTCTATTCAACATCGTTTATATGAATAACGCTGTAAGCAGCGCACGGCTTTTCTTTTATAAGATTAAAAAGCTAAGCATATATATATTTTTTTAATTGGCTATAGATTTACTGATTTCATCATTAGAATTTGATCGCTATGTAAGGTCATAGTGTTAGTCGAAATTAATCTTATGATTTTTATGACTCCCGCGCAAAATTAAAATAAAGATGTTGTTTGTATTCATCACCAAATAGGTCATACTTAATATGTTAATGATCATAAAAAGAAAGAAGCTATTTCATTTAGTTGAACAATTACTCAGACTAGCAGACAGATCTATAAACAGACTTGGTTTGGGTAATAAATATTACTTATCCACGAACAATTTTAGTAGTGGCAGGATCACAATGTTGACTGTCTTCTCTCTTTTTACGGTTCGTTCTAGGTAGTAGCACATTCTTTCAAAAAATCGACGTATAAGCAATTTACTCTTCCTTCGGTGAGCGTAAGCGATTATAAAAGCATAAGCAATAAAAAAAGAAGGCTACAAAATTATGCCAAAGTTTAGCTCTGTTAAATCATCATCATTCTTCTACTCTTATCCCAATTACTTGGGGTCGATACAATATATACTCTTCTTTCATATTACATATTGTAAAAGTTATTGACAATAGTTTTATGACCGGCCACCTGCCAGACGTCAACCCTCCTTGGGAATGTAATTGTTGACCAAACCCCATCAGATGGAGTTGGCCCAGGTCGTTATAAAGCTCTTAGTCGTCTTTTACGACATCCACGAGCAAAACAAGGGTTGGTAGTATTCGAAGCCTCTACCACACAGCTAAGCTTTTAGCTTAGCTCTGTTAGATATTAGTAAGTAATTCAAGAATTAATTAGAACATTTAAGTCATCTTTATTCTGCTTTTATCCGAATTATCTTGAGTCGATAATACATAGATACTCTTTTTTCATTACACTATTTATGACCAGCTATCTGCCTACAGACAACTATCGATAAGAATATTATGTCAGTAAATATAACTTTAATAAGTGTTTAGAATCTTATAATAAAAATATTATTAAAAACCATAATTGTCGTAAATATTTAAAACGCTGTAAACAAATAGGCAAAATATATCGTTCAAATAAAATTAAAAAGAAAATTCTATCGATAATATACACATTATTTGTCAGCTTATAGACAAGTATGTTTTTTTATGGTTTAACAAGATTTGGTATTTTTCTACTCAAAGCCCAATTATTGTTTTCAAATTTTGTCATAAAGAAAATAACTACATATGTGTAAAGATTATATTTTGAACATATCTGCTATTAGCAGGGTATACATGAGCACAACGCCGCTTAGTTTCCAATTCTTCGATATAAATAAGTATCTAAAAGGGAACATGCAAGGTAGACTACCAAAGTCAAGAAATCGATAGACGCCTAATAGGTAGAAGAGGTACAATATGCCAGATTAAGGGGTCCCGTAAATTATCTAAACCATAGCCTTTTTGTTTGCGGTGGGTCATCGAGTGGTCACGCGCCGCCAAATCGGTCCGGGGCTGCGGAAGAGGCGGCGCGCAAACCCTACAAAGCGCCTCTCTTCGCCGTGCGAGCGGGCCACCGGTACCCGATCTTTGTCTTCGGTGGCCATCCAAACCATAGCCTGTCAAAAAATAACCGAAATAATAATCTCTTTCATATTAAAGTTGAAAAGTAATGCATCCTTATAGTGCGGGAGACTACCAACATTTAACTTAACGGACACAAATTATACCCAGACTTAGAAAAACAATTTGTGCACCGCATAAAGTGTTACCCTATGTAGGGATCGAACCCACGACGCTGTGGTACGATAGATACGTTAACCACTACGCCATTTGAGCAATCAATTAAGTATTAGATTAATAGTTCTAATTTAGATCTTCTCTTTTCTTCATCTTTCAAATATATACATATTTGAAAGAGAGATTTGAAAGATGTAACATATATCGTATATTTATCTGTAAAAATATTTTCAAGTCCAAGTAAATCAAAATCTTTATGTCATTCATTTCGACCCTCACTTACCGATGTCAACGGGCTCAATGCAATCGCGTCGCGTTGCTAAGCCTACCAGTTTGTAACATAAGAACGTTGTCACCGTCAAGTGTAAGGTAAATCCCTTGATTGACGAAATTTTGCCCCCTAACGTTTGAGGGTTAAGGAGATAGGTGTCTTGTTTCTTAGAGTTCTCCTTTTAATGTGCGAGAAGGTTTCGTCGTTACAGAGTTTCCGTGGAAATGAAATCATAGGGGGGGAATAAAAGATTACGTTGTTCCTTTGTTTAAGCATATAAAGAAGCAGGTTTGATCTTATAAAAAATATGTATAATATGAAATTATAGCTTATTACGTATTAAAAGTTTTGATGAAACAATTTGAAATTATGATAAAATTTTAAAATAAAAATTTACAACTATTAAAATAATTTTTGACAAAAATAAGAATATACGAGTAAATTAATGAAATATTAGTTTTTTTTTTTTAGTCTTTCTCAGACAAGAACGTAAATGAACCGATATACCTAGTTACCTTATTTCTATTTTCTACGTACAAATTTTTATTTTAAATCGCAAGTACTTGATTAAAATATGTACTGACTGTTGTTTTCGTTGTTTTAGTTTTGTTATTTAGACTAGAAATTAGCATTTATATAACACAATACTCACTAAATTACATTGTCTTTACATCAGAATCCTTTGATTAGAATACTACCTACGAAATTCTGTAATTTAGACAATGTCTTAGAATTTCAAACAAAGAGTTGTTCGTGCTCCAAAAACTATACAACAAAAACATAATTAGGTACGTTAGTTGGCAAAACAAAGGAAAATGTTGGAAATTGTATTTTTTTATCTGTCTATGACAGTCACACCGGGTTACATAGTCGGCCGGGTTTAATCTACAATGTTTACGCATCGTTTAAGTTCAACTACCGAATATGTTGGAATGTGTCCCTTTTTTTGTATCCCATTTATATTCCAATATTCCCAATTATGCTGCTTGTTGCCTATGTACATAAATACTGGGCAGTAATGAAATTTCGTTACCCGACCATCCCTAATCCGTATTAATATGAAAGAAATTATATCGATAAAATTTATGATAAAAGATATATTAAACAGTGTTTAAATGTTTAATAGATTTTATTCCTTGGTTTACTTTTTTTATAGCTTATGATGACAAACGAGCAAGCAGCACACCTGATGGTAAGTGTCACTGCCGCCCATGGACATTTGCTATACCAATGGTATAGCTTAGGCCGCTACCTACCAATAAAATCCCCAAACCCACCCAGTTGGGCTTCCGACTCTCTCGCTCACCAAACGAAGCGCAATAGTACATTGCCACTATTCAGACGTTGATCTTCTGCGAGAGTGTGGTACTATCCTGGACAGACCGGCCCGCGGCTGTAGACAGAAAACTGTCAACAACGTAGTCCTACCACTATTGGACTTCTGTCGTATTATGATATTATGTATTTAAGTATCTTGGCCGTCTCCAGCGATACCATTTCTTATGATTATAGTCCGACTACATTACGTCTAAATCAACCGGGACGACGAGAGGACAGATTGTGACCCCATAAGCCTGCCGTATTACTTACCATCAATAGAGCGGGCCACCGAAACCGTATACTTGACCTCGTTGATCCAATCAGTGGGTTAGCTATGGCCTTCCTGATGTTTGCGAACAGATATTTAGTCTGTTTACTGCGGTCTTGGCTAGGGCAGCATCAGTCGCGGTCTTCTACGGTACCTGTAGACGAGAAAGAGCGACAACACGTTATCAATATTCGTTCCAGTCACCACTCGGATAAATTATCTTAGGATAAATATAAAGACGCCACTGCAAACAAAGATCGGGTACCGGTGGCCCGCTCGAACGGCGAAGAGAGTTGTTTGCAGGGTGGGTCTATGTGGTTGCGCACCGCCTCTTCCGTCGCCCCGGACCAATTAGGCGGAGCGCGACCAAGTCCATAGCCCACTGCAAAAAAAAAGGATAAATATAAAGACAGTCACTACATCTGTAAAACAGTTCAATAACAACACAAAAAACATAAACACTACTTAAATGGATTCATAATACAATAATAAGAGTATATTGCACAATTATGAAATATAATACAATTCGAAATTACAATTTTCCTAAAGCGTAGAAAATTACATCCATTAATAAACAAATCGAATGCATTGTTAACTTCATAAAGGAATATAAACAGCTAATGCTTGCATTGGTACGCCATATTATTGGCTGTTTACTCGGCTATTTACCTTTCTAAATGGCCGTCAAACGAGAACAAACTGTTATTAGAAGCGTTAACGCAGCGGTGTATCAATTTATTATATTACGTAGGTGGAAAAAGCAAGTTCTCTGTTACCGTGGGAAAACATGGAAATCACTATAAAAATACCATTAAACTTAATCTGCGGTCGAGTAAAGCAAGGGTTAATAAAAGTGACCTCTATTAAGTTACATAGCCGTAAAAGTATAGGTCGCTTTCTGAGATGTCAACACTATATCAAAAATTTGATAACATTAATGTTTGGTATTTTCTTTTTGTTCACAGTTTTAACACTATTATGCGTCATTATTTCTTATATTTTCGCAGGACGGATGAATCGTGGCAGACCCAAAAAGAGATGGATGGATTGTGTGAAAGAGTATATGTGTATGAAAGATGTAAGGGCAGATATGACGGCTGATAGAAACGCATGGATGGCTAGAAAATGTTGTGCCGACCGCACTTAGCGTGGGAAGAGGGCAAGCAAATGATGATGATTTCTTATATTTTCGCAAAGGTTGTAAAAATTTTCCGAAGCGTCACCAGAAATCACCGCCATAGTCAGCATTGTTCTGAGAAACTGATAGGATCAATTGCGTTCATCAACCCGCCTACTAAACATAGCTATTATATCATCATTATGAGGCCTTTATTTAACAATGAACCTCAATGGCCTAATAAATAAAATATTTTTTAGATAGATTGACGCTTTTGTCGTCGAAAAAGTAAGCAAATTAACACACAATATTTCTTTGGTTGATTTTTAATTTTTTATTGCGTGACGTAGTTATTTGTCGCAAATGGCTATAATAACTTTACCCAGACTATTGGCTGAGGACTCTCAACCTGAAAATTGAATTAGGAATGGACTCTCATTTATATCAAACATTATTTTAGAGTTTATGAAGGTTTTTTAGAATGGCAATTTTATATGTTGACACAATTTAAATCTAGGAATACTTTGAACCAAGAATCTAGTGACGATATATTTCAAATACTATTCAAATAATTAAATATCAATGCGGTGAGTAAGGCTGTTGTCGTTTATTCACTTTAAAAAACTGGAATATGTATATGGTGACGGAATAACGACAAAATTCACCAGATCTTTTCTTTACTCTGCTGTAAAAGACGACGAGGGGATATAATGTGCTTATATCATATTAGATTGGTCACGTACTGAAGGAAGGTGGAGTCAAGAGTCTCCGAAACCGGCGAGCATGTATGAAGAGAATTATGAATGTTGAGGAAGCGACTGAAGTATGCAAGGATAGAGTTTTCTGGCACTCTGTTCTCTCTACCCTGCAAGGGATATGGCGTGATGATATGTATGTATGTATGTATATCATCTGTGCAAAGTAAGGAAAACTGTTCGTCGACGGGGGGGGGGGGGGGGTCCCCGAAAGTCTAACCCACCAGGCTGGCCACGGATGTTAAGGAAGCGGTACCAGTGACTGGTCCTATGGCGATGGAGAACAAATACTAATTATGGGACCACACGCCTTTCGTCGCCCTGGACGGAACGGACGATCTGAGTCCAGACCATAGCCTGCCAAAAAAAGCGTGATATCATAGATAAACGTTTCTTCTATTGTAGTATAGGCTTGAGATCAGCAGAGGATATATATGAGTTGATACAGTGCGTAAACATTTATAGTGACGAATTAAAATATAAAATGCAATGGAAAATTTTTCCGTGTGATGACTGAGTAAGAATACAATTCACCACCACACATTTATCCGCTCACATCTTAACGATGGGTGATCGTAAAAGACGACTAAGGGATGTAAAGCGCATAAAACATCTATGCAAGAGAAGGATAACTCAAAACAAAACCCTATACCAACACGTCTGACTAGCGTGGTATAGTAAGTCAATTTCCCTCCCATTATGGAGAAGGCTCGAGCCAACTGTGTGACAAATATGAGCTGAGATGACGATGAATGGAAAATTATTTTTACCTGCTTATTTTCCTTGAGAGTCGTATAACTGGCGAAAGGATCAGGAATATGAGCACCAGCACTCCCTGAAATGGACTCTGGTCAGGTGAACAGATGAAACTCCATCCACGCTCGCTTCTAGAAAACAAAAAGGTCAGCTGTTAGGCAATCTAATTAACTAGAATATATCAATGCCATTGAAAAATCTGATTCTACATAGAGTATCTTTGCTATTCTGGTCTGGTCTTTCGGTCAGAATAAAAATCGCAAAAAAAAAATTAGTTTAAACGAATCTGAATATTTTTTTGCAAACGAGCAAGCAGTACACCTAATGGTAAGAGTTACTGCCACCCATGGACTTTTAGGGCCGGGCGGGCCACCGAAGACAAAGATCGGGTACCGGTGGCCCGCTCGCACGGCGAAGAGAGGTGTTTGCAGGGTGGGTCCATGAGGTTGCGCGCCGCCTGTTTTGTCGCCCCGGATCGATTTGTCGGGGCGCGACTACATCCATGGTCCACACTGCAGGAAAAAAAAAATGGACCTTTAGGGCCGCTGCCTACCAAACAAACCCCAAACCAATCCAGTTGGGCTGCCGGCTCTCTCGCTCACCGAACGAAGGGCAATAGCACATTGCCATTGCCAGACGTCGATCTTCTGCGAGAGTGTGATACTACCCCGGACGGACCGGCCCGCGGCTGTAGACAGAGAACTGTCAACAATGTAGTCGTACCACTATTTAATTTCACCAGTATACTTTAGAAGATTTAGATTGAATGTAATTACATTTTCGTAGTATTAAAGTGAGTTATTAAACTGAAATCCACCAATATTTTCTGTTTATGGTTCATATAACAAGATTAAAAGTTTCCCAGTACAGTAAGTGCAACAGTAAATAGCAGTTTTTAATTAAGACGATGGTAACGATGTAAGAGGACTGATTGCGGGTTGGCGGGCGGTTTAATGTCCATCATATCTTTTAGACTGAAGCATTGAGCTATATAGTGAATATGCCCGCTCCCTCATAAAAGTGTTATGAGTTCATTTCTAGATGCTAGAACCACTCCCTATATAGTGAGTTGTAAAATTCAGACTGCATTGTGAAACTTGACAAGGAATTAAATGATGTAATTGTGCACTTTATTCTCTTGATACATAGTTGTCATTTTATATTATTTGGCTATTTTAATAAACTTCAAAAAAAGGATAAAATTATTAGTATGTGTATATCGCCTCTTTTCTTCAATAGTGTGTTATCTTGAAAAATATAATTTTAGAGGAGTCTTTTTCAAGTTTCAAAAAATAATTGTTTCGTAACGAATATTTTTTAGCGTAAATCTGATATAAATCACATGATTTAATTGTAGAATAATGAACTAATTAAAATCATAGATTTATATATCGATTATTTTTTGAAACTTGAAAAACACTCCTCTAAAATTTCATTTTTCAAGATAACATATTATTGAGGCAATGAGGCGATATTAAAGATGAAATTATAAACTGTTGTGTCACAGTTTAAAAGCACAAACCTTTTTTTTTCTTTGCTAATGGTGGCAAACGAACAATAACAGACATGATGGTAAGTGTGACTGCCACTCATGGACCTTCGTAATACTAGGAGTATGGTTGGGCCGCTGTCTACCAACCAAAACCCAACCGGAAATTTGAGTTTACGGCTCTCTTGGTTGCCGAACGAAGGGCAATAACACGTTGCCACTGCTCAGACGTCGATTTGCTGTGTGCTACTAACATGGACGGATCGGCATGCGGCTACAGACAGAAAACTTTCACAGTGGATCTACCATTACTAAAAGAGCCTAGATTAAGACTTTAAATTTATTATTAATTTAGATTATAGCTATTATTCGAGTATTTATTAGTGGTAGGACCATGGTGTTGACAGTTGTCTGTCTATAGCCACGGGCCAGTCCGTCCGGGGTAGTACCACACTCTCGCAGAAGATCGACGTCTGAGCAATGGCAATGTGCTGTTGCGCTTCGTTCAGTGAGCGAGAGAGCCGGAAGCCCAACTGGGTAGGTTTGGGGTTTGTATTCGTAGGCAGTAGTCTGGCTGTACTCCTGGTATTGTACTTACCATCAGGTGTGCTTCTTGCTCGTTTGCCACCAAAAGCAATAAAAAAAAACATAATTTATTTGAAACTCAGTATTATAATTTTGCAATAAGTAATAAGGAACCCAAGTACGTTTCAAAATTATTACGAGCATGTCACATTAATACCAAACAAAAGAGTTTTGAACATGTCTTCGTATAAAACTCATACCGTATACATATATTAATAATTGTAAATTATACTCCCCAACTTCAAACATTTTATGTAAAAGATATTCACAGAAAATTTTCCACGTAATATCTAACTAAATGTATTTATTTAAAACTTTCTATTGCATGAAGATATAAACTTTCTTAAAATTATTATCAGTGGCAATGTGAAGTTGAAACAAATCCTTAGGCGTCGTACTTGAGCTATTGTAAACGTGTCGAGGGGCAGATAAATATATTGTGTGCCCCTAAAAGCGTAAGAAATCCGTAGATTTGTAAAGTTTCCCCCTTTTATGATGGGTGAATCGCCCTGCCAATGTTTTCAGCTTGATATGAAAAACTTTATACAATACCTCATGTATTTTGGATTTTCAATCTTATAGTTATTGTATTACAGCTTGTTTTTTATCTGATTTGTTATTAGAAAAATTCATTTGTGATGTTAGTCGACAGTCGTTTAACATATCTTAGTTTATGACTAAATAGAATGGCAGACAAGAAAACTATTTATAGGTTCTTAAATTCCAGACAGATTGCACGTTTTATTCAATGTCTTAATAGAATTTGAGGTTAGTAGTTTTGTTTATTATAGTTGTAAATATTCTATTTTATTTTCTTAAATTATTTATGTATAATTTTCGTATACCTTCCTACGTGGGCTTGATTTGAAATATAAATTTTATACAGATAATACTCATTATTACTAATATATTGTGAATTTATATGAGTATTTATTAGTTTTTGTATAAAATGTTATAAGGTACTCGTATATACATAGATGCTATCAAATTGAAAACGTGGCGTCACTATTATGTGCTATTTATAAAGAATATAAAGTAAAAATGACTTAAAACAATGCTCATTATAATAAAAACTTTACTACTGATATATAATTAAAAATTACATTTAACTTTGGAGTAATAATACTTCTTATAATATTTTCTCGATATTTATATGTACTAATTATAACTTGATTTATATGTACTAATTATAAATTGATACAATTAAAATAAAAAAGCACTCTAGAAAATTTTTCAAAATACAAAGAACAAAGAAGTTTCTGAAGTTACTAATTGTTAATTTGAAAGTTGTAAACATTTTTTTTTCATTAATGATGCCGATGAGAATAATAAAATACTTTTTTGAAGTTGAACCAATTAGTCTTTTTTTTTTATTTAGTAATTTTGAATTGAGTGTTACCGTGAAAATGTCACTGCTTCAGCTGTCGCCAACAATTTGTTATAATGACCAGTAGCGCCCCCTAGTGAGAAAAAGCCGTAACAAATCTTAGACGGTAATTTTTCATGTCGTAACTGCGATAAACGAGCGGTCAGGTGTTAGAATGATTAGTAGCCTTCGTCGTTTCGCCGGTGCCTTCCTGATGTTGACAAACACAAGTCAAATTATTTCTGGAGTCTTCTTTATTAGTTTTTAGATAACAATTATCTTTTTGATAATTAACGTACTATTTTCTTTTGCTTTATCACATTCCAGGAGCCGGTGAGTTCGACTATATTAAGATTCTTTAAACTTGACGTCACTTAATGTATAATAACACACTGAATGTGTTTCTTTTAAATTATACTACATGAATACTTAAAAGATATTAATTCACAGTGGTATAAAATATTTGACTTTACAATTGCAATAAAAACCATTGTAGAACAAACAAAGGGAACAAAGTATGTTAGCAAATAAACAGCAAATAAAACAATTGCCTCTAGTCGTCGAGTAGCTGTTTTAATTGGGGGTGGAAATTGTGATTAATACCATCAGATAAGCAGAATGCCGGTCGCACGAAGGAGAGAAAAAAAAACTATAGGCTTTGGTGAAAACACACACACACATTAACCTAATTCGTTTTAATTGCTTAACCTAATCATTGTTAAGGATTTATATGTAGGTACGTACGTAGCTGATGTGTTTATTTTGGTGGTTGATTTATGATTCAGGTTTTGGCCTCGTGTCACGTTAGGGAGTTAAAGGGTGTAACACTGGCGTCAACACTTGTACGCACAACAATATCATTAAGTGGAATTTATTTACAAGTGCGCCAAAGTATTTTATGGCGTTTGGTCATGATATCTCTCACGCTAAGTCATTTTTAGGCATTTTTTTTAAATAGCCTATTTTATCATGATACACTTTTATCATCAGGTGTAGGTAGATAAACTGAATGTAGCAAATCTACATTTCATTACGCAATAGAGGTTGAAGGCTATAAAGATTTCTTCAGAACATTTGTAGGCATATTTTGTTTGCTTCAAAAGTAAGGAAATAAACCTTATATTGTGGGGGACTGGGACAGATAAATCACACCCAAACTCAGAACAACAGTTTTTAGATCACACAAAGTATTGTCCTGCGTAGGAATCAAACCCATGGCACCGACATGGAAGGTCGGCTTTACCTATACGCCATTTGTGCAGTCAAAGAACCTTGATCTAGTTTATGATCGACAACTACTACTAAACCAACGAGATATTTTTTTTTAGCTTTTGAATATCTTCTTATTAATTATGTTTCAATTTTATTTTATAATAACTAACTATAGATAGTATTAAGCTGAATATTGCATTCCGTTTTCGAAATATAACATAAACGATCACATAGAATGAACATATTTACAGTATATAAATCGATCAAATCATTACCTAACACGAACTGAGGTAGTCTTCTGCGTTTATTTATATACACGCCTTCTTTGCTACTAATCTCTTTCATCATGGAAAATAACTGCTTATTATATTCATATTGATGGAGACGGGCTCGCTTTCTGTTTAATTTAGAGTCTTCTTTTTTTTTGCATTGATATTATCTGCTTAGGGGCCGTCCATTAATCACGTGAGGTTTGAAATTGAATGACCAAAATCACGAAATATCACAAGGGGGAGGAGGGTGTAGTAAGATATCATGTGTATTTATTTTTTCGTCAAAAGCTGCGATTTCTAAACTGAAAAGCGGCGTGTAGTGTGACTTTGACTTGCCGTTGCCAGGCAACGAACGAAGTTTAAGTAGGTGATCTGTATAAACACCTTTTTGTGAAGTATAAAAAAGCAAACACCAAGAATATAATGAGCGGCTACTTCTGTGTAAGTACTAAAAATTCACGTGACGTTAGTGGGGGAGGGGGGTTATAGTCTTAAACCTCACCACGTATCACGGGAAAGATCACGTGATTAATGGACGCCCCCTTATATCTTTTAATCGTCTTTTGCGATATCCACGGCAGCAGCAAACATAATAAATTGTATTCTTTTTTTTTATTGCCTATGGTGGTAAACGAGCAAGCAGTACACCTAATGGTAAGTGTTACTATTGCTCATGGACCTTTGCATTACTAACGGTACAGCTAAGCAATTACATACCAACCCAAACCCCCCAGAAAGTTGGGCTTTCAGCTATATTGCTCACCGAACGAACTAAAACAGCATATTACCACTGCTCAGACATCGATTTTCTACAATGTCAACACTGTGGCCGTTTAATATAAAAAAGAAGACATTATGGCCCTATTTTTTTTGTGGTGGACTATGCTGTGGTCACGCCCCGCCAAATCAGTCCGGGGCGACAGAGGTAGCGGCGCGCGACCTCATAGACCTACCATGCAAAGCGCCTCTCTTCGCCGTGCGAGTGGGCCACCGGTACCCGATCTTTATAAGACATTATGGCCCTGCCTCTTAAAATTTACTAATACTCTAATATAATACTAAATTGTCTTTATTCAATAAAATAGGTTCTTATTACATATAAGCTACTAGCAGAACAGTATTAGCTATCCTATCTTTTAAGTTGGATCAAACTATACATACTGTACGAATTTCATTAAAATCGGTTAAGTACTTTAGGAGTCCATCGCGGACAAACAAGGTGACGCGTATTTTATATATATTAAGAGATATAAAATACAGATGTTTTTGATTGTATTCGCCATATTACTCTGAAGTTGAACATTTACACAACAAGACCCCCTTGATATTATGATCATTATTATTTAGATAGTATCACATGGAGTCTCCATGTGATACCGTCTGGTATAAAACTAAAGCCAATAAACTTTTGCAATATGTACGATGAAAATAGAAGACATTGCGTCGACAACAATCGATTTTTTTTATTAAATTAAATAAACCTAGAATAGGTTAGCTTATAAATAACCGATTACGAAACGAAAAATGATGTCACAAGCGGGGTTCGAACCCGCACCTATTGGGAGTCCGCCCCAATCGTGCTGCCACTTACACCACCGTGAACTATTGTAGGACATGCAAATCTCGCTTCTTATCATATTTACGTCTTCAAGGTGACGTGTGCCATCTACCGGACAATGTTTACACATTGTATAGGCTTAATACTTCAAACTTTACAGTTAGAATTGTATTAAACGATGACACAATCTTGTTATTCAAATTACTGAAATTTTAGCATTTAATATGCTTAATTATTTATAAATACACGATTACGAAACGAAAAATGATGGTTCGAACCTCGCTTATGACATCATTTTTCGTTTTGTAATCGGGTATTTATGCTTAAAATTTCAGTAATTTGAATAGGTTGGCTTTGTAAAACGGGTGACAAAGATGACACAGGAGTAGGATACTAAGACAACGCTCTACGAAGTCAAAGTCGGTCGATTGCCTCTTCCTAAAGATGGATTTGCAGTACCTATTTATTGCTGGGTATATATATACAGATATATACTATGCTAAATTTACGAGTTGACATCTGTTCAGGCATTATTAGTGGACGTCCATTAATCACGTGATCTTTTTTTAGCATTTTTGAAGTGAAAACTTCTTTAGGCGCATTGAGCGTTTTTGGAGGGGAAAAACTTATAGATTCGCGTCACCGACATGCTAATGCTAATAGTATATCTATGAAAACTTCTTTAGGCGCGTTGAGCGTTTTTGGACGGGAAAAACTTATAGGTTCGCGTCACCAACATGCTAATGCTAATAGTATATCTATAGCTATGCGAAAACTTCTTTAGGCGCATTGAGCGTTTTTGGAGGGGAAAAACTTATAGGTTCGCGTCACCGACATGCTAATGCTAATTCAAATTCAAATTCATTTATTATGCATAGGCCCTGCGAGGGCACTTACATATTGTCAGTTTTAACATATTATATTAATTCAATTAACTACCACCGGATCGGAAGTAGACCACTACTGAGAAGATCCGGCAAGAAACTCAGCGGGTTAGTCTGTTGTTTTTTCTTTTAAATCTTTTTTATACAAAAAATGGTACAACATATGTAATAAGAAATGGCTCCAGTGTGATGCCCTGCGAACCCAATAGTTCAAATAGAATGTAAAATAACCACGGCTGGACCAGATCCCACAGGCGGCACCGGATCACGAGTTAACTACTAGGGCAGCCATCACTCCCCTCAACCATCTTGGAGGGAAGGGAGAGACCCGCCCCACGCAGCTACCGCAAGAAGACCTTTCAGTGAGCATGACCAATACCATGAGCTACAAACGCTAACCAAAGCCAAATTCGTTGGGCAAAACATATAGTATATCTATACACAATAGTATATCTATAGCTATGTGAAAACTTCTTTAGGCGCGTTGAGCGTTTTTGGAGTGGAAAAACTTATAGGTTCGCGTCACCGACATGCTAATGCTAATAGTATATCTATAGCTATGTGAAAACTTCTTTAGGCGCGTTGAGCGTTTTTGGAGGGGAAAAACTTATAGGTTCGCGTCACCGACATGCTAATGCTAATAGTATATCTATAGCTATGTGAAAACTTCTTTAGGCGCGTTGAGCGTTTTTGGAGGGGAAAAACTTATAGGTTCGCGTCACCGACATGCTAATGCTAATAGTATATCTATAGCTATGTGAAAACTTCTTTAGGCGCGTTGAGCGTTTTTGGAGGGGAAAAACTTATAGGTTCGCGTCACCGACATGCTAATGCTAATAGTATATCTATAGCTATATGAAAACTTCTTTAGGCGCGTTGAGCGCTTTTGGAGGGGAAAACTTATAGGTTCGCGTCACCGACATGCTAATGCTAATAGTATATCTATAGCTATGAGTAGTCAGACTGGCGCACGCGCAGTGGCCTGTGTACACGTATACACTAATACGTTAAATATCTCTGACTGTATCATGTGCGCGTTGGACGTTTGGATGGGTATAATTTCATGAGTTCACGTCACCAACATGCTATAATAGCAGTACATTTATATTCGTAAGTGGACCGTGTTGTACAAGTAAGGTTAAATTGGCAACGTGGAAAGTTCAGGTTTTTATTTAAGTGGTTTTATAGTTTGGATGTTATTGTAATCGTTTAATTAAAGGATTACTGTTCAATATAAAAGTGAGTATTGAACATTTTAATGTTTTTATATAGATAAATGAATAATGAAAATAAAGAATTTATTTTCAAATATTTTCATTATTCATATCAATATTTGCATTTAAAAGTATGGCATTATTTATTTTTAATTGTATTTTTAATATTTAACCTTTATGTCATGAAATGAGTATCATTGTGGTTTAAAGGTTATCTTACTAGCGTGGTAAAACCGATTCCTAGATGTTCGATAATATTTTTTATTTTTATATAAAAATTAGAAAATTATTATTATTTCAATTAGTCTTAAGTTAATAGTTTTCACTTCTATTGGCAGTCCCCATAACTGCCTGTTGTTTAACCCCCCCTCCCCCTTGGTGATACGTGGTGAGGTTTAAGACTATGAACGTTTAGGACTTCGTGATTTTTGTCAAATCCCTCCCCCCCTCTTTCAAACTTCACGTGATTAATGGATGGCCCCTTATACGCGGGATGGTACCCGAATGGGTAACCCGCCGGGCTGGCCACGGATACCCCGGATTCGGTACTAGTGACCGCTCCAATGGCGATGGGAATGCGGTGGGTTATGGGCACCACGCTTACGTCGTCCCGGACGGAATGGAGGGCGTGTGTCTAGACTATAGTCTGCTAAAAAAAGGCATGCTATTATACAAATTCCTACCCTTCGATAATGAACCCATAAGCCTCAAAAAAAGTTAACTAAGCATGACGAATTCAATTTTATTCGTTCGTTATCAGTTATGGTAATGAGTTCAGCAAAGAATTCGACGCCGCAATGCAAAACTATTTTTTTTAACTATTATTGGTGAAACATTAGAAATAAATAAGGCATTTTGCCAGAATACCGATAATATTTCAAATGACATTCCAACGTAACAAAGGTAGAAGTCACGAAACAAAATTAAAGCTTACCATTAATGCTACAACAAAAATCGCATTATATTTTATTAGGTAATATTGCTATTTAGTTTATTTAATATGCCATATCATCAACAATTACATTTGCAAGGAGGATGATGCCAAGCAGATAGCTGGTCATAAAATTATTGCCAAAAAGTTTGCAAGATGTAGGATCGAAGAATAGTATATATATATATATAAATATATATAAATATATATATATATATATATATATATATATATATATATATATATATATATATATATATATATATATATATATATATATATATATATATAAGAGATTTCCACCTATGTATTGACTCATCACGATATCTCTGGAACCATAAGGCCTACAAACCTCAAATTTGGTAGGAATATTTCTTTTGCTGAGTAGAGGTCAGCTAAGAACGGATTTTTTAAATTATATACCTAAGGGGGTGAAAAAGCAGGGCAAAGTTTGTATGGGACAACGTGATTCCTTGGTCCAATCTATTTCAAATTTTGCATAAACATTTTTTAACAGAATTGATGAAAGATGTGATTCATATTTTATTGAGATTTATCTCCTAACTGGGTTAAATAGGGGTGGAAAGTTATTTTAGGGGTGATTTGCTTTAAAGTTGATATCAATAATTCTTAGTAATTTTGATTTAAAAGACATTTTATTTTGACACATGTTTGTAAACTCAATTCGATCATATTCAAAAAACCGGCTAAGAGCGACTCGGAGTCGCGCACGAAGGGTTCCGTACCATTATCTATAAATGGTAAAATAATCATGTTTGTTGTATGGGAGCTTAAATTCTCTATTCGTTTTATTTTAATTTAATTATTTATTTCTAAAGGGAATATATTACTAAATATCCTGTGAATATTTTAAACGTCTACCTATTTTTGTTATCAATATCGAGCAAAAACGAGCAAAAAGATTACCTTTGTTGTGTGGGAGCCCCCTTAAATATTAATTTTATTGTTATTTAGTATTTGTCGTTGTAGCGGCAAAAGAAACTCATCAACTATCACGGTTCATGAGACCAACCTGGTGACAGACCGGCAAAGCAGCGGATGGACAGCAGAGTCTTAGTAATAGGGTCCTGTTTTATCTTTTGGGTATGGAACTCTAAAAAGGTTGATGTCACATAAACGTTCTTCTTCTTCTCTTTGTGTATTGGCAATCAGCTACTTATACGAGCTATTGGTGCCAGTGTCAAGTTATAATTATTTTTACGTTTTTGGTCTTTCAGGTTAGTCATTGTCTAAGTCAAATTGTCACTATCATCAACAGTGCTATGGTTACACTGTTAATGGTATCTTGTGGGAATTTTGATGGAAAACGAAAATCTTGTAAAGTACTTTTATATGATATTCACTACATCCCAGTAGTTCCGCCGCATCATCATCACAGCCCATATATCATCCATGCACTCTTAAATAACTTAACCGATTTTAATCAAATTTGCATAATATGTGTAGTTTGATCCAACTTAAAAAATAGGATAGCTTCCATCTCAATTTATAGTCACAATATTATTTTATTGCAAATTATTTGTCTATTATTTGACAGTCACAATTATCTGTTATCTCCAAACGATTCTAACTGATGGTGGTATCTGTTGACTGGATTGAGTAAGTATTTAATAGATGGCGCTATGTTAAACGTAGAAACGTTTCATATAAGCTACAATTTATTAGCATAACCACCACATGTTACTGAGACTACCTTAGCCACAGCAACGCGTGGCCGGGTCTGATAGTATATATATATATACACACACACACACATTGCGTTTACACCCAGTAATTGGTATAAGAACAAGATGTCAATGATAAAGTTTATTATTATAGTTCGTATTATCACCCCTTCTTTTTCATGTCACTAGACAGTGTTTAAGAGACGTAATAGGATAACATATATACTATTGTCCACTTTGCATATAAGCTTCGCCATGTGAATTCTAAGTAGAATAGTCCCGTGCTGCTTATATTCAGTAGTCATAGGTTCCTTGGACCGATTCCTATTAATTGTGATTTAGGCAACATATTTAGCCTTGTTATAAATTCATTAAATTTTTAGGCTTTTTCTTAAATACTAAGCAAGAAACTAGTTATTTAGAACTACAGCCGTACAAAGAGTATAGGTTTGCTTTTATTTTGTGGAAGTAAATACTGTATGCCACGTTTACTTGTGTTTAAAATACCTCTATTTATCGCTTGAGTGTTTCGTAAGTACAGAAATCTAATTACAAATGAAAACAACTTTAGTATTGCAAATATTGGATTCAAAATTTAATATAATCATTTGCAGAAAATCTAGAACTGAGTAGCAACAATGAACGTATGTCATATTCTGTAAGAGAGTGAAAGTAATAAGCCTCCTCTACTTCCTATCCTCAATCCATTCTCTCAGATCTTAGAGGTAGGCAGCTACGTGGCTATCCCTAGTAATGCTGCAGTTCATACAGCATTTACCACATACCATCAAATGAGCTGTTTTCTGGTCTGCCACCAAAATATATATATGGTAAAAGGTAAATTCATAACATTTTCTGAAGTAAATTAAAAATTAATTCTCAAGTAATGTAAAAGAATTATCTCAATGAGAGATTAGAGTGAGGTATTTTAGATATTTTAAAATACTAGTCATGTGAAGATTTACTAAGTACCTATGCTATTATGGCGACGCCTCGGCAGCTAGTCGGGGCGCCGCGGCGGTTGGTACCCGAAAGGGTTGGTAACCTGAGGGGCTGGCCACGGACGTCAAGGATTCGGTACCAGTCGCCGGTCCAATGGTGATGGGAAAGGAATACGGTGGGTTATAAGACCACGTGCTGTCTTCCGTCACCCTGGGCGGAGCGGACGGCGTGTGTCTAGACCACAGCCTGCCAAAAATAGTTTGCCATTATGAATGAATGAAAAGAGTCCCTTTTACCGTAAACAAACAAAGGGAGATTCAGAAAAACTATACAGACGATAAAGCTAGGCGAGCAATAAAATAGGAAGAAATCCCTATGCCAATGCACTAGATAGTGTGTGATAGCAGGCGGACTCTCTTTATTGTGAAGGAATTTTATTACTAAGCACGGATCAATTGTATATTGGCTATAAACAATAACAATATTAGATAGTTATAAATAAATATTGCAATGATGAAATATTTTATTACTTTTAATTAATATTTCATAATTAATATTAAGTCTCACTGTTCATAGGCAGCTTTAAAATCATGTATACCGTCGTCGCCTAGGCTACATAAAAAGGGTCAGCTAGCGATATGCTAAGTGACCGTTGATAACCGTCACGTGGTTCTCGTAGCTTATTGTACTTGCATGACCACATGTACCGAATTTATAATATATTGACTATTTAATTTTTAGACTTTCATTTTGGTAAATAATTTATAGTGGTTTATTGTTGGACAGATTTATTTATAGAGAATTAAGTACTCATATTACGTAAACATAATTTTAATTTAGAGAAATTTAAAGTTCAAGTAAGATTAAGCGACGAAGATATAATTTACATGTATATAACTCTTAATTTAAGCTGTGTGGTAGCGGCTACGAATACTACCAACCCTTACTTTGCTCGTGGATGTCGTAAAAGGCGACTAAAAGCCTTATAACGGACCTGGGCCAACTCCATCTGATACCGTTTGGTCATCAATTACATTCCCAAGTAGGGTTGACGTCTGGCAGGCGACCGGTCATAAAGCTATTGCCAATAACTTTTACAATGTGTACTATGAAAGAGGAGTACATTTTGTATCGACCCCAACTAATTGGGATAAGAGTAAGAGAATGATGACATAACTGTTAATTTAAGAAAGCAGAAAATATTAATAATATTATGGTAGGGCCCCACTATTGGCAGTTTTCTATTTGCACACACACGAGCCGCTTCGTAGGAGGTAGTCTCACACTCTCTTAGAAAATCGACGTCTGAGCAATGGCAATGTACTATTGCACGTCGTTCGGTGACTCAGAAAGTCGGAAGCCTTCTTTTCTGGGTGGGTTCTGGTTGGTAGGCAGTGATCTATTTAGTTGTACACAATCAAGTGGGCTGTTCGCTCGTTTGTCATTAAACGCATTGTACTTGTTCATTTGATTCTACACATAATACAATACAATTACTTTAAAAAAAAACACAAAGCAGAAATGAAGACTGTCAATAGAAGTGAAAACTTAAACCTATAAAAAAACACAAATACAAAAAACATAAAAAAGCATGCCCAAAGGAGTATGTGACCATACTATAGTCAGCCGTCAAAAAAATAAATATTAAAATCTATTGAATAACTGATAGTAATTAATAATAACAATTTATATGTAGTAAATTATAGTAAACACAGCAAGTTGACTGTATCTTTCTCGCTCGGGTACACTCGGCGGTCCCGAGTTCACCCGATCGAGTCTTTCACTTCAGAGCGTGACGGATCAGACTTACTATAAGTAAGTCTGATCCGAAAAGCCTTCGAAAAAACCTGTGTGCGATGCGCCAAAAAAAGTTTTCACTTCAATTATGCCGTGGTGGTGCTGTTTCTCGTTTAGCAGTTCGCCTGTAAAGGCCTCGGCTTAAAGTTCAGACCGTAAAGAACGTCTAGTCGTTGCTAGTGAGTGGATAGAACAATAGCACTGATGACCTTTGCTTATGACCGTTGTAGATCTGACGTGGGGCACGGTGTGGCTACACTATAGCAATATAACTTAAAGCAATATAAATCAAAGCAATATTACTCTTGCCTTACTTGAATATTTGCCTCCATTCTCTTTCTGTTACCATAATAAATTTATACGTGTCTTAAGAAACATTCTTTGAAAGTTGTTTCTTAATAAACTTGTTTACTTTTCGTATTTCATAAACATTTCGTGTATTACGATTAATTTCTTTATTTTTCACAAACTTTTAAATTTCATGATTTCAACATAATCCCTCGTTTGAAATAAAGCTACTTTTACGGATTCAATCGCGTTTGTATTTGATTTTTTATTGCCCAACGTTTCGAACATTTTACAGTGTTCATGGTCACGGGAGGATTAACGTGTCTTAAGTCCAATAAGTCATCGTATTGCAGAATTTTATATTTACTCACTACAGTGTCAATTATTAAATTTTGAGCCACATTTTTAATACAAATTCATTGTTATATATTTAGCTCATATTACTGCAAAGTTTCATCAAAATTCGTTCCGTACTTTTTGTATGAAAGAGTAACAAACATCCATACAAACTTTCCCATTTATAATATTATAATGTTATATGGACTAGGCTACCCGAAAAGTTTTATTAACTAGTAAAATTAACTAAAAATAATGCATGTAGTTTTAAATGCTCCGATGGTTCGGACCATGAAAGAGAAGAACATGGTACATACATACATACATACATACATATCATCACACCATATCCCTTGCAGGGTAGGCAGAGAGAACAGAGTGCCAGAGAACTCTATCTCTGCATACTTCACTCGCTTCCTCAACATTCATAATTCTCTTCATACACGCTCGCCGGTTTCGGAGACTCTTGACTCCACCTTCCTTCAGTACATGACCGATCTGGTCTAGGTAGGTTAGTCTCGGTCTCCCTCGGTACCTACATCCTTCCACTTTCGCACTGTATATCTTCTTAACCAGACGTTCGTTCGGCATTCTTTCCACATGTCCGAACCATCGGAGCATTCCCTTTCGCATCTTTACACCAATACTCTCTTTCATACCTACTCGCTCTCTTACGTCGTCGTTACGAATGCGGTCGGTCAGCCTAACTCCACAGATTTTCCGAAGAGATCGCATTTCGACCGCATATATATATATATATATATATATATATATATATATATATATATATATATATATATATATATACATATATATATATATTTATATATACATATATATGAAGAACATGGTGAATTAAATATATTATGTATTCATATTCGTAACGATATACATGCATTGGATATATTAGCAATGCTAAATACCTATTAATATTTTAAAAAGAACTTTAACGAAGTTTCTATTTTATCAACTTAACTAAAACTTAAAGCTCACGTCAGTACTTATGGATAAGGTAAAAAGCTTTGTTTTTTTTTTAATACCATTATTTACTTTTACGATATAATACACTCAACTGTGTTAACAACATGAATTATAAATGTTCTGTGTTGCTATTATTGTGAGTCATAACTTTAAATTATAAAAAAAAAGTATTGTGTTGTAGTAATAAAATTATTATTTTTATGCTCATACTAATTTATTTCACATCATCCCAAAAAGTTGTACACGCTTTTTCAATACATATCATTGGGGTGTTTGCCAATGATAGCTGAAATATAGGCAAAAGCCTAGTTTGGTTTATCATTCATCATTTCAGCTCATATATATCCCACTGTTGGGCTCGAGCCTCATCCATAATGGGAGGGAAATTAACCTACTATACCACGCTGGTCAGACGTGTTAGCATAGGGTTTCGTTTCGAGTTTTCCTTCTCTCGCAGAGATGCTATAAGCCTTCTACATCCCTTAGTCGTCTCTTATGTTCACCCACGGGTAAGAGGGGATGGTGAATTGTATTCTTGCTCCGTCATCACACGGAAGACACACTAGTTTGGTTATCGAAGCTTAATTCATTGATTATGCTTAAAACATGTACTCTAGCATAAGTTACTACTGTAATATGTATTTAGTATGTTGGTAAATAAAGATTAGTATTCATCCTCATCATCATTCCCCTACTCTTATCCCAATTACTTGGGGTCGATATAATATGTACTCCTCTTTCATAGTACATATTTTAAAAGTTATTGGCAATAGTTTTATGACCGGCCGCCTGCCAGACGTCAACCCTCCTTGGAAATATAATTGTTGACCAAACGGCATTAGATGAAGTCGCCCTAAGTCGTTATAAGGCTCTTAGTCGTCTTTTACGACATCCACGAGCAAAGTAAGGGTTGGTAGTATTCGTAGCCGCTACCACACAGCTTAAATAAATATTAGTATTATTGTATCTCCTTTTAATTCACGGGATCTTCCATAGGGAAGATGCCCGGTCCTTTGGGAGGCTTACATGGGGATATGGATCCAACACGCAGAGGCCTTTGGAGAAATTTAATCTAAATATTGGGATGGGACACCTACCGATGACATTCCACGTCTGCACTAAACATACGTGGAATGCCAGCAGTAAGTGTAAAACTATTGTATGATGATGGTATCTAATATATGAAATATGGGAGTGGGTGTTTAGTGGACTGGTTCATCTTAAATCTATGAATTTATAACTGTCGTCTGCCTTCAAACCCATGTTAAGAGCTGAACGGTGGCAGACGGTGACTCGCCAACTCACTGAATGGGCCCCCTAAATAGTTGCCACAGACACACAAGTCATACGGGCAACAGAGGGCAACATTGATGTAAGTGGCTAGGGGTGCCGAGCGGTGCGGCGCCGGTTTCACCATTGAGTCTGCGATAAACAAACTCATGGTTTCCCCATAATTATGCCCTTGAAAATGACACTTCCACCCCCGAGAATATAGCTCTGGCGACCCCTCTCTGATCAGCTGTTTAAGGCAAGCCAGAGCTGAGACTCCTTCGGGCACTCTTCGGTTTCCACTCTAGCCAGCCAATGAAGGCCAGCTGGAGACGAGTCCCTGATCGACTCTCTGGAGTATTCAGGACCGCAGTGTCGCCACTCACATTCAGCTCGCCACAAGCTGCCCTGCGGTTTATTGGCTTTCCTGTAAATCTTGTGATACATTTTTTTTTATATCAAAAGAACTTAGGGAGCCAAATAATGTTCCTCCGAGTTTTGCGTTAGCCTCATGGTGAAGTAACGACTTTATTATTATTATTATTCCCAAGGAGGGTTTAGTATTATTATTATTATGTTGATGATAAGATTTGATAAATCATTATCAAAACAGAAATACCTAACTTAAATGTAAAAATGTTATAAGCATTGTAATTTATACTTGTTTTTTTTTCGTCTCAGTCCATTTACATTTAACTATTGCGCCCGGGCCTCTTCGGGTTAGGAAATTGATCTACCACCATGGGCAAATGGGTGAGTATAGAGTTGTATTATGAATTTTCTTTCTCTTGCATCGATGTTATCTTTATATGTATAAGTCATCTTTCATAATACCTACACACACACGGATAATCAATAATAATTATTATTTGAGTTAATTTCACACATATGTTTTTGTTTTTTTTGTGGCAAATGAGCAACAGAATGATTTTTATTTTCGACTTATATAATAATCCAATTGTTGGACATAAGTCTTCTCTAGGTTGCATGCAAAGTTTAGTTAATATACAATCTGAACCAACAGTTTTATATAAGGTAATGTTTTGAGTTTTCCATCTTCTACAGTCATTTTCTTATATTTCTCTACCCTCGTATCACATCACCCATGAAAATCAAAAAAACGTTGTCATCATCATCATCACAGCCCATAAATGTCCAACTGTTGGGCTCGGGCCTCCTCCGTAATGGGAGGGAAATTAACCTACTAATACCGCGCTGGTCAGACGTGTTGGTATAGGGTTTTGTTTTGAGTTTTCCTTCTCTTGCATAGATGTTATATGCATTTTATATCCCTTAGTCGTCTCGTACGATCACCCACGGGTAAGATATGGGGTGGTGAATGGTATTCTTTCTCCGTCACCACACGGAAAGAAAAAAAACGTTGTATTCTTCCTTTAAATAGCTATATTTACTTAATTAAATCAACTTCAATATTGCGTCATTTTTATTATGTATCAAAAAATATTTTAACAACTCATTAGCGCGAGCCCCAGCAGTGTAATGAATGTTTAATTTGAATAATTATATGTATATTTTAAACAAAATTGAATAATTAAACATGACGTGCATACGTACTTCAGTTGCTGTAATTCTTGAGCGTGCGTGGTGCTTTCTTGTGCTATATTACGTGTGTACTTGACGGACACTCATACACAAACATCTATGTTCACCTTAAATACAAACTAAAGTTAAAAATAGTTGTGAAATGTAATCCTAAATCAGCTTGTACATCAGCTTATTGAGGTACATAGTGAACATAGACTTCATCAGAAGGGATGACGCCATAATTGTACACATACATACATACATACATATCATCACGCCATATCCCTTGCAGGGTAGGCAGAGAGAACAGAGTGCCAGAGAACTCTATCTCTGCATACTTCACTCGCTTCCTTAACATTCATAATTCTCTTCATACACGCTCGCCGGTTTCGGAGACTCTTGACTCCACATTCCTTCAGTACCTGACCGATCTGGTCTAGGTAGGTTAGTCTCGGTCTCCCCCGGTACCTACATCCTTCCACTTTCGCATTATATATCTTCTTAACCAGACGTTCGTTCGGCATTCTTTCCCATCTGCTGCAATTTCAATAAAACCTTATAAAATAAAGTGCAATGAGCCCAACCAATTGAAATAAGCGCATACAAGGCACGATGATAAGGATGCGTGCTGTGAATTCTATTTATTTAAAAAAAAATCATTACTATAGAAAATGGTCTTAATCATAAGTATACATATTGCTGGGTTTGGTGGATTTTGCGAAATAAGTCAAATAAAACTCATCATTCTCCTACTCTTATCCCAATTACTTGGTGTCAATACAATGTGTACTCTTCTTTCATAGTACATATTGTAAAAGTTATTGGCAATCGTTTTATGACCGGCCGCCTGCCAGACGTCAACCCTCCTTGGGAATGTAATTGTTGACCAAATGGCATCAGATAGAGTTGGCCTTTTTTTTTTTTTTTTTTTTTTGGTGGTGGGCCATGGACGTCGCACCCTGCCAAATCGGTCCGGGGTGACAGAAGAGGCGGCGCGCAACCCCATTGACCCACCCTGCAAGCACCTCTACTTCGCCGTGCGAGCGGGCCACCGGTACCCGATCTTTGTCTTCGGTGGCCCGCTCGGCGGTATGCCCTCTCGGGCTCCTCTCCTTCTCCTGTCGACGCCCCGACAGATTTCGCCGACGAGGCGTCGTCCTCACGCGGTGGCCTCGCGTCGGGTGACCGGACAATTCCCCGGTCCGATCACCCGAAGCCTCGGTTAGGGCGGCATCAGGCGCAGGTATTCGCGCCTGCGCCGCCCCGGCCGCGGGCGGCGGCCCGGGTCACGGGAATCCTCCCGGGCCCGTTCCGCCGCCTCCTTCTGCGAGATGACAGCCTCGCAGAAGGCGGCGACCGCGTCCCAATTCCTGACGCTGTCGACCATCGCCCTTGCGACAGCCGGCAGCGTCAGGTCGGCACCGATAATAGCGACGAGGTCGCGGCGCTGCCCGTCCCAGCCCGAGCATTCCTCGAGCGTATGTTGCGCCGTGTCCTCGTCACTACTGCAATGATGGCAGCCCGGAGTCCATTCCCTGTACACGACCGTGTGCAGGTATTTCCCGAAACACCCATGCCCCGTTAACACCTGCACCAGTCGGAAGGTGAGGACCCCGTGCCGCCGCTCCATCCATTCCATCAGTACGGGCCGGAGGGCCTCGACGGTAGTGACACCGTGTCTAGGCCTCTCCAGCCGCGTAGCCCAACAGGCGATGACTTCTCGGCGGGCGTCCTCGCGCCAGGTGGCTATCTCGTTAAACGATGGGGAGCCACCCTCTTCGCGCATTGAGGCAACCCGCCGGTAGAGGTCGGAGAGCATCTCCGCCTCTAGGTCCCACGGGGGTGTACCAGCCAATAGGCACGCCGCCTCTGTCGACACCGTGCGGTACCCGCGAATGGCTCTGACCGCCATGGCTCGCTGTGGCCTCCACAGCACCGCCCTGAGCTGGGCGTTCAGAGCCCTCGCCCACACGGGTGCGCCGTACATGGCCATTGAGCGGATCACCCCCGCATACAGCCGTCGGCCCTCGAAACTGGGTCCGCCCACATTCGGCATGAGCCGAGAAAGGGCGGACGCCGCGCCGACCAGCCGGGGAGCAATTTGGCGAAAATGCTCCCGGAACCACCATCGCCCGTCGAGCACCAGACCCAAGTACCTCATATGGGCCTGGATACTGATGTGGATGGAGTTGACGACTAACGAGGCGCCGATGGGCAGCCTCACACGGGGCCCATGGAATAGCAGGGCCTCCGTCTTGTTTAGGGCCACCCTGAGCCCCAGCGCCTCGATTTGCCTGACCATCTCCTCGGTGCCGAGAGTGGCCAGGCTCGCCGCCTCTTCGAATGTCCTGCCCCGGGCTGTGACGAGCGTGTCGTCAGCATAGCAAATAACGCTCAGCCCGGGGGGGAGACTCCCTCTCAACGCCCAGTCGTACCCGATGTCCCACAGAGTCGGCCCCAGAACCGACCCCTGCGGAACACCGCACGACATGGGCGTCCGCACAATGTCCCTTGCGGGGCTCGCGTAGAGAACACTGCGCCCCTCCAAATAGTCTGCCACCAGCCGCCTGAGGTACAGGGGCACTCCATGGAACCGGAGCGCCTCCCTAATGCAGCTGAATGGCAGACTATTGAAGGCGTTGGCGATGTCCAACGACACCGCCAACAGCACTCCTTTGCCGGCGACAACCTCCGCGGCCGTCTGCCTCAGGCGTAGCAGGGCCCCGATGGTCGAACGCCCCCTCCGAAACCCAAATTGAGCGTCCGACAGATCGGGCCCCACCTCCTCCAGGTGCCGGACGATGCGGGCAGCGAGGACACGCTCCAGCAGCTTACCCACATCGTCCAGAAGCACAATGGGCCTGTAGGCCGACGGCGAATCCGGGGGCCGTCCCGGCTTTGGCAGGAGAACCAACCTCCCTTCCTTCCAGCACTCAGGGAACTGTCCAGACGTCAGACAAGCGTTGAACAGTCGCCTGAGGCGAGATTCGAGATGCTCGAGGAGCAACGTCAACACCCGGACTGGGACTCCGTCCGGGCCGGGGGCCGTGGTGGCGGAACGAATCTTCGCCACGGCTGCCCCCACTTCCGACTCCGTCACGGGCGGAACACTCTCGACGGGCTCCCGGTCGTGATCTGGCGAAGCCATGACCGGGGCCGTGTGCTCCGACTGCCGCGGGAACAGCTCCTCGACCACTCTACGAAGGAGGTCGGGCTGGAGGGTCTCGGTGAGGGGGGGGCCCTGCGTGCGAAGCTTATTCAGCGACGCGCGATACGGGCGACCCCAGGGGTCACGGTCGAGACCGTCCAGCATCTCCTGCCAACTTGCGTCCTTAGCGGACCGGATGGCCAGCCGAAAGGCGGTACGCGCACTGCGGTACGCCTCGTAAAGCTGGCCCTCCCGCTCAACGTCGCGACGACGCCGCCGACTGCGGGTGTAGGACCTTTGGGCACTAATGCACGCCGCACGAAGGTCCGCCAGTCTTGGGGACCACCAGTAGACCCCCTGCCTCGGAGGTAGACGCCGCACCCTGGGCATGGCCGCATCGCAGACCTGCGTTAGCGCACTGCGGATGCGGACAGCCTCAACGTCCACTCCGTCCGCTGGGGGTGGTGAGGACAGCCACGTGTTCACGATGGCCGCCTCCGCCAGTAGGTCCCTATCCAGCCGCCCCACAGCCCACCGCGGAAATGCGGGAGCCCGGTCCGCCCTGTGACCCCTGCTGGGGTCCCGAAGAGGGGAGACCTCCATCCGGATGTATCGGTGATCCGACAGGGTCTCCGCCTCCTCCAGGACACGCCAGTTCCTCACTCGTGGTGCAACAGCGGGGCTAGCGAACGACAAGTCCACTATCGACCCACCCTGCTGTCGCACACACGTGTTCACTGAGCCTCTGTTTAGGACACAGAGGCCCAGTGACGCCGCCCACTCCACGATCGCCCGCCCGCGATCGTCCGTCATCGGGGACCCCCACGCCGTGGATTTGGCGTTGAAGTCCCCCAGGACCAGGACGAGGCCCGGTGCCAGTCGCCGTATCGAAGCCTCCAAGGTGGTGAGGGAGGCCCCGAAATCGTCCATTCTCCTGTTAGGGGAGAGGTATACACTGTAGAGCGTGACCCCTCCCCAATCCGCCGCGACAAATTCCTCGCCCCTATCCAAGAGGGATAAGGACGGGAAGTGCCGCTGCGTGGAGGTGACGATTGCCGCGGTTCCGTTCCGGCTGACCACCCAATTGGGGCGATCAGGCACGACGTACGGTTCCGCGACTACGGCTGCACCGATCGACCACTCCGCCATGGATTGCAGGAGGAGATCCTGCGCACCGGCGGAGTGGTTGGTGTTGGCCTGCAGGAGGTGAGTGGACTGGGCAGCCATTAATGGGCCGTGTCCATCATCACCTCCTGGCTTGCGGCGGGCGATCGGGCCGCGCTAGGAGCTGGGGCGGCCGGAGTCGAAGGGCCGCTCCGCCCCTTTGGAGCCGAAGCCGGAGGTCTGCACGCCCCAGAGCCCATGCGGTGCTTGGCAGGCTTATTGCCCGCCGCACACGCGGGGCAGTGGGGCGGGGCGGCGCAGGATGCCGCCATGTGCCCAGTCTGACCGCAGCGGAAACAGAGTCCGCCACAGTCAAAGCAATTAGTGCATGTTGGCCGGGTGTGCCCGACCGCCATGCACTTGAAACACCTGGCAGGCCGGTGCTCCAGCACGATAACTCGCGCTGAGCTCCAGCCCACGAGGAGCCTGCCTGAGTCGGCCAGTTGCCTGACCGACTCCACTGGGCACTGCACCCAGGCGGCACCTACGCCGCCCGGACCGGGCCGGATGACGCCAACCCGGACGGTGTCCAGGGGACACCCGGTTTTCAAGGCAATGGCCTCCCGGATGTGTTCCACCGTCACGGAGTCGTCCAGACCCGAAATGCGCATTTCAGCGCACTTCACGGGTCTGGCGATTTTGACGCCACCCTCCTCGGCGAACAGACCTCTCAACTTCGACGCCACGCTATCGGCCGTCCTGGTGCCCTCGGCCCCAGGGAACTCTAAAATTCGAGCCCCTGTCCGGGCCTTGCGGGTCCTGGCTTCAACGCCTCCTATGTCGGAGACGTCGAGCTCCCGCCGGGCTTTCCGCAGAACGGCCTCATAGCTGAGGCCCCTTTCTGCCGCCTCAGGCAGCACAGTGATCACCACTGCGGCTGTCTTCGGCGGCCGGAGCCCCTTGCGCGGCCTTTCCCTCTTCTTCTCGCCTCCTCCGGCTCCTGCCTGGGGAGCGGCGACCTCAGCGGCGCGCTTGGTCGCCGCTCTCCTCCTCTGACCGCGACTTTTCCTGCCGCGCTCAGCCACCTGCCAACCCTGTTCGGGCGCAGCGGGCGTGCCAGGCGCGGAAGGCGCAGTCGCGGGCGCGCTGGTCGTCGCTGGCGGTGTTGATGCTGACGACGACTGCAGTCCGGCAGGAGCCGGTGCCACCTTCTTCTTCTTCATCGCGGGAGCGGGCCCCTTGGACTTGGGCCCAGCCGCGGCCGCGGCGTAGCTACCCCCCACGCGGCCACCCTGACAAGGCAGCGGGGCGGGGGCTGGTGCCGCATATGGCCGTTTGTCCGCGGCCAGAGGCGGCCGGACACGTGGTTCCGGAGGCAGCCTTGCCTCCAGAACGACCAAGCGCGCATCGACCAGTTTGACTACCGAGTCGATGATGGCGCGCAAGGCCTCGTCCGGCACGCCTCCCACCGCGGGCAGCGGGGTCGGTGTTAACGGCTGGGCCGCTATCGGAGCCTGCTCCACGGCGTTTGGTGGGCTGGCGACTGTCGGCGGCGCGCGCTCCGCAGTCGGAGCCGTCTTCGGCGCAGCGGCAACCGTTGGGCGGCCAGCTCCTCGGCGGCCAGCGCAGGCCGGTGACGCGGGTGGCGCAGTCGGCATAAGTCGCGCCATCTGCGCCTTTAACTCGGCCACGTCCTTGGCGAGGAGGCGGTTTTCCCTCCTCACCTCGGCCAGCTCCGACTCTAGGCGGCGGTTCTGGGCCCGCAGGCCTGACACCTCGCCACCAAGGCGGGCGTTTTCGGCCTGCAGGGCCTTCGCGTCCGGGGCGCTACCGCTCGCGCGGGCACCAGCGGCCGCCACTTCGGTGGGAGGGATGCCGGACAACACCTCCAGCACCCTCACGGCGGCCGCCTCGTCGTCGGTCCGCTTGCGAGCCTCCGCCCCTCTGCGTACTCCGCCGGCTGGGGAATGGGTCGTCCGACCTGACGCCGCGGCCCCTCGCCCTCTGCGAGAGGCCGGAACTTTGGGAGGAGGCATGATGATAGCACTCCCCTCGGAGTCAGCGCCCGAGCTGCCATCCCTGTTCAGGGGGCGCTTCCGCACCTCCGAGGGGAGGGCCTCCTCCCTTGTCGTCGGGGCCGCAGCCGCAAGACGCGGCGACGACCTGGCGGCGGCGGTTTTCTCCGCCGACCCGCTAGCCTCCTTGGACGGCTCTGCGGAACTATCGCCCTCGTCCATTATATCGGCAGATCCATTCACGGCTCTGCGACACTACTGGCGCCCTCGTCCATTGACGGCTCTGCAGTGGATCTGCCGCCGTCTTCCTCCAGTTTTGCGGTAGCGGCCTCCTCCTTCGCCTTCCGCTCCGCCAAACGCTGCCGGTCCCGTGAGGCACCCTTGCCTGACCAGTTATGCGCCTTCCGCCGCTTCTTCCTCTTCTTTTTGTGGGCCTCTTTCGTCTGTGCCGGGCCCTCGGCGGACGCCTCAAGTCCTGAGGACGAGGCGTCGTTGTCAGTTTTACGTTGGCTTGACAAGGCCGTGATGTGGGAATCCTCTGGATTCCCGTCTTGTGTTGATGTAGGTAAAAGAAAATCCATGTTGATTCCCACGAGTATGGGAGAAAAACCGTCGACCCGGGCAGAGATCCCTGTACCCGGGCAAGCCTACATTTACCAACCAGGGGGTCAGCCGGTACCCTGGCTGGAGCGTGCTAGGAACAGAACAGCCCATCTGCCATGCATCCTCTCGCCGCACGCCAGAACTTAGGATTCTGGGTAATTTCCGAATTCGAAGGTCGAATTCTTTATAGAGGTTGTCTTCCTCGCGGTCCGGGCGGTTAAGCCAAGACCCTCGTTCCTGAAACTACGCCTCACGACAATTTGTCTTGAAGCAAGATATCAGGTTTACGATATGTCGGCGGTGGCATAAGCCTGCCCAGCCCTCAAGTTAATGAGTGACCGGGCCCGTCCGAAATTTCGCGTCCTGTACCGTCTACAACTAGAGGGTCAGGAGCGAATTGGGGCTCTACCCATTGCTGGGGAACCCCCCCTCGCGCCAGAAATTCGCTACGGGCGACAATTCAACAGAGGGATCTGGGGAACTGTCGCCCGCACCCAGGGTACACCACGCGGAGGTTTCTGGCATCGTACCCCAGATAGAGTTGGCCTAGGTCATTATAAGTCAAATCAAACTGTACTGCCAAAATTGTATCCCATTTTTTAAGGATTTATATGCAGATTTTATATTGCTGGCCGCGTTTGATTTTGATTGGAGTACACTATCTAACAGTATTTTACGAAGAAACGTATTCGAACAAATCGTATCAGTTGTGTAAAAGCTATAGAACAGAATTACTTTTTGGTTTTCTAACTCTAGTTTTATGAAAGAAAAAACAGATTTCATACTTCTACACATACATATCATCACGCCATATCCCTTGCAGGGTAGGCAGAGAGAACAGAGTGCCAGAGAACTCTATCCTTGCATACTTCACTCGCTTCCTCATCATGCAAAATTCTTTTCACACACGCTCGCCGGCTTCGGAGACTCTTGACTTCACCTTCCTTCAGTACATAACCGATCTGGTCTAGGTAGGTGAGTCTCGGTCTCCCCCGGTACCTACATCCTTCCACTTTCGCATTATATATCTTCTTAACCAGACGTTCGTTCGGCATTCTTTCCACATGTCCGAACCATCGGAGCATTCCCTTTCGCATCTTTACACCAATACTCTCTTTCATACCTACTCGCTCTCTTACGTCGTCGTTACGAATGCGGTCGGTCAGCCTAACTCCACAGATTATATTATATATTATCGTCATACTTCTATTTTATATGTTTTCTAATTTTGATTAAACTATATATTTTAATAGCTGTGTGGTAGCGGCTACGAATACTATCAACCCTTACTTTGCTCGTGGATATCGTAAAAGATGACTATGAGCCTTATATCAACCTGGGTCAACACCACCTGATGCCATTTGTTCGGCAATTGCATTCCCAAGTAGGGTTGACGTCAGGCAGGCGGCCGGTCATAGAACTGTTGCCAATAACTTTTGCAATATGTAGGACGAGGAGTACATATTGCGTCGACCCCAAGTAATTGGGATAAGAGAAGTAGAATGATGATAATATACATTTTAATAAATTCCGACTAATAATTATCGAGTAATGGAATTTAATTCAAAGTTAAATTTCAAATTACGTGTACATACTACCGTAATGGTATGAGCGTAAAATACATGTAGGTATGCATATGTCTCTTTTGGTTGTTCACTATTTACAATACGGTATATAATTAATTATAACGAAATTAAATCCAGATTAAATTGTGGTTTTTAATAATGAACGCTAGTGAATTCATCGTAATGACGAAATTAAAGAAATGTCTTCCAAAGAGATTTAATTAAGCTCTTGTGTACATTACAAAATGCTGGTTACAAAATTTACAACTAATTAAAATAAGACAAAATTTCAAAGGACCAAAAATTACATTTCCTTTATCTGCGGTAGTAAACGCCATATTAATTAAAAGAGGTTTAAATTTGAATATTGCTTCCGTTTATTTGCGGCTTCTTTCGATTACAAAAGTCTAAGTGTCTCAATGTCTTGCTGGAAGATTTTAATTACGAAATAATTATTTGACGCTGTCAATTTTATGTATTGCGGTTTTTTTTTTGTCGGTGGGCTATGGCGTTGTCACACCCCTCTAAATCCGTCCGGAGCGACAGAAGATGCGGCGCGCAATCCCATAGACCCGCCCTACATGTACCTCTCTACGCCGAGCGAACGGGTCACCGGAATCCGGTCTTTGTCTTCGGTAGCCCGCCCGGCGGTTTATTCTCGTGGGTATCCTCTCGAGATGTATTGCAGTTTAGTAAATAATTCAATGTTTACGAAATAATTGGCAAAATTGTTGAAAGACATGTTATTGTTCCGTTTTTTACCCGACTGAGCGACGCACAGGGGTGGTATTGTGTTTAACAGTCTATATATGTATGTATGTATATATGTATGTATGTATGTTTGTATGTTCCTTTGAAGCACTATACAGACCAAACGCCTGGGCCGATTTTAATGAATCGTACATCAATCGATTCCTCTTAGGCCGGCGAGTTTCACTAAAGACATGTCGTTAGTGGTAATTCAATATGGCGACCACTGGACGCCATTTTATGAAAATGAAAAAAATGAAAGTCAACAAACTATGTCGAATGGGGTATCGTTGAATAGGTATTTAAAAATCATATTAGTTTTCTTTCAACATTTTGCGATTCGACTGACGGTTTAGGATCTATATCGATTTAAAGTTGCGTAACAACCATTGTCACATATATAGGTCTTTAGACTAGAAATTTATGATAAAAAGGACGAAAACTTCGTATGACTGTGCGTGTGAATGTGGATGGACATATACTAAAGTATCTAGTAGGTATATTGGACTACCTAACGTGTCAGACATGAGATATGTCTGACACGGTCGCCCATCTCCAACTTCAAACGATTTAGTACTCAACTTAAGTCGAAAAACTATATATAGGTAGGTACCTCGAAATGCGTACCGCAATGCGGGTTAGGGCGTCCCCCGGAGGCGACGCGTACCGACCCGCCCCCGTCGGTACGAACATCGGCAGTTGCGGCGATGGGGGCCGCCACCCATCACGCCTTGCCCAGTTAGGCGAGTCGAGGAGAACGGAGTGCCGGGTGGGCACGTGGAATGTAAGAGGTTGTGTGGAAGGTAAGTTGCACGAGCTGATATCCGTCATGGCGGACAAACAGCTAGACGTGCTCTGTGTAACAGAGACCAAGCGAAGGGGCAGCGACGCCTGCGATCTTCCTGGTGGCGGGATGGCTCTGTGGTCTGGTGTACCACAGAGCGATCGAGCCAGCATGGGGGTAGGAGTGCTGTTGTCCTCTCGCTTGGCCTCAGGTGTGAAGAATTACGGAATGTATGATCCCAGACTTCTCTGGGTCCGTATAAAACTAGGTGTCACCAAGGTATTCATGGTTGTAGCATATGCTCCCGTAGGATCCTCGGTGGCATCAGACCTAGAGAAGTTTTGGGATAATGTTAGGGAAGTTCTGGATATGGCAGAAACCAGTGAACGCGTGATTGTATGCGGAGATTTGAACGGATGGGTGGGGACCAAGCGTCCCGACTATGAGGACGTACTTGGTCCATTTGGTGATAAGAGAGTGAACGACGCAGGTAGGCTCATAGCGGATGTATGCATGGCGAGAAACCTTATTGTGTCAAACACATTTTTCCAACATAAGGACATCCATATGTATACATGGAGAAGGAATGAACAGAAAAGCATAATAGATTTAATTTTGGTAGACAGTCGCCTCCGAAGCAAAATATTGGACGCAAGAGCCTACAGGGGCCCCACAGTCGACACGGACCACTATCTTGTTATTGCGAGATTTAGTGGTCTGTTCAGAAAGTGGAGGCACTGGCGAGAGCGTGTCCACTTCGGAGGGCTTGAAAGAATAAAGGTTGAAAGGTTGCAGGAAGAGTGTGTAAGAGAAAAGTATGCAGAGGGTGTCCGAGAACGGCTGACGATGGCAAGCCAGCCGCAATCGGACATTGAAGAATGCTGGAGAGTATTGAAAGAGAGTATGGTAGATACAGCGAAAGAAGTATGTGGAAGTTCAAAGAAGCATAGAAAAACAAATGGTGATGCATGGTGGGATGCGGAAGTGGCAGCTTCCGTAGAGCAAAAGAAGAAAGCGTGGCTGGACTATGTCTCTTCTTTGAATCTGAATGACAGTATGACTGAACAGAAGAAAGAAATATATCGGCAATGTAAGAATGACACCAAGGCCTTAGTGAAAGAGAAACGTGATAGAGCAAGTATGAGTGCAGAAGATAGGCTGACTAAAAACTTCGAGGGTAACACCAAACTCTTTTGGAGGGAGGTGAAGAAGTCTCGGGGTGGTTGGTCAGCCTTCAGAATGAATAAAATAAGGTCTAAAGGTGGAGACATTCTTACACAAACACAAGACGTGTTAAGCCGATGGAGTGAATATTTTGGCGATATGTATGCGGATGCTACGGTTGGCGCCGGTGTTGGATGTTGTTTAGTAGATCAACATTCGACAACGGCGTCCTCCGATGGCATCAGTATGGATGAAGTTGAATGGGCGATAAGAAGTTTGAAAAATGGTAAGGCAGCGGGCATTGATATGGTGTCTGCCGAGATGATCAAGCTCGGTGGCTCTTGTGTCTGGGAGGCGTTCCTGTTGCTCCTCAATTTATGTTGGAGCTCGGGAATGGTTCCCAGGGACTGGAATAGCGCAGTCATCGTGCCTTTGTTTAAAAACAAGGGTTCACGTTATGACTGCGCAAATTACAGAGCCATAAGCTTGACCAGTTTGGCAGCAAAAGTGTATGGAAAAATTATTGAAAGGAGAATGAGGATGGTGTCCGATGGTTTACTGTGTGAGACACAAGGAGGTTTCAGGAGTGGAAGGGGATGCATGGATCAAGTGTTCTCTCTGCGCAACATTGTGGAGAAGCATCTGGCTCTAGGTCAGAGGGTTTTCTGCAGTTTTGTGGATCTGGAGAGAGCATTTGACACGGTTGTACGAAAGGAACTTTGGGACATTTTACTGGAGTATGGTATTAACGGTAAACTGCTACAGGCTGTGCAGTCCAGTTACATGGGCTGTAGAGCCTGTGTGCGGCTGGATGATGGAATGTCGCCTTGGTTTGACGTCAATATCGGCGTTAAGCAGGGGTGCGTTCTGTCAGCCAGGCTGTTTATCATATATCTGGATAAATGTCTCCAAAGGTTGAACGATATGAATGTGGGAGTCCAGATGGGCGACTCAGTGGTCACTGCTCTGCTTTATGCAGATGATGCAGTCCTGCTGGCACAGTCAGCGACTGACCTGCAGACCCTAGTCGACACAATGACAGAAGATTGTAAGAAAAGGGGTCTACGCGTGAATGTGAGCAAAACCAAAATAACGGTCTTTGAAAGAGATAAAACCAGAACAGATGTAAGAGTAACAATAGGTAATGATGTACTAGAGCAAGTGGATGAATTTGTATATCTTGGATGTGGATTTAGCCGAGATGGAAGGTACACCACAGATATAGAGGGAAGAGTGAATGCGGGAAATAGAGTGAACGGAGCGTTGGGGCAACTTTTCGGCAGCCACCACCTCAGCCAGAAGGCACGTGTAGCAATACATAACGCAGTGCTTGTCCCAACATTACTGTATGGAAGCGAGAGTTGGGTATGCAGAAAAGAGTATGATAGTAAAATTAATGCGGTCGAAATGCGATCTCTGCGGAAAATCTGTGGAGTTAGGCTGACCGACCGCATTCGTAACGACGACGTAAGAGAGCGAGTAGGTATGAAAGAGAGTATTGATGTAAAGATGCGAAAGGGAATGCTCCGATGGTTCGGACATGTGGAAAGAATGCCGAACGAACGCCTGGTTAAGAAGATATACAATGCGAAAGTGGAAGGATGTAGGTACCGAGGGAGACCGAGACTAACCTACCTAGACCAGATCGGTCATGTACTGAAGGAAGGTGGAGTCAAGAGTCTCCGAAACCGGCGAGCGTGTATGAAGAGAATTATGAATGTTGAGGAAGCGAGTGAAGTATGCAGAGATAGAGTTCTCTGGCACTCTGTTCTCTCTGCCTACCCTGCAAGGGATATGGCGTGATGATATGTATGTATCTGTATGTATGTATGTATGTACCTACTTATTGATAAAAAAAAACTATAGCCTAGCTAGATACTCATAACTAAAAAGAATAAAATAAATTAAAAATATTTAAAAAATTAAAAACCCGACTGCGTAAAAGGCGAACCAAATTACGCACACAATAAAAAAAACTGAAAGGGAAAAAACAAGGACTTAGATGTCCGGTGTGCTATAATTCTACAATATATTATTAAATGAATACTATTGAAGAAAATAAAATATATTCCAATAATGAAACATAACAACTGAACAGTCGGGTTCCATTCCATCCATCCATCCATCCATCAGCCCGTAAACGTCCACTGTTGGGCATAGGCCTCCTCACGAGAATGCCTTCTGTAACGGTCTTGTGCCACCTGCATCCAACGGTTTCCTGCGACCTTGATGAGGTCATCAGTCCACCGAGTGGGGGGTCGTCCTACGCTGCGTCGTCCGATTCGTGGTCGACACTCAAGAACCTTTTTTCCCCAACGGTTGTCGGTTCGTTGGGTTCCATTATTCGACAGCAAATCTAATTTTTCAATGGATCCCGACTGTTCAGTTGTTATGTTCCATTATTAGAATATTTTTTATTTTCTTCAATAGTATTCATTTAATAATATATTATAGAATTATAGCACACCGGACATCTAAGTGCTTGTTTTTTCCTTTTCAGTTTTTTTTATTGTGTGCGTAATTTGGTTCGCCTTTTACGCAGTCGGGTTTTTGATTTTTTAACTAATTTTAATTTATTTACTATTTGATTGCATTACGACGTTCAGCGGTTGGGTGTTATTTATACTCGTAACGATGCTATGTCGCACTCAAAAAAAAAAAATTTTTTTTTGTAACGTCAACAAGAAAGTTTATGTTAGATTAGATATTTTTTATAAATATAATTTGTGTATTTGTATATCGTTTTCTAAGCATAATAAAAAAATCACTCAGTAAATATTTTTGTTTGTGCATGCCTTTGTGTGTAATCACGATTGAAATTGTCACAAATAATAATCAATCCATAAAAATCTTTTTGAATAAATTTTCATTTAGGATTTAGATGATTCTCTTTAGTCTTTCTTATTAAAATCATAAACTACTAGCACAACCAGCCACAACTAGCTTAAAGGATATTTTTAAAAAAATATCAAATTTATTGCCATGTTTTTTAAAACTTTCATTGTGAAATCATCTTAGCCTTTCATCATCATCATCATTTCTGCTCATATCTGTCCCACTGTTGGGTACGAACCTCCTCCACAATGCGAGGGAAATTAATCTAGTATACCACACTGGTCAGACGTGTTGGTATAGTGTTTTGTTTCGAGTTTTCCTTCTCTTCACAGCTGTTATATGCGTTTTATATCCCTTAGTCGTCTCTTACGATCACCCACGGGTAAGATAGGGGATGCTGAATTGTATTCTTACTCGGTCACCACACGGATAATATAAGATAATAATATCTTAGCCTTTATTTATTCATATTTAAATTATAATGTACTTTCTACTTCAATCCAATTCGGCAAAATTTTTCGCCACCACATAACTGTACTATGTCACTATGGCTCTTCAAAATTGTAATAATAAAGTTGGACCAGATATTGATTGTCATAGCAGCAACTGGTTGCCTAACATGCTCAACGAAACATTACATCCACAAATCTTCGAGAATATCTTTGCAGAGAATTTTCAGATTTATAACTTGTCTTGTAGTTTTTTCTTTAGCAACTAAAGCGAGTGTAAATTAATAACTCAGTGACCATTTTACTTTAAAGTGCCAAATAGGCCCAAGATTTAACTATAAAACTTCAGCGTGTATAGAGTTCAGCGTATTTTTTTAGTGTCTTCACTAAGTCATAGATAAATTGTTGTATTTCTAAATTTAAAATGTAGAGAAAATAATAATATATCAATGACATCGCAAGTGAAAATAAATTGAACAAAATAAGTTGTGGAATCGATTCCAAATACAGCATTTATTCAAAAAGAAAAAAGCTACTAGAGAAGCAGCCCACCGTAAACTGATAAGTAAAGTAACTAAAAAAACAGTTAAATAATTTTATAACCGTGAAATTTCTGTATAGACCACGAAACGTGGGCACATTGTCCGTTTACACAGCCGCGACGAACTTTATTATTATTTGCCCGAGGCACGAAAACTATAAAGTGAGCAGATAAGTTTGCGCCATGGAGGGATTAAATGGAAGCGAATCAGAATTGTTTTTAAATTGAACAGGTATTTTGATGCTGGTTATGACATGAAAGGAATTTAATACTGAATTATTTATTGAATTATATAAGCATTTATTTCATATTATCATGATTTTTATCATGAAATGTGAATCACATATTTAATACCTATTACTGCAGTATATATCTCAGCTGTGTGGTAGCGGCTATGAATATTACCAACCTTTACTTTGCGCGTGGATATCGTAAAAGACGACTAAGACCTGGGCCAACTCCATCTGACTCCGTTTGGTCAACAATTACATTCCCTAGGAGGGTTGATGTCTGGCAGGCGGCTGGTAATAAAACTATTGCCAATAACTTTTAAAATATATACTACGAAAGAAGAGTACATATTGTATCGTCCCTAAGTAATTAGGATAAGAGTAGGAGAATGATGATGACTGCAGTATTTATCTCAGATATATTACATTTCATAGTTGCATATAAAATAGAAATTTGCATTAGATACTTATCTATTACATACATATTCATGAATTATATAAATAGATGACAATTTGCATTTGAATTAATTATTTTTAATGGGTTTGGTATCGCCTTTGGCATAAGCATGCCTCTGACGTTCATGACGAACCAATTTTAATACCAGATCATGTTAAAGTATTAAGCTTTAAAGTATTATGTTAAATAATTCTTAATAACAAAAACACAAGTTGGAAAAATAAAAATAAAATGTAAAAATTCGCGATTTACGATTAAAAATACGTCTCCATTGTAAGAAACTTAAATTCCTAGTCCACCAGGTGATACTTACAAGGATACTACCATCGATTCATTAATTTCTCATATATATATATATATATATATATATATATATATATATAAGCTATTCATTAATTTCTCACTACAACAAGAAGCGTTAGTGTCTAGAACAAGAAAGTGTAAACTGGAAATAACATCTTATGGCGAGTCGTCTCGTCTCGTTAGCGAAAAATCATTCTAATCATCATGATCATTCTCCTGCTCTTGTCCCAATCACTTTGGGTCGACGCAATATGTACCCCTCTTCGTACACATGGCAAAGTTTTTGACAATAGATTTATGATCGGCCGCCTGACTGACGTCAACTCTCCTTGGGAATACAATTGCTGACCAAATGGCATCAGGTAGTGTTGGCCCAGGTCGATACTTTTATCGACCTGGGCCAACTTCACGTTGCTAATGGATGTCATAAAAGACGATTAAGAGCCTTTGCTCTTAATCATCTTTTATGACATCCATTAGCAAAGTAAGAGTTGGTAGTATTTGTAACCGCTACCACACAACGAATTTATTACTGAAAAAATATTTTTAATTAACTTTCCTTGCAATATGGGGAAGATTATGAAGTTGAAAATTAAAATAAGACTTCATGGAAAATGTAGATCTTGTAGTAGTAGTTGTAGTATCTTCTCCATATTTTTTAGAGAGTCAAGACGCGAAGTTTTGAAATTATATCGAGTTAAAGTCAGTGACAAATTAAGAACGCTTACCACTCATAGTTTCATGGCAACGCAAACATTACACAACGTAATACTCTATAAGTAATGTAAAACTGAGTTACGTGACGCATTTAGCTTTGTAGATATTTAAATGGGCAATAAACGTTGATTTATTCCATTTTGTTTTCATTTTGGCCTTCAATTCCTGCTCAAACTATTTTAGTTAGTTTTAATTTTTGTTCGTTTGTTATTGATGGGCTTAATGCGTGAGAAATTTCGAATGATTGCGAGTTTTAGAGTAAATATTGGTCTACACAAGTTTTTGAATAATTGAACAGCGAGATTTGTTGAAATTTAAATCGAGTTTATCTAATAAAACAAGTGTTTTAATAAAATTGTATCGTTGGTAATAATAATATTTGTACTGTTGTAAATCTGATCGAGTTTTTTTTGTTTGAATAAGAGTTTCTGGACTTGGATTTGAAAAAAAAAAATTGTTAGATAACGTTTTATAACTATAAAATATGTGTAAATATGACTTGCGAGAGTGGAGCAGTGACTATAGAAACATCGATAGCTTGATGGATGGGTAAATAAATAAATAGTTATCAAATATTATTACCATTTTATTAATAATAATACTCACATAATAAGAAAAAAGTATTTTTAAAAGTTTCCGTGTGGTGATGGAGTATGAATACCTTTCACCACCCTATCTTACCCATGGATGACCGTAAGAGACGACTAAGGAATATAAAACGCATATAACATCTATGTAAGAGGAGGAAAACTCGAAACAAAACCCTATATCAACACATATGACCAGCGTAGTATAATAGGTCAATTTCCCTCCCATTATGGAGGAGGCTTGAGCCAAAGAGTGGGACATATATGAGCTAAGATGATGATAATGATCCATAAAAGTAAGCTCTGCAGTATTTTAAAAAAACTATTAATGACAGCCTTCCAAAATATGTATTTTTTTTCTTCATAAAAGCAAAAAATAAAAACATAATTGAAAAAGTAGGTAAACTAGTTAACTCTAAACCAACACATATTGCGTGTGGGTGGCAGATAAGGGGTGTCATAAGAACTGTCGACGGCTCGCCTCTGTGTCGCCAGTCCAGTTCACCCTTATTACTTTATTGCCCATCCAACTGCATGATATGAAGAGTTTAATAATACAAATAAATGTAACATATATTTTACAGGTATGTATATAGACGTGTTAAAAATATATTAAACTGCAAAATCACTATATTTGTTAATATTAAGTACTTTATTTAGAATACTAGCGTGATATAAGTGAAATAGAATAATACTTTATACGTCACAAATAATTATTTGGAGTTAGAATACACTCTAGTATTCTTTGTCCATGAGCCATCACTCAGTCACTTTACCGGACCTATTTTTTTTTTTTACCGGACTTTGTCCACGAGCCATCACTCAGTCACTTTACACCGGAAGCCCAACTGGGTGGGTTTAGGGATTTTAATGGTAGGCAGCGGCCTAGCTATAGCCTTGGTTATAGCAAAGGTCCATGAGCGGCAGTGACACTTAGCATCAGGTGTGCTTCTAGCTCGTTTGCCACCATAAGCAATAAAAAAAAATATATAAAGACAAAAGTGAAATAAATAGGACTCATCATCATCATCATCTCGCTCTTACCCCAATTACTTGGGGTCGAAGCAATATGTCATCCTCCTCCAGACAATCCTATTAGACGTCATCTCTGCAGTCACTACCTGTCCATCCATGTCATGCCTCACGCAGTCCATCCATCTTTTCTTTGGTCTTCCTTTACCCCTAAAGCCACACATTCATATTTAAAACTTTCCTCACAACATTACTTTCATCTCTCTCTCCTTACTCCTTAACTTTGCCGTCACTGGCGCAACTTTCAAACTTCCTCTTATATGTATCATGAAAATAGAACTCATCATAACATAAATTTGAAAATGGTAAAGAATGATACCTGTGTGCTGAGTGTGAGTTTCGTCGTTAAAATGACGCGCTCTACAGCGTGCGCGTAAGCATGCCATTTGTATGAAGAAATGTAGTTTCAAAAAACGCGCCTAGTGGCGCTGTACATATCTTCATACAAATGGCATGCTTACGCGCACGCTGTAGAGCGCGTCATATTAACGTCAAAACTCACACTCAGCACACTGGTGTTTAGGCAATTATTACACATTTTAAATAAAATTATTTTACGCATTTTATGGCGTTTGTATTTGATTTTTAATTTTCAGTTGTTTCAAACACTATAGCGGCTATGTTCATGTGAGGCTGCTGTCAGTCAGTCCTCCCGTGTATATAAATGCCGTATTATTAGTGGTAGGATCACGCTGCTGACAGTATTCTGTCTACAGCCGCGAACCGGTCGATCCGGGGTAGTACCACACTCTCGCAGAAGATTGACGTGTGAGTAAGGGCAATGTGCTGTTGCGCTTCGTTCGGTGAGCGAGAGAGCCGGAACTCCAACTGGGTGGGTTTCGGGATTTTATTGGTAAGCAGTGGCCTAAGTTATACCTGTAGTATTGCAAAGGTCCATGGGCGGCAGTGATACTTACCATCAGGTGTGCTGCTTGCTCGTTTGCCACCACAAGCAATAAAAAAAAAACATTCCTAAAATATAATAGCTTCAATTGAAATGGCAATAAAATTCAATATTATGATAATTATGGTATAGTTGTGAACTTCAGCGACAGAAAATTCGAACTCAAATGGATTCCAAGTTTTACAAATGATTCTGAAACCTATTTCTTAAAAAAAATTTATAACATTCTTAAGTAAATTTATAACACAATTCCTCCAATATTCCACATTTTAGTTCACCTATTAAAATATTTACTATTTAAAAATATGACTCTTTAAATGTGAATAGCATAAGTTGGATTAGAACAGAAACTACAGGATTTCTCCTCCGACCTCATTGCCTTAGTAGCAAACGAGCAAGGAGGTAAGTGGCAATTACCCCTTATGGATTTTAGAAAGACAAGGGATACATAATAGTTTCTGGGTATCGATGCTGTAGGATTAGAGAAAATTATGTCACCCTGGATGAATTGAATGGGTGCGACTATAGCATAGCCTGTCTCCAAAGAAAAAGGATTAGAAGGAATAGACTGGAGCCACAAAGGCAGGTTTAAAGGAGATTCGTTTTCCAGCCCTCTCGCTCACCGAACACAGAGCATTAGCAAATTGCTAGCTAATAAACTTTAATTTTCTGCGATAGTACGGTACTACGGATAAGTCAGCACGTTCACAGCTTCATGTAGATAGTATCAGCAGCATAGTTTATTTTTAAACTTCTCATAAACTTGCAAGTAATTCATACTTTTTAACATCTAATAAAAATCATTAAAGTAATTTAATCTCCTTGAAGCAGTGACCCCGTCCACAAGTTTTCTTTTCGTCATGAGGGACCATTACTTACTGTATACTGCCACTGTTAAACAACCGCATGTTAACGAGCAGTTTAAGGTAACAAATCAAGATTAATCATTAAATTTTATTATTGTTTACGCAGGTTAAACTTAGTACGTGTGAAATATTAATAAAATTGTAATTTAATCAATGTGATAATCACCTTAACGTTATCATCGCGTGGCTTATTAGTATCGCCCCGTTTGGTAAAACTTTTATATTATTCCAAATGGAGTTTACTTTTCATTTAATGGTATTATTTAATTTAATATTCATATATGATAAGAATGAGTTGAATTTTATTAAGTTCGGGCAGGGTACATTCTTGTTGAATTATTTTTCTATAAAACCTGTCGTTCTATTGGATATAAGCCTTTCCACAAAGGTTGTATATATATTATACCTGTGAAAATCTACAGGCTTAAAAAGTTATTATACTAGTTGGACTACCCTGATAACAGTTTTCTGTCTACAGCCATAAATGGGACGGCTTCCAATTTATAGTAGACAGCGACCTAGTTGTACCCTATTATTGAGTTTCCAGAACGGCAGCATAGAGTTATTGGTAACCTATCTTCGATATTCAAGTGACATAGCGACCTTAATGCCACGACAGTATTTGACAATTTCATTAAATTTTCTTATAATATCTACAGAAAAAGAAGGGTTGGATGGAGACATAGTATGTGTTGTTTTTTTTTAAATGTGGTGGCAAACGAGCACGCAGCACACCTGATGATAAGTGTTACTGCCGCCCATGGACCCTTGCAATACCAAGAGTATAGATAGGCCGCCGCCTACCAATACAAACCCCACACCCACCCAGTTGGGCTTCCGGCTCTCTCGCTCACCGAACGAAGCGCAGTAACACATTGCCATTACTCAGACGTCGATCTTCTGCGAGAGTGTGGTACTACCCCGGACGGACCGGCCCGCGGCTGTAGACAGAGAACTGTCAACAGCGTGGTCCTACCACAATTAAATAATATATAAATATTCTACCATAAGATTAAAATTAAATTTATTATAATTAAATTAAAATATAATAAGTAGGCATCGATTAAACGATAACACTTCAATTCTCATAATAATATTAAATTTGAAGTAAGAACTCTTAAACTTGATAAATTGAACAAACTTCATAGAGTTATTGTCTTCACTCAGTATGAATGATGGTAGCAAATATTGTTGTAATTAATTGATAGATGATCGATCATATCTCGTTTTAGTTATAGATATAAGAGATACTTTAATGAAAGTAATTTTGCTTTTTGGAGCAAGTAAAATGAGTAATCGAGGATTATATTTGAAATAAAACTACTTTTACAGATTCTATCGCGTTTGTATTTGATTTTTAATTTCCCGACGTTTCGAACACTTTACAGTGATCACGGTCACGGGAGGACACTGACACTGATCACTGTAAAGTGTTCAAAACGTCGGGAAATTAAAAATCAAACACAAACGTGATAGAATCCGTAAAAGTAGTTTTATTTCCAATGTGTAATTCTCGTGTAAACATCAGAGGATATATTAATCAACAAAATGATGTTCCTTCAGTTCAAAGTATTGCCGAAATATGTGATATTTTTCTAAACACACCTAAATAAAATAACATAGGATTATTAAAAAAAAAATAGCGTTAATAATAAAACTTATCTGCTTAATATAAAAGAATCCCTACTACATATATATAAATGTGAATGTAAGTTTGTTTGTTACGCTTTCACGCTAAAACTACTCAACTGATCATCATGAAACATTGTACACATATTCTTGGAGGTATTAAAAGTAACATAGGATACTTTTTATTAAAAAAAAAAATTATATGAAAAATAAAAAATTGTCAAAAAATCTCAAAATCTAGCTTCTTTAACGCCATCTAGCAGTCCAGTAATGAAGTTCCAACCCTGAGTATTATAATACCGTTGCACTGTATTACCGGCGGTCAAAAATAAAAATAGAGGATCAAAAACTTTAGGAAAGTAACCTTTTACGCGGGCGAAGCCGCGGGCAGAAGCTAGTTTTCATATAAAAAAACTTGAATTAGATCACAATTTTATCGGTTTTAATTTTTTGATTGCGGAGCCCAAAATATTTTAGCACCTACATACATACATATCATCACGCCATATCCCTTGTAGAGTAGGCAGAGAGAACAAAGTGCCAGAGAACTCTATCCTTGCATACTTCACTCGCTTCCTCAACATTCATAATTCTCTTCATACACGCTCGCCGATTTCGGAGACTCTTGACTACACCTTCCTTCAGTACGTAACCAATCTGGTCTAGGTAAGTTAGTCACGGTCTCCTCCGGTACCTATATCCTTCCACTTTCGTATTGTATATCTTCTTAACGAGACGTTCGTTCGGCATTCTTTCCACATGTCCGAACCATCAGAGCATTGATTCATTATAAGTATTTTAGTATTGCGTTATTAATCATACATCATATTGCTATTGATTTTTATTCAAGCATTATTATCGTCATGTGATTTTGCATTTTTCTATTTTATTATGAGTAATGACAGCTGATTCAAGGTCACATCAAATGGTGAATGATGACTATCGCTGATGAAGCTGACAAAATGTTTTATTTTTTTATTGGAAATATCCTGCGCTAATAAAATAATCCCTGTCATCATCTCATCTCGGCTCATATATGTCCCACTGTTGAGCTCGAGCCTCCTCCTCCATAATAGGAGCGAAATTAACCTACTATACCGCGCTGGTCAGACGTTTTGGTATAGGGCTTTGTTTCGAGTTTTCTTTCTCTCGCATAAATGTTATATGCGTTTTATATGCCTTAATCGACTCTTACGATCACCAACGGGTAAGATAAGCGTGAATTGTATTCTTACTCCGTCATCACACGGAAAATAATCCCCGCATTGTAGGTGAATTAAAAATATCCACACCAGTTCTTAATTTAACCCGCGGTCATGGGGGTTGAAAAACAGGGACGTTGGGATTTTTATAAAACGCATTCATTTTTTTAAAAACTATTATTATTTTTGTTTATTACTAGGCCCTCCAGAATCAGACTCAGAAATTGGAGCCAGACTCGTAAAATCGAAAAAATACACTGTCGTTCTGCTTCTTCTTGATCCATTTTTTACTAATTAACTACAAAAAAAAAACATAAATAAAATGCTTTGACCTATATATCAGCAATTTTAATTATAAATAAAAATACAAAAACAAATACAAAAGGATAAATTTATGAATAATAATTAAAATAATATCTATACAAAATGGCGCGAAATTGTGACACCAACTGCGGGGATGGGTCTCACATACCTAATTCAATTTCGTGCACGTGTAACTCCCACTGTGGCTGTCGCACGACTATTCTTTTAAATGTGACACATAGAACAGTTCAACAGCTCCAGCTTTTGCGAAGAACTGCAAATATGTACACTTAGTAACCGAATTAGAAGTGAAATAAAATGTGACGGGTCTCACAGACCCAACCCCCATGACGCCGGGTTAATATTGTATCTCATTCCAATTAAATTTTAGAGGTTAATTCAGTCAAATTCATATAACAAAAAACAAATACACACAATAAATCTAAAAAAGGATAAGATTAGCGATTTTAAATTATTCTATATTTTAATATAGTAGTCAACAATTCAATTCTGAAAGAGAATTGATGTCAGGGCGCCTGCCTGTCGACCATAAAAATTTTGCAAACACTTTGCAATATGTATGATGGAAACAGAGTATATATTGCGTCAACCCTAAGGTATTGGGATAAGAGCAAATTAATGATGAATATTAAGACAAAAACAACCAAGCAATAAATACACTGTCATTGACATGTCTAAGAAATAAATTAATAAACAGTAAAGCCTTATAAAGTTTCAGTTTATAACATCGTCGAGCGAAATGAAAAAATAACAGCAAACTAATTGGAACACTCCTGGTTAAAACCCTTTTCATTCGGTTTTCAAGTTATCGAGGCTAATTTAAATGGTTTGCTTCGACGGCAAATTCGCAAAATTTCATTTGAACTTTTTATTGGAATTATTAGACTTTCATGTTTAGTATTGCCCGGTGTTTTACTGTATACTGCATATTATTTACAATTCCGTTTATTACAAAATAAATAATATTAAATAGTAAATAAATGAACATTAAACTGACAGTATTAATAACACAAAGTTTATCAAGCAGTGTTTATTAACTACGCATTTCTTTTTACTTAAGTAAAAATTTGCGGTTAAAAATATATTTAAGCCAGGTTTTACCGCGTTATGTGCCTGTATGTAGCCTCTTCTTTACAGATCTGAAATTAAACATTTTAATGCATAAATCTTCATAAAAAACTAGGAATCTATGTATGCATACGTGCATGCTTACGTGAGAGCGATGGTGCGTATGTACATATATATATATATATATATATATATATAGCCACGCTGATAAGATAACCATGAAAAGAAAATTTCTAAATCAGCCCACCTGAACACTATGGTATAGTTAATGAACTATCCCATTATATTCCTATATGACCTATACGGGTTACGGGCATAATATACCGTTATGAAGTAATATTAGTTATAATAATAATCATTTTATGAACTAGCATAAAATCTATTATTATATATTCTAAAATATTAAATTTCTCTAATTATGTACGAACAAGTTCTAGTTGAATTCCAAATGTAGATAAAACTGAAATACATCCACGATATATAATATAATAGCGTTATTATAAAGTCGAGTTTGAATGCGATCGCGTGCACGCCGCTCGCGAGCCCAAATTTATAAGATTCAGTCGGAAAATAAATTAGCTACGACGGAAAAGTTTTCGGTAAATAGAAGTACGGAGGTGTGCTGATGTCTATAATTTCTGCAAACAGATATGGTATACGTTGATATTTAAATAAAATTATGATCATTATATTTTAAAAACTGTAGTTTACCTACCTTTATTTAAAACTAGCTTCTGCCCGTTGCTTCGCCCGCGTAAACGGTTGCCTTCCTATAGTTATTCATCTTCTATTTTTACCCCTTAAGGGTAATTTTTTTACAAAATTTTAATGTCATATTTATTTAATCTTTAATCAATAGCCTAAAAATAAGTATCAATCTTCTGGCTTTAAAAATGCCGATACTTCCTTACAACTTTTCATCCCTCTTTACAAACCTTTTGTTGCATTAAAAAGTAGACTATGTCCTTTATCAGGCTCTAGACTCTCTGTGCACCAAATTTCATTTAGATCGTTTCAGTAGTTTCGGCGTGAAAGAGCGACAGACAGAGTTACTTTGGCATTTATAATATTAGTAAAGATTAAATATCTTATTGTAAAGCTATGATTTGGGCCACATTCATGTCTGAGCGTACAGAGTGACAGATTTTTATAATTCCCAGACGAACCTTTTCCTTTGAAAGGAATGAAAGGGCCGCGGACATTGTAGGAAATTACCTTCAACGGTATTTACTAGTAATTACTAGTAGTTAGATAGTTCAGCTTTTGAAAATCTCCCTTCTGAGAAATGTACTAGTTTGTTCTGGATTGTGGCATATATATATATATATATATATATATATATATATATATATATATATATATATATATATATATATATATATATATATATATATATATATATATATATATATATATATATATATATATATATATATATCCTCAGCAAATAAACTTACTGCACACACACATATCTATAGTATGTGTGTGTGCAGTAAGTTTATTTGCTGAGTAAATTTTTGTTATATTCACTGCCATGTATTTCTATTATTAATATTGTTTAGATTGCTATTAACTTAATACTTAAAGCTCAAGAAACTATGAGGCTTATTATAAATTTTACTTAGACGATTGAATAAACAGGGCTCAAGCGTTCTTACTTAGAATTTATTTGAACTAGTTTTTGATAGAATTTATTATAGAAGATAATTAGTTCCACTATAAGGTTTTATTTCACCTTTTGTTGTAATATTGCTATCTACTTAAACCACTTCAGCGGCTTCGTTATCATAATGATTTCCGATTTTCACTTGAATTAAAACTATTTTTACTAATTCTATAGCGTTTTGATTTGATTTTTAATTTCCTAACATTTCGAATAATTTACAGCGTACGTACTTAATTTTTAATTAATTATCGATGCCATGCGAGTGGGCCACTGCAACCTGGTGTTTGTCTTCGGTGGCCTTCACCACAGCTTTCGCCGTCCAGGCGTCGTATTCACGCGATGGCCTCGCTTCGAGAAACCAGACTAGTCTCCGGTCCGGTCACCTGATGCCTCAGCTAAGGCGCATCAAGAGCAAGTACTCACGCCTGAGCCGCCCAAAGCGCCGGTGGCGGACCGAGTCTCCGTAGAGGATGTCATCTCGGACTCGCCTCCACCGACTCCTTCTGCGAGTTAACAGTCTCGCAGAAGGTGGCGACCGCATCCCAGTTCCTGTCGCTGTCGACTATCGCTTTCACGACGGCCCGTAGCGAGAGGTCGGCACGGATGAATGCGGCCACACTGAGAAAGATTTGGCAAGAAAACTCAGAAGTCATAATACTAATAATTAATTATTGATAATGATTTATCAATGTTCTCTTAACTTACCATTAAATAATCAACTGTTCTCTTAATCGTTCCTTACGATAGCGACATACAAATGAAGGCTAATTATATAGAGTATTTTAGTCCATCTCTCCATGCCTATACTGTATTTTAGTCCATACCTGTTTGATATCAAAGGAATGGGTTAAGGGTAACGGATTAATAAACCGTGTCCAACAATTTATGTAACATGAATCCACGTACGCTTGAGTGTTGTCTCAAGTCTGGCTCAAATTTGTTCGTCTTAATCGCCGCCAGCCAACTCTTTGCAAGCCGAACATTTTTAGCAGTCACCTAATGAGTTGCCTTTAGAGCTTGTGTTGTTTTAGTAATTTAATACCAATTTTTTCCCTTTAAATTACTTGATATTTCTTTCTGAAAGAAAATGTTAATTTTTCAAAACAAAAAATCATTGAGCCACAATTGTTCGTAATTTAGTTTATGTTGTGGTTTATGAATTTTTTTTTATTTACAATTATAAAAAAGTTATTACAAAGTCTAGAGTAGTCTATAGAATAAAAACTTTATTTAAATTATTTCTATAGGTAAATCCTATAGAGAAAATATTTTATAAGTGTAATTTAATCAGTTGCTTAAATCTGGAATGCAATAAATTCTTTAAAAATACCCAAGTTTTCTAACTTGCCGGTTCACGAAAATAGTCAAACATTGAGGGGAACCGTGGAATTAGTACACTACATTTAAAATTCAGTGAACGAACTCGCTTCTAGTAAGTGCATGTTGAACTATTCATACTTAATTCTTGCTACTATGTTCACTCTTATCTTTTTGGCAACAACCTAATACGAGCGAGGAATCACAAATACGACGACTTATAATTGCATACATAACATTAGCTTCTCATCAAGTAAAACTCTCTTATATGTTAACGATAAAGACTAATTTGACTATGTATCTACAGGGCTTGGAATTTTACGTTTTTGTATAAAAATGTCTTTCGGTTGTAGCTTCTAGGTAATTACGACTAACGGTTTGAAGTAATTACGGCGAGTAAGTATTAGCACGGCAGAGATTAAAAATTGGGGTGGTTATCAAGTATGTGAACGTCGCGTGGTCAGACATAATTGCGGGAAGATATAATTACAAAATTAATGCATTTTTACCACGTTCAAATTTAAATTCATACCTTTTAGCAATCCATCGTTTTGTTTGGGCCTGGTTTCGGTTCCACTCCAAAAACACAAAAGGATGTATATCTATAGCCTCCTCATTCTGCATTTGAAGCTAATGCCCGCTGCAGTTGCCTTGACTTCGATGGGCATTGTCTGTTTATATTCTTTTTTTTTCTGATAGATTTACCGGACTGCACACTATCTGAAATAGAAACGCTAAAGGATAGCATGGCCATATAAACTTTTCTCAGAGTGACATTCGGTCTTACTCCCGAGCTCTGTGCAGATGCGGTAGGTGAAAGTGCTCACAACGGGTATAGGCCTACTCCCACCTTGCTTGATAAGTTGTCATTTGGAACATCGAGCTTATAATAATTTAAAGTGGTTCTGCATAATATTGTACTGCCGATAGTCATTTGAAAGTTGAATCGTAAACATTCTGAGCCGTATTATTTCTATTGTGACGTCATAATTACTTTTACTATTATATTCGATCGGCAGGCTAGCCTATCTTCATTACCGACATCATTCATTGCCACAATAGTTTCCACGAAATAATATATTGTCACGCAATACCATTTCTGGTTACCCTGCTCACAAAGCTAATGACATTAAATAATATTAAGTTGATAATATTTAATATATTTAATTATTTTTCATTGCTTATAGCGGCAGATATAATCAAGTAATCCACTTGAAGTTAAGCGGTGACTATCGGTCACGGAGTTGAGTAATAATATTAATAACTCAGCCAATCAAGAATGTTACAAGAATGTTCTTAAACGTCGTTTAGAAGGATACTTTAGCGGTTGAAAGATGTCTCAGCATGAACTCCTTGGCAAATAGAATATTATTTTAACTAGTTATTTAAAAAACACAGTTTATTATTTTGCATTTGGGTTCTCTTTGCAGGCAGTAATTGAAAATAGATATTAGTGATATATTATATTTCATATGTGTGTGTGAGAAATTTGAGAAATTGCTGCATGGCAGTGGCTACAAATACTACCAATATTTACTTTGCTCGTGGATGTCGTAAAATACGACTTAGAACTTTATATGGAGTTGGGCCAACTGCATCTGATGCCATTTGGTTAACAATTATTTTCCCAAGGAGAGGCAGGCGGTCGGTCATAAAACTATTGCCAATAACTTTTGCTATATGTACGATGGAAGAAGAGTACATATTATGTCGAACCCAAATAATTGGGATAAGCGCAGGAGAATGATGATGGTGTGTATGAGAAATCATAGATATGTTCACTATTCTCTTATATTTATAATCCGGGAAGGAAAGATACTATAGGGAGCCGGGGGCCCGACTGGGTGGGTTTAAGGATTGTAATGGTAGGCAGCTACCTGGCTATACCCTTAGTGTAGCAAAGGTTCATGGGCGGCAGTGACACTTGCTATCTGGTATGCTGCTTGCTCATTTGCAGTCATAAACAAAAAAAACTCTATTTGACGCAGAAACAATAGATAGAGAGCAAACCTAGTCTTCTAGGTTTGCTCTCTTGTGCTTTATGTACCTTTAAAAGCACCGAAAGCTAGTATAGTGATATTTTATACATACTTTCGAAATATGTACATACTTTCGAAAATCATCCGTATGATGATGTGCTAAGAAAACAAAGGCCTTTCCTGCTCTTGGGTTACCTTAAAAAACAAGTAAGATACGTAAACATCACTCCAAAAAAAGATAAAACTCAAAGTAAAGTCTTAGTATGAGACTAATCTACTGGGTTCCGGTGGCCCAGTCGCATGGCGTAGAGATATACATTGCGGGGCGGATCTATGGAGTCGCGCGCCGCTACATCTATCACCCCGGACGGATCTAGCAGGGTGTGACCAGAACATAACCGCCGCAAACAAAGAAAAAAAGTATAAGACTAATCTTATTTGTTTGATTAATCTAATTCGTCTGATTAGTGCAGAATAGTATAAGATCAATTTACCTCCCAATGTAGCGAAAGCTTGAGCCCAGTAGTAATACGTGTTTGAGCTGATATGAGGACGATTTTCAAAAAATAATGTAGGCCAATAATAGCTCTGACTGGATGCCTACAAATTGAAACGAATCCTTGACGCTGTAAACAAAATAATAATGTAATTTTTTTGTTCTTAAATCTATGTACAATTAATTAATTCGCAAATATTATACCCCTCTGTTTGTCAATTAGGATCAATGTAGAACAATTAAATAAACCCGTTACTGTTTAAACAAAAAAAAGTCTGTGTTTGAACAAGCAGTATTTTACTGTATACGCAACAAAATATTCTGACTATAGGTGATTGTAAAGGGTCATTCAAATTTAAATTCTCACTCTCCTGTAAATCCCTAGGGCGAGGGTGTCTATATGCTGCGTAGGGGAGAGAGCTAATAAAGTAAATTAAAGATTAATAATATATTGTCTTAGCATATCTTTTAGGTACCTATCTATGCATTTGCATGTGCAATGCAAAGCTGTTATGAAATCTAATACTTTTTACAGTAATTATTAACGCTCTAATTCAATAATATATTTATTATACATTATTTTACAAGTTACGAACGCAGTTTAATTAGCGTTAATATGGATAAAAAGTATCCTTAGTAGCCTTTTCTGTCCCTGACAACGTCTGGAAATTTCAAAACAATAAAGTGAGCAGGCGTGAAAGTATAATAAACTAACAATTCATATAATGATTTCTGTACTACGGCACCACACGGAAAATCAAATACAAAGATAGAATCCGTAAAAAATATTTTTATTTCTAATAATTCATAGGTATGACGAATGATTGTAATTTCTACAATTTCATAATATTACTATTCCAAAAAGTGTTATACTAGTTCTATGTACATTGAAAAAAAATAATTTATTGATTACACTTTCAAACTAAGCCTTGCGGTCGCAATTAGGATTATTTTGAGCTCTATTGAACTGTGGAGCAATTCTGCCTTGTCTGGTGTGTCAACAAATTCATACTAAATATAGATCGTCGTCAAGCATGTTGCTAGTCACAGAACATAACCAAAACTCTAAAGATGTATTCTTCTAACACTTGTATTAGAGGAAGAAGACATACTTAGTAAACTCCTTATGGGGTTGTAAGATAAATTAGAATAAGAATAGGAGGATGATGGTGACATTTTAAAATTTATTCGCTTCGCTCGTTATGAAGTGCGATCTTTTAAACAAAGCTCCAGGAATGTAATTATTTATCGAGATCAGTAGTCGACTGAATGGCGATGGGGAGAGAGCACATTGGGTTATAGGGCTGCGCGCCGCCCTTCCGTCATCCTGAACGGCACAGCGGGATGCGTCTAGAACATAGCCTGCTAAAAAATGGGAATGTAATTATTTATATAGAGCTGAAGTATGTAGTTTATTATTAATATGACAATTAAGTTAAAAATGCATATGACTATGTGACACCTAATACTAAATAGTATAACCGTTTCACACAGTGACAAACTAAGAATATTACAATATTTTTAGTTTATCACTGTTCTTACAATTCAATTCACTGTATAAGAAAAAACATCCAAATAAAGTTATAAATCAAAGTATATAGCCAATATATTATACTTTCCATCTAACTTTTGAGGAAGCTGATTCCCAATAGTGGACCCTGATTGGTTAAGAATAAATAGAATAAAATAATAGGTTTTCCTATTACTTTTCGTCTAAGTATCTATAAAACTAGAGTATGACTTAGCTAAATAAATCGTAAAACAAAGCTACTTAAGAATGGAATCCAGATGAAAGACTTGAAGAACGTAGTCTTTAGTCACCTCATATGTACGATATCTATAAAAAAATGTATTAAATATATTGTTAACAGACGAAGGATTTTTAATATAAAGAGGAAACAGTTAAATGATTTCTAATGTATAACACTGAAATATTAATTATCGCAATCACTTTTCATTTTCCACAAAACCAACCAATAATTTGACTGCTAACACGGCCTCTCCTGACAGTGCTTCGTCCTCGAGCACCTCAGCAGCGCCAAAGTACCCGATGACATCGGCGCTCACGTTGGCAGACGACTCGATGGAAGATCCCAACAGCAGCATGATCATTATCTACGATGAATAGGCACACTTTAGTTGAATAAAATCTAGGGAATAGATATGCCTACTCTTTCAGCCATTCACCATTCAAGGCCCTCTTACATTATGTGCATACAAGATATCAACCTAATGCCTTCACAGACAGGCTTCTAATATTATTCATCAATGTCAAAATGACATCACATATATTCTCATACTTGTATGGCCGTACGAATTTTATGCGCATTGCAACCTTAGGGGAGAACCCCCCACGCATCCAGAGGACGCATCTTCCAGGACAAAGCCTGCCATGCTCGCAGCTCAGGCGCCGCGGAGCCAGCATCGCAGCTCAGGCGCCGCGGAGCCAGCATCGCAGCTCAGGCGCCGCGGAGCCAGCATCGCAGCTCAGGCGCCGCGGAGCCAGCATCGCAGCTCAGGCGCCGCGGAGCCAGCATCGCAGCTCAGGCGCCGCGGAGCCAGCATCGCAGCTCAGGCGCCGCGGAGCCAGCATCGCAGCTCAGGCGCCGCGGAGCCAGCATCGCAGCTCAGGCGCCGCGGAGCCAGCATCGCAGCTCAGGCGCCGCGGAGCCAGCATCGCAGCTCAGGCGCCGCGGAGCCAGCATCGCAGCTCAGGCGCCGCGGAGCCAGCATCGCAGCTCAGGCGCCGCGGAGCCAGCATCGCAGCTCAGGCGCCGCGGAGCCAGCATCGCAGCTCAGGCGCCGCGGAGCCAGCATCGCAGCTCAGGCGCCGCGGAGCCAGCATCGCAGCTCAGGCGCCGCGGAGCCAGCATCGCAGCTCAGGCGCCGCGGAGCCAGCATCGCAGCTCAGGCGCCGCGGAGCCAGCATCGCAGCTCAGGCGCCGCGGAGCCAGCATCGCAGCTCAGGCGCCGCGGAGCCAGCATCGCAGCTCAGGCGCCGCGGAGCCAGCATCGCAGCTCAGGCGCCGCGGAGCCAGCATCGCAGCTCAGGCGCCGCGGAGCCAGCATCGCAGCTCAGGCGCCGCGGAGCCAGCATCGCAGCTCAGGCGCCGCGGAGCCAGCATCGCAGCTCAGGCGCCGCGGAGCCAGCATCGCAGCTCAGGCGCCGCGGAGCCAGCATCGCAGCTCAGGCGCTGCAGAGCCTTATGTCAAGTAGCTTGACACGCCGACCGTATTCGTACGTGCCAGCCGTCCAACATGCAGACCGTATTCGTACATGTGGACCGTCTAACATGCAGACCGTATTCGTACATGTAGACCACTCAACACGCCGACCGTATTCGTACGTGAGAGTTATCCGACACGCAGACCGTATTCTTACGTGCGGACCATTCAACTTGCTTAACACGCAGACCGTATTCTTACGTGTAAGCCGCCCAACATGCCGACCGTATTCGTACATGTGGACCGTCTAACATGCAGACCGTATTCATACATGTAGACCACTCAACACGCCGACCGTATTCGTACGTGTGAGTTATCCATCACGCAGACCGTATTCTTACGTGTGGACCATTTAACCGTCTAGCACGCAGAACGCATTCGTACGTGGTAGACTATCCAAGGCGTAGCCACAGCTCACAGAAGCAGTTCCGAAGGATGCTGATTTCTGGACCAGGATTCATCCATCCAGCACATTAATAGGCACATACATTATTAACGTCTCATGTCACATCATCCACACACAAGCAGGAACTTATCCCACCTGTCAATGGAACTTGCTTCCTGGCTAAAACTAAAGAGTTAGAATTAAAGTCACAAGGAGGTGTTTGCCTCCATTCTGAACATTATGCTACATCTAAAGAATTTGTATAACCGACTCGGTCATACCTGACTATAAGTAATACTACAACTAGAGTATTTTATTTTTAATAATGAGGCAACACTGATAGAATAACCAATGTAGTCAAAAAGTAATCGTTGCGACATTCGAACTACATGTTTCAGATATTAATTTCGCAAATCACGTCATCCATTCTGTGTCCAAGATTTTTGCAAAAGGAACAGAGTTCGAATCCCATTGGTATAAAATCAAGTTTTGATCTACGATTAACATCAGGACATGTCATTTGATTGATTTCAGATGCTCAGTTGTGTGAATCAGTAATACAAATCACAATTGTCGTTAGTAATTGGTCACAGAGTACCAACAATTAATAGATGAAAATGAAGAACAGTGCGTAATATGCGGCTACGTAGAGTATTAATAAGAATTTTTACACATTACATCACATAGGATATTTGTCGTATTGCGTGTCTTAGAGGACAAATAATCGTTGACACGTTTTATTAACGAATATCGTCTAAAGTGAAAGTCTTTTAGAAGAGTCTAGTATTCTATTTGGTAAAGATTCATGACCACTCAAATTATTCAGAGATTTCACATGATCAACCTCTCGAGCACCAGATGTCAGTGTTATGTAAATCATCACTCTTAGACCTCAATATATGAAAACCGATTCAAACTTACCATGATGTTAATCGACCTGATGGCATTAACAATCTTGTTAGTTACTGTAGAGTGAGTTAAGGCACAGGGCCTCTTCATTGTCCTCGTGAGTGTCGCGCAATGATGGTGCCGGCTGCAGGAGCGACGGCATTACAGTCACACCAGTATATCTGAAGTCTGTATGGGCACCGAGCGTGCTGGTGACGGTGATATTGGTGAAGGAGGGTGTACATGCCGGTCCGACGATGAAGACTGACGATACCGTGGTGGCGTGGCCCGATATGCTTCCGACATGACAGCATGGCACACTGCCACATATGCGCATTTATCTGGTTCACGTAATGAATAGTACGGTGGCGTAGATCTTGCCTCTAACGCCGGGGGTCTTATAAACTTTATGGTGATAAAGTGCGGATAACCTGCATGTCTGAATAAAGCTTACCAGTACACTAAATGTTTAAATAGAGAATTAAAGATCCTTTCTTTTTCAAATAAGCAAGCAGCACACTTGATGGTAAGAGACACTGTTGCACCCATGTGCAGCAAGCAAGCACCAAGGTCCATACCTTAGGTAGGGTACAGCCAAGGCGTAGCCCACCTTAACAAAAGTGCTTTTCTTAAATCTCCTTTGAAGAAGGATATGTCGTAGTTAGAGCTTCGTCCTAGGTTACCCGAACGATGCCCTTTAGACTTGGATTTGTCGGCTGATGTCTTTCTCGAATTAAAGTTTACCTAACAGGATAGTTTGTTCAAGGCAAACGTAACTAGTAGATAGACAACTTCGAGAATCACATTGCCAACCAAGTCGGATATTGGCATGATACAAGTGTTTGACATGACTTATGTCTTATCCTTTATTCGTAAATCCACTAATTGCGATATCCTGCAGAGATGGTTGAGCATGTTGGTAAAATCCTTCATGGACTCTTGCTACAAGACACACAAGTCTACACACTAAGAACTTAAGCTACTTGTGTGTCTTGCTACAAGACACACAAGTAGCTTAAGTTCTTAGTCGATGGAATGAAAGTGGGTAGTTATGTTTAGGTGATAAACCTTTTGAAACGATTAAACGCAATGAATTGACGTGTTGATGATTGGGCAGTTAAGACTTTTAAACATTTAAAAAATATCAAAAATTAAATTTCTCTTGCTAGAGAAGGATTACTTGACTTTTCAAAATATCCCGCGAAGCTACGTTGCTCGGCTCGATGATCAGAGCGTTATTCGCGTTCCGATTCACGGTTTCGCTGATTGTGGCGGTTGCAGCTCGTTCACGGCAGAACGCCACTATTCTGGCAGCGATGAGGACTGCGCAGTCGAGTACTACAGCCCCTCACTAGACTTCTATTTCCCTTTTCTGCAGGATCGGGTGCTTCGACTATCACGTCAGAATGTGACATCCAGGCTCATGAAAAAAACATAGGAAATTTATGTAAGCCAAGTAATATAAATCTTTCGAGAGTGTAGGTATAAAAGTGTGATCACTTCGTTCCATACAGTCATATTTTTAAACACATTTTTTTTATATCTCAAATATCTCTTTAAGCTAGTAGCCCTACTGTAAAGATAAAGAGAACCCGTAGTGCTTAGAAACCGTGATGTCAGATCATATTTCTCCGTACATCATTACAAATTTATATTCGACTACTACAAATTTATATAAGACTACTTTCAAATTGAAATATCATGCAAGAATTTAAAAATATCTGTTCAAAGTGATTAATTATCACTTGATCTACAAAATCTTACGATCCCGGTCCAGGTTTAGACGTACACGACTACGTGATCCACACGGCGTCAGCGTATTTGTATCACTTCACACGCGCACAAAATTAAACTTAAACGTACGGTAGATTGGTTTGTTTTATGAAAAAAAAGACATTTAAATTTAGATGACCAAAATGAGTAAGGTGGTTGTAGGCTTGGGTACTTTATCTCACTTCTGATGTTAACAGACGAAGGATTTTTAATATAAAGAGGAAACAGTTATATGATTTCTAATGTATAACACTGAAATATTAATTATCGCAATCACTTTTCATTTTCCACAAAACCAACCAATAAGCAAATTATAAGCACTCCTTAAACTAATTCCTAATTCTAACACTTCAAAGACATAAATATAAATGGTAATCGGTACACAAGCAAGCAGAGCTTCCGCGCACTAGATAGGTCGGATGTATAATGCCGTCTCTCTAGTCTCCGTAACTGCACTTTATATAGGCTGCGCTACCCGCTTTTCGTTAATATTAATTTGACTGCTAACAATATTGTATTTTTAAAAGCCTCATAAATATTATTATATTTTGACTACTGAGTGTCATGGCAACAAATTAAGAGAAGTAAAAAGATAACATCACAGAGAGAAAGAAATTTCAAAATAAAAGCAATCCGTCTGACTAACGTGGTAAGTCATATTATTTCCCTTTGTGGAGGCAGTGCCTATCCAGTAATGGTACAAATGTAATATTGGTAAGTAAATTACATAGCTTTAGAGTTATATGACGGTCTGTTTATTAGCTTTTCTATAAACGTGGAACAAATATACCTACATACATATATCTTTATAAACGATGGGAACGATCGACTTCTTAACACTTTATTTAATGTTAGTTTAAAATCTGCACAAATTCTGATAGTACCATCCTTTTTAACAACCTGCACGATGGTTGTGGCCCAATCCGAGCGGTCTACTGGGGTGAGTATGCCATCGCTCACGAGTTGCTCGAGAGCGCGCTCAACCGGCGCGCGAAGCGCGTACGCCAAGAGGCGCGCGCGCATGCACACCGGCCGCGCGCCTGGCTTAACGTGAATGCTGACCTGGCCACCGGTGGAACATCCCAGCCCGTCTTCGAACACCTTACAATATCTGGAACTAAATTTACAGATATCAAATGCCTCGCTACTTAAATTATTAACATACATTCTTCTACAACTCAATTGTGATAATACTGGAATATTTAATTCGGACATCCATTGTCTACCAATTAATAAAGTTTTACCATTGTTAAATACGTACAAATCTAATTTTTGAACAATATTTTTATACATTACCGTGGGTTTAATTATACCCACAGCTTTTACAGTTTCTCCGGTATAATACCTTAAAGCTATTATATATGATTCTATTCGTAAATCCTTAAATAGCTTTTCATATGTTTCGTAATTAATACAAGAAATAGCACTACCGGTATCAGATTCCATATGAATATCTTTTTGCCGTGTACTTTTAACGATATATAAATTGGTGGGTATTTATCTAGTATTATGTTATTTAAATTAACATAAATTACCTCGTCACTTTCCTCCTCATCTGACGCACCTGTCATAGTGGACACCCCTTCCAAATGGTACTGGTTTATATTGAACGGGCATACACCGTGGAGGTGGCCCCTGCTTATTACATAGACGACAAACGTATCGCGTAAATTTGCACCGGGCCGCGTCATATACTCCCCCGCACGCCGAGCACTGGTCATTAGGTCGAGACCAACCTCCAGGCGCTGATGAATTTGTTGCACGCCCTCCTCTCGCACGACACAGTACGTTACGTCTTCCCACTCCTCTGCCCCTACGTGGTGCTGTCACGTAAGGGGTGTTACTGTTACTCTTCGTGGTCATTAAACAATCTCTCGTTGCGCTGTGAGATACGGCCTTTGAACTGCCTTCTACCATCGCTGCGTTCTTCTCAGCCGCCTCCATGCTCATTGCCATGCTATAAGCTTTTGCAAAATCTAGATTATCCTCCGCAAATAATCGCTGCCGTATTATTTCACTACTGATTCCACGCACGAACTGATCCCTAATACTTTCTTCTAGCCATGTACCAAATTCACAAAACTTTGACATTTGTTTCAAAACGGCCATATATTCTGATATGCCTTCACATTTATTCTGTTTACGTTGTTAAAATTTAAAGCGTTCCGCTAAAACGCTGGGTTTGGGTTGTGAATGTTTTTCCATGACCGTTACTAAATATTCAAATGGCTTAGTGTTCTGTTTATGTGGTGTACACAAGTTTACTAATAGCGCGTAACTTTCTGTACCCATAACTGTTATTAGCGTTGCCACCCATAATTCGTCAGTTATATCGTTGACAAAAAAAATATTTTTCCAAACGTTCAACATATAATTTCCAATCATTGATTGCACGTTAAACTCACCAATTTTTTCGATTGGCATTATGGCAGCTATACCACTAAATATTACACACGCGCAGATTACTATAATCCTCGTCGCCACTGAAGGATATAGGATCAGACAGGATCAATAAATGATGTAATGTACTACAACGGTTAACAGGTATATTGCGTCTGCGAGATATTTTGACAAATTGTTACTTACATATAATTAAACCTACCCACACACATAAAATAATAAATCAATGCACATACATTACAATTTGCATTTAAAAAAAGATAGTCTTGATCTTATGTAGTCGCTGGTTTATTAAAACTCTATTTCTTTTCTTAAAAAAGTCTCTGGTTTTATTTATGTCTAGTGCAACACTAATTTTAATGTTCTACTTTTATGAATTAATAAACCGCGCACAGCTCCCCAAGGAAATTAATATTTTCCTCAAAACCACCACAGAGTTGATATACAAACCCCTCTTTTTAATTTTATTTAAAGTATACAACTATATCCACTTTTATATTGAAATGATTTTTTATTAAAATTTCAACATTGCATTATTCTCCTAATGAATTAAAGTAAAAGGTTGCGCTTTAAACACTTCCTCAGATAAGGAGCAAAGGTAAGTTTCAACTAAAATATTCCATCATTTTAATGCAACAATTTTGCCAACTTTATAAGTAAAATTTGGGCGACCTATTACTATGGAATAAAGGTCAAAATTCTCTACAAATAAATTTGAGAGATGAATAATCATTATGGACGAGCACCGCGTTGACACGCTTGGCCACCAGCAGACATTGCACCTGTAGAATGCGCCTATCGCGGCAAAAGATTCAAAAGCTTGTCGCCCGTTCCGACACTTTTTGGGGATCCAAAAAAAAACTTTCAACGTTATTTTAATTGACGTCGGGTTTTTAAGAAGATACATTGAGTGAATTATTTGAAGGCTTTTGCTGTTAGTGGAATTTAAGGAATTCTGGCCTCAGCCGCAATGATGGTATGCAAATAATTCAATGTGACAGTCAACGGTTGAACCCATTCTAAGAGATTTTTTTGCTGTTTATTATGACTCGTACGATCTTAGATTATCCTCAAATACCTTTTAATGTAGAGCGTCATTAAATTGACATACATGTATTATAATAATGAAAGGGTTTATGGAATTTATTTACCTTGTTTATACTAAGAATGTAACATAGAACTATCCTACGAGGAGTAGGATAGTTCCTGTAGTGATCGTGAGATTAGAGACTTTTTCAATAACCTATTTAATATAATAAGATGGAAGGTACACCACTGATATAGAGCGAAGAGTAAATGTGGGAAATAGAGTGAACGGAGCGTTGGGACAACTTCTAGGTAGCCACCACCTCAGCCAGAAGGCACGTGTAGCAATATATAACGCAGTGCTTGTCCCAACATTACTATATGGAAGCAAGAGTTGGGTATGCAGAAAAGAACATGCAGTAAAATTAATGCAGTCGAAATGCGATCTATACGGAAAATCTGTGGAGTAAGGCTGACCGAGCGCATTCGCAGCAACGACGTAAGTGAGCGAGTAGGTATGAAAGAGAGTATTGGTGTAAAGATGCGAAAGGGAATGCTCCGATGGTTCGGACATGTGGAAAGAATGCGGAACGAACGTCTGGTTAAGAAGATATACAATGCGAAAGTGGAAGGATGTAGGTACCGGGGGAGACCGAGACTCACCTACCTAGACCAGATTGGTAACGTACTGAAGGAAGGTGGAGTCAAGAGTCTCCGAAACCGGCGAGCGTGTATGAAGAGAATTATGAATGTTGAGGAAGCGAGTGAAGTATGCAAGGATAGAGTTCTCTGGCACTCTGTTCTCTCTGCCTACCCTGCAAGGGATATGGCGTAATGAGATGTATGTATGTATTTAATATTGACTGCACAAATGGCCTAGTGGTTAAGATACTGACCTTTCGTATCAGTCCTGTGGGTTCAATTCCTTCGCAGGACAATAATTTATGCGGTTCACAAACTGTTGTTCTGAGTCTGGGTGTAATTTTGTCTGCGTTCATTGTGTGTTTATAAAGTCCCGCGCAATATAAGGATTATTTCCTTAATGATAGTTATATATATATATATATATATATATATATATATATATATATATATATATATATATATATATATATATATATATATATATATATATATATATATATATATATATATATATATACCAGATTAGCAAGATATATTTTGTGTTTCGTAATTAGGCATTAACTCCCTTAGATAGCATTTTACGATTCCTTTGGCAAAGAAAGGATTGTCAACATTTTGTATTCTTAATACAAGTACACGGGGAAATAATTTGATGTTATTTTAAACAATCTCATGATGGATAGGTGTGATTATAGCCCTACTCCCGTTAAGTGGTATGTACGTAATTATTGATAGTTGTACAGTTAGTTCCACTAGATGAATGGAATTTCATTAATTTAGTTGGATTTTTCATTTCTACGTGGATTTTTCCTTTCTTTAAAAACTGACTCTGTGTTATTCTAACAGCGAGAGTTGTAAGACTTGCGAGACTCGCAAGAGTCTTGCATGTGGTCAGCACTAATAGTAATGCCTAGTCATCTCTAATGAAATAGCACATCAGCTCGTAATTGTTATAGATGTAAAAAAATAGTATTTTTATGCATATTAATAATTTGTTTCGGACGATGAAATTATCTTCATAGTTTTCTTATATTCGGAAGCATTTGAATTTAATTGTGCAGAATTAATAGACAAAAATATTACATATTAGTTTACTATTACTATACTCGTAAGTTAGTACAACAAATAAAGGGGAATTGTCGTTTTTATTATTATAAGGATATATCGTTGAGTATAGCATACGGTCGAGTGAGTATAATCTCGTCGAAGTATTAAGAAAGTTGTACCAATCTTAGGGGGTAAGAAAACTAAGTTTTGCACTGATATTGCGTCCACAAAAACTTTGGGTCATGATAACTTTACTGTTTGGTATCATATAAAATATTGTGTAGTAAACGATGGTTATCAATTAATGCATTCCTTTTATAATCAGATTCATCTTGGTTCATACACTTTTAATACTAGGCTCGAGTCTCCTCCATAATAGGAGGAAATTTTACCTACTATAACACGCTGATATAACGATTTGTTTATAGAGTTTTATTTCGAGTTTTCCTTTACATATTATATGCGTATTGTATACTTTATTTTTTTTTTTGTTGCGGTGGACTATGGACGTTGTCTCACCCCGCCAAGTCGGTCCGGGGTGACGGATGAGGCGGCGCGTGACCCTATAGACCCACCATGCATCTCTCCCCTCTTCGCCGAGGCCTGGCCTATATTTTGCACAAAAAGTTAGCATTGCCATTCAACGTGGTAATGCTGCCAGCCTTCTGGGAACATTAGCGGCCGTCCATTAATCACGTGAGGTTTGAACGGGTTGTTTGACAAAAATCACGAAATATCACAAGGTTGGGGATGTAGTAAGATATCACGTGTATTTATTTTTTCGTCAAACGCTGCGATTTCTAAACTGAAAAGTGGCGTGTAGTGTGACTTTGACTTGCCGTTGCCAGGCAACGAACGAAGTTTAAAGTAATTAATCTGTATAAAGATCTTTTTGCGAAGTATAAAAAAACAAAAAACCGAGAATATATTGAGCTGAGGGCTACTTCTTTGTAGGTACAAAAATTCATGTGATGTTGATGGAGGCCTTCCCCCATGGGGTCATAGTCTTAAACCTCACCACGTATCACCAAGGGGGAGGGAGTGTTAAAAAATGATAAAAAAAAGATTACGTGATTAATGGACGTCCCCTTACCGGACAGTGATGTGTGATTGCGCCTGTGGTTTGTTTTTTTATTTTTTTTTATTCTTTATTCTATTTTCTTCTATTTTTTTGTTAATATTTTAAATTTAAACTTAGCGTTATGTGTTTGTAATGTACATATTATTCTCCTGTAAATAACTGAATAAATATTTTAAAATATGTGAATAATCGTATGCACGCTTCGAGTTCGTCCAAGTTTTATTACGCAACTCCGATTGATATTGACGATATTTTTTTTTCAGTGATCCCCGATTTCGATATAATAAGTAATATATAATATTTATCCTTTTGGACTAAGCTGAACTTAAACTATTTCTAATATGTACTAAAAAAAAGTTCCTAGTATTATTGGAGACAGGCTTATTTTTTTTATTTACGAATAAGAAATGTATATATTGTATTACTGTTGCTTATCGCCCACATTAATTTTTTAATAAATTGAGACGTGGTTTGTACTACTCTATTATATTTATAGAAGAGGCAATGCAATAGTATTTAGGAAAAGCATTTTGTAAAATTTTGGCGCACATTTAAAATTTAATAACTTATACCATAGCGGTTCGATTAAACCTGTAGAGGTATAGAGGTTTTCCACCTCATGCCCCCTAGCCGAGGCAGCGGGTGACCGGACCGGGGATTAGTCTGGTCGCCCTGGGAGCGAGGCCACCGCGTTAGGACGACGCCCCGACGGTGCAAACTGTCCGGGCGTCGATATTAGAGACCGCCGGGTGGGCCACTGAAGAAAAAGACCGCGTACCAGTGACCCACCCGCACGGCGTCGAGAGGTATATTGTAGGGCGGGTCTACGGGGTCTTGCGCCGCTTTTCCTGTCGCCCCGGACGGATTAGCGGGGCTTGAGGTGCCGTAGCACGCCGCCAAAAAAAAAAGGGGTATAGAGGTTTAAATGAGCCTCTCCTAAAAAGTCACTATTATTATAGAATAATAATGACTTTTGGGCGTAAAATACCACAAGGCTCCTTTTATCGTTCACGGTCTATGAGCATAAAAGGAATTAGACATACGAGTATTAGGAAAATAAGAAGAACAAATTCAAAGGCAATAAAATCCATAATTAAAATTAATATAAATTAGTTGTTTTTTACTACATTAATTCTTACCACAATCTAGTCATCGCCATGTTGATTTATTTTTTTATTTTTGAAAGTATATAGCGACTGATTATAAAATAGTTTATAAAATTTGAAATAGAATATATTATTTTTATTAAAAAAATCAGTTAAATAAAGATACTATAATAGTTAAATAATAATACTACATATCAAGATTTTAAGGAGGGCTTTTAAAAAGTTCACAAGATGAGGCCTTTATCAATTAAATACTAGGTACTCCATAATACAGTTGGCTAAAAATAAATAACTTATTTAGCCAAGCTGCTTCACTAATTAAAAAGGAAATACAAAAACATCAGTTAGAGTTAACGTAAGAAGCCGAGGGCGTGGATTGAACATTAGGTATATTACAGTCACAGCACCACGCACTGCGTTCATTTTGCCTTTCACAACTGAACTAGAAACTCTAAAGGAAAACTTTTAATAGTTTTTCTTTATTCAATCAACATATTTTCGCTCTTGGACACTTCTCTCGTTTGCCAACAATTTGTTTCGGAGACTTTTTTCTTTCGTTATACGACGCTCACTAAGTCACTAACTCCTCGGTGCTCCTGACAAATTTGATCTCAAGGGTACTTTAAGAACTTTTGCTTTTGGACTGGTCCAATCTAGATGAAATATATAATTGCGCCATTATATTATTAATATAAATACTATCTTAATAATTTAAAAGCATAAATATGTGATAGCTTATGGTAAAATATTGGTCCAAATAAAATGTGTTATTGGATTTTGTCATTAAGAAAATGGAACAGGACTAAACTTGCTCTCCTTTCCCTCCTGTCTTCATTCCATTCTCCCCAATCCTGCACCTTTAGTAAGTAGTAAATTGACTGTACCTTGAGTACTACTGAAGTCCACGAGCTGCAGTTACCACTTACCATCAATCGAACTGCTTGCTCGTCTGCCAATATAATTAAAAATAGTATATGAAGTCTCTAGCATCTAATGAACCGTAGTAGGCACACCCCAATTATGTCAAACTATGAATTACAACTCTAACTATCCTTTGGTAAATAAGGTTTTTTTTTTATTGCTTATGATGGCAACGAGCAAGCAGCACACCCGATGGTAAGTATTACTACCGCCCATAGACCTTCGCAACATCAAGCGTATAGCTAGGCCGCTGCCCACGAATACAAACCCCAAACCTACCCAGTTGGGCTACAGGCTCTCTCGCTCACCGAACGAAGCGCAGTAGCACATGGCCATTACTCAGATGTCGATCTTTTATGAGAGTGTGGTACTACCCCGGACGGACCGGCTGTAGACAAAAAACTGCCAACAGTGTGGTCCTATTCTAAACACTATTTGTCACTTTAAAAGATAATCTAACGATTATATAAGACTGTGTTAAGTTTGTCATTTTTTTTATACTTATATCGCCTCAATGACTATAACTAAAATTATGAATAAGGATAGCTTATATATTATAACAAATATTTTTTATCAATTTAAAATTTCATACACCAGTGAATAATAGAGGGAATTACACCAGTGGATAATAGAATACGGGCAAATTTTCGGATACAACTAACTGATAATAGTTTTCATTCGTTGAGAATAATTTTATAGAATCATTATATAATGACGTAACTACGTTTCAATTGATTAAAACTACGATGGAATAAATTGTATGCTGGCATCCAATTAACTCTTATTTTATTACATGTTGTCAATAAATCATATAAAGTATGTCATATTTATAAAGCGTTTAATCGTGAAGCTAAATATATTGTAAGCGGAACGGTTACGGTAATTTTCAACACTAATTTAAAGCTCCGATGGTTTTCGTCACATCGTTGTGGGATCAATAATTGGTGTGTAGGTGTAAACACAAGTTGCTGTGGAGAAATACATAGATAGGCAAATTAAAATGTAGATTGAGTGTACATAATTTATATAGCAATTACTTTTTTCAAGAGAATAACCGCGGTAAGAATTTGTTTTTTTGCGTCGTGGTGTAGGTAACTTTTTAAATATGTAATATAATTAATGAAGACAACAGTAGCTGTACAAAACTGTATGTTTTAAAACAATTATTTATGGAGTGCGAAAGTTTGTACTGAGCAGAGATGTATCCCATGGTACTTGGTACGAGAGGTAGATATGCAGATTATTCCATCATCTGTTCAGTCACTAGTTATGTGACTTTTTAATCTCTCATCTTTTTATTGAATGTGGAGACAAGCGTATAGACATTAGTATAAATATATGAGTTAAAATTTAAACTAAACTTTATACGGATAAAATAGATTTTTATATTAGACTAGTAGACCCGGCCACGCGTTGCTGTGGCTAAGGTAGCCTCAGTAACATGTGGTGGTTGTGCTTACAAATTGAAGCTTATATGAAACGTTTGTACGTTTAACATAGCGCCATCTATTAAATACTTACTCAATCCAGTCAACAAATACCGCCATCTGTTAGAATCGTTTGGAGATAACAGATAATTGTGACTGACAAATAATAGTAAATAACTTGCAATAAAATAATATTGCGACTATAAATTGAGATGGAAGCTATTCTATCTTTTAAGTTGGATCAAACTACACATGCTATGTAAATTTGATTAAAATCGGTTTAGTACTTTAGGAGTCCATCGTGGACAAACAACGTGACGCGTAATTTATATATATTAAGATTATTTATCTTTAACTATTTTAATCCATTAACCATTTTCCCAAAGGCACAACAACAAATTGACATAGATATATATTAAAAAAAACATCCCAAAATTTATAAAAATTTCTTCAGCAGCTTTTCTGAGAATATAAATAAGATTTTTGCCCGACTCGGGCTTTGCACTCGTAGGTACCCTCAAAATTAACAGGCAAAAAGTTATTACACTAATCAGGTATATAAGTTTTGAATACTATGGTGATCATATTGTTGACTATATTTTGAAATTCTTAAATTGAATTTCTTGATCATAAAATTTGTAAGTTAATTAGAGTCGTGAGATTACAACCAGCAATCGTTTCCCCATGCTACTAGCCAAACAAGATTGTCAAGAAATAAATAACACTGGTACAAATTAAATTCAGTCGGACTGTGAAAACATAAAATGATGCCAATTTTAATCTTTTCAAATACACGAAAATGAAGATCGTAAAATTGATATCAATTTCAAAGGTAAATTAATTGCGATCTCCATATTTCTATAATAAATTGTGTTCGTTAATCAGTCACTGTTCTCGCATGTCGATTCAGCAAAATATGAAGACAAATTACCTGGTGAAATAGTGCAATTGGAATGGAAAGAAGTAAAAATCAGCTTCGAAACGGCATTGCGTCCCGTGACTGAAATACCGAATGAGTAATTTTGAGATTCCCTGAATGCCCGCGTACCGAAAGAGCAAATGTCAGTTGCTAATAGCATTGCGAACGCGATAGGGACGCCGAAGTGCAATCTTACTTGTTGGTTTCTAGCAAAAAGTCTGCTAATGCTTGTAGGGATTTATTTTTCAATCTCAAACTTGATCAGGACAAGTTTTGATGGTAAAGTAGTGAGGAAGTTTTTAGGGTGAATTTATACGAAGTAAAATTAAAATATAGTTGAGATCGGTAGTGAATGTATACCCGTTAACGCTCCATTTCTAAGTTATAGAATTTTTATGACTAAAAAAAACTTGATGTAATGATATTTTAGTTGACCCTGATTATTTTTTCTTTTTTAAAAAGAAACCCCGCACTAAGGAAATTATCCTTATTTTTCAGGGGACTTTACGAACATGACATTAACGCAGATAAATTACACCTAAACTCAGAACAACACTTTGTTAATTACACAAAATATTATTCTGCGTGGGAATCAAACCCAGAGCGCTGGCACGGAAAGTTAGTATCTTAACCTCTACGCCATCTGTGCAGCCCATCTTACAATTAAACGGACCGTATGAGTATCTACCTATTCTTTTCTACATTACTAGCAATCAACGCATAATATAAATAAAAATGTTAGGACTTTGTGGTAGGACCACGCTGTCGACAGTTCTCTGTCTACAGCCGCAGGCCGGTTCATATGCTGCAGTACCACACTCTCGCAGGAGATCGTCCTATGAGTAATGGTAATGTGCTATTGCACTTCGTTCAGTGAGCGAGAGAGCCGGCAGCCCAACTAGGTGGGTTTGAGGTTTGTATTGGTCGGCAGCGGCCTAGCTATATCCTAGGTATTGCAAAGGTCCATGAGCGGCAGTGACATTTACCATCAGGTGTGCCGCTTGCTCGTTTGCCATCATAAGCAATAACAAAAAAATTAAAAAACAAATATGATGGTCTTTAATGTTTTTACTGTAGAAACGAATACTAATGAAATATTTTACGTAAAGGTTATTAGTTCCCTGTCAGAATATGAAAAATTCATTGCAGTCAAAATTCAAATATGATGAATGCACTCCGACCATATGTTTATAGACACTAAGCAAATAGCGGAACAGATTGTCACGAAATAACAAATTTCATAAGAAAAAAAAAATGTTAGTGAGGAAAATGATTTATAATGTTATTTTGGATACATTCGTTGGAATGTTTGTTTAGAAGTCGAGGTGGTACCGGTGTCGAATTTCCGCTACTGGCTATGTTTGAATCTAAATATATTAGCTATCCTCACTATCGTCTTTTGCTTTGCTTATTTCACATTTTGATGGTGAAGTTCTTGAATTCTGCAAAATTTATCTTGTTTAATTTTATTTTATTTATAAAAACATTCAATATGGTAACGGGTTGTTATTTTATTTATTTATTATAAAAACAATTACTACATGTTAATAGTACATAGCTCCTCAAAACCGTGTTAACGGTTTGCTTTTTAAAATTAAAATATGTGGCTGTTAAATTAGAATATGTGGCCAACCTTTACTTACCAATAGTAATCGTAAAAAAATGGGAAATAAACCAAGTAGTATGCGGGAGCTCTGTTCTAGGAAACTCATGACAATTGCGATAACCAAACCCGCTTCTGTAACGCCATGCTGGAGCGGGAGGCTTATCATATTATCACTGTTTATGGGGAGGACTATAATACTCAGCATATCATATCATGCATATTCCTCATTGATTTACTATACCATGCTGATCAGTGCTGCTGTGTGGTAGCGGCTACGAATACCACCAACTCTTACTTTGCTCGTGGATGTTGTAAAAGCCGACTAGGAGCCTTATAACAACCTGGGCCAACTCTATCTGATGCCGTTTGGTGAACAGTTACATTCCCAAGGAGGGTTGACATCTGGCCGGCGGCCGGTCATAAAACTTTTGCCAATAACTTTTACAATATGTACTATGAAAGAAGAATATATAGTACCTCAAGTAATTGGGATAACAGTAGGAGAATGATGATATAGATTAAGCTCAAGCCCTGCAGCACTACTTATATAAGCTGACATGTTGATAATTGTATTCTAAACCAATCACAACGCGGTAAATAAATGACATATGACATTATTATTATTAACATCAATAGATCTATTTTAACATAACACATCTGCTGTACCTACCTATCTGTCTGACATTAGTTTAACATGTTCTCCTCGATGTCACACGACAAGTCGCCGGATCTGTTGAACAAGTATCAGATTTCAGTACTGTGTGTACTGCATCAACTCTGATTAAAGTTGTTTGAAACCGAACCATTTGCTTTATAAAGATTGAACTAATGGACTTTGACAGATTGTTTATCTATCTATCTATATATATATGTATATATATATATATATATATATATATATATATATATATATGTATATATATATATATGTATATATTTATATATATATATATATATATATATATATATATATATATATATATATATATATATATATATATATATATATATATATATATATATATCTATATATAGTGATGGACGACGGAGTAAGAATACAATTCACCACCAATCTTACCCGTGGTTGTTCGTAAGAGACGAATAAGGGACATAAAACGCATTATGTATATTTATGTCCCTTACTCGTTTTTTATGTTCGTTTTTCGAGTTTTCTTTCTCTGGCCTATGCAAGAGAAGGAAAACTCGAAACAAAACCTTATACCAACACGTATGACCAGCGCGGTACAGTAGGTTAACTGCCCTCCCATTACGGAGGAGGCCCGAGTCCAGCAGTGGGACATATATGGGCTGTGATGATGATGATGGTGAAGTATAGTAAATTCTTAAGCATCCAAACGTTCTATATCGTTAATTTGACATAGATATATTAGAAATTAAAATTCACATTTTAAATCACTGCAACAGTGCACGCTTTTTTTGGCGGCGGGCTATTATAGTATGACACTCCACGCTCGATCCGCCCGGGGCGACAGAAAGAACGGCGCGCGATCCCATAGCCCGCTCATCAAATACCTCTCAAAACCATGCGAACGAGCAACCGGTAGCCAGCCATTGTCGTCGGTGGTCGCAACAGTGCACGCTGGTAGCTCGTAGACGCTTTTGACACACTATGAATCGATCACATTCCCTTAACCCGTTCGGGCTGCAGAAAGGATGGTCTATACGACCATTAACTATCATATTGGACCTCTCTATCACTATTAATGATATTTAAGCTGACCACCGCTACCAAATCCTCGGCTTTGACGCCTTGCCCGACGGGTCATCCTTTCGGGTCTGTATCATCATTACCGCCCCCTGTTGACGTCCTGATAATATTTATCAGCGTCAGCCTTGTACGATCATCTTTGCTATGAATAGCAAACTAATGCCCAGTTATACGAGCTTGCTATGACGGCACACTTGCTATGACGTTGAGAATTCGATATATTCAAAACCCGGATCAACGTGATTGAGCCTAATATGAGTTTAAATTTTCGTTAACATAAATTATTTATTTATTCAAATATGTCTTTCCAATCGATTATAATGTATCTCTAAGTATGTAATAACATAATAGAAAAAAAATATATAATATCATAAATTCGATAGTTTTTTTTTTAAATAAAAAGACACCCCTTTGCACTCAGCAAAAATTCTTGTATTGTAGGGGACAATATTAGCATAAAATTAACGCAAACAAATAACACCTAGACTCAGAAAAATAATTTGTGGATCGCACAAAGTATTGTCCTGCGTAGGAATAGAACCCATAGACTGGCACAGTTGGTCGATATCTTTACCACTACGCCATCTGTGTAGGCAAGTGCAGTTGTTATATTGTATATTTGGTATACTTTTAGCCCATCAGGTTTAAATAATCATCATGAAATTTTATAATCTCGTTGTCTTGATTATAGAAAATGTCCTATTTATCTTAAAAGATACCATTTATCTAAAGAATAGTACCTTGCTTCCTCATCATCATTCTCTTGATCTTATCCCAATTATATCGTACATATTGCAAAAAAAATTTGATTTGGCACGGAAGACATAAATGCTGTAGAGATGAGAGCTCTTCGTAGTATTTGTGGTGTAAGTATGAAAGATAAAATTAGGAATAGTGTTATAAGAGAGCGCTGTGGTGTGAATGAAGAAGTAGTGACAAAGATAAAAAAGGGTATGCTGAGGTGGTTTGGACACGTAGAAAGAATGAGTGAAGAAAGGTTGACTAAACAAGTATACAAAGTGAGTGTGAGTGGGACGACTACAAGGGGAAGACCACGTCGTACTTTCCTGGATCAAATTGAAGATGTGTTAGTGAAAGGTCAGATTAAGAGTACGCGTAATCGTAGAGCATGCATGAAGACTGTGATGAGCGTGAATGAAGCGATGGAGGTATGTCAGGACCGTGGTTTGTGGCAATCTGTAGTCTCTGCCTACCCCTCTGGGAAACAGGCGTGAGGCTATGTATGTATGTATTGCAAAACTTATTGGCAATAGTTTTATAACTGGCCATCTGCCTGACGTCAAGCGTCAAGCATCCCTGAGAATGTAATTGTTGACCAAACGGTATCAGGTGGAACTGGCTTAGGTCGATATAAAGCTCTTAATCATCTTTTACGACATCCACGAGCAAAGTATGGGTTGGTAGTATTCGTAACCGCTACCACACAGCAACCGTGTTTCCCGATGTATAATAATATTATTTTTAAACAGTTGTCCGAAATACGTGCGAACTATAGCGATAATTTAAAAAAAAAACCTTGATATACACTAACGTTGAAATATATATTTATAATATCTTAACCATTTTTATTTGATTTTCTTAGAGACTATTTTGATTTGATCTAATGTTGTAGCTAATATTTATAAAATCACTAGCTTCTGCCAGCGGCTTCGCTCGCGTAAAAGGTTACTTTCCTAAAGTTTTTCATCCCCTATTTATATTTTACCCGTTAAGGGTATTTTTTTTTACGAAATGTTAATGTCATATTTATTTATATCTAATCAATAGCCTAAAAATAAGTTTCAAGCTTCTGGCTTTAATAAATTACGATAATTCCTTACAACTTTTCATCCCCCTTTACAACCCTTTTTTGCATTAAAAAGTAACCTATGTCCTTTATCAGGCTCTAGACTATCTGTGTACCAAAATTTATTTAGATCGATTCAGTAAATATGGCGTCAAAGAGCGACAGACAGACAGAGTTAATTTCGCATTTATAATATTAGTAAGGATTTGCGTCTTGTATTAGTCACAATTTATTATTCTATATTTCAACTTGCAAAACGATCATGACGATGCGGTTTACATTTAACTTTGTTAATATTATCGAATGTTAATTTAATAACTATTTATGTCAGATTTTCTAAAACAAAATTGTTTTAAGAAAAACCGACTTTAGCAAAATTGCTAAAACTTTCTAGACATTATGATAATGTTGGATAAAATTAAAACAACTGCGTGATATTCAAAAGATTCTATATTTAAAAATAATTTTAACTTTTTTATCAATTGAGTTATTATAACGTAGCTTTTGTGCGCTTACCGACGATTTTGGCTTTGATAGTTTTGCTTGAATTTTAAAAGTCAAAACGAACTACCTCTCTTTGCGACCCAAATTTGGTTTGAACTAAGCTAACCGTAGACCGTAGAATATTAATGAGTACGGTGTGCTAGTTTTAAATACGTAAATTTGACCACTTGGTGACGTTGTTACTATTCGTTACAGCTTCAAAGCAAGTAAAATATATATCAAGTACTAAAATATTTATTACTTACTTTTGTACTTTAAATGGAATAGCTATCATATGCAAATACTTAACATTATTCTTTATTTTCCGACCGATTATGATGTAACCATAACCGTCAGAACCTGACTATTCGAGTCGATGTGAGGGCAGCCTGCATCACTATAACATACATACATACATATCATCACGCCATATCCCTTGCAGGGTAGGCAGAGAGAACAGAGTGCCAGAGAACTCTATCTCTTTATACTTCACTCGCTTCCTCAACATTCATAATTCTCTTCATACACGCTCGCCGGTTTCGGAGACTCTTGACTCCACCTTCCTTCAGTACCTGACCGATCTGGTCTAGGTAGGTTAGTCTCGGTCTCCCTCGGTACCTACAGCCTTCCACTTTCGCATTGTATATCTTCTTAACCAGACGTTCGTTCGGCATTCTTTCCACATGTCCGAACCATCGGAGCATTCCCTTTCGCATCTTTACACCAATACTCTCTTTCACTATAACCTGCCGTATTAATCCTTGCCCTTCAATGGAATCACCAACATCCTACTCTTATCCTAATTTATATGAGCTTGCCACCACATATGTTCTCCTGGTAACAGACATGGAAAACGAACAAAAACATGGTGAATAAGATTTTCGTTATTTTTTTATATTTGCCTGCTAGACGTCCCCCATTATTACACAACAATATTACTTCTCCTCTTTCTTTTATCTCAATCTTTCTCCTCTGCGGGAAAAAAGTTATTTGCCAATGTGGATCACTTAAGCTTGTCTAAAGATGGAAAGTTAACCTACTATGTCACACCCGTCACATGGGTTAGGCATATTTTACTTACAATTAGAGAAAATATCACAGTAAGACAAGCAAACTCTTACAGTAAAATTAGCCCATAAATCTTAAAATAAAATTATAAAAATTCTTCTTAATCTACATATATACATCATATACATAAATTTCAATACTTAAGCCTTGGAATTACAAGGAGCAAGGTGGTTTTCTAATCGATGCTGGTTATGAGATTATATTCCAACTCTTATATTATAATCATCTGCTGATGGTTCATTCTTATTTCATTCAATATCCACGGGATAAAAAAGGTTAGTACAAAATAATTCTGATTTACCACCACGATGTCGTGAAAATCGTATTTTTGTACAATTACATTGAAAATATTGGCTAAACCTTATTAGATAAAACAAAATAATATATATGTCTCATCATTCTCCTACTCTTATCCCATTACTTGGGTTCGATACAATAGATATTCTTCTTTCATAGTACATATTGTAAAAGTTACTGGTTTTATGACCAGCCGCCTGCCAGACGTCAACCCTCCTTGAGAATGTGATTGTTGACCAAACGGCATCAGATGGAGTTGGCCCAGGTCGTTATAAGGATCTTAGTCGTCTTTTACGACATTCACGAGCAATGTAAGAGTTGGTAGTATTCGTAGCCGCTATCACACAGCTATAAATAGTATATATGTCTATCTCCTAAAAATAATTCGCAGCAGTAACCATGTACATATATATATATATGTATATATATATATATATATATATAGATATATATATATATATATATATATATATATAATATATATGTATATATATATATATATATATATATATATATATATATATATATATATATCTTTGCCATATCACTAAAATAATGAATAATTTACGAAGCTATTTTTATAATACAGCATTATTTCTTATCCAATTTAATTTTGATAGCTTTTATTAAAATGAATATAGAGATTTAAAATGCGGGGTCAGTCGAAGCGACCGAATCTATGAAGCGAGGGTGAGTCGCTAGTAGTGTATAAAACACAAGACATGGCATCTACTTATGACATCTACTTATGGCTGTTATATACTTTAAAACTATCTAACCGATGAGCCCAAACCGGTTTCATAAGAAATAATGCGAAGATGGTTTTCGGTTGCTAAAATAATGCGTTAGAACCCGGCGCCGCTAAAATAAATTTAAAAAATAACATTTTTAATAAAATTATTTGTTTTATGATTACTAATTTACCACCTAAAAGAATTTGCTAATATACTTCTAGAACTTCAGTATTTGCATAGTATTAAGAATTGAAGGCATTGATCTGTCGCTATAGTTTTAAGTTTCAAACGACCTTATAGTAATGAATTTAAAGTTGAATATTGTATGTCAGTAAAATGCGACACTATTTCGCTTTAATTCGAAAGCATGATACCATTTCAGTAAATTACCTCTCTATATGCAGAAAGCGCACAACTTGGTTTTCATTAAGCGCTTGGTGTCAGTTGGCTAACAAAGGTTTGGTCGTTCGGATATTGTTAGATTTTGGATACCAATCGAAAGTGCATACTAGATTGCTTTAATATTAAAAAAGATTAAGGCACGAGTGTCGATCAAAGCAACTAAGGGATGTAAATAGACAAAATCATATTAATAACAAGAATATTCGAGAAAATACCCATGCCAACTCGTCTAACTAATTAAGATAACCGTTCAATTTGCCTCCAATTATGAAGGTTTATATCTATGGGACGTCCCATAGGTATAATTGTATACCTATTATGTATATATAATAAACCAATACCTATGGTCTATATATATATATATATATATATATAGGTATATCTTTAATATATTTCCGTGTGGTGACGGAGTAAGAATACAATTCGCCACCTCCTATCTTACCCGTGGGTGTTCGTAAGTGAAGACTAAGTGATATAAATCGTATATAACACTTATGCGAGAGATGGAAAACTCGAAACAAAACTCTATACCAACACGCCTGACCAGCATGGTATTGTAGGTCATTTCCCTCCCATTATGGAGGAGGCTCGAGCCCAACAGTGGGACGTAAATGAGCTGAAATGATGATGATGATGATTGGTTTATTAAATTATATAGCATCATTGCTTCATCTTCGAAAGTAGAGAAAAGGGAAAAGTTTCTTGTATGTTTGAATAAGAAAGGCAAGGATAAGAAAATCGGACTATGTGTTGGATCTCCGGCTCACGATGCAACGTATAACTGATAGCACTTAATGCCACTCTAGGCTAAGGTCGTGTGTGGACGGACCGGGGACACCCAACCCAATTGCAGTGCTTCCCGCAAGTTTAGGCGTTCGTTCGAAGACAGTGAGTTTTCAGACACTATGCCGCTATGGACACCTCATACGATGCTTGAGCTGTATGTAATCAGCAAAATGTGAACAGTGCAGCTTAACGAATAGATAAGTGAACATATCCACCTATCTTTTTAGTTCCATTACCATTCCAATCACCCTACCAAGTTTGGTGATTAGAATATTATTCTAAAAGTTTTAAAAAAAAATTATTCCAGAGAATAAATTATAATTCTACATAGTATAATAACATAGTTATATAACTTACTTATCAAGTATAATAGTATCTCATTATCATACAATTGTTAGATTTAAATTTAAATAATGGGTTATACAGTAAAAACGACCATTATTTTACCCTCGTATCCTTTTCCAAAGTCCACTTCATACATCATTTAAACAAGGATAAAATTACTTAATTTGCTTAAACATACAATGATAAATCTCTAGTCTGTATAATTTTAAGCGTAATTAAGAAAACGTTGGGTAAGTAACGTCCGTCCCAGTGCTTGACCTACGATTAAGCTGGTTAACTGCTTTTAAACAAATTATCCATGCAAAACTCTCGTTAGGTGTTCTGAATTGAACGTTTACTGGTGCTTAAGTGAGCAATTCCTAGATGCGTTGCATATTAATATCGGTATATAAACTCTCGAAGCAGTATGGTACATTAGTTTTATGCGTATTAAAAACACATTTGACAAGTTCTTGTTTATTGTTCTGTTGCTTCAGAATGGAATAATTATTCTAAATCAAAGTCTTTGTTTATTAAAACACTAACTTCTACCCGCGGCTTCGCCCGCGTAAAAGGTTACTTTCCTAAAGTTTTTCATTCCGTATTTTTATTTTACCCCTTAAGGGTAAATTTTTTTACAAAATTTTAATATCGTATTTATTTATATCTAATAAATAGCCTAAAAATAAGTTTCAAGGTTCTGGCTTAAAAAATGACAATATTTCTTTCAACTTTTCATCCCCCTTTACAACCCTTTTTGCATTAGAAAGTAAGCCTATGTCCTTTGTCAGGCTCTAGACCATCTGTGTACCAAATTGCATTTAGATCGGTTCAGTAGTTTTGTCGTGAAAGAGCGACAGACAGACAGACAGAGTTACTTTCGCATTTATAATATTAGTAAGGATATAGATATAAACTAGCGAAGTATAATTAAAACATTTAGCTGGTTATTTAATTAAAAAATAATCATAACTACAATAATTGAAATTAATATATTATTTAATAAAAAATCTTATTATTTAACGACATAATAATAAAATTAAGTATATGTAATACTTACTTTTATTATTATACTTTTTATTTCGGTGCGATGACGGAGTGAGAATACAATTCACTACTCCTTATCTTGCCCGTGGGTGATCGTAAGATGCGACTAAGGGATATAAAACGCATATAACATCTATGCAAGAGAAGGAAACTCGAATCAAAACCTTATACAAACATGTCTGACCAGCGTGATATAATAGATCAATTTCCCTCCTATTATGGAGGAGACTCGAGCCCGACAGTGGGACGTATATGTGTTGAGATGATGATATGAACATTATTAAGTTAGGATATCTCTGTTATATTAATAAAAGTAAAACCAAATACTTTCACAGTAATTATTTGTTGACATTTTATTTACATAACTTTTACAATATGTACTATGATAGAAGAGTACATATTGTATCGACCCCAAGTAATTGGGATAATATTTTTATTTATTTATTTATTTATTAATTATCGCTTATGGAAAATCAAAAGAAAAATAATATAGTGACAAAAATTGCGTGTTTGCAATTTGTGAAAATGAGAGAATGATATCATCAAAGAAAGTAAAATCGCTTGAAATTATTTAATCCAGGGTACTCAACTCAGGGTAGTCACAATGACTTTGATTTATTTCAGTTCGATATTTTGTGAATGTAATTCAAAGTACATATGCTTATATTAATATAATATGTGAATTGTCTATAGATGTACTCCATGAGATGTCTCTCCATATGAGTTAAAAGCCAGAGGGCATTCTCATTATCCTGAGAAAGACATTTTTTTAAAATTTATAACACTTAATAATTGTTTGAAATACCAAACCATTTATTACTATATAGTGAAAGTATTGAAAATCGTTCCTATTATTACTAACCCATATTTTCAAAATTGCCTACTCAGCCCCCATAAAAATCATAACAAACTGGTCCCATTATGTGCACATGAATAACCATTGAGTGCTATGTCACACCTTTCGATACTAATTTTGCTGTTAACACAATACAAACCCCTAAACTATGAATGAACATGAGACCCGTATTAGCCAAATGCAAAGGGGTGACAGATAAACCCACAACTGTTATTAAAAGAATTGCTGCATCGGGTTCTATTGAAGTGCTTTTCAAAAGTTTTAATAAAGAATTTATAGTCAAATTAGTTCAGAAGCACGTGAGCAACTTTTTTAATAAATTTAATCCTATAATGTATTGAAATGGTGTAGGGGATTATGTAAATAAGTCTCCATGATGATTTTTGTTTGAAGTGTAAATATTCAAGTTAATTATAATTGCAATAATTTAATATATCAATAACATATGCATATTTTCCAGAATATTGACACATTCTTACTATCATGAATACAAACAGCATTCAGAGTGGACGAATTACAGAGCAATCCTTACTAATATTATAAATGCGAAAATAACTCAGCCTGTCTGTCGCTCTTTCACGCCATAACTACTGAACCGATCTAAATGAAATTTGGTACACAGACAGTCTAGAGCCTGTTAAAGGATATAGGCTACTTTTTAATGTAAAAAAGGGTTGTAAAGGGGGATGAAAAGTTGTAATGAAGTATCGTCATTTTTAAAGCCAGAAGCTTGAAACTTATTTTTAAGCTATTGATTAGATATAAATAAATATGACGCAACATTTTGTAAAAAAATTACCCTTAAAGGGTAAAATAAAATGAGGGTGTGAAAAACTTTAGGAAAGTAATCTTTTACGCGAGCGAAGCCGTAGGCCGCCTTACCGCTTTCAATATATACATATATAATATGTCTTATTAAAACTGTGTGGTAGCGGCTAAGAATATTACCAACACTTATTTTGTTCGTGGATGTCGTAAAAAATAAACAATTATATTCTCAAGGAGGGTTGACGTCAGGCAGGCGGCCAGTCATAAAGTTGTAATTTTTGCAAAGTGTACGATGGAAGCAGAGTACATATTGCATCGACCCGAAGTAATAGGGATATGAGCAGGCGAATGATGAATGTCTTATTACCGCCTTCATCAGATCTTGAACAAATAGATAAGTCATTTTCTAATGTCCGCTACTGAATAGTTTAAAAAAAGATGTACTAGATAATGACTATAAAGTCATTGTTTATAAGATAGTGACTTCATATTATTATTAGGTATACAACTAAAAAGCTTCTAAATAATAATTTCCTATAAATTTTCCCATCAATATTATATTGACATTCAATACATTTTTAACAGATGTCCTTAAATGCACTCAACCGTCTGTCATACTTATGGCAAAAAGTGTTAGGGTCTGAGACCACACCATGTAGGAATTAACCAACAGAATCTCTTTAATCCCTGGGATTGCATATTGTGATCGTTGGATCTGTATGCCATATATCAAGTAATACCGAACATGTGGCGACGAGGATGCGTCACAGATACGGGTATCCACATATGCATTTTTTTAGAAGCAATTTTTTTTTTTTTAAATTAGTAACCTGATTATGTTTTGTTTTTAAATAATAACATTTGTTTAGTTTAATATATAGGTACATACATTAAACTTTCAGGACGAACACTTATTAATCGACTCTTTTTGTGCAACCGAATTTAGCTGTTTATATGAAACTGTCTTGCGTACCTTTCTTGCCACGAAAACTAAAACTTAAGTGGGTGATCGATCTTAACGAAAAGCATTAAACTTGAATCGTATTTCATTTGAATCGGTCACGTAATATAAGTATATTCTATTATTTGGTCGTTGGAGTCGTAAGCTAAGTGAGCTTGGTGAATGGGTAGGAGGTTCCCCCTTTTTTTTTTTTTTTTTTTTTTTTTGTTGTGGTGGGCCATGGACGTCGCACCCCGCCAAATCGGTTCGGGGTGACGGAAGAGGCGGCGCGCAACCCCATTGACCCACCCTGCAAGCACCTCTTCTTCGCCATGCGAGCGGGCCACCGGTACCCGATCTTTGTCTTCGGTGGCCCGCTCGGCGGTATGCCCTCTCGGGCTCCTCTCCTGTTGACGCCCCGACAGATTTCGCCGCCGAGGCGTCGTCCTCACGCGGTGGCCTCGCGTCGGGTGACCGGACAATTCCCCGGTCCGATCACCCGAAGCCTCGGTTAGGGCGGCATCAGGCGCAGGTATTCGCGCCTGCGCCGCCCCGGCCGCGGGCGGCGGCCCGGGTCACGGGAATCCTCCCGGTCCCGTTCCGCCGCCTCCTTCTGCGAGATGACAGCCTCGCAGAAGGCGGCGACCGCGTCCCAATTCCTGACGCTGTCGACCATCGCCCTCGCGACAGCCGGCAGCGTCAGGTCGGCACCGATAATAGCGACGAGGTCGCGGCGCTGCCCGTCCCAGCCCGAGCATTCCTCGAGCGTATGTTGCACCGTGTCCTCGTCACTACTGCAATGATGGCAGCCCGGAGTCCATTCCTTGTGCACGACCGTGTGCAGGTATTTCCCGAAACACCCGTGCCCCGTTAACACCTGCACCAGTCGGAAGGTGAGGACCCCGTGCCGCCGCTCCATCCATTCCATCAGTACGGGCCGGAGGGCCTCAACGGTAATGACACCGTGTCTAGGCCTCTCCAGCCGCGTAGCCCAACGGGCGATGACTTCTCGGCGGGCGTCCTCGCGCTAGGTGGCTATCTCGTTAAACGATGGGGAGCCACCCTCTTCGCGCATTGAGGTAATCCGCCGGTAGAGGTCGGAGAGCATCTCCGCCTCTAGGTCCCACGGGGGTGTCCCGGCCAATAGGCACGCCGCCTCTGTCGACACCGTGCGGTACCCGCGAATGGCTCTGATCGCCATGGCTCGCTGTGGCCTCCACAGCACCGCCCTGAGCTGGGCGTTCAGAGCCCTCGCCCACACGGGTGCGCCGTACATGGCCATTGAGCGGATCACCCCCGCATACAGCCGTCGGCCCTCGAAACTGGGTCCGCCCACATTCGGCATGAGCCGAGAAAGGGCGGACGCCGCGCCGACCAGCCGGGAAGCAATTTGGCGAAAATGCTCCCGGAACCACCATCGCCCGTCGAGCACCAGACCCAAGTACCTCATATGGGCCTGGATACTGATGTGGATGGAGTTGACGACTAACGAGGCACCGATAGGCAGCCTCACACGGGGCCCATGGAATAGTAGGGCCTCCGTCTTGTTTAGGGCCACCCTGAGCCCCAGCGCCTCGATTCGCCTGACCATCTCCTCGGTGCCGAGAGTGGCCAGGCTCGCCGCCTCTTCGAGTGTCCTGCCTCGGGCTATGTCGGTTTAATGTCGGTTTAATAAACATTAAAACTACAAAATTAATCGCTGAATTAACGCTTAATCAACATGTTCTTGTCGTAATTCTTTCAAAGAGCCTCGCTCACTTTCAAATCGAATTAAATGTTTCTTTAATCTTCTACTTGTTATTAAAAAATATTGATATTTTCAAATGACCGACTCCGAATTTGCAATAGATGAGTATGAATCACGATCTTATAGTCTGAATATAATTGCATGGGTACCTTCAAATCATAAAAATGATCACAATGTTAAGGTTTTACCAAAAAGTTTAACATTGTGATGTCATTTTATTTGCAAATCACTAACAATTTTCATTTATCGACTCGTAATTGTCATAAAGCAATAAAAAAAAGGAGACAAGTGCAATTCACACATCAGGAGGAGAGATAGTAACGAAAACAGGCGAATACGTATGGTGAATCATGTCGGTCAATATAACCGGCCTTGATTTTTCAAAAACAGGTTACAATAAGCGAAACGTCAATATAAGCGAGCTTATTCTATCCATTTTTCTTATAAGGATTATAAGCGGCGTCATAATAAACGGATTCTACTGTAACTCATCTTCAATTTTTGTTGGATGGAGTCACCTATTTGAGTGGGATCATAAGTTACCATTTATTTTGGACTATATTCGTATATTTCAAAAAGTATTACTAAGAAAATACTACAAAATTTCAAATGTCTGGTACATACAATAAATAAGCTAACTATAGTATACCTTTTAGTTCTACCAACTTGACTTTGTGAGATGTAATATAAATTGATAAGACTACAGTTGCGGCACGCTATGATGGCCGTTTTGACATATTACAATAGTGATGTGAAATGTCGATTTATTCTCGAAAAAAATATAGGTAATATACATTTATAATTATTTATTGCAAGTAGTACCTACCTGATTAAAAAGGTTTAATAAAACAAACATATAAATGATCCTATGTGACCATCGTATTAAATTTGATATTTTTAAATTTTTAATTTCGAAAACAAATGCCGAGTTGTGTGGTAAATAAGTACACCAATAATTGTAATCTTATAAAAATAAAAAATAAATGTTCGCGGGACCCTAATACATATAGTTTAGAAATCAATGTAATAAACAAATTTTGTGCCCTAAAATAATATATTCAATAAATTTTATGACTAACTGCACGTCACTATTGACAATAAAGAACATCAATTTGCTTCTTCAAATGTAATCACTATAAATACGAAACTTCATGAGTGGACAAACGTCAAAACGGCCATCATAGCGTGCCGTTAGTATAGACACTGTTGCTACTTGCTATAGTCCCAATTGAAAATGAAACAATATGAAAGCTATTTGGAAAGTGCATATTAAAGATCTCATACCATTGGACAAGTGAGTTTAAATATTTATTGAATATTTAAACTCCCACTACTAACTAAACCACTAAACTAATTAAAATTATTATATTTTATTATTTAGTTTAATATTTTATTATTTCATGGTTATACACGATAATACTTTACTTTTATTATTAAGCTTTTTATTTTCAAGAAATGAAGGAGTAAGAATACAATTCACCACCCTCTACCGTGCCCGTGGGTGTAAAAAAAAAAGTCTAAAGGATATAATTTGCAGATAACACCTATGCCAAAAAAAGGAAACTAAAAAATAAAACCCTTTTTTTTTTTTTTAGTGGTGGGTTATGGTCGGCGCTCTTCTCGCACCACTCCATCCGGGGCGACAGAGGGGCGTACGCACGCATACCCGTAACCCACCCACGAACCTCGCCTACGTCGTTGGACCGGCCACTGGAGCAGCGTGAACTTCTCGTCAGTGGCCGGCCCGACGGAATACCCCCTGAGAGGTACCCTCCCCTTGAGCGACGTCCCCCCCCCCCGGGGCGGACATCGGTCCCTCCTCGCGCGGTCAGCCTCTCGGCGGGTGACGGACTAATTCCCCGGTCCAGTCACCCGCGGCATCGGCTAGAGAAAAAATAAAACCCTAAACCAACCCGCTGTTATTCGTGTGGTGACGAAATAAGTATACAATTGACCACTCCTTACCTTGCCCGTGGGTGATCGTACGTGACGACTAAGGGGTATAAAACGCATATAACACCTATGCGAGAGAAGGAAAACTCGAAACAAAACCCTATACCAACTCGTCTTACCAGCGTGGTGTAATAGGTCAATTACCTTCTCATTATGCAGAAGGCTCCAGCTCAACAGTGGGGCATATATGGGCTGAGACGTATTATATTTAAATAATTTGAAATATGATCACGTATCGATATAAATAAATCGTGTATGAAGAGAATTATGAATGTTGAGGAAGCGAGTGAAGTATGCAAGGATAGAGTTCTCTGGCACTCTGTTCTCTCTGCCCACCCTGCTAGGGATATGTCGTGATGATATATATGTATTTATGTATCGATATAAAACGAACTTTTAAAATATTTATAGCGTTTTCAAATCATTACCAACTTACTAATCTACTTTAGAACTTAGTGCATCCCCAGAACGGACCGCTGAGTGTTTACTTTGTTTCCACGTTCAAATTGGATTAAAAACTTTTTATGAAACTACAAACGCTCTACATCGCTGCGTATATAACCGTATCATATGCAATTACTAAAAAAAAGTACCAAATTACTTCCACAGAGTTGTTTGCACAAACCCTTTAGGTTAAAAAATTTATGCACCCTCGCGAAACAGCATCTATAATAAGTGTAGGTTACATGCCCCATTTGAAAGCTTCCTGTTGATTTTGAACATAAAAGATATAATCTACCGCACTGGTGTAAAATAACCGTATTTTTTTCTTTTGTATTATGATTCTGGGCACCCTTATGCAATGGCGGGTGCAAGTTTCGATATTGTTCTTCTATATATTTATTGTGTGGCTTTATAAATCAGTAGAGCGGTTCATAGGTAATGTAAAATATTTATAGTTACCCATTCATTGAGTTCGCAGCACGATAGGGTCATTCAAACCTGCATATTTGGTGTAATTATAATAAATCTTCCAATATGAAGACGAAGTAAGAATAGATATATATTATCACCTTTTTTTTCTTTTGGCGAATGTTATGAGAAGCAAAGAAAACTCATAATAAAATTACATATAAAAACGTCTGGCTAGTTTCTTATAAAAAATCTATTTTCTATGTGTCAACATATGGCTTATGCATTTAAGGCTTATGCTTGCTGTATGGTAGCGGCTACAAAAACTACCAACTCTTACTTTGCTCGTGGACGTCGTAAAAGACGACTAAGAGCCTTATAACGACCTGGGCCGACTCCACCTGATGCCGTTTGGTCAATAATTACATACATACATACATATCATCACGCCATATCCCTTGCAGGGTAGGCAGAGAGAACAGAGTGCCAGAGAACTCTATCTCTGCATACTTCACTCGCTTCCTCAACATTCATAATTCTCTTCATACACACTCGCCGGTTTCGGAGACTCTTGACTCCACCTTCCTTCAGTACATGACCGATCTGGTCTAGGTAGGTTAGTCTCGGTCTCCCTCGGTACCTACATCCTTCCACTTTCGCATTGTATATCTTCTTAACCAGGCGTTCGTTCGGCATTCTTTCCACATGTCTGAACCATCGGGGCATTCCCTTTCGCATCTTAACACCAGTACTCTCTTTCATACCTACTCGCTCTCTTACGTCGTCGTTACGAATGCGGTCGGTCAGCCTAACTCCACAGATTTTCCGCAGAGATCGCATCGTCAATAATTACAATCAATGAAGTCAATAAAATAATCCCAAGGAGGGTTGACCTCAGGCAGGAGGCCGGCCTTAAAACTATTGCCAATAACATTTACAATATGTACTGTGAAAGAAGAGTATATTCTGTATCGACCCCAAGTAATTGGAATAAGAGTAGGAGAATGATAATGAATGATGAGTATTTTTGTATTTCATTCCTCTCAAAAGTAATTCACATGCCAAAATATCACTAAACACTCTCGTAACATGTGCTAAATGATGTTATACGATTATGCGTGTGAAACGCTGACATAGAATTATGGCTGCCTTAAAGCCGCTGCTTCATTGCCTATCTCCGCCGACACGTGGCGCAGGGTTCAACAATTCTAGAGTGTGATTTTAATTTTATGCCACATGTTTTATGTTAAGGAGTATGTATAGTTTTAATTAATTTGTAAGAAAATTTAAAATTAGTTCATCATTATCATCTCAGCTCATACATGTCCCACTGTTGAGCTCGAGCCTCCTCCGTAATGGGAGGGTAATTGAACTATACCACTGGGCAGACGTGTTGGTATAAGGTTTTATTTTGATTTTTACTTCTCTCGCATAGATGTTATATGCGTTTTATATCCCTTAATCGTCTCGTTCTATCACCCACGGGTAAGACATGGGGTGGTGAATTGTATTCTTATACCGTCACCACACGGAAAAATTAGTTATTTGTTAACTAAATAGTGATGGTTTATGTTAGCATAACACTCATTAGCGTGTACCCAAAAAAGAGAATAATATTTACTTATTGTATCAATATTAGTTAGTATAAAAATACATTTGTCAAATAATGCATTAGACTCTTCATGTGGTAATGGAGTAAGAATACAACTCACCAACCACTACCTCATTCATGAATATTGTAAGAGATGACTTAAGGATAGAATCTGTTTATAATACCTATGTAAGAGAAAGAAAACTCCAAATAAATCTTATACCAAGTCTGACCAGCATAAATAGTAGATCAAGTATCCGTAAATAATCACGGCAGTCAAGAGCTTAATCTACAATATTTATATACAGAATGCTTATAATACGCGCTTGAGTTATCAACTACGAGTACTTCGGTGACAGAACATTAAAAAAGCCTCTACCTTATCTTTTAAATAATATGCCGGTAGACATCCGCCATGAAAAAAATAAGGTGATATTTAAAAATAAACTTGAAAAATATTATATGTATCAATTATGACAATACCATATTGTCATAATTAATACATGTATCTTATATATGTATGTGTGTGTGTGTGTGTGTGATGTATAAGAATACAACAAACAAATGACATAGATATACACTTAAACATTTATTACTACATATAACTTATTAACAGACTTCTACCACAGATTAGATATCACAACAGAATCCCGTCTACGCGTCTGTAACCGCTATTTATACCCGTTTTCGCCACGAAACCACTCAACCGTAACGCTAATGTTGCCAGAGCATACTCCTTGAATCGCCACCTTCCAATGGGCGATAACAGATGGAGTATGTGTGCGTGTTTATGTATATATGTTTAAAAATTTAAAATTAATTAAAATTTGTTTAGTTGTTACGTAGGTCTAATTATAATCATATATATAATCTTCGATCCCACAGTCAAAACGATTACACGGTTTTGTTGGGTTATGTACTATTAACATGTAGAAATTGTTTTTATAATAAATAAATAAATTTATTTCCTATTGTGAAGGAGGCACGAGTCCAATAGTGGAACTACAATGAGGCGAGATAAAATAATTTATTATTTTAATGCAATTTCATAGAGTAATATTAGAGAAACTGTGAAGATTAACCAACCAAATCAGTAGTAGTAGCCCACTCAATTGGTAGTGAAGAGTAATAGAACTAGTTATTACTAGTTATAAGGCTACTATGTGAGACCTGCTGACCTATGCTGACCGACCGCATTCGTAACGACGACGTAAGAGAGCGAGTAGGTATGAAAGAGAGTATTGGTGTAAAGATGCGAAATGGAATGCTCCAATGGTTCGGACATGTGGAAAAAATGCCGAACGAACGTCTGGTTAAGAAGATATACAATGCGAAAGTGGAAGGATGTAGGTACCGGGGGAGACCGAGACTAACCTACCTAGACCAGATCGGTCATGTACTGAAGGAAGGTGGAGTCAAGAGTCTCCGAAACCGGCGAACGTGTATGAAGAGAATTATGAATGTTGAGGAAGCGAGTGAAGTATGCAAAGATAGAGTTCTCTGGCACTCTGTTCTCTCTGCCTACCCTGCAAGGGATATGGCGTGATGATATGTATGTATGTATGTGAGACCAGCCTGTTAAAAAAAGAAAACATTCGTATAATACAAAATAAGTAAAAATTGAAACAATATAATATTTCAACTCGAGTGCATGCAAGTATGGTTTAACTGCGCATTATCAATTAGTTTCTTTTATAAGTTTTCACATCATAAAGAAATTTATGAACTGTGATGTTAAAATGACTGGCAAATATTGTATCACTTTTCCCTATTCTTTTTGCTATATTAAGAATATTGCAAGAGATGAAAAAAAACTGAACGTACTTACTAGCAATTGCAACATAAATAAAATTGTATATTATTGACTGTAGATTAAAAAAAAAAACAACTTTAAGGTACAGATCTTTCAATGTCTAATGTTTACGCGAGTATCACACATTTGAAAATATAACTAATTTTACGGATTGTATCACGTTTATATAGGACTTTTAATTTCGCGACATTTCAAACACTCCAGCGGTCACAGTCACGCGAGGACTAAGGTACCTAACGTCCAACAACGTATCGTTATTACGGAGATCTATATATCGGGTATATATAAATCTACAATATTAGTTATTAAATTTTGATACACATCATATAAATTCTTATGATGATATGTATATATGATACAAATTCTTTGCTAGTACAAAAATAAAATTATTTTATATAAAAAATATACAGTTTATGGTCAGTTATTGTTAAACATAAAATTTATGGTAATTATTATATTATGACAATTTACTAATTCAAAAACTAACAAATCTATTAAGCTATCACCGAATGAGAATGCAGCCACACTGGGAATGATCAGGCAAGAAAACTTAGGGGACATATTACCAATTACTCACTTTTAAAAGGTTGCTTACTGGTTGCTTATCCTACTAAAGTTGAGTAAATAGATATTTAACTATTATTGTGGGTTTGGCCCACATAATAAGTGGTCACAATGTCTTGCTGTCTTGTAGTGGTATTCTTTACTACCACCAAGACAAGACTATCCCACGCTGATCAAACTAATTTGATATGGTATGTTTTTCCGAAATTTCCGTGTCATTCAGTGATACTATTTGCTTACATCTTTTAGTCGGTTTTTACGACACCCGTGGATAAATAAGGCATATATTCTGAATAAGTCACCAGAAATTTCTTTGCCTATTTCTTTTTGTGTTTAGAAGAGCTCTGTGAATCTTTGATATTAAAATTGATGACGTATAAATAGTTCTATGAAGTACGGTACAGTTATTAAAATATAATATTTTGTAAAGCTTTCTTCGGGAGTATATTATCTAAAGAAATCGCTTTAGCACGTATAACCTATGTTTATATAAGTAATGTTTTATTTGATAAGAAGATATATTTCCTGAGTGTTTTGGATAATGTTTTATACGGTACGATTACCGATTAAAGATCCTGTGTTAGGCAACCAAAGAAAAACTTGTTCACACTTTTTGTATTCAGACGGTTGGCATGGTTTGTAATACTTGTCTATAAAATATTACTAAGAACAAGACAGGATGTAACCAAAATAATGTCAAGCTCGATAAACAGTCTTACGGAAGAACCACTTGAAACGTGCTGATTTTGACACTCACCTAATTCTTTTATTGCATCATAAATCTGTCTGTAAGTGTGTAAGTGTAACAACAGTGCTTAAGGGAACACTTGAGAGGTTCTTTGACAACATCTGGTAAGCAGCTCTTACGCCCACGTGCTCATTATCAGCGTGCATAAAGTTCGAGAACATTTTACATAACTGTCAGTTATATGAACCAGTCCAAAATTATCTCTTTTTTTAGCAAACTATGTTAAATAATCTTGTAGTGCTGTTAGTGGTATTTTATGTACAGCTAAATCGACGATGGAGAGTTATATATATATATATATATATATATATATATATATATATATATATATATATATATATATATATATACAGTAGAACCTCGATAAGTTAAAGTCCAAGGGAAACATAAAATATTTCCTGGAATATTTCCTTATATTCCTGGAAACATCACTTTACCTACTGTGTGATAAAACTGGCTTAAAATGAGTTCAATAAGAAAACTAACAACACTCACATACGCTGATAAATAAAAAGCCTAACCCCTAACATAGACCCTTGATAACTTAAAACCTCTATAACTTAAAATATTTTGTGTTTCCCTTGGACTTTAACTTATCGAGGTTCTACTGTATATATATATATACATATATATCGAAATTTTTAATAGAATAAGTAAACAAATATCTCACAATCACAGCCTTTCATGTGAGTATTATACTACAGTGATAAAAAAAAAGAAAAAAAAAAAGTCGATGAATCCTTGGTTTGTTCGATCTATAAGTCGCTTGTCAAGACTGATGAACGATCATTAATTAATATAAATTGCTATTGAATTTTTCTTCTTCTTAATAACCACTTGCTTAAATTTTCATACATGTGAGAGCTTTGTAGATTGAGCATCAACTGCCAACCACAGGATCTGTGGTTAACCCATAAATTTGTAGCACGAATAATAAATATGATTGGGTTTCGAGGCCAAGGTATTGCAATAAAAAATACTGCATCTAGCAATATGGCAAGTTGATGGCAACAGTTAATAATCGTAATTAATTATAACACAGACATGGTAATCTCAGCATGAAAAACACAATGATTAAATAATAAACAAATAATTTTTAAAAATCATGTAAACGTGCAAATCATTATCATCATTATCTCAGCTCATATATCTATTACTGTTGGGCTCAAGCCTCCTCCATAATGGGAGGGAAATTGACCTACTCTAGCACGTTGGTCAGACGTGTTGGTATAGAGTTTTGTTTCGAGTTTTTCACAGATGTTATATGCGTTTTAAATCCCTTAGTCATTTCTTATGATCACCCACGGATAAGATGAAGAAGAGAGGGGGTGGTGAAATGTATGTACAAAAGATTTCCCACATAAACGGTAAGAATGATAAGTACCACGTTTGTTAAACAGGATGCTAATTGCAGTTAAGTTCGTCATAATATAACTGCTTTGTATTTTCCGGGTGAACGGTCAGCCGGTTTATTCATATTCCACGGAGAGGTAAGAGGTGGTGACACATTGTATTATCTATATATATATATATATATAAGAGATTTCCGCCTATTTATTGACTCAATACGATATCTCTGGAACCATAATAATGCCTACAGACTTTAAATTTGGTAGGAATATTCCTTTCGCCGAGTAAAAGTCAGCTATGAACGGATTTTAAGGGGGATTGCGTAGGTGTTAACACAAAAACTCCACATTTTCCTTTACTGACCCTACAGACTTGAAATATAGTGTGGACTTTCTTTCTGCCATGTAAAGGTTAGATGAAGTAGAACGTAACCGAAGCAAAGCGAGGGCGGGTCGCTAGTTAACTATACGAGCAACACCAACAACAAAATAATAATATAAAACTTCTAAATGTGAGTTAATAATGTACTCTATATTCCAAACTAACTTAAAATGTACTCAACAACAAGATTTCTCAGTAGAATGGTTATAGCAAAATGATGCAATGTAACAAAGGAACATAGGAGAACCCTTATTATAAAGTTACATTAGCTGCATGTACAGCCTACACTGTTGTTCTGTCCAACTTGTCTATTATTCCACTCAACGCACTTTCAAATACGTAGTTGTTTGATGGTGATATTGTTACTATTTATTTGTGAATAAAGTAAGGAATCTAAAATATGTTTCCTAACATTAAATTTAACATTATTCGTTTGGTGACGAACTAATAATTCACCACATCTTGCTCGTGGCTGTTATAAAAGACTACTAGGGGATATAATATACCGGTGGCCCGCTCGCACGGCGAAGAAGAGGTGCTTGCAGGGTGGGTCAATGGGGTTGCGCGCCGCCTCTTCCGTCACCCCGGACCGATTTGGCGGGGGGCAACGTCCATAGCCGACCGCAAAAAAAAAAAAAAAGGGGGGGGATATAATATGCTTATAAAATCTATACAAGAGAAGTAAAACTCGAAATTAAACCCTATATCCAATCCATTTGACCAGTGTGGTAAAAATCAATTTCCTGGTTTCCTTGGCTATATTTGAGCTAAGATTATGATGATAAAACCTCACAACCTCAGCGCTCACTCATAGTCTGGGTTAAGCTGTGACAGCCATCTGCGGCTAACAGCTAAAAGACAGACACACAAAAACAAAAAAAAAAGAATAACGTCCATACTTTCATTTTTAACTACGATAAGTCTAGTTCATCATCGAGTGCTCACTCGTACTTATCAGAAGATTCTTATTATTTATGCTTTATGAAAATATACACTGTAAGATCATGTAATTTACTTTACTCATCATGCATGTTGCAGATTATAAAACTTCCGCCGTTGCTAGCTGCAGTAGCCCCAGCTGATTTAATTAGTTCCTCTACCAGTTCACCTTTGTTTATTGCAGAATTTGAGCTTCCTTCAGAGAACGCTACATAACGTGTAAATACATTATGCTACTGTAGTCAAAATGTCTTGAGTTTGTTTACTTCTGATAACACAGAACAGTTTGAGTATTAATTAGAGTCTGATCTGATCTTTCGTAGGAAAAGTATACTGTGAATATTATAATGGTGTGTGCTAAAAGTACACACATGCAGTTTTTTTTTTTTTTTGGCTAAGGCAATGGTCCTGTTGCACCTTGCTTAAATCGCGCGGTGCAGTAGAAGAGAAATATTTTGCAACCTGCCGTACACTACCTCTCTATCGCCAGTATCGAGATTGTATTCTATAGTATATATACCTATTATATTTGAATACAGTATGTCACCCTGATTTCTTTGCTTCAGAGAACTCTACATAATGCATAGGTTTACTATTGCGATCGTGAGTTCCAAACTCCGTTTAATGGGTGTAATCCTTACTAATATTATAAATACGAAAGTAACTCTGTCTGTCTGTTGCTCTTTCATGCCAAAACTACTAAACCGATCTAAATGAAATTTGATACACAGATAGTATAGAGCCTGACAAAGGACATATGCTACTTTTTAATACAAAAAAAGGGTTGTAAAGAGGATGAAAAGTTGTAAGAAAGTATCGTCATTTTTAAAGCCAGAAGCTTGAAACTTATTTTTAGGCTATTGATTAGATATAAATAAATAGGAGATCAATATGTTGTTAAAATTTACTCTTAAGCGGTAAAATAAAAATAGGGGATGTAAAACTTTAGGAAAGTAACCTTTTACGCGGGTGAAGCCGCGGGCAGAAGCTAGTATAAAATATATTGCTAGGATTTTGCGCAAAACACTTAGCGCGGTCGGTGGCAATGAATACGTTCCCTGTCACGATTATGTAGCGAAATGAGGGAGTGTTTGTATCTCTGATAATTCTTAAGAAATTAGGATCTAAATATAAAAGAAAATTTATGCAAGACCCAGCCGCTATCCATCATAGACGCGGCTGACCACAGTTACGCTCCTATTATCTATCTCAGCTCATATATGTCCCACTGTTGGGCTCGAGCCTTCTCCATAACGGGAGGGTAATTGACCTACTATATCACGCTGGTCAAACGTGTTGATATAGCGTTTTGTTTCGAGTTCTCCTTCTCTCACATAGATATTAATGCATTCGATATCCCTAAGTCGTCTCGTACGATTACTCACGAGTAAGATAGGGGGTGGTGAATTGTATTCTTAATCCGTCACCACACGGAAAACATTTACCAGTTAAAGAAAAAATAATATGAAATCCATACACATAATAAAGTTTTAACATGTCTTTGTCGGTATCGTAAGAAGAAATCTTATATGAAGGATCTTTATTAGACCAGCAGAAGCCAAAACAACAATTTAAAAAAAACTATATGTTTGTACACGTGTCACGCAAAAACTAATATATAGAATCGAATGCAATATTCATCTATTTATTGCTAGAGATCTCTTAAAATAATACATATCTAAGTAATCAACGCCAGTAAAACTGTAACTATGATTATTATAAAAGGACAATAACCGTGTGAAAGTACAATTTTAAATTCAATATAGGTACAATTGAACAGTTTCATATAATAATAAATTGACATAAAAGAGATATTACAGTGAAATAATTCATTGCTTCGGGGTTTTACAACATTGAACTCTCAAAGAATTATCCAACACAGTTACCTTCCATATTACTCGAATTTGTATCATGTGTGGACCTTTATTCATCTTGTCGCGGATTTAAGCGCATACCACACGTTAATACCGGCCCGAGGCGGATCTCGTAAGTACCCGTGTATCTGCAAATAATGTTGAAGTAGGTATTCCTATTATATTGGATCCTTGCCTGAGGCGAAGGATCGTCCGGTTCTAATAAACAAGACAATATTCCAGCATCGCGTTATAGACGGATGCCCGTGTTTATTCAGTCGGCCTCTGAGAGTTATAGGTACCTATTATTATTTGTCTTTAAGTGTTACTGAAACGAAATATTGTCATAAATATAACAATACATTTTGTTGTATTTTAGACATAATGTATGCAAGTAATAATTGCCAGACTCATTTGTTATATTAATCATGACTAGTAGTTATTAAGAATTATTTACTGTCATTAGGGTTCATTGTTTTATTGCTTTTGGTGGCAAATGAGCAAGCAGCATACCTGATGGTAAGTGTTACTGCTACCCACGGACCTTTGCTATACCAGAAGTATAGCTAAGCCGCTGCCTACCAATATAAACCCCTACCCAATTGGGCTTCCGGCTCTCTCACTCACCGAACAAAGCGCAACAGCATATTGCTATTGCTCAGACGTCGATCTTCTGCGAGAGTATGGGACTACCTCGAACTGACCGGCCCGCGGCTGTAGACAGAAAACTGTCAACAGCGTGGTCCTACCACTTTTTATTTTTATTAAATAAATATAATTTTCTTTGATATTATATTAATTGAATTTAATTGATAATAGTATCACTACTTGAATTGTATTAATAGAGGGTAAAATAACTTATTATCATCATCGTCGTTGTCATTCAGCCTTTTGCCGTCCATTACTGGACGTAGACACTTACAGACTCGTGTGAAGGGATAGTGCTACAATCGCCAGACTTGGCAAGCGGATTATTGATCATCACATGTAAGGTGTTATAGGTTTTCTAGAAAAGATATATTGGCGAATTTCTTTTTTTATAACTGTCACAAGCAAGTAAAAGGTAAGGTAATGATTGTATTTTTATTCCGTCGTTGTACGGGTTAAATTATGCTAAAAATCAATATTGAGTATATCATTTGCTTTGCAAAAAAAAAAAAAACATTATGCGGAATAAAGTGAGTTGATTTTATTTGATATATTATAGTTGCACAAATACCATTCCTTCTCTCACTAAATCATTACAACATTTCGTTCACCATATAGAAAACGATACGACATAAAAAGGAAAATATAACAATGGCTCATGTTATATATCCAATATATATTATACATATATAGTAAGCAGAGTTCCACATAAGTAATAAACGTACGATATCAAAGGATTTCCAGTTCTTTATGTGACGCTATATTGTGAATCGCTACTTCTTTTGTATTAAAGGAAACTCGCAAATTCATAAATATCTTACACGCAATCGTTAAATGCGTACGTAATACATGAAAATGTTACCTTGTGTTTCGTTATACGTCTTTTGTGAAAATTTAGACAATAACACGGCTACAGTTTATGAGTTTTAATTGGTTTTTGATCCTTTGTAATTTGGAAAAAGTATTGGTACATACTTATATGTGTGGTGACAGAGTAAAAATACAATTCATCACTCTTCACATCTTACCCGTCGTTGATCGTAAGAGACGACTAAGGGATATAAAACGCATATAAAATCTATGCGAGAGAAGGAAAACTCAAACTAAATATATACCAATACATCATACCAGCGGGGTAAATTAGGTCAATTTCCCTCCCGTTATGAAGGAAGCTTGAGCTCAACAGTGGGACATATATGAGCTCAGACGATGTTAGGTACTAAAAATATGATAATACCTTATATACTTACAAATAGTAAGAAAATATTTAAAAGTAAATTATTTATTATCCATATAAGGATGAATTGGGAATAGTATACCTATTCCCAATTCACTGACATTTACTTTCTTATATAGCTTATGATAGCAAACGAGCAATCAACATACTTCACGGTAAATATAACTAATACTTATGGATCTTTTTAATACCAAGGAGGCCGCTACCTCTCAATCTAGAAGCTAGGCTCCAGAGAGTTTCGGATTCCGGCTTGCTCGCTTGCCGTACGAAGCACAACAACACAAGTCTAGTGCTAAGTCATCCATTTTCTGCGAGAATGTGGTACTACCCTGGACGGACGGGCCCACGGCTGTAGACAGATAACTTGTTAATAATGTTACCTTAGTACTACTGCCAAATTTACATCCCTTAGGAGTCACAAAAATGGTTACACTAGCGTGAATATTTTATAATGCAAACTAGAATTGTTAATCTTTCCGCCAAATCTGGTTATTATGGCCTCTCCTTCGTAGTGTTAAACAGTGAAAGTGCACACAGTGGATTCATGTATTGAAATTATTTATTAATTTTAATTCTTGCCGAGTAGCTTACTTAGTAATTAATTTAACAATTATATTTTTGTAATAAATAGATAAATAGTTTTTTGTAAGTTTTTGGAGTTTACTCCTTAAGAATCGATTTTCATATAAGGCGTCCTGTATGAGAGAAAAAATTGAGGAGTAAAATCTAGTGATCGAATAACCCCGTTACGTTTTTGGTGCGCAACCTATTCTGCGCACCTTTCACTTTCTGACGTGAGATAATACTTCACTGAACAGTTTTAATAAATGTAAATAAAAATATATATATTATTTTTAGTCAAATGAGCTTTTGAAATAAAACTACATTTACGGATTCTATCGCGTTTGTATTTGATTTATAATTTCCCGACGTTTCGAACACTTTACAGTGATCATGGTCACGGGAGGACTGTCCAGTCAGACAGTTTGTGTTTATTTCAAATGTGTAATACTCGCGTAAACATTAGAAGTCAAATGAGCTTTTTTTGCGCCTGTTTTGATAATCGTACTTAAGGAGTAAACTCCAGTCGTGCGTCGGAGCTGACACACACACTTTTTTTTTCAGTGTGTTAAACTAATAATTTTCTTTTTTTCGCTTTCTTCACTTGTTGATTATAAATCTCCTAAATTACAAAATTATCATCACAGCTCATAGACATTTAGTGCTAAGCTCGAGAATTGTCAAAAAAAAAAATATGGTGAATTAACTTACTATTCCAACCCACACTGGTCAGATGAATTTCGTATGGGTTTTATTTCGAGCTATCAAATTTGTGCAGTGACATTATTTTGTTCCATGTTATAGGCATCTTTTATTATATCTGCAAGAAAAGGAGTGGTAGCGATATACTGTATTCTTTCTCCGAAAATATTTGGCGATATTATTTACTTATTATTAAGGTAGTATTTGAAATCCGTGATCACTATTTTACTAATCAAAAGATGACTAGTAATGCCTAGTAATGTGATAATCAAATTACAGTTTATACATACATACATACATAGCCTCACGCCTGTTTCCCAGAGGGGTAGGCAGAGACTACGGATTGCCACAAACCACGATCCTGGCATACTTCCATCGCTTCATTCACACTCATAATAGTCTTCATGCATGCTCTACGATTACGCATACTCTTAATAAGACCTCTCGTCAACACATCTCCAACTTGGTGCAGAAAAGTATGACGTGGTCTTCCTCTTGTATTCGTCCCATTCACGCTTGCTTTATATATTTGCTTCGTCAACCTCTCGTTACTCATTCTTTCTAAATGTCCAAACCACCTCAGCATACTCTTTTAGATCTTTGTCACTACTTCTTCATTCACACCACAGCGCTCTCTTATAACACTATTCCTAATTTTATCTTTCATACTTACATCACACATACTACGAAGAGCTCTCATCTCAACAGCATTTATTCTACTTTCATGTCTTCCCTGCCAAATCCAACTTTCACTACCATACATGAGAGTAGGTACTAATACTCCCCTATGTACAGCTAAACGTGCCTTTTTGGACACGTTTCTGCTTTTCATAAAGGTGTATAGTGCCCCATTCACTCTATTACCAGCATTTACTCTTCTTTCAACATTATCATCATTTTTACCATCTCTAGTAAACAAAACACCCAAATATAAAAATTCTTTCACCTGTTCCAGTTCCTCACCATTTATAAAAATTTTACATTCCGTCATACATTTATCCTTTTCAAAAACCATAATTTTCGTCTTACTTACATTTACTTTCATACTTTTTCTTTCAAAAGCTTCATGCATAGTAGTTACCATCGCCTGCAAATCTTCTGCCGATGATGCAAGTAATACCTGATCATCGGCATAAAGAAGACATTTGATAAGTAACTCATTCATTCGTAAACCACAATCATTATTTTTCAGATCTTTCAAACAGCTATCCATGAATAGGTTAAACAGCCACGGGGACGCTACACATCCCTGTCTAACACCTTTATCGATATTAAACCACTCCGTGTAGGCTCCGTTTATTCTTACGCACGCCCTGGAATCCTTATAGATGGATTTCAACGCGTGAATAAGATGGCTGTCCACCCCATACATAGACAGTACCGACCACAGTTCATTCCTCCTCACTTTGTCATAAGCTTTCTCCAAATCAATGAATGCACAAAAGATTTTCTGACCTTTAGCCAAAAATTTCTGCGTCATGCATCGTAAGGAGAAGACTTGATCCGTACAACCCATACCTTTTCGGAAACCTGCTTGTGCATCCCATATTTTCTTGTCGGTTACTTTCACTACTCTTTCAATCAATACTTTCGCATACAGTTTGCCGACTATGCTAAGGAGGCTTATGCCCCTGTAGTTCCTACAATCTTGCTGCGAACCTTTCCCTTTGTACAAAGGTACAATTACAGCCTTACACCAGTCGTCAGGTACTTGGCCATTAGTCCAGCAGAGATTGAAGAGCTGGTATAGCATGTTAGCTATGATATCCTGTCCAGCGGTCAGCATCTCAACTGTCGTAGTAATCCTGTCGTATCCTGCAGATTTACCCGCTTTCATACCTTTCAGTGCGTTCATAATTTCCACCATAGTAATACATTCTCCATCCTCAAGATCTCTTTTACTCTCAAATGATAGATCTTGTGACTATTCTCTTTCAAATAAGCTTTCAAAATACTCCTTCCATCTCTCTAGTACACATTCTTCTCTATTCACTATCCTTCCATACTTATCCCTGATCGAAGCAAGCTCTGTACTTTGAACTTTACCTCGAGCTGATCTTATGGATTTCCAGAAAACCTTTAAGTTAGATTGGTAATCCTGCGATAATCTTCTATCATACTCGTCTTTCTGATCCTCTTTCTTTTTTCTGACAATTTCTTTCACTTCTCTTTTTCTTCTCTTGTACTCTTCTTTCGCTATGTCTATATCATAAATCGTTGCTTTCTCTATTCTCTCTTCTCTCTTCTAATTACAGTTTGTATTCATATCATTAATATCTTGGTAAGTTGGTACGGGAAGAAAGTATCAAAAATATTTATTATATATGATTCAGCGAATATTGTAAATCCTTGCGTTTTCAATAAAAAAAAAACAAATCATTCAGTTGTGTACGACACTCGTAATAAATATTTAAATAAAAAATAAGTTTACACCATCTCGCAAAGAAAGTAAATTACTAGTGATATTTTCTGCAGGTTTCCCTATGAATAACTGTATCTATTTTTGCATGAATCTCAGTAAGCTCTTCTTCGGCTCTCATATCGTATTCATTAGATTTCATTTGTCAGCGCCCGTTTCTTTGATGAATTATTCACGGTACAGGCAATTTGTTTACACTAGTCGTATCCACACTATTTCTGGGTGAAGTTGGACATAGATATATTCACATGATTACTTTCCTCTTAATACGTGTATATCTTATAATCTGTCATGTTTTATAAACATTTGTTTTATGATAGTTTTGTTCTAGTTCTTATTAGTTGATGGTGCTATTAATTTGGATTAGTATTTTTTTATTTTTATTAATATTTCTTATACTCTACTTTGTTTTCTTTTTATTTAACATATGGTGACGGAGTAAGGACAAAATTTGCTCATATGCATGTATCAGATAACTAAGACATAGATAATATAACAAAAGTCCTTACAATGATAATAGAGTAGAAGGTAGAAACAGAACCCTATACTATTTAATATTCATCTCAGCTCATACATGTCTCACCGCTGGGCTCCAGCCTCCTCTACAACTGGAGGGCAATTAACCTACTATACCACGCTGGTCAGACGTGTTTGTATAGGGTTTTGTTTCGAGATTTCCTTCTCTTGCATAGATGTGTCTGGGTGTAATTTGTCTGCGTTAATTGCATGTTTGTAAAGTCCCCCGCGATACAAAGATTATTTTACTTAGGGCAGAGACTATCTTTTTTAAAAAAAAAAAAAAAGTTATATGCGTTTCATATCTCTTAGCCGTCTCTTGTATAGATGTTATATGCGTTTCATATCTCTTAGTCGTCTCTTACGATCACTTATAGGGGGTGGTAAATTGTATTCTTACTTCGTCACCATACGGAAACTTATTTAATATATTAGGAAGATTTTTGTTCTACTGTAATATATAGCATAGTATAATTGAACGTATATGGACTAAAAAATAATTTAAAAAATTTCATCTTGCTTTTTAAACAGCTATGGTCTGCCACTTTATTTTATACTAAAATTGCATGATAAAGTGTAGTTATTTTACTTTTGTACTCGTTAAATAGAAATAAGCTGTATGGTAACGACCACAAATACTACCTAACCTTACTTTGCCCGTAGATGTAAAGACAACTAAAAGCTTTATATCGACCTGAGCCAACTCCACCAGATGCCGTTTGGTCAATAATTATATTTCCAAGAAGCATTAATGACAGGTAGGCGACCGGTTATAAAGCTATTCCCAATAACTTTTGTAATATGTACTATGAAAAAGTGGTACATATTGTGTTGACTCCAAGTAATTGGAATAAGAGCAGGATAAGGATGGTGACTTAGTAAATAGAAATGTTCCGCGAAACCCTAAACTACCTTTTCTTTTTAATTGAAGTCGTTTCTCAAAATACTAATTTGAAATAGCTGAGAAAAACAATATTTATATTGTTTATACCAAGTAAAGTTCAATTTCTTTGAATAAGCTAAAATCGAAATTCAATTGAAATCAAAAAGATATTTAAATTACTGAAATTTAGCATTTAATATGCTTAATTATTTATAAAACCCGATTACGAAGCGAAAAATGATGTCACAAGCGGGATTCGAACCCGCCCGCGCCTATTAGGATTCCGGTACGATTGGGCCGGGATCCCAATAGGCGTGGGTTCGAATCCCGCTTGTGACATCATTTTTCGCTTCGTAATCGGGTTTCAAAAAGATATGATAAGAAATTTTGTTATTATATTTTCTTAAAATATTATTTTTACCACCTGTGCAAGAGTGGTAGTTAGTTCATAATATATACATATACATAACGCAGCACATATCGATAAATCTGCACTAACATACTAATTTCCGTGAATATAAAAGTAGGAGTAAAAAAAAAAATATAAAGTTGATTGTGTTTTTAATATAAACCTAAAAGTGACTATGCTACAGACATGTCTATAGCATAATCATAAAGAGGTGACAGCAGATTTCTACATTAGGAATTTTCATATAGGCTGTATGCGTGCTGTATGCCGAAACATAAAAAAAAAAACATAAAATCTCTATATACATTATGCTAAAAGTGGTTAAATATAGGTGTTTTATGTCGTATTTCTAGACAAGATGTATCTTTTAGCACTGTAATGAAATAAAAATAAAAAGATAACATGTTTACTTGTATTTGTAACATAAGTAAGAGGAAAAAACTTAAACATATTTACTACAAATCAAGCTGAGCATACAAATAATAATCACATATCCTAATGGCCGACAGAAAGGGAAACAAAGATTTTTTATTAAATTTTATAAAATAATTATATTTTTTTAATTTTTAAACTTAATTTTACTTACCTACTTAAGTATAAAATATTCAACTGTTTCACTATTTTTTTTATATGAAATTATCGTGTAAATACAAGTAAAGTAGAAAAGAATTATATAGATATTTAAAATGGTCTCAGCTCATATACGTCTCATTGGGCCATATTGAGCTCAAGCCTCCTCTCTAACTGAAGACAAAATAACCTACTATACCACGCTGGTTAGACATGTTAATATAAGGTTTTGTTTCGAGTTTTCCTTTTTCTTGCATAGATATTATATGCATTTTATATCCCTTAGTCGTCTCTTACGATCACCCACGGGTAAGATAGGGGGTGGTGACTTGTATTCTTACTCCGCCACACGGATAATGACTGTACTGAGGGAACATAAATACACAGCCACATACATACCCACATGTATATCAAAGAAACTCGTAATCCTTCTTTTGGCTACGCCACAGTGGCGTAGAATGATACCACACTTGCATAAACAACACACAAAATTCGTTTATGTGTACAAACAAACATGAAAACTTAAACTGAATATCATGTTAGAGGACTCTTGAATCTCGTGAGCATACATACATACATAAATACAACCTTTTTTGCTCATCAGACTTCATAAACATTTTTGATATAAAACGTAAAAGAGTTTTTGGAGTTTACTCCTTAAGAATCGATTTTCATATAAGGCGCCCGGTATGAGAAAAATTGCGGTGTAAAATCTAGTGATCGAACGACCTCGTTATGTTTTCGGTGCGCAACCTATTCTGCACACCTTTCACTTTCTGACGTGAGATAATACTTCACTGAACAGTTTTAATAAATGTAAATAAATATATATATTATTTTTAGTCAAATGAGCTTTTTTTGCGCCTGTTTTGATAATCGTACCTACTTAAGGAGTAAACTCCAGTCGTGCGCCGGAGCGGACACACTTTTTTTGAAAATTTTTCTATTACTTTATAGTCTTTTGTAGTTTTAAGTTTAATTCCAAACTATACAATATTAACGTAGTTTGTAAATTATAAAATTTAACGTTTATTATTAATAGTAAATTTCAATAGTGGTGGGGTTACACTGTTGACAGTTTTCTGTCTACAGCCACGAATCGGTCCATCCGGGATAGTACCACACTCTCGCAGAAAATTGACGCCTGAGTATTGGCAAAGCACCGTTGTAATTCGTTTGGTGAGCGAGAGAGCGCAGCTTTCTGGGTGGGTTTGGTGTTTAATGGTTGGCAGTAGTTGGTAGGCCTTACTGTACCCCTGGTATTGCAAAGGTTCATGGGAGTCAGTGATATTTAACATCAGATTTGCTGCTTGCTCGTTTGCCACCATAAGAAATAAAATAATAATAATAATTTGAATTAGAGAGCAAATTTCGATCATAAGTGATTGAGTTAGGCGATACATGGCGGCAATCCATTATTATTATAAAATGGGGGAAATTGCAAGTAGAAGTTCTAGAGGCGGTGCTCATCACAGGATTAAGATTACCTTATATCCTATTCCACTTTAATCCCATCCCGTATTGCTTCCTTTCTTGAGGTGTACGGTATATTGATTAACCGTGGGAAAGTGGTGGGTCTCCCTTCCTCTCCTCCATTTTATAATTCGATCATAAGGTTTGAATTTTTCTCAGTGATATACGACGTTGTGCTGAAGACGAATCTCCTCCAGATAAGGAAAATTGTTTTCTGGATCAAACTGGTTAGACTGATTAGTATAGACTTTTATTTTGACTTTTACGTGTGATCCAGTGATGCAATGAAAATGCAAATGAAAGAAGACATTCTTTCAAATAAAAGTTATAGAACAACTGTATTCTTACTCCGTTATTACACGACTAGAAATAAATCTTTAATTGTGTAATATACCTGTTACTTGTAATTCATTTTAGAATTAAGATGGGGAAATGTACATTATACTGGTGCTCAAATATTTTTTTTTTTTTTGCGGTGGGCTATGGATGTCGCACCCCGCCAAATCGGTCCGGGGTGACGGAAGAGGCGGCGCGCAACCCCATTGACCCACCCTGCAAGCACCTTTTCTTCGCCGTGCAAGCGGGCCACCGGTACCCGATCTTTGTCTTCGGTGGCCCGCTCGGCGGTATGCCCTCTCGGGCTCCTCTCCTGTCGACGCCCCGACAGCTTTCGCCGTCGAGGCGTCGTCCTCACGCAGTGGCCTCACATCGGGTGACCGGACAATTCCCCGGTCCGATCACCCGAAGCCTCGGTTAGGGCGGCATCAGGCGCAGGTACTCGCGCCTGCGCCGCCCCGGCCGCGGGCTGCGGCCCGGGTCACGGGAATCCTCCCGGGCCCGTTCCGCCGCCTCCTTCTGCGAGATGACAGCCTCGCAGAAGGCGGCGACCGCGTCTCAATTCCTGACGCTGTCGACCATCGCTCGCACAACAGCCGGCAGCGTCAGGTCGGCACCGATGACAGCGACGAGGTCACGGCGCTGCCCGTCCCCGCCCGAACATACCTCGAGCGTATGTTGCGCCGTGTCCTCGTCGCTACTGCAATGGTGGCAGGACGGAGTCCACTCCCTCCGCACGACCGTGTGAAGGTACTTGCCGAAGAAACCATGCCCCGACAAGACCTGCACCAACCGGAAAGAGAGGACTCCGTGCCGCCGCTCCATCCACTCCATCAGTACGGGCCGGAGGGCTTCAATGGTAAAAACACCGTGTCTAGGCCTCTCCAGCCGCGTAGCCCAACGGGTGATGACTTCTCGGTGGGCGTCCTCGTGCCAGGTCGCTATCTCGTGTCTCGTATCTCTCACGGGGGTGTCCCGGCCAATATGCCTGCTCTTTGAGTGTCCTGCCCCGAGCTGTGACGAGCGTGTCGTTAGCATAGCAATTAACGCTCAGCCGCACATATACTACCTGGAATGTGAATAAAGACCTAAACCAGTAGGCTATTATTCAATAAAGGTATGGCCATAATGTTGACAATTTTCTGCCTACAGCCGCGAGACGCTTAATCCGGGGTAGTACCGAATTCTCAGAGAAAATCGACGTCTGAGCAGTGTTAATATGCTATTGTGCTTCAGTCAATGAACGAAAGCACAGGCAGCCTAACTTTTTGGGTCGACCTGGGATTTTAATTGGTAGCTGTACTCCCGGTATTGCATAGGTCCATGAGCAACAGTAACACTTGCCATCAGGTGTGCTAATTACTCATTTGCCACCACAAGCATAAAAAAACACAAAATATAATAGAAAATAAAAAAAACATAAGATAATTATTTGATTCCAATCGACTAAGTCTGGCTCCATATAGGCTAGTCAAAGTTTCCAAAAATTTGCAAAAAATTATTCTCCGCCTTTTACATAGGTTACTGGAGAGGCCTTTTTTAAGGACTGCATAGTACGGTCTGGACGTATTCCACTCGATCGTCTGAGACAACGGAAGGGTGACCCCATAACCTACCTCATTACCTCCCTTATGCTATTGACTTGACCACTAGTACTCATTCCTTGAACTTGGTAACCAGCCTGACCAATTATTATTAATTTCGAGTCTCGTTGACCCCTCGGCCCCAATCAACAGTATAGCCTGGGCGTTGCATTCGCGTGATCGGTGTCCCTGCGAATGAGGAACTAATCGCCGGTCCGATGACTTACGATCATTCTAAGGAAGCATTAATAACTGCACAAATATTGGGTATTTTAGCCCAAAAAAACATTGGATTGTGTAAATCACGCTGGTTCGGATTTAGTTTGTTTGTTTTGTTATAAAAAAACCATAAACAAGAATAAATATAGATATATAAACTCTTTAGAGTTTAAGTTTTTATTCTTTTGCAGTGATGTTATCTACTTGTATCATTTCTTATTATGTTTGTTTATTCATTTTCTTCTATGATAAATAAATACGACGAATTCTGAATTTAATTTTCCAGTAACATTTTGTTTATTCGTCACAAATGACGCTTTCGGAAGTAATATCATAATAAGCCGATTGAAAAATAATTCTGTAGGCGTTGACAATTAATTTCATTTGGCGCTTACAATAATTAAGTTTCGACCCGTTCCGGTATTTAAACCGGTCAATTATATAAATTCGAATTTCGAATGTCATAAAACTGAGCTGGGCAATAATGAACAGGCGGCGCGTGCAGTAAACTATGTCGCAGTTAATATCGAGTGCGGGACTTATTGGACATTTATCTATTTGGCCGCCCGCCGTCCATTTCCACTAAATAAAGCGAGACACACATAGCCTCATCGTTCAATGTAAATCATGTTTACCACTGTTTTCCTTTTGCAAACCTATTTTAAATATATTTAACTATTTCTATTATGTCGTATTTCTATATCGTCAGTATTTTTTTTAATATAATTAGTGTTATTATCTGATTTGTTGCTAAAACAACAGCAAAATTCAAATTGAAACATCACCATATTAAAATCGTTTATGGAAATGTCTTTGTGTGTAATGTGTCTTCATAAAACTGGAGAGTAACCTATGATAGTGTTAATATCTCGGGAAGCAAGAGTTATTGGTCGTTTGCCGGTACTAGAAAATAAATGGCATGGTTGCCTAGAACTACGCTGTGAATGTAGTTGATCAGTATAACTACATCCTTTAAATTTTCAGATGAATTATGTTTTTAATAAGGATATATTAAATGTAAGGATATATTGAGCTGTGTGGTAGCGGCTACGAAGACTACCAATCCTTACTTTGCTCGTGGATATCGTAAAAGACGCCTTATAACGACCTGGGCCAACTCCATCTGATGCTGTTTGGTCAACAATTACATTCCCAAGGAGGGTTGACGTCAGGCAGGCGGCCGGTCATAAAACTATTGCCAATAACTTTTACAATATGAACTATAAAAGAAGAGTACATATTGTATCGACCCCAAGTGATTGGGATAAGAGTAAGAGAATGATGATGATATTAAATGCAAGTGTTTTCCGTCTGGTGACGGAGTATGAATACAGTTCACCACCCCCCTCTCTTACCCGTAGGTATCGTAAAAGACAATTAAGGGATATAATATGCATAAATCATCTGTGCAAGAGAAGGAAAACTCGAAACAAAACCCTATACCAATACGTCTGACCAGCGCGGTATAGTATGTCAATTTTTCTCGTATTATAGAGGAGGCCCGAGCCCGACAGTGGGACATAATGTGGGCTGAGATGAGATGATGAAATGCAAGTGTGACCCGCGACTTGGTTCGTACGCAATACTATCTTATTTCAAAGCCTACTTAAAGAACTATTGTAGTACAATATGTCATCGCCCTTTTCTTTTCAGAGAGAGTATTAAAAAATGGCTGTGATGAATAGACAGCAGCATTCTCCTATCGAACGTCAAAAGTATATGCCTCCCTTGGGATGACCTATATCTAACAATAAATGTTGAAAGGTTGATGAATGAATCGCTATCGATCGATCTACACGAATCGGTCCATCCGGGATAGTACCACACTCTCGCAGAAAATTGACGCCTGAGTATTGGCAAAGCACCGTTGTAATTCGTTTGGTGAGCGAGAGAGCGCAGCTTTCTGGGTGGGTTTGGTGTTTAATGGTTGGCAGTAGTTGGTAGGCCTTACTGTACCCCTGGTATTGCAAAGGTTCATGGGAGCCAGTGATATTTAACATCAGATTTGCTGCTTGCTCGTTTGCCACCATAAGAAATAAAATAATAATAATAATTTGAATTAGAGAGCAAATTTCGATCATAAGTGATTGAATTAGGCGATACATGGCGGCAATCCATTATTATTATAAAATGGGGGAAATTGCAAGTAGAAGTTCTAGAGGCGGTGCTCATCACAGGATTAAGATTACCTTATATCCTATTCCACTTTAATCCCATCCCGTATTGCTTCCTTTCTTGAGGTGTACGGTATATTGATTAACCGTGGGAAAGTGGTGGGTCTCCCTTCCTCTCCTCCATTTTATAATTCGATCATAAGGTTTGAATTTTTCTCAGTGATATACGACGTTGTGCTGAAGACGAATCTCCTCCAGATAAGGAAAATTGTTTTCTGGATCAAACTGGTTAGACTGATTAGTATAGACTTTTATTTTGACTTTTACGTGTGATCCAGTGATGCAATGAAAATGCAAATGAAAGAAGACATTCTTTCAAATAAAAGTTATAGAATAACTGTATTCTTACTCCGTTATTACACGACTAGAAATAAATCTTTAATTGTGTAATATACCTGTTACTTGTAATTCATTTTAGAATTAAGATGGGGAAATGTACATTATACTGGTGCTCAAATATTTTTTTTTTTTTTGCGGTGGGCTATGGATGTCGCACCCCGCCAAATCGGTCCGGGGTGACGGAAGAGGCGGCGCGCAACCCCATTGACCCACCCTGCAAGCACCTTTTCTTCGCCGTGCGAGCGGGCCACCGGTACCCGATCTTTGTCTTCGGTGGCCCGCTCGGCGGTATGCCCTCTCGGGCTCCTCTCCTGTCGACGCCCCGACAGCTTTCGCCGTCGAGGCGTCGTCCTCACGCAGTGGCCTCACATCGGGTGACCGGACAATTCCCCGGTCCGATCACCCGAAGCCTCGGTTAGGGCGGCATCAGGCGCAGGTACTCGCGCCTGCGCCGCCCCGGCCGCGGGCTGCGGCCCGGGTCACGGGAATCCTCCCGGGCCCGTTCCGCCGCCTCCTTCTGCGAGATGACAGCCTCGCAGAAGGCGGCGACCGCGTCTCAATTCCTGACGCTGTCGACCATCGCTCGCACAACAGCCGGCAGCGTCAGGTCGGCACCGATGACAGCGACGAGGTCACGGCGCTGCCCGTCCCAGCCCGAACATACCTCGAGCGTATGTTGCGCCGTGTCCTCGTCGCTACTGCAATGGTGGCAGGACGGAGTCCACTCCCTCCGCACGACCGTGTGAAGGTACTTGCCGAAGCAACCATGCCCCGACAAGACCTGCACCAACCGGAAAGAGAGGACTCCGTGCCGCCGCTCCATCCACTCCATCAGTACGGGCCGGAGGGCTTCAATGGTAAAAACACCGTGTCTAGGCCTCTCCAGCCGCGTAGCCCAACGGGTGATGACTTCTCGGTGGGCGTCCTCGTGCCAGGTCGCTATCTCGTGTCTCGTATCTCTCACGGGGGTGTCCCGGCCAATATGCATGCCGCTTCGGTAGATACCGTGCGGTACCCGCGAATGGCTCTGACCGCCATGGCTCGCTGTGGCCTCCACAGCACCGCCCTGAGCTGGGCGTTCAGAGCCTTCGCCCATACGGGTGCGCCGTACATGGCCATTGAGCGGATCAACCCCGCATACAGCTGTCGGCCCTCGAAACTGGGTCCGCCCACGTTCGGCATGAGCCGAGAAAGGGCGGACGCCGCGCCGACCAGCCGGAGAGCAATTTGACGAAAATGCTCCCGGAACCACCATCGCCCGTCGAGCACCAGACCCAAGTACCTCATATGGGCCTGGATACTGATGTGGATGGAGTTGACGACTAACGAGGCGCCGATGGGCAGCCTCACACGGGGCCCATGGAATAGTAAGGCCTACGTCTTGTTTAGGGCCACCCTGAGCCCCAGCGCCTCAATTCGCCTGACCATCTCCTCGGTGCCGAGAGTGGCCAGGCTCGCCGCCTCTTTGAGTGTCCTGCCCCGAGCTGTGACGAGCGTGTCGTTAGCATAGCAATTAACGCTCAGCCGCACATATACTACCTGGAATGTGAATAAAGACCTAAACCAGTAGGCTATTATTCAATAAAGGTATGGCCATAATGTTGACAATTTTCTGCCTACAGCCGCGAGACGCTTAATCCGGGGTAGTACCGAATTCTCAGAGAAAATCGACGTCTGAGCAGTGTTAATATGCTATTGTGCTTCAGTCAATGAACGAAAGCACAGGCAGCCTAACTTTTTGGGTCGACCTGGGATTTTAATTGGTAGCTGTACTCCCGGTATTGCATAGGTCCATGAGCAACAGTAACACTTGCCATCAGGTGTGCTAATTACTCATTTGCCACCACAAGCATAAAAAAACACAAAATATAATAGAAAATAAAAAAAACATAAGATAATTATTTGATTCCAATCGACTAAGTCTGGCTCCATATAGGCTAGTCAAAGTTTCCAAAAATTTGCAAAAAATTATTCTCCGCCTTTTACATAGGTTACTGGAGAGGCCTTTTTTAAGGACTGCATAGTACGGTCTGGACGTATTCCACTCGATCGTCTGAGACAACGGAAGGGTGACCCCATAACCTACCTCATTACCTCCCTTATGCTATTGACTTGACCACTAGTACTCATTCCTTGAACTTGGTAACCAGCCTGACCAATTATTATTAATTTCGAGTCTCGTTGACCCCTCGGCCCCAATCAACAGTATAGCCTGGGCGTTGCATTCGCGTGATCGGTGTCCCTGCGAATGAGGAACTAATCGCCGGTCCGATGACTTACGATCATTCTAAGGAAGCATTAATAACTGCACAAATATTGGGTATTTTAGCCCAAAAAAACATTGGATTATGTAAATCACGCTGGTTCGGATTTAGTTTGTTTGTTTTGTTATAAAAAAACCATAAACAAGAATAAATATAGATATATAAACTCTTTAGAGTTTAAGTTTTTATTCTTTTGCAGTGATGTTATCTACTTGTATCATTTCTTATTATGTTTGTTTATTCATTTTCTTCTATGATAAATAAATACGACAAATTCTGAATTTAATTTTCCAGTAACATTTTGTTTATTCGTCACAAATGACGCTTTCGGAAGTAATATCATAATAAGCCGATTGAAAAATAATTCTGTAGGCGTTGACAATTAATTTCATTTGGCGCTTACAATAATTAAGTTTCGACCCGTTCCGGTATTTAAACCGGTCAATTATATAAATTCGAATTTCGAATGTCATAAAACTGAGCTGGGCAATAATGAACAGGCGGCGCGTGCAGTAAACTATGTCGCAGTTAATATCGAGTGCGGGACTTATTGGACATTTAGCTATTTGGCCGCCCGCCGTCCATTTCCACTAAATAAAGCGAGACACACATAGCCTCATCGTTCAATGTAAATCATGTTTACCACTGTTTTCCTTTTGCAAACCTATTTTAAATATATTTAACTATTTCTATTATGTCGTATTTCTATATCGTCAGTATTTTTTTTAATATAATTAGTGTTATTATCTGATTTGTTGCTAAAACAACAGCAAAATTCAAATTGAAACATCACCATATTAAAATCGTTTATGGAAATGTCTTTGTGTGTAATGTGTCTTCATAAAACTGGAGAGTAACCTATGATAGTGTTAATATCTCGGGAAGCAAGAGTTATTGGTCGTTTGCCGGTACTAGAAAATAAATGGCATGGTTGCCTAGAACTACGCTGTGAATGTAGTTGATCAGTATAACTACATCCTTTAAATTTTCAGATGAATTATGTTTTTAATAAGGATATATTAAATGTAAGGATATATTGAGCTGTGTGGTAGCGGCTACGAAGACTACCAATCCTTACTTTGCTCGTGGATATCGTAAAAGACGCCTTATAACGACCTGGGCCAACTCCATCTGATGCTGTTTGGTCAACAATTACATTCCCAAGGAGGGTTGACGTCAGGCAGGCGGCCGGTCATAAAACTATTGCCAATAACTTTTACAATATGAACTATAAAAGAAGAGTACATATTGTATCGACCCCAAGTGATTGGGATAAGAGTAAGAGAATGATGATGATATTAAATGCAAGTGTTTTCCGTCTGGTGACGGAGTATGAATACAGTTCACCACCCCCCTCTCTTACCCGTAGGTATCGTAAAAGACAATTAAGGGATATAATATGCATAAATCATCTGTGCAAGAGAAGGAAAACTCGAAACAAAACCCTATACCAATACGTCTGACCAGCGCGGTATAGTATGTCAATTTTTCTCTTATTATAGAGGAGGCCCGAGCCCGACAGTGGGACATAATGTGGGCTGAGATGAGATGATGAAATGCAAGTGTGACCCGCGACTTGGTTCGTACGCAATACTATCTTATTTCAAAGCCTACTTAAAGAACTATTGTAGTACAATATGTCATCGCCCTTTTCTTTTCAGAGAGAGTATTAAAAAATGGCTGTGATGAATAGACAGCAGCATTCTCCTATCGAACGTCAAAAGTATATGCCTCCCTTGGGATGACCTATATCTAACAATAAATGTTGAAAGGTTGATGAATGAATCGCTATCCATGTCTATACGTAAATAACAAATTTAACCAGAATACGTGTGATTATATGCATATTTATTAATATAGTTTTACTGTGTTGTAGCGGCCACGAATACTACCAACCCTTACTTTGCTCGTGGATGTCGTAAAAGACGACTAAGAGCTAAATATCGACCTTTTTTTTTGTGAGCTACGGTCGTCGCGCTCGTCGCACCACTCTGTCTGGGGCGACAGAGGGGCGTAAGCACGCACACCCATAACCCACCCGTGAACCTCGCCTTCATCGTTGGACCGGCCACCGGAGCAGCGTGAACTTGTCGTCAGTGGCCGGCCCGACGGTATACCCCCCGAGGGGTACCCTCTTCTTGAGCGACATCCCCTCCCTCGGGGAGGACGTCGGTCTTTTCCTCGCGGTCAGCCTCTCGGCGGGTGACGGACTAATTCCCCGGTCCAGTCACCCGCGGCCTCGGCTAGGGTGGCATAAGGCGCAGGTATTCGCGCCTACGCCACTCCAGCTCGGCTCGCGTCGTCGAGGAGACGCTCCTCGCGCACGCGCTCCGCCACCTCCTTCTGCGAGACTACTGCCTCACAGAAGGCTGCGACCGCGATGAGTTCACGGCGCTGCTCTGCCCAAGCGGCAAAAGGCTCGAGCGTATGCTGCGCCGTATCCTCGTCGCAGTCGCAGTGGTGGCAGGACGGTGTACTCTCCCTCCTAACGACCGTGTGCAGGTATTTGGCGAAGCATCCATGCCTCGTCAAAACCTGCACCAGTCGGAAGGAGAGCACTCCGTGCCGCCGTTCCAACCACCGTATCAGCACCGGCCGGAAGGCCTCCACAGTCCGCACACCGAACCGAGGCCTCTCCAGCCGGACTGCCCAACGGGCAATGACGTCTCGGCGGGCGTCGGCACGCCAGGCGGTGAGCTCCCTCATGTCGTGCAGCGTTCCACAGGGGTCGGTTCTGGGGCCGACTCTGTGGAACATCGGGTACGACTGGGCGTTGAGAGGGAGTCTCCTCCCCGGGCTGAGCTTGGTGTGCTACGCTGACGACACGCTCGTCACAGCCCGGGGCAGGACACTCGAAGAGGCGGTGAGCTTGGCCACTCTCGGCACCGAGGAGATGGTCAGGCGGATCGAGGCGCTGGGGCTCAGGGTGGCCCTAAACAAGACGGAGGCCCTACTTTTCCATGGGCCTCGTGTGAGGCCATATACCCATCGACACCTCGTTGGTGGTCAACTCCATCCACATCAGCATCCAGGCCCATATGAGGTACTTGGGTCTGGTGCTCGACGGGCGATGGTGGTTCCGGGAGCATTTCCGACAGATTGCTCTCCGGCTGGTCGGCGAAGCGTCCGCCCTTTCTCGACTCATGCCGAATGTGGGTGGACCCAGTTTCGAGGGCCGACGGCTGTATGCGGGGGTGATCCGCTCGATGGCCATGTACGGCGCACCCGTGTGGGCGAGGGCTCTGAACGCCCAGCTCAGGGCGGTTCTGTGGAGGCCACAGAGAGCCATGGCGGTCAAAGCCATTCGCGGGTACCGCACGGTGTCGACAGAGGCGGCGTGCCTGTTGGCCGGGACACCCCCGTGGGACCTAGAGGCGGAGATGCTCTCCGACCTCTACCGGCGGGTTATCACAGCGCGCGAAGAAGGTGGCTCCCCATCGTTGAGCGAGATAGCCACCTGGCGCGTGGATGCCTGCCGAGACGTCATCGCCCGTTGGGTTACGCGGTTGGAGACGCCTAGGCACGGTGGGAGACCGTTGAGGCCCTCCAGCGCGTAATGATAGAGTGGACGGAGCGGCGGCATGGAGTCCTCACCTTCCGGCTGGTGCAGGTATTGACGGGGCACGGGTGCTTCGGTTTGTACCTGCACAGGGTCGCGTATAGGGAGTGGACTCCGGCCTGCCACCACTGCAGGAGTGATGAGGACACGGCACAACGCACGCTGGAGGTGTGTCCGGGATGGGAGCGGCAGCGCCGTGACCTCGTCGCTGTTATCGGTGCCGACCTGATGCTGCCGGCTGTCGCGGGGGCGATGGTCGACAGCGTCAGGAACTGGGACGCGGTCGCCGCCTTCTGCGAGGCTGTCATCTCGCAGAAGGAAGCGGCGGAACGGGTCAGGGAGGATTCCCGCGACCCGGGCCGCCGCCAGCGGCCAGGGCGGCGCAGGCGCGAATACCTGCGCCTGATGCCGCCCTAACCGAGGCTTCGGGTGATCGGACCGGGGAATTGTCCGGTCGCCCGTGGTCAACGTGAGGCCACCGCGTGAGGGCGACGCCCCGACGGCGAAATCTGTCAGGGCGTCGACGAGAGGAACCCGCGAGGGTGAACCGCCGGGCGGGCGACCGAAGTTAAAAATCGGGTCCCGGTGGCTCACTCGCACGGCGAAGAGTGAGGAGTTTAAAAAAAAGGCGGTGAGCTCCCTCAATGAGCTAAATATTGACCTGACCCAACAATCTGCTGCTGTTTGGTCAACCATTACATTCTCAAGGAGGATTAACGTCTGACATTTGCTCGGTCATAAACTATTGCTAATAACTTTTTGGAACGTAAAAGGAGTACTTATCGACCCCAAGTAATTGGGATAAGAGCAGGAGAATGATGATGATGATGTATTAATACAGTATATGAACTATTTTAATTTCAAATTTCGACTTAAATGAAGCAATGAAGCAGACTGGATTAATAAAAACGTATTCGTTTCTGCTTTTAAGACCCAACATTGTAATGAAATGGAAATAACGACTTGCCAAAATTATATTCTCTCGCTGTGCCTATTATGCGGCAGATATAAAACGTCTAGGCCATATAAATTAAAATCAATTATTTCTAAATGGGGAATTTCCCCTTTTCAAATGTTATAAATATAATCCTAATAATTAATTTATTTATGTGATTAACTTTCAAATATAATGTTTAAAAATTATTCTACTTTTCATTTTCAATTCATATACTTGTCCCATCTTTGAGTCCAGACCTCCTCTACACTGGGAGGGAAATTGACTGGCATAGATTTTTATTTTGAGTTTTCCCTCATTTTCTTGTAATGCTATGCATATCATATCATATTTTTTTATCGTCGATTACAACACAGTATTTATAACCTGTCACTACACGAAATAAAATAAAAAAATACACGAAATAAAATTGCTGTGTGGTAGCGGCTACGAATACTACCAACCCTTACATCGCTCGTGGATGTCGTAAAAGACGACTAAGAGCTCTTAATCGACCTGGGCCAACCCCATCTGGTGCCGTCTGGTCAACGATTGCATTCCCAAGGAGGGTTGACGTCAGGCAGGCGGCCGGTCATAAAACCATAGCCAAAACAAATTGCAATATGTCTGGGAATAAATTAGATGACGCTAGGGCTAGGGCGTACCCTGCAAGCGACGCGCAGAGGCAGCACCCGGTTCCTGCGAAAAATGGACAAGGGTTGTTGCACCACGGGCGGGTGCAACGTAAGAAGCAAGCTCTTGGTATGAAAGGGATAAGAATGAGGTATGCAAGTTGGAATGTTGGAACGATGACTGGAAGAGGAAGGGAATTGGCAGATTTCTTAAAAAGGAGAAGAGTAAATATTGCATGTCTGCAAGAAACAAAATGGAAGGGAACGAGAGCTCGAGAAATTGGTGAAGGATACAAGTTATATTATAGTGGTAGCGATGGAAAAAGGAATGGTGTAGGAATAGTCTTAGATAAGAATTTGAAAGAATGTGTGACGAATGTAATAAGAATGAATGATAGATTAATAGTTGTGAAAATAGTGTGGGAGAACGTCATCCTGAATGTCATTAGCGCGTATGCACCCCAAGCCGGATGTAAAGATGAAGTGAAAGAAAAGTTTTGGCAGGATTTTGATGAAATTATGATAGGTATACCAGAAAGTGAAGAGATATGTATAGGAGGTGACTTTAATGGACACGTAGGAGCGGGAAATGAAAGTTATGAAACAGTGCATGGAGGATGGGGGTACGGCATGCGAAACGCTGGTGGGGAGACGCTACTTCAAGCGGCTTCGTCGTTTCACCTGGCCATCGGTAATACGTGGTTCCAAAAAAGAGATGAGCACCTTATTACCTATAAAAGTAGCAACCACTGTACGCAGATCGACTACTTTCTTATTAAGAGAAGTAAGTTGGTCTGCGTAAAGGATTGTAAGGTGCTACCAAGTGAAGCACTAGTATCCCAGCACCGTCCGTTAATACTAGTGATGGAGCAAAGAACACCCTCTATTAAGACCAGAAACCGACCCCCTCCTAAGGTAAAATGGAGTATGCTTGAAAGGAAAGAGTATGCAAGTAGATTTAAAGAAAATGTGATGGATAAAATGATTGAAATGAATGATATGAATGATAAATCTGTGAATGAATGTTGGAATGAAATGGCTAGTTGTATTAGAAATACAGCTAAAGGAATACTAGGAGAAACGAAAGGAAAAGGTATAATTGATAGGGATACGTGGTGGTGGAATGAAGATGTGCAAAAGATCGTGAAAGAAAAGAAGAATGTATTTAAGGAATGGCAGAATGAACATAATGAAAGATTGAAGGAAGCAAAAAAGCTTGAATACAAGGAATGCAAGAAAGAAGCTAGACGGGTAATAGCTATTGCGAGAGCACAGGCCGAAGACATGATTTTTAAATCGATAGATGGGCCTCGAGGTCAAAAGATGCTATACCGCATAACTAAAGCCCGAGAAGAAAGAGCAAAAGATATTAGGCATGTCAGGTGTATAAAAGATGAAGCAGGTAAAGTGTTGATAAAAGAAGAGGAAATAAAAGAGCGTTGGAAGTAGTACTTTGAAAGGTTAATGAACGAAGAGAATTCACGGAGTGGAGTGTTAAAAGATGTATCAGAGAACGCCGGCCTAGTAAGGGAAATTACAATAGATGAGGTAAGAGAAGCAGTGAGAAGTATGAAAAATGGAAAGGCTGTAGGGCCCGATGGTATACCAGTTGAAGTATGGATGATTTTGGAAGAGGATGGGTATATGTGGTTAACTTTATTCTTCGACAAGCTGCTGCGCGACGAAGTAATCCCCAATGAATGGTGCAATAGTACGCTAGTGCCCATTTTTAAAAATAAAGGGGATGTTCAGGACTGCGGTAGTTATCGAGGAATAAAGCTTATGTCACACAGTATGAAATTGTGGGAAAAAGTGATTGAGAAACGATTGCGAGAAGAAAGTGAGATCACCCAAAACCAGTTCGGATTTATGCCGGGCCGCGGGGCAACGGATGTCATGTTTGCACTGCGCCAACTGTGCGAAAAATATCGTGGTGCACATAAAAACTTGCACATGGTATTCGTTGACCTCGAGAAGGCCTATGACAGAATACCGAGAACAGTTTTGTGGTGGGTACTGAAAGAGAAAGGTGTGCTTGTGAAATATGTTAGGTTAATCTGTGCCATGTACCGACAATCTAGGTCGTACGTGAAATCAGCGGCTGGAGACTCCGACGAGTTCAGTGTCGAAGTAGGTCTGCACCAAGGGTCGGCGTTAAGTCCTTACCTCTTCCTGTTGATAATGGATGCATTAACATCGGAGATACAGGAAGAGGCACCCTGGTGCATGCTATTCGCTGATGACATTGTTCTCGTCGGTAAAGAGGGCCTTGAGGTACAGTGCATGCTGGAAAAGTGGCGCTGTAAGTTGGAGAATGTAGGCTTGAAAATCAGCAGACCAAAAACAGAATACATGTTCTGCGATTTCGGCGGTCTCTCCAATTTTACACCCATAACTCTAGATGGAGTACCTATCCCAGTATGCTCGAACTTTCGATACCTCGGTTCTCTTATCCAAAGCGATGGCGACCTGGATCGTGCGGTGAAGCACAGAATTGATGTGGGATGGATGAAATGGCGGCAGGTCACGGGTACAATATGCGACCCCAAAGTACCCCTTAAATTATAGGGCCAAATATATAAAAGCCTAATAAGACCTGCTGTACTGTATGGATCAGCATGTTGGGCGATAAAAGCGACGGATGAGAGACGACTGCATGTAGCGGAGATGCGAATGTTGAGATGGATGTGTGGTGTGACAAGAATGGATAAAATAAGGAATGAACATATAAGAGGAAGTTTGAAAGTTGCGCCAGTGACGGAAAAATTAAGGAGTGAAAGATTGACATGGTATGGACATGTGATGAGAAGGGATGAAAGTAATGTTGTGAGGAAAGCTTTAAGCATGAATGTTGAAGGCTTAAGGGGTAAGGGAAGACCGAAGAAAAGATGGATGAACTGCGTGAAACATGACATGGATAGACAAGGAGTGACCACAGAGATGACGTCTGATAGAGTTGTATGGAAGGAGAAGACATATTGCGTCGACCCCAAATAAATTGGGATAAGAGCAGGTTGATGATGATGACTACACGAAATAAAAAAATAAAAAATATTTTCCATTTTCAAGTTTTACTAATATTATTTCTAAACACTTATTCAAATAAACTACTGCCAGTGGGCAACGTGCCCAGTATGCTGGCAGCATTACCACGTTGGATGGCAATTCTTAACCTCTGTGCCAAGCAAAGGTCAACATTCTGGTCACGAGTCGCTACATTAAGGCGCTCATGCTGCCAGCAATCTGAGCAAGTTAACCACCGGCATTTTCCAGCCGGTTTATTTGAACAGGTGTTTAGAAATAATATAATTTAATTATAAAAACAAAAAAAATATAAGCTTTTAATACATTTAAATTATAGTAGTCTGGTTAAGAAGATATACAATGCGAAAATGGAAGGATGTAGGTACCGGGGGAGACCGAGACTCACATACCTAGACCAGATTGATCACGTACTGAAAGAAGGTGGAGTCAAGAGTCTCCAAAACCGACGAGCGTGTATGAAGAGAATTATGAATGTTGAAGAAGCGAGTGAAGTGTGCAAGGATAGAGTTCTCTGGCACTCTGTTCTCTCTGCCTACCCTGCAAGGAATATGGCGTGATGATATGTATGTATGTAAATTATAGTAATAATCGTTAATATAAAATACATTAAAGGTTTGTGGTAGCGGCTACGAATACTACCAACCCTTACTTTGCTCGTGGATGTCGTAAAAGACGATTAAGAGCTTTATATAGACCTGGGCCAACTCCATCTGATGCCGTTTGGTCAACAATTACATTTCCAAGGAGGGTTGACGTCTGGCAGGTGGGCGGTCATAAAACTATTGCCAATAACTTTTACAATATGTACTATGAAACAAGAGTACATATTGTATCGACCCCAAGTAATTGAGATAAGAGTAGGAGAATGATGATAATATACATTATTATTACATTTGAATATAATAGTCAAAATGTATAAATTTATTTATTTATTACAAAGTTTATGTCGCCGTCGATACAATTATAACAATATTCATACACGCACTTACTCTTCAAATTCATTACATTCCTTTACACATTCACTTTACTCATACAGACTACGAGTCCGCCATCTTATACACATTTACACGAGAACACCGACACATTCGTACCAAAGATTGTCGGGCTAACGATTTCTAGAATCTTATACAATATACAATTATTATAAGATTCGCCTATTTTTATTCCTTTTGTTCCCATCGTGAACACTTTATTATTCATTACACTGGCTTCACTTAAAATTCATCATCACAGCCCATATACCTATGCCCCACTGTGGGGTTCGGGCCTCCTCCGTGATGAGAGTTAAATTAATTAACCTACTATACCACGCTGGTCAGACGTATTGGTATAGGGTTTTGTTTCGAGTTTTATTTCTCTTGCATAAATGTTATATGCGTTTTATATCTTCTTACGATCACCCACGGGTAAGACAGGGGTTGGTGAATTGTATTCTTACTCCGTCACCACGCGGAGCAATGGATATTTATTATTATTATTCTCCAAAAAAAGAGGAGGATATTTATTATTCTACAAAAATATTTGAGTTTTATTAAAGCAACATGTATGTATACGAAATCTAGAAATGGAATTATATGGACATTTTTCATTAGTTAAAACTAAACTTAGAGTTTTATGCAAAAAAAAAGAATTCAATCTTATCCAACGGGCTCGAACTGCCTCTATAATATCGAATAAGTTTTAATTAAAAAGCCTTCCTCTCAAAGTTTAAATGCAATTAGTTGGATTGTCCTCTGCATTGCACTAGAACTAGATTCCACTAACATATGCTTAATCATTTATAGATAATCAGCGATGCTAATAGAGGTATAACTCTATTTTTACAACTACCCTCTCTCTTTTTTGTATTTGCTGTTTTTATATGGGCATTTTTACATACATACATACATATCATCACGCCATATCCCTTGCAGGGTAGGCAGAGAGAACAGAGTGCCACAGAACTCTATCTCTGCATACTTCACTCGCTTCCTCAACATTCATAATTCTCTTCATACACGCTCGCCGGTTTCGGAGACTCTTGACTCCACCTTCCTTCAGTACATGACCGATCTGGTCCAGATAGGTTAGTCTCGGTCTCCCTCGGTACCTACATCCTTCCACTTTCGCATTGTATATCTTCTTAACCAGACGTTCGTTCGGCATTCTTTCCACATGTCCGAACCATCGGAGCATTCCCTTTCGCATCTTTACACCAATACTCTCTATCATACCTACTCGCTCTCTTACGTCGTCGTTGCGAATGCGGTCGGTCAGCCTAACTCCACAGATTTTCCGCAGAGATCGCATTTCGACCGCATTAATTTTACTTTCATACTCTTTTCTGCATACCCAACTCTCGCTTCCATACAGTAATGTTGGGACAAGCACTGCGTTATGTATTGCTACACGTGCCTTCTGGCTGAGGTGGTGGCTGCCGAGAAGTTGCCCCAACGCTCCGTTCACTCTATTTCCCGCATTCACTCTTCGCTCTATATCAGTGGTGTACCTTCCATCTCGGCTAAATCCACATCCAAGATATAGAAATTCATCCACTTGCTCTAGTACATCATTACCTATTGTTACTCTTACATCTGTTCTGGCTTCATCTCTTTCAAAGACCATTATTTTGGTTTTGCTCACATTCACACGTAGACCCCTTTTCTTACAATCTTCTGTCATTGTGTCGACTAGGGTCTGCAGGTCAGTCGCTGACTGTGCCAGCAGGACTGCATCATCTGCATAAAGCAGAGCAGTGACCACTGAGTCGCCCATCTGGACTCCCACATTCATATCGTTCAACCTTTGGAGACATTTATCCAGATATATGATAAACAGCCTGGCTGACAGAACGCACCCCTGCTTAACGCCGATATTGACGTCAAACCAAGGCGACATTCCATCATCCAGCCGCACACAGGCTCTACAGCCCATGTAACTGGACTGCACAGCCTGTAGCAGTTTACCGTTAATACCATACTCCGGTAAAATGTCCCAAAGTTCCTTTCGTACAACCGTGTCAAATGCTCTCTCCAGATCCACAAAACTGCAGAAAACCCTCTGACCTAGGGCCAGATGCTTCTCCACAATGTTGTGCAGAGAGAACACCTTGATTCATGCATCCCCTACCACTCCTGAAACCTCCTTGTGTCTCACACAGTAAACCATCGGACACCATCCTCATTTTCCTTTCAATAATTTTACCATACACTTTCGCTGCCAAACTGGTCAAGCTTATGGCTCTGTAATTTGCGCAGTCATAACGTGAACCCTTGTTTTTAAACAAAGGCACGATGACTGCGCTATTCCAGTCCCCGGGAACCATTCCCGAGCTCCAACATAAATTGGGGAGCAACAGGAACGCCTCCCAGACACAGGAGCCACCAAGCTTGATCATCTCGGCAGACACCATATCAATGCCCGCTGCCTTATTTTGGGCATTTTTATCTTAATTTTAAAAGATGTATATATAATGGTACACCGAAATAAATGACATAGATATACATCTTAACCTCCATAACTACTTTTAACATATCCCATAACTACTTTTATATATTAACATACTTTCTACCACAGATTAGATATCACAACAGACTGCCGTCGACGCGTCTGTAACCGCTATTTATACCCGTTTTCGCCACGAAACCACTCAACCATAACGCTAATGTTGCCAGAGTACACTCTTGGAATCGCCACCTTTCGATGGGCGATGACATATATTATAATTTAAATAAGACGAATCAAATACGCGTATAAGCTAACATAGCTTTTTGTCGTTTTTATAAATTAAATGTTAAAGGAATTGTATAAGATTGAATAAATAAATAACCTTCTCTAATTCTCATGTGATGATGGATTAAGAATACAATTATCAGTCTTACTTTACCGCGAGGGTAATAAAAACCTGCTCGAGGGTTCACAGTAGAATGGGGCAACATTCCCCTGGGAAACTTTTACCACCAGCTACGCTTGCCAATTAATGACGGTATTATAACAACAACAACAATAGTGGTAGTAGAGCTACCACTATTGTTGGATATGCCCATATCCAGTAGCAGTGGTAGAACCACAAGGTTGACAGTTTTGTATCTATAACCATGGGCCGGTCCGTCCGAGGTAGTATCACACTCTCGCAGAAAATCGACGTCTGAACAGTGATAATGTGCTTTTGCGCTTTGTTCGGTGAGTGAGTGAGCCGGAAGACCAACTTTCTGGATGGGTTTTTGTTGGTAAGCAGCAGCCGGGCTGTACACTTGGTATTGCAAAGGTCCATGAATGACTGTAATACTATCAGGCGTGCTGCTTGCCCATGTGCCACTATGAGCAATTAGAGAAAAAGGGGCATAAATACTTTGAAGATATATTATATTAAATCGATTTAATAAACAAATCAATTATATAAAATTCGTAAAATCGGAAATATAAAATTTTTGGTAATAATTTTGATTAAATAGATTTAATAAATAAATCGATTTAATAAAAATTATTACCATCATCATCATGATGATGTCATTCTCTTGCTCTTATCCCAACTACTTGGGGTCGACGCAATATGTCTTCTTTTTCCATACATCCCTATCAGACGTCATCTCTGTAGTCACTCCCTATTTATACATATCATGCATCACGCAGTCCATCCACCTTTTCTTTGATCTCCCTTTACCCCTAAAGCCTTCAACATTCATACTCAAAACCTTCCTCGCAGCATTACTTTCATCCCGTCTCATCACATGTCCATACCAGCTCAAACGTTCACTCCTTAACTTATCCGTCACTGGCACTACTTTCAAACATTCTCTTATACGCTCATTCCTTATTTTATCCATTCTCGTCACGCCGTACATCCATCTCAACATTCGCATCTCCGCTACATGTAATCGTCTCTCATCCGTCGCTTTTGTCGCCCAACATGCTGATCCATACAATACAGCAGGTCTTATTAAAGTTTTGTAAATTTTTCCCTTTAATTTAAGGGGTACTCTGGGATCACATATTGTACCCGTGACCTGCCGCCATTTCATCCATCCCGCATCAACTCTGTGCTTCACCGCACGATCCAGGTCGCCGCTTTATTACCAAAATTTTATATTTAAAACAAAGCAACCGAACTTATTAATCGTATTATTTCTACGTGTTATGAAAACATTTTCAAATTCACAATAGAGTAATAGGATATTGCGTAAATATATTATTCTGAATGCGAAATTACTTAAAACTTTATTAGAATAATGAAAACAATATTATTTAATCTTTATACTAAAAACGATATTATTTAATCGAATAATAAATACATTTGGCATCTACGAACAATAAGTAACTAAATTTGAGAACGACCTCAGTTCAAAATGTTAATATTAATCGGTTCGTTGATTGAAAGTCAAACAATGACTCTCCATCGAACATTCAATCCAACAATAGGCAAGTTACAATTTTGACTTATTTCTCAATAACACCGTAACATTGAATAAAGTAAATATAGTACGGGTCGGGTTTAAATTTACCTAATTATCAGCATGTTCTGTTATGAATATCGTGTAAATATTTAACAAAATTATTACACTAAGGAGTTCAGCTAACATGGTACGCGGCTTGTTAATATTAATTAATTAAGCTCATATGAAGCCAGAACATAACACGAGGCGTTAACTCTAGTTATTCAGTTTCTACTAGCAAGCGTACCTACTATGTTATACTAGTTTTAGTGTTAAAACCACCTTAGGCTAAAGCGTTATGTTATAAAGGTAATAATAATGTATAATGAACATATTTCCCATTTGTTTCTATCGTATTCCTTCAAACATATTTAGTTATAAGTCTTACTATGTTTACAATTGATTCACTTATTTCTCACATCCCTGTCAGTGGGTCTAAGGATATTTAATACATCATCTCATCATCGTCATCTCAGCTCATATATGTCCCACTGTTGAGGTCGAGTCTTCTCCATAATGGGAGGGAAATTTACCTACTATATATATATATATATATATATATATATATATATATATATATATATATATATATATATATATACTATAAGAGAAAAGAAAAAGAAAAGAGATGAAGCCAGAACAGATGTAAGAGTAACAATAGGTAATGATGTACTAGAGCAAGTGGATGAATTTGTATATCTTGGATGTGGATTTAGCCGAGATAGACGGTACACCACTGATATAGAGCGAAGAGTGAATGCGGTAAATAGAGTGAACGGAGCGTTGGGGCAACTTCTCGGCAGCCACTACCTCAGCCAGAAGGCACGTGTAGCAATAAATAACGCAGTGCTTGTCCCAACATTACTGTATGGAAGCGAGAGTTGGGTATGCAGAAAAGAGTATGAAAGTAAAATTAATGCGGTCGAAATGCGATCTCTTCGGCGAATCTGTGGAGTTAGGCTGACCGACCGCATTCGTAACGACGACGTAAGAGAGCGAGTAGGTATGAAAGAGAGTATTGGTGTAAAGATGCGAAAGGGAATGCTCCGATGGTTCGGACATGTGGAAAGAATGCCGAACGAACGTCTGATTAAGAAGATATACAATGCGAAAGTGGAAGGATGTAGGTACCGAGGGAGACCGAGACTAACCTACCTAGACCAGATCGGTCAGGTACTGAAGGAAGGTGGAGTCAAGAGTCTCCGAAACCGGCGAGCGTGTATGAAGAGAATTATGAATGTTGAGGAAGCGAGTGAAGTATGCAGAGATAGAGTTCTCTGGCACTCTGTTCTCTCTGCCTACCCTGCAAGGGATATGGCGTGATGATATGTATGTATGTATGTATATCATGCTGGTCAGACGTGTTGGTATAGGATTTGTTTCAAGTTTTCTTTCTAAAGTATAGATCTTATATGATGTCTCTTACGATTACCCACGGGTGAGACAGGGGATGGTGAATTGTATTCTCACTCCGTCACCACACGGACTATTGTTATATTTATTACAAAGATATGTGATATGTACTTAGAAATAGTTATTTTAACTATATTCCTTTCATTTTGAAGTAAGGCCTCTTACGTAGTAAGAGGAATTGCGTTACGTATATCGTTCTTATTATTTTATTTAATCTCAAGAGCCATTTGCCTAAATACCAAAAATATCTTAGTTCTTAGTTGTAGGTATTATAATACCTCAGTTATAACCGAGAGCGTATATTATTTAGGTTCCAACTGAATATAAGTTAATTACTCATCCTCAGGTTCTCTGAATAGTGACATTCTTCAGCGGTTGTGAATGTACATGGATGCATGAAGATGTACTCAAGCAATGTTCTAAAGCCTAGTAATCAATAGATTTAAGATTTATATTATTACAAATAATTATTATTTTTATATATATAAATATATGAAATAAAACTATAATATTATTACTGATTATATTTAAATTTGAATGTATAAAATGTGAATGTAACCGAAATAATGCGTTTGTATTTGATTTTTGCTCTGCCGACGTTTCGAACACTTTTTAACGTAATGGTTGTGGTCGGTCAGTCTAACTCCACAGATTTTCCGTAGAGATCGCATTTTGACCGCATTAATTTTACTTTCACTCTTTTCTGCATACGACCCCTGTTGGCGACATTGACGTCAAACCAAGGCGACATTCCATCATCCAGCCGCAAACAAGCTCTTCAGCCCATGTAACTGGACTGCACAGCTTGCAGCAGTTTACCGTTAATACCTCAATACCGTCAATACACCGGTAAAATATCCCAAAGTTCCTTTCGTACAACCATGTCAAATGCTCTCTCCAGATCCACAAAACTGCAGAAAACCCTCTGACCTAGAGCCAGATGCTTCTCCACAATATTGCGCAGAGAGAACACTTGATCCATGCATCCCCTACCACTCCTGAAACCTCCTTGTGCCTCACATAGTAAAACATCGGACACCATCCTCATTCTTCTTTCAATCATTTTAGCATACACTTTTGCTGCTAAACTGGTCAAGCTTACGGCTCTGTAATTTGCGCAGTCATAACGTGAACCCTTGTTTTTAAACAAAGGCACGATGACTACGCTATCTCAGTCCCTGGAAACCATTCCCGTGCTCCAACATAAATAGAGGAGCAACAGGAACGCCACCCACACACAGGAGCCGCCAAGCTTGATCATCTCGGCAGACACCATATCAATTCCCGCTGCCTTACCATTTTTGAAACTTCTTATCGCCCATTCAACTTCATCCATACTGATGTCATCGGAGGACGCCAGTGCTGCATGTTGATCTACTAAACCACATGCGACACCGGCGCCAACCCGAGTATCCGCATACATATCGCCAAAATATTCATTCCATCGGCTTAACACATCTTGTGTTTGTGTAAGAATGTCTCCACCTTTAGACCTTATTTTATTCATTCTGAACAGCCTTCTTGGTCAGCACCAACCACCCCTAGACCTCTTCACCTCCCTCCAAAAGAGTTTGATGTTACCCTCGAAGTTTTTAGTCAGCCTATCTTCTGCACTCATATTTGATCTATCACGTTTCTCTTTCACTAAGGCCTTGGTGTCATTCTTACATTACCGATATATTTCTTTCTTCTGTCCAGTCATACTGTCATTCAGATTCAAAGAAGAGACATAGTCCAGCCACGCTTTCTTCTTTTGTTCTACGAAAGCTACCACTTCCGCATCCCACCAAGCATCACCATTTGTTTTTCTATGCTTCTTTGAGCTTCCACATACTTCTTTCGCTGTATCTACCACACTCTCTTTCAATATTCTCCAGCATTCTTCTATGTCCGATTGTGGATGGCTTGCCATCGTCAGCCGTTCTCGGACACCCTCTGCATACTTCTCTCTTACACACCCCTTTTGCAAACTTTCAATCTTTATTCTTTCAAGCCCTCCGAAGTGGACACGCTCTCACCAGTGCCTCCACTTTCTGAACAGACCACTAAATCTCGCAATAACGAGATAGTGGTCTGTATCGGCTGTGGGCCCCTGTAGGCCCTAGCGTCCAATATTTTGCTTCGGAGGCGACTGTGTACCAAAATTAAATCAATTATACTTTTCTGTTCACTCCTTCTCCATGTATACATATGGATGTCCTTATGTTGGAAAAATGTGTTTGACATAATAAGGTTTCTCTCCATGCATACATCAGCAATGAGCCTACCTGCGTCGTTCACTCTCTTATCACCAAATGGACCAAGTACGTTCTCATAGTCGGGACGCTTGGTACCCACCCATGCGTTCAAATCTCCGCATACAATCACGCGTTCATTGGTTTCTGCCATATCCAGAACTTCCCTAACACTATCCCAAAACTTCTCCAGGTCTGATACCACCGAAGATCCTTTTTTTTTTTGGCGCCAGGCTACGGTACGTCAAACCCCGCTAATCCGTCCGGGGCGACAGGAGAAGCGGCGTAAGACCCCGTAGACCCTCCCTACAATATACCTCTCTTTGCCGTGAAAAAAGGATATAAAAAAAAAAAAAAGAAAAGAAAAATAAAAAAAAAAGCCACCGAGGATCCTACGGGAGCATATGTTACAACCATGAATACCTTGGTGACACCTAGTTTTATATGGACCCAAAGAAGTCTGGGATCATACATTCCGTAATCAAGAAGGACAACAGCACTCCTACCCCCATGCTAGCTCGATCGCTCTGTGGTACACCAGACCACAGAGCCATCGCGCCACCAGGAAGATCGCAGGCGTCGCTGCCCCTTAGCTTGGTATCTGTTACACAGAGCACGTCTAGCTGTTTGTCCGCCATGACGGATATCAGCTCGTGCAACTTCCCTTCCACACAACCTCTTACATTCCACGTGCCCACCCGGCACTCTGCTCTCCTCGACTCGCCTAACTGGGCAAGGCGTGATGGGTGGCGGCCCCCATCGCCGCTAGTACCATAGCAGCTGTAGTTATATTAATTTTAAATAGAAGCATTTTAGCATGACTTCTACCAATAAAAGAAAAAGCTACTTCTAGATATGGAAAAGATGTTTTAAATATTTAAACGTAACAAAATTAAATATCTTCGAGTACTTAAACGTGCCCATTTTTATTTATATCTAAGTTGTTAAACATCCGCGTCGTAAAATACCGAAAAGAAAATCCCAGGATTTTGCCATAATAATAACAGAAATACTAAAAGATGAACTTTAGCAGAATCACCGGCTGGAGTATTACATCCCAATCATAATAATAGGTCCAGCGTATTAAGGGAACGTGGTTGGCCTCATTTTCAAATGATAATCTAAGCTCAACTTGTAATAGACATTTTTGCAGAGTAAACTACATTTTTACATCCTTTCTATTCTAGTCTTTGTAATATAAGTTATATCAATGATACCAGGTAACTAAAATTGTAATATACTTGTTAAATTTAAAACTATATAAAATAAATTTTACTACAAAAAACACTGTTATATATTCATGCATTTATAAAATACATTTTTTTATCCAAAGTTTTAACGAAGTTTTTTATAATGTAGGACCATGCTGTTGACAGTATTCTGTCTACAGCCAAGGGTCGGTCATTCCGGTGTAGTACCACACTCTCGCAGAAGATCGACGTCTGAACAATGGCAATATGCTGTTGCGCTTCGTTCGGTGAGCGAGAGAGCCGGAAGCCCAACTGGTGGGTAGGGTTTGTATTGGTAGGCAGCATGCTAGCTATACCCTTGGTATTGCAAAGTTCCATGAGCGGCAGTAACACCTACCATCAGTTGTGCTGCCTGCTCGTTTGCCACCTTAAGCAATGAAGTTAAATCAAAAAACATAATTTTATTAAGATGTTATTTTACGTACATACATACACACATACATATCATCACGCCATATCCCTTGCTGGGTAGGCAGAGAGAAAAGAGTGCCAGGGAACTCTATCCTTGCATACTTCACTCGCTTCTTCAATATTCATAATTCTCTTCGTTTCGGAGACTCTTGACTCCACCTTCTTTCAGTACGTGAACAATCTGGTCTAGGTAGGTGAGTCTCGATCTCCCCCGGTACCTACATCCTTCCACTTTCACATTGTATATTTTCTTAACCAGACGTTCGTTCGGCATTCTCTCCACATGTCCGAATCATCGGGGCATTCTCTTTCGCATCTTTACACCAATACTCTCTTTCATACCTACTCGCTCTCTTACGTAGTCGTTGCGAATGCGGTCGGTCAGCCTAACTCCACAGATTTGCCGTAGAGACCGCATTAATTTTGCTTTTATGCTCTTTTCTGCATACCCAACTCTCGCTTCCATATAGTAATGTTGGGACAAGCACTACGTTATGTATTGCTACATGTGCCTTCTGGCTGAGGTGGTGGCTACCGAGAAGTTGTCCCAACGCTCCGTTCACTCTATTTCCCGCATTCACTCTTCGCTCTATATCAGTGGAGTACCTTCCATCTCGGCTAAAACCACATCCAGGATATACAAATTCATCCACTTGCTCTAGTACATCATTACCTATTTTTACTCTTACATCTGTTCTGGCTTCATCTCTTTCAAAGACCATTATTTTGGTTTTGCTCACATTCACTTATTATTTGTTATTTTATGTACACTCATTTTATTTTACCATAGAGTTAATAAAAGAGCTTTAGAAACCAATCCTATAATCATCGTTCTCCTACTCTTGTCCCAATTACTTTGGGGTCGATACAATATGTACTCTTCTTTCATAGTTGGTACCTACATATTCTAAAAGTTATTGGCTATGGTTTTATGACCAGCCGCCTGCCAGACATCAGCCCACCTTGGGAATGCAATTGTTGACCACATGGCATCAGATGGAGTTGGACCAGGTTGTTATAAGTCTCATAGTCATCTTTTACGACATCCACGAGCAAAGTAAGGGTTGTTAGTATTCGTAGCCGCTACCACAGAGCCTAAACCAATCCTATAATATGATGTATAATATTTAGTTTTAGTTATTTATATGTCGAAATTCTAAGACACAATGGAAAATGGTAGACTGTCAAATTTGGTTAAGAGTTTAAAGTGCATTTGGTTGTCCAATATTGAGGCTGGAATAGAAGGGTCAAACTTGCAGTTCCTGCACTACTCCTCGAACAATTATTCTAATTCAAGTAAATACTTTTATTTTTCTTTAAAAATGTACCGCAGAGACGGTGTAGTAATCTACATAGGTATTCTGTGATGAGTGTTATGCTCGGTTCGATTTATTCGTCATTTCTTTATTTATGCTCTGGTTTAATTATTCTGAGTCTGTAAATTCTGGCCATTATTGTAGGTATATTTGCAGATTCTTGTTGGTGCAAGAAACACACAAGTATAATATATTCCTTAATACGGAGAAGGATAATCAGAATAACGATAATATTAACCAAGGATTTTAGTTAACCACTAAAATCTATATTATAATAGGTAAATAAAAATCATAAGCTATATTTGACTTTTCGTGTGGTGTCGGAGTAAAAATACAATTCACCACCCACTATCTTACCCGTGAGTGATCATACGAGACGACTAAGGGATATAAAACGCATTATTATCTAAATGACAGAAGGAAAACTGGAAACAAAACCCTATATCAACATGTCTGACCAGCGTGGTATAGTAGGTCAATTACCCTCCCAATATCGAAGAAGCTCGAGCCCAACACCGGACATATGAGCTGAGATGATGATGATGATATTTGACTTTGCATGAATTTTGTAGTTATCATTATTTGTAAGAAGATTTTACATATATTTTCTAATAATCAGAATATAAGAGGTATACTAATATTATAAAGCTGAAGAGTTTGTTTGCTTGAACAGGCTAATCTCAGGCATTACTGGTCCGATTTGAAAAAGTCTTTCAGTGTTAGATAGCTCACTTTTCGAAGAAGGCTATAGGCCTATCATTACTCTAAGACCAATAGAAGGCCAATACATTTACTTAACTTTTTAATGTTCCACTTTCACTAATAAAAGTGTCATGTAGGTACCTGAAACAGCTCCTGAACGTACGTATTATTTAAAAATATTTCCACACGATATTGCGAGTTAAAGTTAGCGTTAGCCCAAGTAACTATTCCACGCAGACGAAGTCGCGGTCAGAAACTACTATATTCATAACAAACACATGTCCAATATTTTAGATCTATAATAAAACGTAAAATAAGCACCTCATGTTGAGAATACAATGACTGTATTTTTCGTTTTACAAATATTCCCAAAACAAAGCACTTCCTTTATAGCTGGAATCTGATAGATATCTATGCAGTTAAATGGCTTTAGTTTTAGAGTTTTTGTCTTGTTTAAATAATCATAGCGTTTATAATGTACTAAAACCATTGGTATGTGAATATGTGGTTACGTAGGTAGCATTTATGGGTAACTAACGCCAGTCACCCATGACTGCTACAACAAAAATGGTATGTTCTTCAACATATGAAATTAGTGATTATAAAGTGTTTGTAAGTTATTTATCTATCTATTAGCTTTTTAACGTCTTCTACTGGACAAGCTCTGATCCTCCAAAGAGAGGATAATTATAAAATCACCATGCAATAATAGCAATCCGATTAGCGGTCGCAGTTACTTACTACAAGTTTCGTTGCCTTAATAATTCATTCCATAAAAATGTCACTGATGTATCTTAATTAATATTTTAAATGGAAATAGGAGTCGAATTATTTCTTTGTCATGCTTTTACACTTTAACAACTCAACCGATTGTCTAAAAAATTATCATACACGTTTAGTAAGATATATCTAATAAAAAAAATATTTTAAAAATCAAAAACCCGACTGTGTAAAAAGTAAACCAAACTACGGACATAATAAAAACAAAACTGGAAAGAAAAAAATAAGCACTCAGATGTCCGGTGGTTTAGAATTCTATAATATATTATTGAATGAAGAGTACTATTGAAGAAAATAAAATATATTCTAATAATGGAACATAGAACTAAACAGTCAGGATCCATTGAAAATTAGATTGCCTTTTTTTTTTTTGTGGGATGGGCTGGGGTCGTCGCGCTCCTCGCACCACTCTGTCCGGGGCGACAGAGGGGCGTAAGCACGCACACCCATAACCCACCCGTTAATCTCGCCTTCGTCGTTGGACCGACCACCGGAGCAGCGTGAACTTGTCGTCAGTGGCCGGCCCGACGGAATACCCCCCGAGGGGTACCTTCTTCTTGAGCGACATCCCCTCCTCGCGGTCAGCCTCTCGGCGGGTGACGGACTAATTCCCCGGTCCAGTCACCCGCGGCCTCAGCTAGGGCGGCATAAGGCGCAGGTAATCGTGCCTACGCCGCCCCAGTCGCCGGCGGCCGGAGACGCTCCTCGCGCACGCGCTCCGCCGCCTCCTTCCGCGAGACTACTGCCTCGCAGAAGGCTGCGACCGCGTCCCAGTTCCTGACGCTGTCGAGCATCGCCCTGGCGATGGTCGGCAGCGTCAGGTCGGCACCGATGATTGCGACGAGTTCACGGCGCTGCTCTGCCCAAGCGGCACACACCTCAAGCGTATGCTGCGCCGTATCCTCGTCGCAATCGCAGTGGTGGCAGGACGGTGTACTCTCCCTCCTGACGACCGTGTACAGGTATTTGGCGAAGCATCCATGCCCAGTCAAAACCTGCACCAGTTGGAAGGAGAGCACCCCGTGCCGCCGTTCCAACCACTGCATCAGCACCGGCCGAAAGGCCTCCACAGTCCGCACACCGAACCGAGGCCTCTCCAGCCGGACTGCCCAACGAGCAATGACGTCTCGGCGGGCGTCGACACGCCAGGCGGTGAGCTCCCTCAGTGAGACCACACCGCCCCCCGCTCGCACCCCCGACACCCGCCGATACAAATCGGCGAGCATTTCCGCCTCCAGGTTCCACGGGGGAGTCCCGGCCAACAGGCACGCTGCCTCCGTCGCCACCGTGCGGTACCCGCGTACGGCCCTGACCGCCATGGCCCTCTGTGGTCGCCACAGAAGAGCCCTGAGTCGGACGGTCAGGGATCCCACCCACACCGGTGCGCCGTACAAGGCCATCGACGGGATGACCCCTGAGTACAGCTTTCGGTACGTAGCGCTCGGTCCGCCCACGTTCGGCATAAGCCACGAAAGGGCGGACGCCGCGCCGACGAGCCGCGGAGCGAGCCTGCGGAAATGCTCCCGAAACCACCAATGCCCGTCGAGCACCAGGCCCAAATACCTCATATGGGCCCGGATGCTGATGTCAACCGAATTGACGGTAATCGAAACGCCGATGGGAGGACTCATGCGGTATGTATGTATGTGTACTCTTCATTCAATAATATATTATAGAATTCTAAACCACCGGACATCTGAGTGCTTGTTTTTTTCTTTTCAGTTTTGTTTTTATTATGTCCGTAGTTTGGTTTACTTTTTAAACAGACGGGTTTTTTGATTTTTTAAATTATTTTTTTGATTTTATACTTTTTAGTTATGAATACCTTAGCTAGCCGTGGATAAGCTGAGTGCGACGCAAAATGTGAATGTGTTTCATTAAATTATTTTATTTATTAATAAGTAGGTACCTATATATAGTTTTTCAAGTGAAGTTGAGCACTAAATTCAATATATCTACTAGATACTTTAGTATATGCCCATCCACATTTACACGCACGGTCATACGAAGATTTCGTCTTTTCATCGTAAATTTCTACTGTTTAAAACCTACCTAAATGTGAGAATTGTTGTTACACAACTATAAATCGATATTGATCCTAAACGGTCAGCCGAATCTAAAAATGTTGAGAGAAAACTAAATATGATTTTCAAATACCTATTCAACGATATCTCACTTGACATAGTTAGTTGACTTTATTTTTTTTCATTTTCACAATATGGCGTCCAGTAGTCGCCATATTGAATTTTCACTAACGTCATGTCTTTGGTGACACTCGCCGGACTAAGAGAAATCGATTGACGTATGAATCATAAAAATCGGCCAAGGCGTTTGGTCTGTATAGTACTTCAAAGGAACATACAAACATACATACATAGACTGTTAAACACAATACCCCTCCTTTGCATCGTGCAGTCGGGTAAAAAAGCATATCGATTACCTTTTATACAATTAAAGGTCACTTTTTTTGTTGAGAGTACTTTTACCTGATTATATAGAATAGTAAATTATATAGAACGGTAGTTCTCCAGGGACAATCAACTCAATGGTGTGTGCTTAATACTTCACGACAGAAATGAAAACATCATGGCGAGGTTAATGATACGAAATTCAATTACTTTTTGTTCTATTTTTATAAAGTAAAATTATTTACATTATATATAAATTATTAGAAAGTCCCGTAGTTTCGTTCCTGTAATTCCTGTTCCAGTGGAAATACGAGAATAAAATATTGGCTATATTTGCTAATAATGTAGCTCACGACGCAGATAATTATCCGCATGGACGGATACGACTAAGGGATATAGAACGCATATAACATCTATGTAAGAGAAGGAAAACTCGATACAAAACCGTATACTAACACTTCTCACCAGCGTGGTATAGTAGATCAACTTTCCTCCCATTATGGAGAAGTCGAGCCCAAGAGTGGGACATATATAAGCTGAGACGATGAATAGTTGTTTGTATACTCTAAAAATACTTCCTCGGTCTATAAGAGGCGATTACTTGAACAAGCGTTACATAGCTAAGCGTGATGGATTAGTCTCATTTAATACCTACAAAATAGCGCAAAGGCATAAATAAATTTTCACTTGACAAATTTATTTTACATTTATTAGCGGGATGATATAAGGGTTTAAAAGAAACAATAGACTTAATGTGAGGAATCTGCGAAAACAAAGCTAATAGTAGTGGTAGGACCACGCTGTTGACAGTTTTCTGTCTACAGCTGCGGGCCGGTCCGTCCGGGGTAGTATCACACTCTCGCAGAAGATCGACGTCTAAGCAATGGCAATGTGCTTTTGTGCTTCGTTCGGTGAACGAGAGAGCCGGAAGCCCAACTAGGGGGTCTGGGGTTTATATTGGTAGGCAGCGGCCTAGCTATTCCCTTGGTATTGCAAAGGTCCATGGGCAGCAGTGGCACCTATCATCAGGTATACTGCTTGCTCGTTTGCGACCAAAAGCAATAAAAAAAAGCTGTAATCCGTATATCAACATACATAAATCTATATACATAAATAGTGGGCGTTAGTTTAAAATAATTTCAAATAATCATATTCTAAAATTTGCTAACTGAATATACGAGTACCTCTTAAAGTTATTTCGTAATTCCTTGTTACTACTCCTTGCGGTTCTACTCTGAGCTCTAAAGCGAGTTGCTGCGTATTTACTGACACACACCTATAGTGAAGCTCTGACGGCTTGGAAAACCCTAAACCGTTGAGGTACTTTGATTGAGATGTGCTCCCGTCTAATTAAGTTCGCTTAGTTTAAAGATATGAACCTCTATTAAGACCTTTATGTATACAAATTAAGGGTGTCGGTTTAGTAAATTTATAAATGATGATAAAGGTTATGATATTCAACCAGATGGTTTATGGTATTCAACTAGGTAATTGTGTGTATACAAAGAAAAAAACAAAAAAAAACGAAGGTAAAAAAGAAACTCCCGTGACCATAAACGCTGTAAGTGTTCGAAATGTCGGGCAATTAAAAATAAAATACAAACGCGATAGAATCCGTAAAAGTTATTTTATTTCAAACTAGCTTCTACCCGCGGCCTCGCCCGCGTAAAAGGTTACTTTCCTAAAGTTTCATCCCCTATTTTAATTTAACCCCTTAAGGGTTTTTACAAATTTTAATGTCATATTTATTTATATCTAATCAATAGCCTTTTTTTTTCCGCAGGGACCATGGATGTGGTCGCGCCCCGACAAATCCATCCGGGGCAACAAAAGAGGCTTGTCTCAGAGTCAGAGTCTTTTCGCCTTGCGAGCGGGCCACCGGTACCCGATCTTTGTCTTCGGTGGCCCGCCCGGTGGTTTACCCTTACGGGTTCCTCCCGTGTCGACGCCCCGACAGCTTTCGCCGTCGGGGCGTCGCCCTCACGCGGTGGCCTCTCGTCGGGTGACCGGACAATTCCCCGGTCCGATCACCCGAAGCCTCGGTTAGGGCGGCATCAGGCGCAGGTATTCGCGTCTGCGCCGCCCCGGCCGCTGACGGCGGCCCGGGTCACGGGAATTTTCTCGGACTCGTTCCGCCGCCTCCTTCTGCGAGATGACAGCCTCGCAGAAGGCGGAGACCGCGTCCCAATTCCTGACGCTGTCGACCATCGCTTTCGCGACAGCCAGCAGCGTGAGGTCAGAACCGATAACAGCGACGAGGTCACGGCGCTGCTCGTCCCAGTTCGGACATACCTTGAGCGTATGTTGCGCCGTGTCCTCGTCACTACTGCAATGGTGGCAGGACGGAGTCCACTCCCTATACGCGACCGTGTACAGGTACAAGCCGAAGCAACCGTGCCCCGACAATACCTGCACCACCCGAAAGGAGAGGACTCCGTGCCGCCACTCCATCCATTCCATCAGTACGGGCCGGAGGGCCTCAACGGTAACAACACCGTGTCTAGGCCTCTCCAGCCGCGTAACCCAACGGGCGATGACGTCTCGGCGGGCGTCCTCGCGCCAGGTGGCTATCTCGTTAAACGACGGGGAGCCACCCTCGTCACGCACTGAGGTTACCCGCCAGTAGAGGTCGGAGAGCATCTCCACCTCTAGGTCCCACGGGGGTGTCCCGGCTAATAGGCATGCCGCCTCGGTAGACACCGTGCGGTACCCGCGAATAGCTCTGACAGCCATGGCTCGCTGTGGCCTCCATAGTACAGCCCTGAGTTGGGCGTTCAGAGCCCTCGCCCACACGGGTGCGCCGTACATGACCATCTAATCAATAGCCTAAAAATAAGTTTCAAGCTTCTGACTTTAAAAATGACGATACTGCCTTACAACTTTTCATCCCTCTTTACAACCTTTTTTTTTTGCATAAAAAAGTAGCCTATGTCCTTTATCAGGCTCTAGAATATCTGTGTACTAAATTTTATTTAGATCAGTTCAGTAGTTTTGGCGTGAAAGAGCGACAGACAGACAGAGTTACTTTCGCATTTATAATATTAGTAAGGATGTGTAATGCTCGCGTAAACATCAGAAATCATTATACAAAGGAAAATTGAAAACCTTGATATATGATATCAAAAATATTTCATATACTCAAAAATAAAAAACACAGAATTTCACTAATTTAAGTGTTTAAAAAAGTGAAGCCAAATCGTGTTAGTGTGCAAGCGATTAAACGAGTATACACGCACACTACTATAAAATGGAACACAATGACCTTGCACACTACGGAACGGGCCGATTTAGGGTGACATTTCTGACACCAACTCAGTGGCGTCGTAAGTATGTTGTATGTTCGACTATAGATTTTATACCCACTTCCATTTTCTTGGTTCCCATTTTATAATTACTTTTTTGATGGGATATACATATTGCTCTAATATATCGAAGCCAAGACAGTCACGCGTTAAGTCATTCTATGCAATATATACAATACCGAGTTATACTGCGCAATACATTCATGTTAGTCTGATTATCCATTTATCTGCATATACAGGGTGAAGGGAACCGCTCCCGAAAACAAAGCCAGGTGACCCTACTAGTCCTACTTGTAATGATAGGCTAGAAAAAAAATTGACTCGGATGAAAAAAGAAATATTTTTTTCACCTCGAGGTCATTGAACTCTTGAACATATCATCGTAAGTTTTAAATAGCTTGCGTTTTTTCTCATCTGAGTAAAGTTACGCATTTTTTATGGAATTATAGTTACATGGCACTGTCCTAATACGATGGAATGTGAAAAAAACTTAAAATTCGTTGGGAAAAAATTTTTTTTCATCTGAATCGATTTTTTCTAGCCTATCAAGACAAGTAGGACTAGTAGGGTCACCTGTCTTTGTTTTCGGGAGCGGTCCACTTCCAACCTGTATATTCCAAAAAAATGTACCGAAATGAATCTTTTGAAATTTTGAAAGCGTAAGCTTCAAACCTAGACCAGATTGGTCACGTACTGAAGGAAGGTGGAGTCAAGAGTCACTGAAACCGGCGAGCGTGTATGAAGAGAATTATGAATGTTGAGGAAGCGAGTAAAGTATGCAAGGATAAAGTTCTCTGGCACTCTGTTGTATCTGCCTACCCTGCAAGGGATATGGCGTGATGATATGTATGTATGTCAGCTTCAATGACCTGGCTAATGTGTTTCAATTATATTTAATAAATTCCAATGTTTGAATGCACTATGTATATACAATACATACTCAATCACTCCAGAACACCTTATTGGATCTAAGAGATTTTTTTTGAAAGACAACACCCGGCATTGAGGCAATAGTTCTTGAATTGTGGAGGACTTTACAAACATGCAATTAACGTAAACAAATTACACCCAAACTCAGAACAACACTTTGACAATCGCACAAAATATTGTCCTGCGTGGGAATCGAACTCACGGCATTGGCACGGCAGGTCGGTACCTTAAACACTACGCCATCTGTGCAGTTATATAATAATTTATCCCAGGATGAGAGATCTATAGCACAATGTGATGCAATGACATTTTAAATATACTGAATTAATATGATATGACAAAATAATGTGTGGATTATTTTATGCATGAACCTTAATCCCGTCACGTCTTCGTGTTGTTAATTTAGTTTTCATGGTGATGAGCTCATCGTATTTTGCCATTACATTAAAGGAACGCTAATCCTTATTCAACGCTAAATCTTACAGATGGTTTTTTTGTATATATTATGTTTCAAATACTTTTACAATATTACCTATCAATATCCTACTTCCTACTATTCTATTCATATTCTAAATATGAAACTTTATATAGATGTTTGGGTATTTGGATGTTTGTTACTCAATTACGCGTAAACCGCTGAACATATTTAGATGTTAATTGGCAAAAGTTTGTAACTAGCGTAGGAGCCACAGATGCCCATATATTTTGTAATGTTCATATGGTAATAAATAAATTAAAATATATATATATATATATATACTAGCAGACCCGGCCAGGCGCTGCTGTGGCTAAGGTAGTCTCAGTAACACGTGGTGGTTATGCTAATAAATTGTAGCATATACTCGTATGAATCGTTTATACGTTTAACATAGCGTCATCTATTAAATACTAACTCAATCCAGTCAATAGATAACAGATAATTGTGACTGTCAAATAATAGACAAATATTTTGCAATACAATAATATTGTGACTATAAATTGAGATAGAAGCTATCCTATCTTTTAAGATGGATCAAACTACACATGCTGTGCAAATTTGTTCAAAATCGGTTAAATACTTTAGGAGTCCATCACGGACAAACAACGTGACGCGTAATTTATATATATTAAGATATATATATTATATATATATATATTTGAGACAGTAATATAACGGGATGCTTAAAACTCTCTTCGTCAGTATGAAAATAGCCTTAACATTTTTACGCAGAATATATATAATATTATGAAACTAAGTATGGGTATTGACGATACCTTCGTTTGTAAACTGTGAGACAATTAAAATCAATTTAATGTGGTACATGTTAACAAAATTGTAGTTTGAAAATGAGACAGCAACTTTCAAAGTCGCTAACAAAGTGCAAGCTCTTGATGAGGTTATCAAAGTTACATTACTCAGGCTCCAAAACACTGTAACGATATTCGCGAAGCGCCTCCGCCGCGTCGCTCGTGTATAGGCTGACTGTCAACTTGAAGCGACAAAATTATAGTACTTAGAAAATATAAGGTCACTTTTGGATTTATTATCTTAATCATCAGCTCACCTGATATATGTCTCACAGCTGGACTAGAGCCTCCTCCTCAATAGAAATAAAATTAACCTACAGTGTTACTTTGGGCAGTCGAGTTGGTATACATATGTATATGCATTAGAGGCTTATTTATATCCTTTAGTCGTCTTTTACGATACTCACGGACAAAGAAAAGTTTTGATGAATAGAATTCATATTCCGTTATCACACGAAAAACGCCCTTTTTTTTTTTTTTTTTTTTTTTTTTATTGGTGGGCTGTGGGTGCGTCTCGCCCCGCCAAATCGGTCCGGGGTGACGGAGAAGGCGGCGCCTGATCCCATAGACCCACCGTAAAATCCTCTCTCTTCGCCGTGCGAGCGGACCACCGGTACCCGATCTTTGTCTTCGGTGGTCCGCTCGGCGGTTTACCCTCGCGGGTTCCTCTCGTCGACGCCCCGACAGATTTCGCCGTCGGGTGACCGGACAATTCACGAAAAAACGCCCTACGATACAATAAATTTTCCGTGTTAACTAATAATACTAATAATATAATAAACTAGCTTATGCCCGCAGCTTCGCCCGTGTAAAAGGTTACTTTCCTAAATTTTTTCATTCCCTATTTTAATTAACCCCTTAAGGGTATATTTTTTTTTTCGAAATTTTAATGTTATATTTATTTATATCTAATCAATAGCCTAAAAATAAATTTCAAGCTTTAAAAATGACTATAATTCCTTACAACTTTGCATCCCCCCTTACAACCCTTTTTTGCATTAAAAAGTAATCTATGTCCTTTATCAGGCTCTAGACTATCTGTGTACCAAAATTCATTTAGATCGGTTCAGTAGTTTTGGCATGAAAGAGCGATAGACAGACAGACAGACAAGAGTTACTTTCGCATTTATAATATTAGTAAGGAATTATTGAAAAAAACTTAACTAAAGAAAAAAAAGTAAGAAATAAATGACTGCACAGATGGCGTAGTGGTTAAGATACCGACCTTCCATGCCAGTGTTCTGTGTTCAATTCATAAGCAGGAGCATACTTTTTGCTATCCACAAAGTGTTGTTCTGAGTCTGGGTGTAATTTTTCTGCGTTAATTATATGTTTGTAAAGTCCCCCACAATATAAAGATAAATCCTTAGCGCAGGGTGGTGTTTGTAAGATTAGTCCGGTCACCTGAAATGAGACCACCGCGAGAGGAACCCGCGAGGGTCAACCGCCCGACGGGCCACCGAAGACAAATATCGGGTACCGGTGGCCCGCTCGCACGACGAAGAGAGGCACTTTGTAGGATGGGTCTATGGGGTCGCTCGCCGCCACTTTCGTCGCCCCGGACCGATCTGGCGGGACGTGACCACAGCATAGTCCACAGCAAAAAAAAAAAAAAAAAGAAAAAAAGAAAATAAGGTTGGTGTTTATAAAAATAAAAAAAAAAATAGACATAATACATCTACAAGATGCTTATAATATGAGACATATTATATACTCTAAGTTCAGAAGAACCCCTACCTCGATAACTCATTATCGTAATGTAGGCGTACCTACTTAATTAAATAAATTTTAAGAACATTAATAAATATAGATCCATACACTTCAAAATAAGGATGAAATATAGAGATTTTATTGTTGAAATTTTCTATTTTACATTTTTTTTATAAAAGCTTGTCTTTCAATCTTGCTTTTTACTGATTTAAAGTGAGCAGTGTGTGGCCGGGTTTTTTCACTTAAAATTATTACCGTGCTAGGGCTTGGAATTTTTTAACACAAAAAGTAATATGACCTAAATTTTTAAACAATTAATGTAAATAAGAAAATTTCCGATATTAATTTATCATATGATGTAACTAAAATTTTTGCTATTTATACAACTTGAACAAAAAACTTATTAAAAATATTTATGTCACTATCTGTTTGTTTGTTGATATTTTAGTATCTATCACCACTGACATTGTCTAATAATAATTTATTGCCTTATCTATGCCAATATTATTTTTTATTATAAAATTGAAATCCCTTTTAATGATGATTTTTTCTCTATATTTGTTTCCACTCAATTCATAGTTGAGATCTTTCGCCCTCGGCTTTTGCTTCGCAAAACTAGCTAATGGTAAGAACGGTAGAATTTCCTGTTTCAATTTTGTATTGATTCGATTTCATTAGAAAACAAAAATATTATATTCAACAGGCCACGTTTGAATGCCGAATTGCCGACTCCATTTTATTGCTTTATATGAGCAGTGTTATAATGCAACGCCTGCAAGTAAGGTGTCTTATGAATACTGACTACCCGATAATATTCACCCCAGTTACTGCTTAAGTTGTCAGCGGTAATAAATGAAGTGAGTTGCACTTCCCCTTAATTTATAAGTATGACAACTTGTAAAGTTATATGTCCAGACATGTTAATGTTTCTGTTATATATATATATATATATATATATATATATATATATATATATATATATATACACTCATTTGCAAAAAAAACGGGCACCTAAGCAATGAACCATTTCAAATGTTAATATTTCTTTGTTTGATAATTATAGGTAGTTTTATCCACACAATTTGGTAAATTAATAAGAAAATAATCGTTTTCATCAGTATTTCATAAAATTTAGATACAATTTATGGGTAATAATGCTAAACCTCGCTAGTAGTGTATATTCGCTAGTAGTGCATATGCTCATGAAGTAAAAATAAAAAAGTTTTTTTGTTTGTTTTTCTTTAATAAAGTAAAAGCAGATAAATGTTTAGTATCGAGTGTGACCCCCTCTAGCTAAAATCACAGCTTGAATTCGTCTGGGCATGCTAGCGAGTATATCCCGGATACTTGCTTGCGGAATACGTTCCCACTCCGCAGTAATCACATTCTTCAGCTCTCTGATGGTCTGCGGAGCCGGGTGTACTGATCTCACACGCCGTTTCAGAACGTCCCAGACATGCTCTATGGGATTGAGGTCGGGACTTCGAGCTGGCCAATCCAAACGACGAATGCCGACCTCTTGCACATACGCATTAACATCGCGGGATCGGTGGGCGCGAGCATTGTCGTCCATAAAAATCGAGTCTTCACCTAGAGCGGCCAATGCGGGTTGTGCATGAGAAATTAGAACTTCCGTTATGTATCGATGCCCAGTCAGTGAGCCGTTTTCAATGAAGACTAACTCTGTACGATCCATTGAATTTATTCCTGCCCAAAACATAACAGAGCCCCCACCATAAGGTGTGATTTCTTCGAAACATGCCTCTGCAAAGCGTTCTCCTTGTCTTCTTAGCACTCGCCGACGTCGATCTTCACCGAACAGAGATATCCTGGCTTCATCAGAGAACAAAACCCTATTCCAATCGTCTTGAGTCCATGATTCACAATTTCTAGCGAACCTAAGCCTGTGAACTCTGTGCTCACGGAGTAATTTGGGGCCGCGGGCCGGGCGGTGACTGCGTATATTGGCAGCGAGAAGCCTCCTCCTGACCGTCCATAGACTAATATGCACATTTCTTACTTCTTGGAGGTTGTTCTTAAGATCCACATACGAAGATTTGCGATTTCTCAATGCGCGACTCACAAGAAAACGATCATCCCGTGGTTGGGTACATGGTTTTCTTCCAGAACCAGGCCTTCTCTCGACGGAACCAGTCTCCTGATATCGCTGCCAGGTCCTTTGGACTGTCGAGCGACTAACATTTAGCCTCCTAGCCACGAAACATTGGCTGCAACCCTCTTCAAGCAGCGCGATAATTTTGGTAGCTTTTACCACTTTATCTACCATTTTTGATACAGCCAAACAGCATTAAATAAAGCTTTGACAGTCAAGGATATGAAATTAATCGATAAAAATTGAATAAAAGTTATGAAAGTCGATGTTAACTTCTGGAACTTCGCGCCAAAAATGTAGGATAAAAAGGGGTTTTCTGTAAAAATGAACATCAAATGAAAAATTGAATTTAGAACGTACTTTTTTAAATACCACAGCATTTTTAAAACCGGCCAGTAACGTGTACAAACGATTGAAACCTTTTTGGTATTGTATCTTTTTAAATATGAATGAAAATCAAAACCGCCCGTTTTTTTTGCAAATGAGTTTATATATATATACTTGACTTGTCTCCAATAGCTTCAAGGCTTGCTTTTAAATAGGGTCAAAACATATTATTTGGTACCTATATCTAAAACATTTATAAGTTGGTTACGTACGTGTGCATATATATGTAAGTACATATTTTTTATCATTACGTCATCATCAATTATAATTCTCCTGTTCTCACCCAAATATTTGAATTCAATGCAATATGTACTCGTACATACTGGAAAGTTATTGGCAATAATATTATAGCCTTTTTTTTTATTGTTGGGCTATGGGTGCGTCTCGCCCCGCCAAATCGGTCCGGGGTGACGGAGAAGGCGGCGCGTGACCCCATAGACCCACCGTAAAATCCTCTCTCTTCGCCGTGCGAGTGGACCACCGGTACCCGATCTTTGTCTTCGGTGGTCCGCTCGGCGGTTTACCCTCGCGGGTAATAATATTATATAGCCTACCGCCTGCTTAACGTTAACCCTTCTTGGGAATGTAATTGTTGATCGAACGGCTTCAGGTGGAGTTGGCCTGACGGAGGCAGCGTGCCTGTTGGCCGGGAGTCCCCCGTGGGACCTGGAGGCGGAAATGCTCGCCGATTTGTATCGGCGGGTGTCGGGGGTGCGCGCGGAGGGCGGTGTGGCCTCTTTGAGGGAACTCACCGCCTGGCGCGTTGACGCCCGCCTAGATGTCATTGCCCGTTGGGCAGTCCGGCTGGAGAGGCCTCGGTTCGGTGTGCGGACCGTAGAGGCCTTCCGACCGGTGCTGATGCAGTGGTTGGAACGGCGGCACGGGGTGCTCTCCTTCCGACTGGTGCAGGTTTTGACGGGGCATGGATGCTTCGCCAAATACCTGCACAAGGTCGTCAGGAGGGAGAGTACACCGTCCTGCCACCACTGCGATTGCGACGAGGACACGGCGCAGCATACGCTCGAGGTTTGTGCCGCTTGGGCAGAGCAGCGTCGTGAACTCGTCGCAATCATCGGTGCCGACCTGACGCTGCCGACCATCGCCAGGGCGATGCTCGACAGCGTCAGGAACTGGGACGCGGTCGCAACCTTCTGCGAGGCAGTAGTCTCGCAGAAGGAGGCGGCGGAGCGCGTGCGCGAGGAGCGTCTCCTCGACGGCGCGAGCCGCCGCCGGCGACTGGGGCGGCGCAGGCGCGATTACCTGCGCCTGATGCCGCCCTAGCCAAGGCCGCGGGTGACTGGATCGGGGAATTAGTCCGTCACCCGCCGAGAGGCCGACCGCGTGAGGAAAGACCGACATCCTACCCGAGGGGGGGATGTCGGTCGAGGAGAGGGTACTCCTCAGGGGTATTCCGTCGGGCCGACCACTGACGTCAAGTCACTCTGCTCCGGTGGTCGGCCCAACGACGAAGGCGACGTCACGGGTGGGTTACGGGTGTGCGCGCTTACGCCCCTCTGTCACCCCGGACGGAGTGGTGCGAGGAGTGCGCCGACCGTAGCCCACCCCCCAAAAAAAAAAAAAAAAAAAAAAAAGGTGGAGTTGGCCTAGGCCGATTAAAGCTCTTAGTCGTTTGTTACGACATCCATCAGCAAAGTAAGGATCGTCAGTTGGAGTCAGCCTAGGTCGATATAAAGCTCTTGTCGTCTTTTATAATATCCACGAGTAAAGTCGGTAGTATTCGTAGCTGTACAACACAGCACTTTTTCACCATTACGTAATAATAGCAAAATTTTACCTAATAAACTTTGCGCGACAATAAAAATATCTAGATCAGGATTTTATAATATTGCCCGCCTTATAAGCGAAGCGTTGAGGTGATGCTCTACTCCCAATATATGAAAATCAAGGACTTTTCAAAAATAAAAATGACTGTATTTTCTTACACTGCACGTATAGGATAATATTATCGCACATATATCAAGAAAAAACATTCGTTTAAACGTATTTGATATTTTCAAAAGCAATTATTGTGTTTAAAGTAAGACAAAAGTTGATTAGATAAAATAATCGAGGACGTCCGGATGTCTGACACTCTCACCATCACTCTAACCAACCATAAAAATTAATGTATCGAACATTTTTTTTAAAGCTTCATAATCGCAACGCACTGTTTCCTTTCAAAAATGGCTTAGTAATTCTCTGTCGTTTAATTGCTATTAATAAAAAACTAAACTGCTTATGCTGCTTGTCTTGAGTGTTTGTACCTTATGAAAATCGGGTTTGTTTACAATACAACGCAAGCAATGTTTTGCGCTACTTCGAGAATGGCACGAAATTTCAAATGTATTTATCTTCTTTCATTTATGGCATTGAGTAATAGTAAATGATAAATAATAAAAGAATAAAAAAAATAAACAGATAAAAAAAGAGTAAAATTTTCTTTTTCTGTTTTATTCCTCTTCCCGCAGCTAGATGTAATGGCGTCCAGGATTTTGATAGCTCATCATAGTCACAACTTATGTTTACCCGAGCATGACAATTGATTAAACTACTATTTGGTTTGGTTTGAAAATTGAGCTCTAAATTCCGATGTCCCAATTTTTCTACCAGTAATTTTATTCATATGTAAAGAATATCCACAGAATTTTCTGCCTATATTAAGAATTACTTTACTACTAAAGTTGCATCGTGTATACCACCCAACCATTTTTAAAAATTGTGCTAATAAAAGTCTGTATTGACACTGAGCTAAATAAAAACCTACGTCTCTAAAACATTATAGAATTCAACGAATTCTCAATATAATTAGGCTTAATTGGCGTGCATCCTCGTTTAAATTTTGTTAAGTAGCTGTTCTTCGAAAAGCCGTAGTAAATAACATGTTTTATATTTCCTGACTTTTTTAAATCCCAAATAAGTAGGCGCAAGTTTATTGTCAACAACCACGTAGGACTTACAATTCTCACTGAGAATTCTCTAATAAAAATATGATATACATTTGATGCTAGGATATTTATAAAGAATCATTTGCGAGCAAAAATAGAATACCACACACTGGAATTAAACCCACGTTCATTAGAAACCAGTTCCGACTTCATCCCCAATTAGGTTGGGCAGGTACGTACGAGTAGGAACATCAAATTGTGACTCTTATTATTGCCCTTATGTGAGAAGTTTTACATGCCATCTAGTAAAAAGTGTTTACCTACAGATTTTTGACATGCTATGGAATTTTTTGGCAGGCTATGGACTGAACATTATATCCGTGTGGTGACGGAGTAAGAATACTATTCACCACCACCTGCCTTACCCGTGGGTGTTCGTAAGAGATGACAAAGGGATATAAAACGCATATAACATCTATGCAAGAGAAGGAAAACTCGAAACAAAATTCTATACCAACACATCTGACCAGCTTGATATAGTAGGTAAATTTTTCTCCCATTACAGAGAAGACTCTAGTTCAACAGTTGGTCATATATGAGCTGAAATGATGATGGACTGAACATAAGCCATCCATTCTTTCTGGGATGATTAAAGGGCGACGTGCTGCCCCATTCCCAATCACCATATTCCCTCCACGCCGCCATTGAGCGGAATACTGGTACGAATTCATGACGTCCATAACCGGTCCCGGGGTTTTCCCTTTCGTGTACTACCTCCCATTGACGTTACGGCTTGTTGCCCGGGACTTTGCTCTTGCGCGGTTAAGCTCTTTTCTTTTCTTTTATTACCTATGGTCGCAACCGGGCAAGCAGTACACCTGATGGTAAATGATACTGCTGCACATGGGACTCAGCAACACTAGGGCCACAGCCAGGCCATCGCTTACCTTGAAGAAAGTACTCTTCTTAAACCTTGTTTGAAGAAATACATGTCATAGCGCTCGGGAAATATAACAGCATGTAGTTTGTCCCAGATCTTGCACGTTCGTGGAAAAAAATATCGCTGAAAACGTACAATCAAGAACCGTATCGGTTCCAGGTGTAATGGATGAACCCTTTTTTTAGTAGGATATGACCTGGACACTAATGTTGCTAATACTTTATGTCACTGCAAATAATTAAAGTGGTCCTGGGTTGGTCACATAGCCCGGCTGACAGACAATAGATGGAAGCACAGGCTCTAGAATTAGGGGCAGGGCAGCTGTCCAGTGGATAGATGACATTATACGAGTGGCTTTTTTTTCTTTTTTGGGTAGGCTATGGTTCGGCCCCCCGTTCCGTCCAGGGCGACGGATGGTCAGCGCGTGGCCCCATAACCCACCGTATTCTCTCCCATCGCCATTGGGCCGGCCACTGGTAGTGCTTCCTTGCCATCCGTGGCCAGCCCGGCGGGTTACCCTTTCGGGTACCATCTCCCGTGGATGCCCCAGTTAACTGCCGGGGCGTCGTCCTCACGCGGTCAGCCTCTCTGCGGGTGACAGACTATTCCCCGGTCCAGTCACCCGCTGCATTATACGAGTGACTGGCGATCGATGGATGGATACAGCGACCAATAGAGACACTTGCAAAACTCAATAGGAGGCCTTTTCTCTCAATTAACGAGGGGTTATTGCTATCTAGTTAGTACCAAACATAGTTTAATACAAATAAAAAAACAGTTTAGTTTAGCATTATATTTTTTAAAACATTTTGTAATTTTTAGGAAGAAATATAAGGCTTTTTTATCGAAGTGAAACTTCTTTAGAATCGTTGTGATTTCAAACTCGATGAAACGAAAAAATAAGACCATGGAGACACAAACACAAATGATTCAGCCGGCGAGAGAATGAGATAGAACACATTAGACGTTCTCGGTATCCTCTTTGTGCGACTCTTCGTAGCATCCCCACTATCTGACTCCCCACTAGAGAGATAGAGAGAGAGAGAGAGAGATAGAGAGAGAGAGAGAGATAGGGAGTGGTAGACAGAGAGAGGGAGAGAGAGAGAGATAGAGAGAGAGAGAGAGAGATAGGGAGTGGGAGACAGAGAGAGGGAGAGAGAGAGAGGGAGAGAGAGAGAGAGTACACGCTATTGGTTAGTGTATGTAAAATAGATTTAAAAAAATAGTTTGCCAAAGTTTCACTTCTGATATGTGTACTATGTACACACGCATAATTTTTATTTTATTATGGTCTGGACACACACCGTCCGCTTCATCCGGGGTGGAAGGATAGCACGTGGGCCCATAACCCACTGTATTCCCTCGCCATTGGGTCGGCTATTAGTACCGAATCCTGAACGTCGGCGTGGCGGCCAAACTCTCTGCGGGTGACAGACTACTCCCTGGTCCAGTCATCCACGGCCACAGCTAACTCTCTGCGGGTGACGGACTATTCCCCGGTCCAGTCATCCACGGCTTCAGCTAGGGCGATATTAGGCATATGTACTTGCACCTGCGCCGCCTGATACGCCGCTGGCGAAGTGTATTATCGAAGAGGATTTCCTCTCGAACCCGCCCCGCCGCCTCCTGCCACGAGTCGACTACCTCTTAGATGATGGTGACCGCGTCTCAGTTCTTGACGCTATCAAGCATCGTCCTAGCGATGATCGGCAGCATCAGGTTGGCACCGATGATTGCGAAGAGTTTACAGCGCGACCCTACACAGGCCGCACAGATCTCGAGCGTGTTTTGCGCCGTGTCATTATCACAATTGCAGTGGTAGCAGGACAGCGTACTTTCCTACTCACGACCGTGTACAGTTACTTGCCAATGCAACCATGCCCCGTTAAGACCTGCATCAGTCGGAAGGAAAATATGCCATGTTGCCAATCTGACTACCATCAGCATCGATTGGAAGGACTCGACGGTCCGAACACTGAACTGAGGTCGCTCCAGCCAGACTGCTCAACAGGCAATGATGTCATCTCACTGGGCGAGACAGTGCCCCCGCCCGCATCGCAGACACTTGCCGGTAGAGTCCAATCTAGGTATGCGTTTAGGTCCCACGGGGAAGTTCGGCCAACAAGGACGTCGTCTCCGTAGCTACTGTGCGGTATTCACATATGGCTCTATTCGCCATAGTGCTCTGTTGCCACCACAGAAGAGCCCTAGCTTAGATGGTCAGGGATCCCACCTTCGTGGGAGCACCGTACAGGGCCATAAGCAGGACTACTTCCGCGTACAGCCGTCGGCACATAGCGCTGGGTCCACCCACATTCAGCTTGAGTCAAGAAGAGGTGAACGCCGTGACGACAGCCGCAGAGTCGACGAAGTCGACGAAAATGCGCCCGGATGTACCAATGCTCGTCGAGCACCAAGCCCAAGTATTTCATGCATGCGACAGATAATTGATAAGGGATCCCATGTTTTTTGTTTCCAATCTTGAAAGAAATTATTTTATAGTATTTAGCTCATTACAAAAACATGGTAGGTACATTTTTTTTAATTTTATTATCATTTTTCTGCTTTTTATGGGGTGGAAATTTTTGATTTTAAACTTTAAGAAACTTTTTAAAAAACTTCTTGTACTATTAAGACTTTTATTCATTTTCTTTTCTTCTTTTTTCACATTTTCCCATTTCTAAACTGTGGTTCAAATTTCAAGTATCGAACTCTACTTAGACAGACATACAAGAAAACGAGTTAATAAAGGAATGATAAAAAGAACTGAGGCTTTGCATCAGGAAAATATGTCATTCCTCTAGAAAGTGTGTGAAACTGCAGGAAAGACTAGTTTTCAGTAAAATAAAAATGATTTATAATCTTAATTTTAAATACTCTCACTGATTAATATGGGAAGTTATTTCAAATGTAAATTGTAAAATTTTCTATATAGCGACGTATTAAAAAGAATAATGTGTCCATTTTCACTTTCCTCAATCATCATCTCATCATCTCAGCTCATAATATGTCCCACTGTTGGGCTCGAGCCTCCTCTATAATGGGAGGGAAATTAACCTACCATACCACGCTGGTCAGACATGTTGTTATGGGGTTTTGTCTCGAGTTTTCCTTCTCTTTCCCCAATACTACAACAGAATTCATTTTGGAACATTATCTTCCACTTACACTCACGGGAAAGAAATAGCTTAAGTATATTATTAAATTTTGATCAATGTTATATAAGAGAAAATTCAAATTTTATATTAATATGATAATTATCATGATTAATTCATCACCAAGGATTTTAAAATAACAATTCCTGGACCAATAAAACTCAAAGCCTACAAATTTTAGTAACCAAAAATAATTGACAGTGTTAAAATAATAGGGAATTAAATTAGGGTGCTCAGTAAGCAAATTTGCATCCAGTACTATAAATTAAACGTGTCAAACAAGTTGGGTTGTTCACCCCAAGAGGCTCAATATAACCCTTTAATAAGAGAAATGCGGAAAACGGTCTAATTACAATGTATTGTTCGTTAGAAAATCGATATACAAGACTTGTAACTAATTAATTTGCAAAAGTAATGTGACTGTAATATAGTTTAAAATAAATATTTAAACAACAATTTACTTTTTAATTAAAATGTTATTAAATACGCTAACATTCTTTCGCTCGAATTTGTACTCCTCATACCACCACGGAGATAATTATTGATAGGAAACGAACCTGATGTATATGTAAATGTATATATATCATTATCATCATTCTCTTTCTGTTATCCCAACTCCTTGGGGTCGACGCAATATGTCCTCTTTTTACATACAGCCCTATCAGTCGTCATCTCTGTAGTCACTCCCTGTTTAGTGTTTATACATATTACTTCATATGCTTCACGCAGTCCATCTATATTTTCTTTGGTCTCTCTTTACCCCTAGAACCTTCAACATTCATACTCAAAACCTTCCTTGCAACATTACTTTCATCCCGTCTCATCACATATCCATACCAGGTCAAACGTTCACTCCTTAACTTATCCGTCACTGGCGCCACTTTCAAACATTCTTTTATACGCTCATTCCTTACCATTCAGTAAATATATATATATATATATATATATATATATATATATATATATATATATATATATATATATGTATATATATATAATAATAATAATATATATACACATTTTACGTCAATTATAATATTAAGATAGAAGCATATTCTCAAAGTACTATTGACAGTATTTTGACTCAACCAGGATTCGAATCCAAGACTACACATACACAACCAACCATTGCATTAGGCAGTCATATAAACAGCTTTCCATGTAATAGAAATAAGTAATTTCCAATTAACTGTAAACGAAATTGATATTACACGTTCTAATATCCGCGTATGCATCATTTCTAAATAGAACGTAAGATAAAGCCATAATCCAAGATTAAGATACTTGCATCATTAATGTAAATGAGAATTCATTATAGCCTAAGACATCATCAAACGTTTCAGACGTCATCATGTATTCAACCATTTGCAACTCGGTTTAATAGATGTTAATTTATGAAGTATTTTTGCAATGTAGTGCAAGTCTTTAGTGAATCTATTAAGTGATTTGAAAGTGAAATTAGGAAAGCTTTTCTTTTTGCCTTATATCTATCTTACTGTTGTGTAAAATAAGATAAAATTTGATGTATTATATCACATTCGCCAGACTGTTTGATATAGAAACAATTTTTTTTTTCTTCTTACCTATTACTTTACTGACCATAGGCCTACTTTACATGAAGAAAATTAGTCCACAGTTGTCCAGCCGGGTGAGTACTATACTCATTTACGTTACGACGGTTACGATACTCATAGGATAGGAAAGAATAGTAATGAAGGCTAGTTGTAGTAGCAGGGCCAAACTAATTGTCAGTTTTCAGTCTACAGTCGCGGGTTGGCCCCTCCGGGGCAGTACCGCACTCTAGCGGAAGATGATGCCTGAGCACATATATATATATATATATATATATATATATATATATGTCGAAGGAGGAACCAATCATGACGCAGGAGGCAACACCATTGTATTTTTAAAAGGTGTGACGTCACCATTGCCGACGTCACTGTTGTTAGTTACGTGGATTACTCATTGTATGGTTTTGATCTTCGAGATAAAACTCCACAAGTAACTGTTTAAATGTTGGATTCTTCAACGAGTAGCGTAACGTTGCCTCAGAGAGCTCCGTACGGTACAAAGACTCCAACACCAATGAATGTATTACTTTTTTTTTTTTTGAAACGCAGTGGTCCATTAGTGTGCGACTCTCTTAGCCTCGGGGCTAGGATACCCACTAAAACGTATCCACTGTGATTGCTGTTAGCCGAGAGCGCTTTGACAGCTTAACCGGACTATGGGTGAGCGCTGACGGTTCTCAACCCGGTATGAGTTTTAAGCGACATCGCCCGAGGGCTCTCCCTGCGGAGAACGGACCTCGACTCGGGGCGTCGCTGGTAGCAAAGAGGGCGTGCCCACGTTTGAGGTATTGACTGTTGTGCGTCGCTTCTTCCTTCCCCGGCGGCGGAGGCGAAAGCGCGAGTATTTATGTGTTATGGCCGCGCGGGGCGTGTTGGCTCTTTTTTGACGTCGGATCGTGGATATTTTTGATGGGGTATAGTTAGCCGCCTCAACCACTAATTGGTTGGGGTGAGTCATGGCAGAGTCAATGAATCTCTGGGAGCACCGCTTCATGTATTGCCTGATGGTCGACAATTCGAGGTCGATGTGAAGGTCGACGTTTCGAATGAACCACTGTTCCCCCGTGGCTCGTCGCATGAACCGGTTTTATAGTGTTTGTAACCTGCGGATCCTTGGTGGATTAACGAGTGCGAACACTATGCTGGCATAGGTCATGATAGGCCGTATGCAGGCAGTGTATAATCTGACCTTGTTCTTCAAGGATAGTTTTGATTTGGCGTTTAGTAAACAATGAAGACGGCCCATCACAAAGGCAGCGCGCGCGAACCTGCCTTATGTGTGGTACGAGGGTGAGTCGATTGTCAAGGGTCACTCCTAGATATTTGGCTTGCCTGCACCATGTGACAGGCTTATTGAATAAAGTAAGGGGAGGGATGTCATCCGGAGAGCAGATGCGGGCAGTTCGTTTAGTAAACATGACCGCTTGACTTTTCTCGGCATTTATTTCTATTCTCCATTTCCTATACCAATTGGCAAGAGCGGCGACCGCTTTCTGGAGTGTCTTAGCTACGGTTGTCGGGGAATAACCTGCACAAAAGTGTGCGGTATCATCGGCATAGAGTGCCGTATGTACGCGAGTAAATTTGGATAGATCGCTAGTATATAGCGTGAAGAGGAACGGGTAGAGGACCGATCCCTGAGGGACACCGGCCTTGATAGGGTGGGCGGTCGACAACGTTCCGTCCACCCTGTAGCGAAAGCTGCGATGACTTAGGTAGTCATGTATGATTAGAATTAAATATTCTGGGACTTTAAAGCTATATAGTTTATAAATTAGGCCCTCATGCCAAACTTTGTCGAACGCCTTCGCTACGTCTAGGAATAGTACGCCAGCTTACTTGCCTCTGACGAACTGACTGCTGATGTATGTCGCGGGCAGAAGCTAGTCATAAATACGCGCGTAGTACTTAATCATTATTTTGCTGTGATGTTATTTTAAAACTGCGATATCTCCTAGATATTCATTGAAATCCAATGAAGTAGAGGGCAATTTCGTTTTAACTTAAATATTAGTGTTGAATGACGTATTTATTTGGATAAAGATTAATGTTTATAAAAACACCTTCGCAAATATCCCGTTATGAATTCGGTTAGCATAAAAAAGGTTATAGTGAGCCAACCCTTAGAGATAGATATGCTGCCGCGGACTTTTTTTAGAACTTTAATATAGGCATAATTTGGTCATACATTATTTTTGAACTTAAACAATTTGCGCAGCGCACCCAGCGAAAGCTCTTAAAAGGAAAATAAAACTAGCGATTTTGAAACATTTTTGTTGGTCTAGTGTTCCTATTAGTCTTAGTGTAACAATATATATCATAGAGCCTTCCCTGATAGATGGTCTATCCAACTCTGTAAGATTTTTTCAAATCGAACCAGTAGTTCCTGAGATTAGCGCATTCAAACAAACAAACTCTTTAGCGTTATAATATTAGTACAGGTGCCAACGGATTAGTAAATTAATAATTTGATCTGTGTCCAATTTAATGTGATATGTTTGTAATTTGTAATGATTTTTGTGCAAATAAATATTATTATTATTTGTATCTCCTTTTAATTCATGGGATCTTCCGTAGGGAAGATGCCCGGTCCTTTGGGAGGCTTACATGGGGATATGGATCCAACACGCAGAGGCCTTTGGAGAAATTTAATCTAAATATTGAAATGGGACATTCACCCATGACATTCCACGTCTGCACATAATATACGTGGACTGCCAGCGGTAAGTGTAAAACTATTGTGTGATTATGGTAGCTAATATCTGATTATGGGAGTGGGTGCTTAGTGGACTGGTTCATCTTAAATCTATGAAATTTTAACTGTCGTCTGCCTTCAAATCCATATTGAGAGATGAACGGTGGCAGACGGTGACTCACCAACTCACTGAATGGGCCCCCTAAACAGTCGCCACAGGCACACTAGCCATACGGGCAACAGGGGTCAACATTGGTGCAAGTGGCTAGGGGTGTCGAGCGGTGCGGCGCCGGTTTCACCATTGAGTCTGTGATAAACAGAGCCATGGTTTCTCCGTAGTTATGCCCTTGAAAATGACACTTCCATCCCCGAGCATATAGCTCTGGCGACCCCTCTCTGACCAGCTGTTTAAGGCAAGCCAGAGCTGAGATTCCTTCGGGCACTCTTCGGTTTCCACTGTAGCCAGCCAATAAAGGCCAGCTGCAGACGAGGCCCCGATCGACTCTCTGGAGTATTCGGGACCGCAGTGTCGCCACTCACATTCAGCTCGCCACAAAATGCCCTGCGGTTTATTGGCTTTCCTGTAAATCTTGTGATACATTTTTTTTTATATCAAAAGAGCTTAGGAAGCCGTATAATGTTCCTCCGAGTTTTGCGTTAGCCTCATGGTGAGGTAACGACTGGCCTGGAGGTACATTATTATTCCATCCATCCATCCATCCATCAGCCCGTAATAGTCCACTGTTGGACATAGGCCTCCCCACGAGAATGCCATCTATAATGGTCCTGTGCCACCTGCATCCAACGGTTTCCTGCGACCTTGATGAGGTCATCAGTCCACTGAGTGGGGGGGTCGTCCTACACTGCATCGTCCGATTCGTGGTCGCCACTCGAACCGTTTTTCCCCAACGGTTGTCGGTTCGTCGAGCGATGTGGCCTGCCCATTGCCACTTCAACGTGCTAATTCTTCGGGCTATGTCAGTTACACCCATTCTTCTACGGATTTCTGATACGGGATTCTATCACGAAGAGAAATACCGAGCATAGCCCTTTCCATAGCACGCTGAGCAACTTTGAGCCTTTTGATGAAGGTAACATTTAGAGACCACGTTTCAGTTCCGTAAGTCATTGCTGGTAACACACACTTATAAACCTTTGTTTTCAGACACTGCGGCATATTAGACGAGAAGATCCCCCTAACTTTTCCGAACGCTGCCCAGCCGAATTGGATTCGTCGGCTAACCTCTTTCTCGAAATTGGATCTAGCTAATTGGACTATTTGTCATAGGTAAACATAGTGATCGACAACTTCGAGAATCGCATTCCCAACCAGGACCGGTACAGAAATGACATGGGCATTAGACATGATGTTCATTTGCAGCCCTACTAGTTCGGAGACCTTACTGAGGTTATTGAGCATGGTGCCAAGGTCCTCCAGGGATTCTGCCATGACTACGATATCATCAGCGAATCGAAGGTGAGTGATGTATTCGCCATTGATGTTGATGCCGAGTCCGGTCCAGTCTAAGAGCTTGAAGACATCTTCCAGCGCAGTGGTGAACAGTTTCGGAGAGTCCGTAACGTCTCCCTGTCTCACGCCTTTCTGCAGCTGGATCGGTTTCGTACTACCGTTATCATAGATACGGACCAACATAGTAGCATCTTTACACAAACATATCAGCACTTCGATATATCGATAATCAATTTGGCACCTCTGAAAGGACTGCAGCACTGCCCAAGTTTCGACAGAATCGAAGGCTTTCTCATAGTCCACAAACACTTGACACAGAGGCCGATTATACTCCTCAGTCTTCTGTATAATCTGGCGTAGCGTGTGGATGTGGTCTATGGTACTATAACCTTTTCGGAAACTGGCTTGTTCGGGCGGCTGGAAGTCGTCTAGCTTGCGCGCGAGTCGGTTCGTAATGACTCTTGAAAACAATTTGTACACGTGGCTCAGGAGTGAGATGGGTCTGTAATTCTTTAAGAGCGTTTTATCGCCCTTCTTGAAAAATAGCACCACCACACTCCTGGTCCACGACTCTGGAACGTCGCCCCCGAGAATGACAGAATTAAACAACTTCTGTAGGGCTTTTAAAACTGGCTTGCCGCCTGCCCTCAGGAGCTCTGTGGTAATTCCGTCATCTCCCGGTGCCTTTCCGTTCTTTAATTGGTTTAGATCCATTCTGATCTCGTGCAAGCTGACGTCCGGAATTTCTTCGGTATAGTGCCGAGTTAGTTTGGATCTGGGGTCTTGGACCAAGCTGACAACAGAATTCAGGGATGATTTGTACAACTGCCCATAGCACCGTTCGACCTCTCCCAAGATCTCACTCTGGGATGAAATGACAGTGCCGTGATCGGTCTTCAGCTTAGTCATTTGGCTCTGCCCAATAGATAAATCTCGTGCGAACACTTTGGAGCCTTGATTTCGCTCTATCGCCTCTTCAATACGCAGTGTATTGAATCGGCGAATATCGCATCGCATAGATTTGGATATTTGTCTATTAAGCTGCCTGAGTTCGGACCAATCGGCTGAAGACTAAACCGTCATTTTCTTTCTCCACTCCATGAGTTGGAGAAAGGATATGACGAAATAATTAAGCATATTAAATGCTAAATTTCAGTAATTTAAATAACAAGGTTGTGTCATCATTTAATACAATTCTAACTGTAAAGTTTTAAGTATTAAGCCTATAACAATGTGTAAACATTATCGGGTAGATAGCATACCGTCACCTTAAGACGTAAATATGATACGAAGTGAAATTTGCATGTCCTACAATTAGTCACGGTGGTGTAGTGGCAGCACGATTGGGCCGGAATCCCAATAGGCGCGGGTTCGAATCCCGCTTGTGACATCATTTTTCATTTCGTAATCGAGTTTTATAAATATTTGTCGTTTGTCCGTCAAGATGAAGTCTATCTCATTTTTAGTGGATCCATCAGGGCTAATCCAGGTCCACTTCCTTTGTGGCCGTTTCTTGAAGAAGGAATTCATCATGAAGAGGTCTTCCTTCTCCAAAATGTCGTTCAGTTTTTGGACCCTTTGGTTTCTCTGTCCAAATCCATATTGCCCCACTCTCAACTCATCGTCTGTCCTTTTGCCTAGTTTTGCGTTGAAGTCGCCCATAATTACCATGAAGTGGGTTTTGGACATGTGGATGGCTTTCGAGATATCCTCGTATAAGGCCTCCACTACGTCGTCGGAGTATGTCGAAGTCGGTGCGTAAACCTGTATGACCTTCAACGAATACCGTTTGGTAATTCTGAGTATAAGGTACGCTACCCTTGTTGACACTCTTTCGATCTTCTCCACGTTCTCTACGAGAGACTTACGAACGATAAGCCCTACACCGCCTTGGGATGGGTGATCTCCCTCCCGGTAGAAAAGCAAATTTCTAGACCGGAGGATTATCGTGCCTTCCCCCTCTCTTCGCACTTCTGATAATCCTACAATGTCCCATCGGATTTTGCTCAATTCCTCTTCCAGTTCGATCACCCTCTCGTCGGTCCTAAGCGTCCGAACGTTGTGTTACCAGGACCAAGGTTGATTTTTTTGGTAGCTGGATCGTGGCCGGAGATTCCTAGCACCCCCTGCCCCGCCACCAACAGGCCCGCTACCAAAATGAGCCGGTGGAACAGCGGAACTGCCGTGACTGGGGGCCGTGACTTTATCTACATCCATATTTATTTTGGGGGGTAATAATGGCATAATCGCCACGCTTAGCGAGCGAATTGGCGATCGCGGTAGATGTTATTAAGTTTCCCGGGAGATATCCACTGCCCAATCTCCAGGTGAAACCCTTAGCCGATTTTTACGACTCCCACGGGCAAGTAAGGGGTGACGACCTTTGTATTCTATTCCCGTCGCCACACGGGTAGACACACATTATTATTATTAGTATATTATTATATTAGTACATTATTATTATTATTAGTATAGATTACAAAGAACGGATTAATCCAGCGTACAATTAATTAAAAGTTTATTACTCGTAGTTAAAATAACATTTCCGCTGATACTCGCCAACAAGGTTTAGTCGTAACACATTTTCAACAAATTGTCATGTAAATTTTCGATGTATATTTGAATCGAATGCGCAATTAATTTACAATTATATCATCAAATTGTAACGTTTAATTAAATGTTGGAATGATTTTGGTCCGACTTTAATTTTATTCTGAATGAATTCTATTGTCATGTTCTTGACAAAGATTTACATTGATAGCAACCAGGCTGTAAATTACGAGTAATTAACTTCATAAAACACTGTTGGAGTAAAAGTGAATAATAATCAACGATTCCGAAATGTATAAAATGAAAAAGATATATACCTAAATATCGAATATTCGTGAACAAGTATTTTATATTCATTAAGAAATTTCTTATTACATTTATAACAGTTTAAATACTTTTATTTATATAATTTTAAACGTTATGTTTACTTATCTATTTAATTAAATAAAAAGTAACGATATGACTTAATATATAATGATGCTGTTAAAAAAAAAACAAAGTAATTGTACTGCACAAATATAACAAAGAAAATAGAATCGGATAACAAAAGCATTCTAAGCTCAACGGTGCAGATAAAAAATCTGGCAGCAATTTTAATTTTCAATAGCCCGAAGGCGCCGCAAACGCGGCAGCCGTCGCGATACAATGTTTTATATCCCTGCAATGTAGCCCAAGTCATAAGCGATCTAAAGATAATTTAAGAAAAGGGCTTATTATAATAAATTTCCTTTAGTATAAAATTAAATAAACTTTTAGAGAATACTCAGAATATTAATTTTACAATATAAATACATCGCTCCATTTCTTGGCCATGTTTGTCGTAACAGTTCTCTGTTCTGTAACAGTCTCTGCCTTAAGAGATATGTTATGCAGTTAACATCCATGCAAAAGAATAGACTTAATAATAAAGACCTATTCCAATGCGTCTCTGACCATAGGTCAATTTCTCTCCTGATGCGGAGGAAGCTTGGGCCAACAGTGGGACATAAATCGGCTGGAAGAATATGAATTTAATATAGTCTATTCAGAGTTCAAAATTAAAATATATAATCCGCTAAAACTCTTTACTTGAACCAAAAACTACGAATCAAAACTCAGCATTACATTATTACCCGATCTGAAACTCTGACTTTATTTTAACCTTTTTTAAGCTTTCTTCCGTTATGTACTTAACTCCCTACACCTGTTTGCTTCAGGGCATTGCCCTTTTATATTTTGTTAGCTAATATAGCGAAAATGGAAGTATATGGGAATCAAAGCGGTCGCTACGTTTAGGGTGGAATTTATTTCTCACGAATTTTAAAATATAAAAACGAAATGTTTAAATAGTGAATAAGTTTGTTGAACATTGATTATATGTGCGTAAAGTTATACTAAATTGTAAAGAGAATGTATGAAGAGAATTGTTTATAGTAATTTAAATGCTCCTTTTTTTTTGGGGGCGGACTACAGTGTGGTTACACCCCGCTAATCTGCCCGGGATGGCGAAAGAAGAGGCGTGCGACCCCGTAAACCCGCCCAACAACGTACCTATCGGCGCCGTATGAGTACACCACCGGAACCCGGTCTTTGTCTTCGGTGGTCCACCCAGCGGTCTACACTTGCAGGTATCCTCTCAAGTCCACGCCCCGGCAGCTTTCGCCGTTGAAGCCTCGTCCTCATGCGGTGGCCTTACTCCGAACGGCAAGACTAATCCCCAGTCCGGTGACCCCATGCCGCGGCTAGGGAATTTAAAGTCATCTAAAAAGAAAAAAAAACCAATATGTTTATAGATATAAACATATTGGACTTTTTTCTTCTTTTTAACTTTAACAATTAAAAGTTTAAAAGATTACAAATAAAAGTTGTGAGAAAACTTATTTTCAACAGAATAGATTTTATGCTAACCTGCAATAAAGTATACAAAAAAAGAATGTTATGTAGAATGTTAGAGACTAAAACACTATAGTTTTTATTTGCTGTTATTTTGAACGAAGAATTAGCACGCTGAAGTGGCAATGCGCAAGCCGCATCGCTCGAAGAACCGACAACAGCTAGGGAAGAAAGGTTCTAGAGCGGGGCCACATACCGGACGACGCAGTGTAGGACGCCCCAAGTAGGTGGACAGATGACCTGGTGAAAGTTGCTGTGTGTCGTTGGATGCAAGCGGCACAAGATCGCACTCTTTGGCGTATCATGAAAGAGGCCTACGTCCAGAAGTAGACGGCGATAGGCTGAAATTATGATGATGGTAATGCTGTTATTTTTGCATTTGGGTTTTTTTAGCAAATTTCCTTGCTTTAATTAATATAGATATTTGGATATTCAAATAAAATTGCTACAACGTATAATGTAAAACAAAATGGGGTATATTTTAATATTGATAATAAAGCAATTTCAAATTATTAACAAAGCAAATTATTGTGCATTTTTTGGAAAACAATGATATAAAGAAAACAGCACGTTAATTGCGTTCCCCAAAATGATCTCTTAAATGTTTCATTAAGGCCTTTGTGTATACAATGTTTGATATTTTTACTGTTTAAAAAACAACTAGACTTATTAAGGTAAGTACTCTGACATTATCTATTAATGCAATTTAACTTTTTTTTTCGGCCAAAACAAAAGAAATAATTTTCACGTCACGTCGGAAAGGTACGTGTCTTACATTTCTAATTTATGATTTATAAAGCATTATCCTAAAAGCTTCCAGAAAAGTCTGTTTAAAGGATACGCCTGGGACTGAAAGGAAAATTGTGTGAATCGCTCTATCCACTGAATATATTTTATAACGCGTTGTAAACAAAATTCAACAATTTTTATTTTATAGTGTCTATCTAAGTCGAGAGTAAATCCGTATTTTCTGAATACTCCTATGTTAAATAATCTTAAGTTTACCCTTTAAATGATATAGTCCAATTCTTTTTTCATACTTAGATATGAGTGAAAATAGGTGACAATAAACTAGTTTCTCGAGAGAGCCGAAAGCCCAACTGGGTGGGTTTGGGGAGTTTATTGATAGGCAACGGCCTAAGCTATACCCTTGGTATTGCAAAGGTCCATGGGCGACAGTGACACTTACCATCAGGTGTGCTGCTTGCTCGTTTGCCACCATAAGCGATAAAAAAAAAGTGCGCAAGTGATATATTTCACACCTTTGAAATTTAATCGTTTACGATATTTATGTTAAAAAAAAAAACAAATATGATCAAAATTATATTCGTACTGAAATAAAATTAATAAAAAAAAAACACGTCATTTCTTTATTGTCTTAAACATGTGAAAAACTATCGTAAGGAGCCAGATCCAATTCTTAAGCAGGGCAAATGCAAATAATCTGCCATGCTATCAACTAGAAGGTTAAACTTACCCTTTGCTTCATAATATTATCATTTAATACTCTCTTTTTGTAACTAAAGGGGTAAAATAAAAATAATATGATAATAAAGTAATTAGATTTTTTTGTTTATTATTATTGTACATATATGTGATAATGTCCTAATAAAAATGCAATGTGTTACCACCGTTGATACTTTATTGGATCCAGGACAACGATTAACGATGTAAAAAAACATCATTGCAAAATAATAATAGTGGTAGGACCACGCTGTTGACAGTTCTCTGTCTGCAGCCGCGGGCCGGTCCGTCCGGGGTAGTACCACACTCTCGCAGAAGATCAACGTATGAGTAATGGCCATGTGCTATTGCGCTTCGTTAGGTGAGCGAGAGAGCCGGAAGCCCAATTGGGTCGGTTTGGGGCTTATATTGGTAGGCAACGGCCTAGTTATACCATTGGTATTGCAAAGGTCCATGGGTGGTAGTTACACTTACCATCAGGTGTGCTGTTTGCTCGTTTGCCACCATTCGCAAAAAAAAAAAAACATAACTCTAAATTAAAAGTTATCCTGAATCATTGAGCATAAAAGGTAAGTAAATCAATAACCCATCTCTTGTAGAGTTATGCATAATATTCTAACATGCATGGACTGAAGAAAAATATGTATTATTCGTAATAGATATAGGAATTATTGTTATATACTCTCCCTAGTAAATTTATAATATATACGAGTAATGAAAGGGAAAATTAAAGTTTACCATTCCCGCCTGTGTGACTATGTAAATCGTTTGTCATTAAAATTAATTTGACTCCATGTTCGCTAAACGCTCTTTATTCATTTCCTTTCCTTAATTAAGCAATCTGTTTACAATAAGGCAATTAATTGGTATTTCCATTGTTAGAATTTTCTTGAGTGCTTTAACCCGTCGTTGAAATTTCCATTTGAAATTGAAACTGTTTATTTGTTGTTTATTATATTTTTATTTTTAGTATATCATTTTATTCGATTTATTTTTCTATAAATTAATACGATAAGTGAAAATTGTGGGTATCTGTTAAAAATATTCTGCACACGTAGGAGTGTAACGAATTTTACACTTCACGTGCATAATATTTAATACATAGTTAAAGTTCATCCCTATCCCTACTAATCCCTACTAATATATAAATGTGAATGTAAGTTTGTTTGTTACGCTTTCACGCTAAAACTACTCAACCGATCATCATGAAACATTGTACACATATTCTTGGAGATATTAAAAGTAATATAGGACACTTTTTATTTAAAAAAATCTAAAATTTTATATGAAAAATATTTTTTTTTGTCAAAAATTCTCAAAATCTAGCTTCTTCAACGCCATCTAGAAGTCCAGTAATGAAGTTCCAACCCTGAGTATTGTAATACCGTTGCACTGTATTACCGAAGGTCAAAAATAAAAATAGGGGATCAAAAACTTTAGGAAAGTAACCTTTTACGCGGGCGAAGCCGCGGGCAGAAGCTAGTATGTTATAATTTATACAAAAGGTATTAACCCATTTTTCCCGTGTGGTGATGGAGTAAGAATACAATTCACCAATCCCTATCTTACCCGTGGGTGATGTTAAAAGACGACTAAGATACAAAATGCTTATAACATCTATGTAAAAGAAGGAGGTTTGACAAGCGTGGTTTAGTAGGTCAATTTCTCTCCTAGTGTGGAGGAGGCTCAAGTCCAGCAGTGGAACATATATGAGCTGGGATGATGATGGATGATGAACCCATTTTTTATTACTAATCTTATACTTGGTCGAGTAGCATGAACTTCCTTAGAGTTTAGGGAACGAGTCCATTACCACTAGACTAGGTGAAAGTGAATTTATAATCATTCCAGGGAATAAATTTAAATTTATTTCCTATATATTATTCGATATTAGGTATCGAAAGAATTTAGTAATTATATAGTTCTTATATTTAGATTTATACATAATACAAGTCTGTCATCATCATCATCATTATCATCATCTCATCACAGCTCATATATGTCCCACTGTTGAGCTCGAGCCTCCTCCATAAGGGTAGGGTAATTGACCTACTATACCACGCTGATCAGACGTGTTGGTATAGGGTTTTATTTCGAGTTTTCCTTCTCTCGCATAGATGTTACATGCATTTTATATCCCTTAGTCGTCTCGTACGATCACTCACAGGTAAGATAGATGGTGGTGAATTGTATTCTTACTCCGTCACCACACGGGTATTCTGTTAAATAATGTATATGCAAAATTTGTTGTAGACTAGACTATGGAATCACGTCGTCCCTTACAAATTTTGCCCTCCTTTTTCACCCCCTTAAGGGTAGAATTTCGGAAAATCATTTCTTGTCAGATGTTTACCTCATACAAAGAATACACCTTCCATGTTTCAGGTTTCTATGATGAGAGGTTTAGGCTGTGCCTATATCCATCATTCCATTCAGGACAAAGCATTTTAGATGTATATATTATATATAAAAGAGTACAACTATTAAAATCTAATTTAATAATCCAGTATAATCATTCATCAGTAAATAATTGTATCAGATTATTTTTGACCTAACACCAAATTGTAAGGAAATCACCAAACCAGTGAAATATATGTAATTTATTACATAATAATTCTCCATAATTACATCTCTATATTCACACAAAACTTAAATTTTAAATACACTCAGCTATATTAAACTCTATCATAGATTAGCTATCAGAACTGAATGCCATCTACATGTTTGTGTCCGCTATTCATACCCCTTTTTCACTACGAAACCACTCAAACGTGTTGACAGTAGCCACCAATGTCGCTAGAGCACACTATTAGAATCGCCACCTTCCAATGACGAAAACGATAACAATATTGACTAAGAATAGATATAAAAAACGCCATGCAATAATAAACGTGGCTTTATGGGGAGGCTTATAACATTTACACACGCCAGTTTCATTCATTTTTTAAATATGTGGGTAATTAATAATACATAACAATATTTACTTATGTGGTTTTATGTATGTTTATGTAACTTTTTAATTATGACCAATTTATGTCTAATAATTGTTTGTGTATAACCCAGGCGCCGTAATTAAATATAAATATATATATATATATATATATATATATATATATATATATAATAGAAAATAAAATATTTAGCTTCATCATCTCAGCTCATATATATCCCGCTGTTGGGCTCGAGCCTCCTCCATAATGGGAGGGAAATTGACCTATTACACCACGCTCGTCAGACGTGTTTGGTACAGGGTATTGTTTCAAGCTTTCCTTCTCTTGCATAGATGTTATATGCATTTTATATCCCTTAGTCGTCTCTTACGATCACCCACGGGTAAAAAAGGGGGTGGTGAATTGTATCCTTACTCCGTCATCACACGAAAAATGTTTAACTTTTACTTAACATACCTACATATATTTTATTTCGAACATGACCTGAACATGTTTTCTTCCATATTCATCTGAACATTACTTCGTGTAGCCAGTGCTTACGAATATAATGTGTCACCATAACGGACTTGCCCACTACCCTTTCACTAAGGGCATAATTTCTCTCCAGGTAAACTTATAATAGGATGATCGGTAACTTGCTTACCAGGCGTGGCGATTTTATCATTATTCATACTTGAGAAGCCTATATTCAACAATAGAGGTCAAATGAATAGTAGATAGAAGAAAAAGTCTGATGAATAATAGATAGATTAAAGAACGACGAAGATGAATATATAATAATGACGAAAAAACAATTGTTGGTTATATAATAAAAAAAACCTTTATGTGCGATAGCAACTACGAATACTACCAGCCCTTACATGGCTTGTAGGTGTCGTAACAAACGATTAAGAGCTTAATATAGACCTGCACCTACTCCATCTGATGCCGTCTATTTAACAATTACATTCCCATCAAGGGTTGATATCAGACAAGCAGCCTGTCGTAAAACCAATGCCAAAATTATTGCAATGTGTACATAGCATACATATTGCGTCAACCCCCAGTAACTGGGATCGTCATCATCATCATCATCACAGATCATACATGTCCCACTGTTGGGTTCGAGCCTCCTCCATAATAGGAGGGAAATTGACCTACTATACCATGCTGGTCAGATATGTTGGTATAGGGTTTTGTTTCGAGTTTTCCTTCTATTGCATAGATTTTCTTAGTCTTTTATATCCCTTAGTCGTCTCTTACGATCACCTACGGGTCAGATAGGGGGTGGTGAATAGTATTCTTACTCCGTCACCACACGGATATGATGTAACTGGGATCAGAGCAGGGTGATGTTAAAAAAAAACCTAAATGTCTCTTCATTTTATCTAAATTGATTGCGCAATATAAAAAACGATAGACTGAAATAAACTTCGCATTAGATCAATAGGCCTCTACTATAAATTATAAAATTATGAAACAAGTTACCGAAATAAAATCAGTAAGCACTAGTAGTTTACTGGAAACAATATTCATAACTAACGAATTAAATACGTAGGACAACTATAATTTATTTCTATTAACTTCTTTTATTTCCAGCGTTGAAATAAGACAGGAAAATTGTTTATTCAATGCTACACTACCTGGCGGGGTAGTTTTTTCTACAAACGACTGTGGTTGCATGACATTGAGCCATTTATAAAGCACTGGGTGAGAGCCCTTAATAGACTGACGACAGTTAAATGTCACCGCATGTTTACTTGCTTAAATTTGCCGCACTATTTCCACGTAACTTTAATATAGGGTAAACGTTTCTGTTATTGAAGTAATTAAACCTTTGACATTATTTCAATAATTTATTATTCGACGTGTCCATTTTGAAAGTTATTCCATGTTTATGAGTATTATTTATTTATTTCAAATATTAATAATAGCGATTAGTTTGGCACTTTATTGTTATTAAATATATTACTAGAATAACAGCTATGACCACGAATGTCAAGCATGCGGTTCCAGTCGTCGACGCGATGACGATGGGCGGGGGAACATGGTGGGTTATGGGGCCACACGCTGTCCTGCCCTTTCATGGCCCTGAACGGAATAGGCGTTTTCTGATCTTAAAGTCGCCGATTTGATAATTAACATTAAAAGGTATTAGAGTTAAAAAGTGTATCTATGTGTGTGACCTTCAATAATGATACATACATACATATCATCACGCCATATCCCTTGCAGGGTAGGTAGAGAGAGCAGAGTGCCAGAGAACTCTATCTTTGCATACTTCACTCGCTTCCTCAACATTCATAATTCTCTTCATACACGCTCGCCGGTTTCGGAGACTCTTGACTCCACCTTCCTTCAGAATATGACCGATAATGATAAATTATAATATATATAATAATTTATTTTTATGGGGTTGCAAGAAGAGGTATTTTGTCTTGAAATATAACAAAAAAGTCTTCCACAGATAATATTTTATCTCACTAATTCATAACAATTTTATTTTAATATAATTAATAAAAAAAAATACTGTGTAATTTTATGTCTAACATAAAAATTAAACTTTAAGAATTTATGATTTATCAATATTTATCAATGTATCATAATAGCCTACAAATATACTGTCTGCTTTGTCTTTTCCTTATACAGCGTGACTGGTAAAAGATTGTACATATTGAGAGAGTGTATTCAGTACTCGATTCTGATACCGAATATATAAAGAAAATTGATACTTTAATTTTGAACTAATTGTCCTATAAAAATGATTATTTACGTACACCTCCGCATAGATATTGAAATTGCATTAAAATAGTAACTAGCCGAGCGCGCGACCTTGACAACAGTGCTAAGTAGTGGCTCCCGCGCACACTCTGCCCCGCATCCCCGAAGGATGTTCCCGGGGTGAGTGTCCGTCAGTGGTCAGCTGATCAGTCAAAGCGCGTGCGCCGTATAGGATGTTTTGCATTTCCGTGTTTGTTAACCTATGTGTCTTTAGATCGCCTGCATTTTGATTTTAATTGTGACTATTTGTGTGTGAAGTGTGATAGAATGTGTTATTCGCACTAAGAGTGTTGGGAAATTGCATATGCTCGACCAAATGGCAGTGTACGAGGTGCGATTGATTTGTATCGAGAAATGTTGAGAAGGTGACCATCTTTTTGAGAATCCTGACACACTAATATTGTTGAGGTTTACTATTTAGTTAATTAATATTAACTTCTTATTATATTTTTATTTGTTACATGTGACCATTATCTATCGTCTCCTTCAATATGTACAGTCTTTTACCAGTCATACTGTATAGCTGTTATCTATTCCTTGGGACAGATGTTTGCCTGGATTATACTTTACAATATGTACATATGTTAAATTGTGTATGTACATATGTTATGTAGCAACTACGAATACTACTAAACCTTACTTTGCTCGTAGATGTCGTAAAAGACAACTTAGAGCTTTATATCGACCGTAGCCAACACGGCGTTATGCTGTTTGGTCAACAATTTCATTCCAAGGAGGGTCGACTTTAAGAAGACGGTCGATCATAAAACTATTGCCAATAGATTTTGCAATACATGTAGGAAGAGGAGTACCTATTGATAAGACCAGGAGAATGATGAAGATGACATATGTAAAATTTTAAAATGATCAGTTGACTTGTTAAAGGGTTAAAACATAGAAAACAAATTGACAAACTTATATTCGTATTTATAGTATTAATTAAGTTTATAAAAGTCAGAATAACCTTTTTATCTACAGTTACCCGACTAGAAAAAAGTGTAGTTCAAGCAGATCATGTATCTGGATCCGATCAGGACAATGAGGCATGCTGGATCCGGCAAACCCTATCAGGACCAGGTCTGGTCCAGATCAGGATAGCCTGATGTGAAATAACATCAAATATGGTAAGGCATACCGGATCAGGACCAGATCAGGACCAAATAAGGATAGCCTGATGAGAAATATTATCAAGTATGATAAAGCATACCGGATCAGGACCAGATCTGGACCAAATAAGGACAGCTTGATGAAAAATATAATCAAGTATATAATAAGGCATGTAGTATATCAGGACAAGAAACAGTTTTTGTAACACAAAAAAAATATCAATCAAAATTCAAAAAAGTATCATATCATGATTATCATATTTATGCCACGGTGTAAATTGTATTTGCATCAGAGGAGATTAATCTGAAATCTTTAATTAATTATATTTATTTAATAATAATAATATGGTTAGTTAATAATATAAAAATAATTTATATTTAAAGTAAAAACTAAAATAAATAATAGGTATATTTGAAAACATAGATAGAAATAAATATAATAATATTGTAACAACCATTCAATCATTTAATGTTTTGGGTCATAAATTGTTGATGGCGTTAGTAAAATGACGTTATTATCTGAATCGCGGCGTTAAGATTCTCCGAAGCGTAATGACATCGCCTAATATAAAATTAGTTGTTATCGAATCAGATCAAAACAGATCGATCAGGTCATGAATGAGAAATTCAGGCGACAGTAGAAGTCGTTAGCATCTGGTAGTTGTGCCCTAATTGGAACAGCTCACTGGGACTCTCTACACTCTATGTTTAGAATATAACACAGCATTCGCTGCCTACGTCATATATTAATTTATAGTTTTATTTATTAAACATGAATATCTTAAAAAACTTAAGATATTCATGTTTTTTAAAAGGACCGGACTGGGCATACTCGTTTTGGATCAGGATATAACGCAAATGATTGATTTGGATCCGATCACTAAAATTTCATCCGGACCCGATCAGGAATGCCTAATCTAGACCCGATCAGGAATGCCTGATCTGGACTCGGGTCCATAATAGTTAGTCCGGGATAAGATTTTCCTGATCGGGTCCAGATATATCTTCTGCGTTACATACCTTATCTGGTCCAGATCAGGCATGCTCGGTCCGGTCCTGCTAAGGAAGACGAAAAAATTTCTAGTCGGGTATAAGATTGTCTATTTAATGTCCCTACAACATATTTAGATTTATCAAGCTGTATAAAAAAATAAAACCAAGTAAAATAAGTAAAGTATGTCACAGTTTTGCGTGCCAATGTTTAATCTTGTGCGTTTGTAATGTGTTGGGTATTACTATACAACCAGCCGTCGGTCTGCCAATTAAAGTGATCTACAACCATCGTGCTTATATTAAGTATACTTATAAACTACTTTCAGTTTAATGAAATGGCCGAAAGTGTTGTAATTAATGAAGTGAAAATGTATGCCCCTTTAATCATATATTGTAATCGTTTATTTGGGTTATATTATATTGCGTTAATAAATTTATAGTTTGCCTTTGGAATATTGTTGAAAATGTCATGGGATTATTTACATAACCGCAATGCAGGTTTCAAGTACAGTTTGTAGGTCATTTATTTATTTTGTGTTACTATTTTAACATACCCACTCACAAAGCCTAATTATTGATTCCAATTTTAAGATGTGTGGAGCATTAGTTTTATAAAACTACACTCATTAGAGTATAGTTTTATTCCATGTGCTGTGTTATAAGTATAGAGAACGTTTTTGAATCGAATTTTAAGTAATCGTACGCATTCGTCGCTCGTACGCACCATAAGTATATTTTGATTCTGTACGCTGTATATTGATCCGTGTGGTGACGGAGTAAGAATACTATTCACCACCCCATATCTTACCCGTAGGTGATCGTACGAGACGACTAAGGGATATAAAACGCATATAACATCAATGCGAGAGAAGGAAAACCCGAAACAAAACCCTATACCAACACGTCTAACCAGCGCGGTATAGTAGGTTAATTTTCCTCTCATTACGGAGGAGGCCCGAGCCCAACAGTGGGACATTATAGGCTGTGATGATGATGATGCTGTATATCTATTTGTTCAAAGTGTTAGGGCATTACTAATATTGTCTTAACTTTAGCTTAATAAAAATTGAAATATTACAATAGAAATAAAAAATAAACAGATATATTTAAAATAAATAAATACTATGAACTAGAGCTATTAACGAATTATGATGCTACTGTGAATTATCACAGTAGCATCATAATTCTAAGCTTTATTTTAAGCTATTGTATTCTAAGCTATTAAGCTTAGAATACAATGCGATCACGAACCCGCATGGTCGCCATATGGTCACCCCTTGTTTTCTTGTGGTTGTCTTAAAATCAGCTGAGAAATCACTATGAGAATGATCAGCTAGGGTTTTTCGGTGGCCAACCGTGTAAGGAAAGACCGACGTCCTCCCCGAAGGGGGGACGTCATTCGAGGAGAGGGTACTCTTCAGGGGTATTCTGTCAGGCCGACCACTGACGTCAAGTCACCCTGCTCCGGTGGTCGGCCCAAAAACGGCGACGACATGACACGGGTGGGTCACACACTCGTAGTGTGTGTACTTATGCCCCTCTGTCGCCCCGGACGGAGTGGTGCGAAGAGGGCGCCGATCCTAACCCACCTAAAAAAAATGCAGGACAGACACATGTGCGATCCGCAAAGTGTTGTTCTGAGTCTGGGTGCAATACAAGGATTATTTCCTTAAAGCAGGTTGAGGTAATTTAAAAAAAATGGTGCTAGACTTACATTATCACAATTGCACGCCTCATAAGTAAAGCGTTGAGGCGATGCTCTACTCTCGATATATGAAAATCAAGGACTTTTTAACTAAAAATATCTGGAGCTAAAAATGGACTAAACATTTTTCTCCCGCTGCACTTATATACAGCATAATATTATCATACATATGTCAAGAAAAAATATTCGTTTAAACGTATTTGATATTTTTAAAAAGCAATTATTTTGTTTAAAATAAGAAAAAAATTGATTAAAAAAAAATTCGAAGACATCTGGATGTCCGTCTGTATAGATCTGGCACTCTCGCGAATGTATAAAATTAATGTATCGAAGTATTTCTTTTTTTAAAAGCGTCATAACTGCAACGAGCTGTTTCTTTTCGAAAATGGTGTGGTAATTATTTGTCGTTTAATTGCAATTAATAAAAATCTAGACTTCTTAGCCTTTAGTGTATGTGAAAATTGGGTTCATTTACAATGCTTGTTTTGCGCTCGTTGAGAATGGCGCGAAATTTCAAAAGTATTTCTTTTATCATTGCCATTTTCTAATTTATATGAGGCGTGCACTTTTAGATTGTTCAAACTATTTTCAAATTATTTTAAGTCTAAAGAATTTAAAATTACTTTTTACTAATTAAATTTTTTTACTAATTAAAAATATCTGGAGCTAAAAATGGACTAAACATTTTTCTCCCGCTGCACTTATATACAGCATAATATTATCATACATATGTCAAGAAAAAATATTCGTTTAAACGTATTTGATATTTTTAAAAAGCAATTATTTTGTTTAAAATAAGAAAAAAATTGATTAAAAAAAAATTCGAAGACATCTGGATGTCCGTCTGTATAGATCTGGCACTCTCGCGAATGTATACAATTAATGTATCGAAGTATTTCTTTTTTTAAAAGCGTCATAACTGCAACGAGCTGTTTCTTTTCGAAAATGGTGTGGTAATTATTTGTCGTTTAATTGCAATTAATAAAAATCTAGACTTCTTAGCCTTTAGTGTATGTGAAAATTGGGTTCATTTACAATGCTTGTTTTGCGCTCGTTGAGAATGGCGCGAAATTTCAAAAGTATTTCTTTTATCATTGCCATTTTCTAATTTATATGAGGCGTGCACTTTTAGATTGTTCAAACTATTTTCAAATTATTTTAAGTCTAAAGAATTTAAAATTACTTACAAAAAGAAAACGAGGAGTGTTTTAATAATAAATAGTTTCCCATGCAATAAAATCATAGTCCCTAATAAATTAATGGTGGCACATTTAATGATTTCATTTCACTTACACTAAGTTTCTGTATCAAAGGTTAAGTCAAAACTTAACAGTTAAGTGTAGTGATTTATAGCTAGAACCATTTCCTGTCCCTTTTATATTTTGATAAGCATCAAAAATGTAGCCGACTGGGTTTTAAATACTGACCGTGTATAAGAGTTTGGTACAAGAAATAAGAAACGAGAGACTAGATAATCTTTTTTTATAATTATTGATTGTTAATTATTAAATATACATACATACATACATATCATCACGCCATATCCCTTGCAGGGTAGGCAGAGAGAACAGAGTGCCAGAGAACTCTATCTCTGCATACTTCACTCGCTTCCTCAACATTCATAATTCTCTTCATACACGCTCGCCGGTTTCGGAGACTCTTGACTCCACCTTCCTTTAGTACATGACCGATCTGGTCTAGGTAGGTTAGTATCGGTCTCCCTCGGTACCTACATCCTTCCACTTTCGCATTGTATATCTTCTTAACCAGACGTTCGTTCGGCATTCTTTCCACATGTCCGAACCATCGGAGCATGCCCTTTCGCATCTTTTCACCAATACTCTCTTTCATACCTACTCGCTCTCTTACGTCGTCGTTACGAATGCGGTCGGTCAGCCTAACTCCACAGATTTTCCGCAGAGATCGCATTTCGACCGCATTAATTTTACTTTCATACTCTTTTCTGCATACCCAACTCTCGCTTCCTTACAGTAATGTTGGGACAAGCACTGCGTTATGTATTGCTACACGTGCCTTCTGGCTGAGGTGGTGGCTGCCGAGAAGTTGCCCCAACGCTCCGTTCACTCTATTTCCCGCATTCACTCTTCGCTCTATATCAGTGGTGTACCTTCCATCTCGGCTAAATCCACATCCAAGATATACAAATTCATCCACTTGCTCTAGTATATCATTACCTATCGTTACTCTTACATCTGTTCTGGCCTCGTCTCTTTCAAAGACCATTATTTTGGTTTTGCTCACATTCACACGTAGACCCCTTTTCTTACAATCTTCTGTCATTGTGTCGTATATATTAGTTATAAATATATATTATATATATTAGTTATTAAATAATTATTGAATGTTATGAAGTACCAAGGTCAATAAATTATATATTTATTTACCTGGAAAATAATAATCAGTTATATGTAAACTCTTAAAAGTTTATTAATTTTAAGAGTGGACATGAATTTGACGGCTTCAGTAGTCGTGGGAACCACGCCGATATTTTCTTCTTTTTTGTTAAAAGGGCCACCTTTTTTTTGCGATGGGCCCTGGAGTGGTCACGCCCCGCCAAATCGGTCCAGGGTGATGGAAGAGGCGGCCCGCAACTCCATATACCCTGCAAAACGAGTCTAAAAGCTAACATCATATTTTAATTCAGTCGAATAAAAGCAAACGCCTACTTTGAAACATTATCATTATCATCATCATCTTAGCTTTTATATACGCTCCACTGATAAAGACGAGCCTTCTCTAAAATAGGGAGGCAATTGACCTACTATATCGTACTGATTAAACAGGCTGGTAAAAGGTTTTATTTCGAGGTTTCCTTGTTCTGTATAGATGATATATACATAACATATTATATCCCTTAGTCATATTTTACAATGCCACCTATGGGCAACAAGTGGGGTAGCAAACTGTATTCTTACTCCAGTTAAAAAGTGCAATAAACATTTTATTTTTATAAAAGATTATATTCATACATATTTGATTTTCTTTTATTAATTTCATAAAATACAAATGTTATGACGTTATCATTGTTCACCGTTGGCTCATGAAAATCTTTACCACAAAAAAGATATTTTTAAAATCTAGTAACAAAGACAAATATAATACAAAGAAAGATTCTAATAAATACGATACTAGCTTTTCAAAGGTTTGCTGAGAAAGAACAAGGTTCTTTAGTTATAGTGAAAGCAAATTTATTTGGCATTATTGTAAAGGGCACGTGTGCTATTTGAAAGAGCACAGTAGGATCACAAACGTTTGAATGAATCTGGAGTATAAAAATAGTTTACATACACACATACATACATACATATTATCACGCCATATCCCTTGCAGGGTAGGCAGAGAGAACAGAGTGCCAGAGAACTCTATCTCTGCATACTTCACTCGCTTCCTCAACATTCATAATTCTCTTCATACACGCTCGGCGGTTTCGGAGACTCTTGACTCCACCTTCATTCAGTACATGACCGATCTGGTCTAGGTAGGTTAGTCTCGGTCTCCCTCGGTACCTACATCCTTCCACTTTCGCATTGTATATCTTCTTAACCAGGCATTCGTTCGGCATTCTTTCCACATGTCCGAACCATCGGAGCATTCCCTTTCGCATCTTTACACCAATACTCTCTTTCATACCTACTCGCTCTCGTCGTCGTCGTTACGAATGCGGTCGGTCAGCTTGCTTTTATTCGACTGAATTAAAATATGATGTTAGCTTTTAGACTCGTTTTGCAGGGTATATGGGGTTGCGGGCCGCCTCTTCCATCGCCCCGGACCGATTTAGCGGGGCGTGACCACTCCAGGGCCCATCGCAATAAAAAGGTGGCCCTTTTAACAAAAAAGAAGAAAATATCGGCGTGGTTCCCACGACTACTGAAGCCGTCAAATTCATGTCCACTCTTAAAATTAATAAACTTTTAAGAGTTTACATATAACTGATTATTATTTTCCAGGTAAATAAATATATAATTTATTGACCTTGGTACTTCATAACATTCAATAATTATTTAATAACTAATATATATAATATATATTTATAACTAATATATACGACACAATGACAGAAGATTGTAAGAAAAGGGGTCTACGTGTGAATGTGAGCAAAACCAAAATAATGGTCTTTGAAAGAGACGAGGCCAGAACAGATGTAAGAGTAACGATAGGTAATGATATACTAGAGCAAGTGGATGAATTTGTATATCTTGGATGTGGATTTAGCCGAGATGGAAGGTACACCACTGATATAAAGCGAAGAGTGAATGCGGGAAATAGAGTGAACGGAGCGTTGGGGCAACTTCTCGGCAGCCACCACCTCAGCCAGAAGGCACGTGTAGCAATACATAACGCAGTGCTTGTCCCAACATTACTGTATGGAAGCGAAAGTTGGGTATGCAGAAAAGAGTATGAAAGTAAAATTAATGCGGTCGAAATGCGATCTCTGCAGAAAATCTGTGGAGTTAGGCTGACCGACCGCATTCGTAACGACGACGTAAGAGAGCGAGTAGGTATGAAAGAGAGTATTGGTGTAAAGATGCGAAAGGGCATGCTCCGATGGTTCGGACATGTGGAAAGAATGCCGAACGAACGTCTGGTTAAGAAGATATACAATGCGAAAGTGGAAGGATGTAGGTACCGAGGGAGACCGAGACTAACCTACCTAGACCAGATCGGTCATGTACTAAAGGAAGGTGGAGTCAAGAGTCTCCGAAACCGGCGAGCGTGTATGAAGAGAATTATGAATGTTGAGGAAGCGAGTGAAGTATGCAGAGATAGAGTTCTCTGGCACTCTGTTCTCTCTGCCTACCCTGCAAGGGATATGGCGTGATGATATGTATGTATGTATGTATATTTAATAATTAACAATCAATAATTATAAAAAAAGATTATCTAGTCTCTCGTTTCTTATTTCTTGTACCAAACTCTTATACACGGTCAGTATTTAAAACCCAGTCGGCTACATTTTTGATGCTTATCAAAATATAAAAGGGACAGGAAATGGTTCTAGCTATAAATCACTACACTTAACTGTTAAGTTTTGACTTAACCTTTGATACAGAAACTTAGTGTAAGTGAAATGAAATCATTAAATGTGCCACCATTAATTTATTAGGGACTATGATTTTATTGCATGGGAAACTATTTATTATTAAAACACTCCTCGTTTTCTTTTTGTAAGTAATTTTAAATTCTTTAGACTTAAAATAATTTGAAAATAGTTTGAACAATCTAAAAGTGCACGCCTCATATAAATTAGAAAATGGCAATGATAAAAGAAATACTTTTGAAATTTCGCGCCATTCTCAACGAGCGCAAAACAAGCATTGTAAATGAACCCAATTTTCACATACACTAAAGGCTAAGAAGTCTAGATTTTTATTAATTGCAATTAAACGACAAATAATTACCACACCATTTTCGAAAAGAAACAGCTCGTTGCAGTTATGACGCTTTTAAAAAAAGAAATACTTCGATACATTAATTTTATACATTCGCGAGAGTGCCAGATCTATACAGACGGACATCCAGATGTCTTCGAATTTTTTTTTAATCAATTTTTTTCTTATTTTAAACAAAATAATTGCTTTTTAAAAATATCAAATACGTTTAAACGAATATTTTTTCTTGACATATGTATGATAATATTATGCTGTATATAAGTGCAGCGGGAGAAAAATGTTTAGTCCATTTTTAGCTCCAGATATTTTTAGTTAAAAAGTCCTTGATTTTCATATATCGAGAGTAGAGCATCGCCTCAACGCTTTACTTATGAGGCGTGCAATTGTGATAATGTAAGTCTAGCACCATTTTTTTTAAATTACCTCAACCTGCTTTAAGGAAATAATCCTTGTATTGCACCCAGACTCAGAACAACACTTTGCGGATCGCACATGTGTCTGTCCTGCATTTTTTTTAGGTGGGTTAGGATCGGCGCCCTCTTCGCACCACTCCGTCCGGGGCGACAGAGGGGCATAAGTACACACACTACGAGTGTGTGACCCACCCGTGTCATGTCGTCGCCGTTTTTGGGCCGACCACCGGAGCAGGGTGACTTGACGTCAGTGGTCGGCCTGACAGAATACCCCCTGAAGAGTACCCTCTCCTCGAATGACGTCCCCCCTTCGGGGAGGACGTCGGTCTTTCCTTACACGGTTGGCCACCGAAAAACCCTAGCTGATCATTCTCATAGTGATTTCTCAGCTGATTTTAAGACAACCACAAGAAAACAAGGGGTGACCATATGGCGACCATGCGGGTTCGTGATCGCATTGTATTCTAAGCTTAATAGCTTAGAATACAATAGCTTAAAATAAAGCTTAGAATTATGATGCTACTGTGATAATTCACAGTAGCATCATAATTCGTTAATAGCTCTAGTTCATAGTATTTATTTATTTTAAATATATCTGTTTATTTTTTATTTCTATTGTAATATTTCAATTTTTATTAAGCTAAAGTTAAGACAATATTAGTAATGCCCTAACACTTTGAACAAATAGATATACAGCATCATCATCAGCATCATCATCATCACAGCCTATAATGTCCCACTGTTGGGCTCGGGCCTCCTCCGTAATGAGAGGAAAATTAACCTACTATACCGCGCTGGTTAGACGTGTTGGTATAGGGTTTTGTTTCGGGTTTTCCTTCTCTCGCATTGATGTTATATGCGTTTTATATCCCTTAGTCGTCTCGTACGATCACCTACGGGTAAGATATGGGGTGGTGAATAGTATTCTTACTCCGTCACCACACGGATCAATATACAGCGTACAGAATCAAAATATACTTATGGTGCGTACGAGCGACGAATGCGTACGATTACTTATAATTCGATTCAAAAACGTTCTCTATACTTATAACACAGCACATGGAATAAAACTATACTCTAATGAGTGTAGTTTTATTCCAAGTCTTAATCTAACAATGTACCATAAAAACTGTTTGTTTAGCGTTAAGGTTCTTAAACATCATCATTGTCGTCCTGTTCCTGTCCCAATTACTTGGGTATTGACGCAATATATACCCGGCTTTCGTCGCACATATTGAAAATGTTATTGACAATAGTTTTATGACCAGCCGCCTACCTGACGTCGACCCTCCTTAGGTATGTAATTTTTAACCTAACAGCATCAGATGGAATTAGTCCAGGTAGATATTACATAAACTCTTACTCTTGTACATGTCGTACGAATGAAGGGTGGGCATTTTTTCGCTTATAGCGGCAAACGAGCAAGCAGCACACCTGATGGTAAGCGTTACTGCCACTCATGGACCTTCACTACCAATGATATAGCTTGGCCCTTGCCAACCAACGCAAATCCACCCAGAAAGTTGGGGTTCCGGTTCTCTTACAAAGGTAGTATCCGTCACCGCTACTACACAGGCTTAAGACTCTTAATATGGAGATATGTTACGTATATTTCTTATCTAATTTTGGCTTTATTTTCTTTCTTATGATATTTTTTTAAACTTTGACCGTGACAAAATGTTAGAGAATTCATTATTATGGCACAGGACCGTTTGAGTGGGATTTCCGTGCCGAGTCCTAAATCCAACAGTTTGAATAAATTGTGAAAATATTGAAAAGTCAGTGTAACAAATAAAAAAATAAAAGTCAATAAAATCTGTAAGTATATTTTTATTAATTAGAAAGACATTTTATAGAAATGGAATAAGCGTTGAAATATAGACTGCTAAATCGCTGCCGCTTATATATTACGTAATTAGGACCTCGAATGTCCCATCATTAACTTAAAGAATGGGTGTCAATCAATTTTATTAGCGGATAAATAAAACAGTAGCAACACGTCACAGCAGGTCACCATTCCACACTATAAATTAAAAAAAAACAAATAAAATGTCAAACCGTCTCCGTACAAACACCCCTTTAATTTATAACTTTCATGCTTCGCCCCGTGGTTTCATTGAAGTATTTTAGGACTAATTAAAATTTTTAAACCATTTTTTTTCAAATTGGAATTTTAATATTAGCCGAACTATGAAGGTTTATAAATTCTGAGAAACTATTTAGTCAATGTTTAAAGTCTTGAAATTAATATTTTAGCTAGTACTCATTTGAAAAGCCATCCGTTATAGTTGTAAAAGTTAATACCTTCTAATAAAATTGTTTAAATCCGCAACTTTAAGCAAGTATTATTTTAAAGGAATTTTTTTTTTTTTCGCGGCGGGCTACGGCACGTCAAACCCCGCTGATCCGTCTGAAGCGACAGGAAAAACGGCGCAAGATCCCGTAGCCCGCCCTACAATATACCTCTCTTCGCCGTGCGGGTGGGTCACTGGTACCCGGTCTTTTTCTTCAGTGGCCCACCCGGCGGTCTACCCTCACGGGTATCCTCTCTAATTTTAAAGGAATCTATCATCGTTTTCAAACAATTTTATTTTGCGTAATCTATATAGGTAATATATTAATCCAAGAAGTATATTAATCTATTTCCGTTCTGGATCTCGCTAAAATGAATAGAGCCATATCATGTAGATGTCCTAACCAGTCTCTTTTGAACCGTTAGTGGGTTTCTAGAGACGAAAGATAATCTTCAAAGAAAATACAAGATAAGAAAAAGTAAATAATGAAAGTTGCTATAAAATGCTTCTTTTCTAATGATGGAGAAATTTAGTATATGATCAATGATTCTGATATGATATATAGTCACACAATTACCAAATTATATAATCAATAAGGCACACTTTTATTATGGTTATATGTACAATAATATGAGCCTAATATTTTGCAAAATTTGATTAATTCCTTTATTGGTCATATATTTATCCCTTTTTTTTATTGTTGTCGCTGTGGAAACGCATTTTCGCGCTATCCCCCGTCAGTGACAGGCGGGGGAGTGTGGGACTCACCGGCTAGCTGAAGCCCGACCGGAATACCCACTAAAACCATATGTATCGGTATTCCGTCATATATTTAATCCTCGAGTCAACGAAGTAAAATTAAAATGTGTCAACACGCCTCTCTATGCCATGGCTGCAAAAGAACGCCTAAAAAAGTTAAAACCTAGTTCCCTATCATTTTGGAGGCATATCCAATGATTGGAAAAAATGCAGTAAGAATAAGAGAAAAATGAACGCATTTATAAAAAATCGTTTACGAACGAAAAATGAAGATACACAGAGGCACACTTCTCCCAAAAAGACGACAAAATTATACAAATACAATAAAATTGGCATTTGAATTTCATACAACAGCTCATACTTGTCTAACTGGTAGGACGATTGGAACGGATTTCCAATAAGCGTGGGTTCGGGTCCCACGTGTGACATTCATTTTCGCTTGTAAACAATGTTTTATAAATAACCTAGCATGTTAAATGCTAAATTTCAATAATTTGAATGATCGCAATTGTTCAAATTAGATCAAGATCAGTTACAAGAATAATGAAGTAAGATATATATGTATTTCCACTGCTGGGCTTAACACGAGAGCAACATGGACCTACTACATTGATCAGACAAGTTGATGTAGGGTTTTAAATCGAATTTTCCTTCTTTTGATATTATCTGTATATTAACTATAACATACGGAATGGAAGGGCAGTCTCTATAATATGCTTTTTTAATTAGAATGGCAAAGAACGCATTACATTTCCAAGTTTTAATGAAGAAATATTCTTTGTGAAATTCGCCGCCTTTTTTACACATAGATATTGTACAGGACGACTAAAGAATATGCAGAGAATACGTATGGAAGTTAAGGAAATCTCGAAATGAAACCCTATAACAACTCATATGGCCAATATGATATAGTAAGTCAATGTCCATTACAATTTAAAGAATACAGTGCGACATATATGAGATTAGTGAAGTACATATTTGTACCCGAATATCCGATATTGCACACAATTTGGTACTATGCCTGGTACACTATCGAATATTCTTACAATTATCCTATAAGGAGCATTTGCTGATTGTACATACATACATACATACATATCATCACGCCACATCCCTTGCAGGGTAAGCAGAGAGAACAGAGTGCTAGAGAACTTTATCCTTGCATACTTCACTAGCTTCCTCAACATTCATAATTCTCTTCATACACACTCGCCGGTTTCGGAGGCTCTTGACTCCACCTTACTCCAGCACGTGACCCATCTGGTCTAGGTAGGTGAGTGTCGGTCTCCCCCGGTACCTACATCCTTCCACTTCGGCATTGTATATCTTCTTAACCTGACGTTCGTTCGGCATTATTTCCACATGTCCGAACCATCGGAGCATTCCCTTTCGCACGTTAGGTCATCGTTACGAATGCGATCGGTCAGCCTAACTCCAATTTATTGATTGTAATACCTATATAAGTGTAATGCCTATCATCATTCTCTTACTCTTACCCCTATTACTCGGAGTTGACGCAATATATGCTCCTCTTTCTACATTGAAAAAGTTATTGGTAACAGTTTTATGATCGGCCATCTGCCTGACATCAACCCTCCTTTGCAAATGTAATTGTTGACCAAACAGCATCAGTTGCTGTTGACCCAAGTCAATATAAATTCTTAGTCGTCTTCTACGACATCCACGAACAAAGTAATGGTTGGAAGTATTTGTAGCCACTACCACACAGCGATATCGCTATCTTATATAAGAGTAATACCCATATATGTAATGACTATATAAAGGGCTAGCCTTAGTCGCCTTTTACGATATTCACGGGCAAGAAAGTGGGTAATAAAATGTATTTTACTCAGTTATCATACGGATAATTATTATTATTATTGTTTATTATACTAAAAGGAAGTCAATAACATAATAAGTAGATATATAAAATCACTACAACACAATCAATTATAAATATTAATAGCAAAATATCAATAAATTCTTAGTGACTAATTGTAATTCTTGCTATGAACTCCACAAACAATAATGTCTATTACGACCTATTGTTTTTATTTTCCTTTGTTTGAAATTTATATTTATTATAATGAATTTTTCAAATAATGTTTATTTAAATTCAAATAAAATAGAATAAGTTTGTATTATGAATGTTTATAAGGCCATAGAACAGTCGCTTTAAAGCAACCTAAAGAGTAATTTAACAGAAATGAATTTTCTGAACATTTTAAATATTTTATCATCAATTAATAACTCTACTAACTCGTCTTACAATTCGACTGGTATGAGTTTTGTAGCAGCATGTTTCCTTTGGCAAATACCTGTGTATTGTTGCAAGGAAGAAGACGACTCCATTCTGCCAACATGGGTAGCTACGTGATCTCGTTGCAACCATCGCTGTTGATCTGACGGTGCTGGCCGTCACTAGAACAATAGTCGACACTTTCAGAAACTAGGACGCGGTCGCTATCTTCTGCGAGGCAGATGTCTGGCGAAAAAGAGAAGGCGTGGAGAAGGGAGACGAAGAAGGAAGTGCGGAATAGATCAAAGAGAACTCCGTCGTCAGAGCATCAGGCGCAGGTACTCGCGCCTACTCTACGTCTCAGCTGAGACAACGGGTTATTCGAGTTGGGATTGGTTGGTCACCCGCGATGAGAGAGGTCGATTCTTATTTGCTTTTCTTTCTTTTTACAACTTCCTACACTAACGAAATAATCTTTGTATTGCGGGGGACTTTACAGATATATAATTAATACAGACAAATTACACCCAGACTCAGAAAAGAGTTTGTTGATCGCACAAAGTATTGTCCTGCGTAGGAATCGAACGCACACCACTGGCACGGAAGGTCGGTTTCTTAACCACTACGCCATCTGATTGAGCGAGGTCGACGCTCCGGCAGCTAAAGTTGTTAAGGTCTCAACATCAGATGGCACCCGAAAGGGTAGCCCACCTGACAGCTCATTAATTATAAGGACCTAGTACTGACGACCCACTCACATGCAGATAGGGAGCTACGTGTACGGTAGATTATGGGATTGCACACTGTCCTTTCCATCGCTTCAGACAGAAGAGTGAGGCACGACCACACCATATACTGAAAAAAGAAAGACTTTACAACTTATACTTAAAAGACACAAATAACTTCTAGAGTTATAAAAATTATTAGTGGTTCATAGAAATAATTGTTCTGCGTGGGTATTAGACCCACGATACTCGGCATACGAGTTTATTTAGTTACTAACTCATTTACGCAGTCAAATTATATATTTATTGATCACAAAACTAATATATTTATAGACATATCTGAAAATAACGAGGCTATTAATTATACCAATCACTGTCCAAGGATCCTTGTGATAGACCGCGTATGGTAATCGTAAATTATTAAGTAAATCGTATCTTTGGCGACAAGCGGTTCACGTCTTTTAAATCAAGATTAAGTGCAAGCATACGTATTGTATCTCAAAATATGTCGACTATAAATCAAAGCTTAAATAAGAAATTCGCCCCTTCTAATTCGAAGTGACTTCAAAGTGAGATTTAAAAGTAGTGAAGTCGAAAGGGTTACCTCGTAAATGTTAGCGGTATTCAAACAACCATTAAACAGTAAATCAGACCATAAAGAGTTGTTTTTTCATCGAAACTACCCTAATGGGAGTTAAATTGTAGCAACATGCATAATTATCTTTTTAACCTATACATGTTTACATTTCGATCGTAAAATCAGGTGAATTATTATACTCGATATAAGCGATGGAAAGACGTTGAGTATGGTAGTAATAGTAACTAGCTTCAACAAATCATAGATATTTATTTTATAAAATACATTATTTTTAAAATAATTTATTATAGCTTTTTCATATAGTAGATATATAATTAAAGATTTATTTAATATGTATGATATAATAATATACTAGTACATATATACATATTTAAATCTCTAATAAGTATCGTTATTTTTAAAAAAGTAAAGGCAAGCCTCGCTCTGCCACCCAGTTATAATAAAATCATATATCAACCCAGTATCAATTGTAACATTTCACGATTGAAAAACCACACATTTAAAAGTTTTTGCCACGGATTCAATGAGGCAACTAGTTTATTAATTACAATTGTGAATATAGTGTTTAAACTATAAATGAATGAATACATCATTCATTCATCAGCCAGTCATTAATAATATCATGGATTATAGATTTTATTTAATCATTCGTGAAGTTCATTAATATTCTGTGTTAAGGACAAGTATGCATTAGGAATCATACATTCAAACATTGCGTGGACTTAAATGTCGAAACAGCTAAATTATACATTATGAATAATTATAATCATTCATCATTCATCGACTAATAATTGTTAGTTGAATTATTGTATAAGTCAGTCTTTCAACAAATAAACAAATATAAAGTATAAGGGGCATTTCACGTGAAACGGACAGGAAAAAATGTCAGGTTTTATATTTTGTAAATAATTAGATCAACTATAATTCTTCTAAGTACTTTAATAAATGCATCTTTTTTTTTTTTTTTTGCTTAGTTAGTCATATCTGAGTCTTCAAAGAATCATCAAAATTTAAGGAACTGATTTTTCAATAGCTATCAATGAAGTTAATCAAATGCATTGAGCTCTAAGTCAACACCAAGAAGGCGGTTACTTTTATTTTCTTTTCTTATATTTGTGAGCACAGTAGGATCATGAACTATCGAATTAATAAGTAATATAAGCAAAGTTTAATCTTAGTAAGTCATTTTAGAAGTGATAATCTAATCTTGGACATTAATTACTGCCTGTTTACCGTTAAGTTTCTTAATCGTCATCATCCTGCTCTTGTCCCATTTACTTGGGGTCGACGCAATATGTACTCCTCATCCATCGTACATATTACAAAAATAATTGGCAATAGTTTTATGACCGGCCGTCTGCTTAACGTCAACCGTGGGAATATAATTGTTGACCTGATGGCATCAGGTGGAATTAGCTCAGGTTGATGAAGTTCTTGGTCTTCTTCTACGATATTCACGAATTAAGGAGTAGTAGTATTCGTCGCCGCCACCACACAGCAATTATATATTACACTAATGTTCTAAGATTTACAATCATTGATAAACTTACATGTTTGCTATAAAAAATAAATACTTTATCACATATTATGATTTGTATTCTTGCTGGATGGTTTTCACGATGGATAAATCATTAAGGACCGATATCCCGAGCCAGGACAGCGTTAAAGGTTTTGTTTATAAAACAAAAAGTTTGTAGGCATTAATCATGGCCAAGATATTGAGGTTCTTGGAGTATTTTAGTATTAAAATTATCGTGAGTTTGATACACATTAAACAGTTGTATTTTCGGCAATACTCACGCGTTAGAGTCGATTATGTCGACCCGGGTTTCGAACATGTACGATGCTCATCATCAGGGCAACTGCGCAGCTGCGTCTGCGAGCCCCCGATGCACACTGATGTTCTTGGAGTAGTCTACTGAACTACTTGGACTAGAGTTACTTACCTACGTATAATATATCTGGAAAACTGGTTTTCTCTAGTCAAAATCTTATTTTTTTTTTTGTTGGCAGGCTATGGTCTGGACAGTAGTCAAAGCCCTAAAGAAAAGACGAATGAGATGAAAAAATATTTGATTTGCAGTAATATTTCACTTATTATATCTCGCCTGTGGAACATGCAGGCAAGAAAGACTTAAATAAATATTCTGTTTATAATCCGACATCACAATTGCACGAAATTAACATAACCATACTCTATAAAAATGAACTCTTTGCATCCGAACATATAAAAGGCATAAGTTTAACGATGCATAAAAATCGATTTAATAAATAATACAGCCGTTTGTTAAACTCGACGTTGACCGGTATCTTGTAATGGATCACTTAATTTTGATTAACTCCACGGACCCAACACGAGAACAATACGACGCCGGATATTACTCGTTTTCGCTTTTTGATCGTTTTTCACTTTATTTTCGATATAAGCCGACAGTGGTGATCTTGAACAAATAGTTATAAGTCCAAAATAAAATGAACTTTATATAAAAACTGAATAACCCTTTCTTGATGCATATTTTAAGTATAAAGAGAGACGGGGTAGGTCGAATAATAATGGCGCACAATGTTTGATGTAGAATGCCCCTTCGGCCTTTCAACGATGAAGCGTTTCGTTCAAGTATGAGCCCATTATTTTAATGGTCAATCAATATATTCCCTATAGTTACACAACATATTTCATGTGGTTGTACAGAGAATATACTAATTAAGTTTGTTTGAATATTTACTTTGTAAATTGTTTGAGTTCAGCCGTTATTAAGACGCTGTTTGCGGTATCCTAATTTTCTCGTGTGGTTATAGACTAACGGCTTTATTAGAAACATTGAACAAGGAATTTAATACAAATATATGAGCGTAACTACTAAACATAAAGATTATTTGGAAGTTCTATCAGATCTCAACGTAATTATAATAGTTACCTATTTTAATAAGTTAGCTTAACCTTCATTAAGGTCTCTACCTAGCGAGGCCACCGCGTGAGGACGACGCCCCGACGGTGCAAATTGTCCGGGCGTCGACATCAACGAAGATACCCGTGAGGGTAGACCGCCGGGTGGGCCACTGAAGAAAAAGACCGCGTACCAGTGACCCACCCGTACGGCGTCGAGAGGTATATTGTAGGGCGGGTCTACGGGGTGTTACGCCGCTTTTCCTGTCGCCCCGGACGGATTAGCGGGGTTTGACGTATTGTAGCCCGCCGCCAAAAAAAAAAAAAAAAAAAAAAAGCGTTTATTTGCAGAAAATCGACGTCTGAGTAGTGGCAATGTGCTGTTGTACTTATTTCGGTTAACGAAAGAACCGGCAACTCCACTTGCTGGGTAGATTAGGGGTTTTCATTCTTTGGCAGTGGCCTAGCTGTACTCGTGGAACTGCAGACGTCCATGACCGGCATTTAACTGCTTGTTCATTTCCCATCATAAACGACAATAAAAAATGGTCTGTGCCCAATGTGAGTACATATGAGGTCTTTAAAGAAGACGTTGTTGAGTATGAAGCTATAAAGTGAGTAAGTAATATATAGTATTACTTATAAATGTTTTCGCCAATGTCTCCTAAATTTTAAGTTTCAATTAAGACAATTTAAATATGATTGTTACATATTGAATAACACAATCAATTATATTTTTTTACGTAATTACATATTTGTTTTGCAAATAAATTAATTACCTAAATCAATCTATATTTATAGATGAAAACATGCAATATACATTTATGAAAAATATGTATGTGATCATCATTATTCTGCTCTTATCCCAAATACTTGGGGTTGACGCATATTTATTTCTCTTCCAGGGTATATATTGCAAGACCTCTACCGGCGGGTTACCTCAGTGCGCGACGAAGGTGGCTCCCCATCGTTGAGCGAGATAGCCACCTGGCGCGAGGACGCCCGCCGAGACGTCATCGCCCGTTGGGTTACGCGGCTGGAGAGGCCAAGACACGGTGTCGTTACCGTCGAGGCCCTCCGGCCCGTACTGATGGAATGGATGGAGCGGCGGCACGGAGTCCTCTCCTTTCGGCTGGTGCAGGTATTGTCGGGGCACGGGTGTTTCGGTTTGTACCTGCACACGGTCGCGTATAGGGAGTGGACTCCGGCCTGCCACCATTGCAGCAGTGACGAGGACACGGCGAGACACACACTGGAGGTGTGTCCGAGTTGGGACGGGCAGCGCCGTGACCTCGTCGCTGTTATCGGTGCCGACCTGACGCTGCCGGCTGTCGCGAGGGCGATGGTCGACAGCGTCAGGAACTGGGACGCGGTCGCCGCCTTCTGCGAGGCTGTCATCTCGCAGAAGGAGACGGCGGAACGAGTCCGGGAGGATTCTCGTGACCCGGGCCGCCGTCAGCGGCCGGGGCGGCGCAGGCGCGAATACCTGCGCCTGATGCCGCCCTAACCGAGGCTTCGGGTGATCGGACCGGGGAATTGTCCGGTCACCCGACGTGAGGCCACCGCGTGAGGACGACGCCTTGACGGCGAAAGCTGTCGGGGCGTCGACAGGAGAGGAGCCCGAGAGGGCATACCGCCGAGCGGGCCACCGAAGACAAAAATCGGGTACCGGTGGCCCGCTCGCACGGCGAAGAGAGGTGCTTGCAGGGTGGGTCAATGGGGTTGCGCGCCGCCTCTTCCGTCACCCCGGACCGACTTGGCGGGGTGCGACGCCCATGGCCCACCGCAAAAAAAAAAAAAAAAAAAAGGGTATATATTGCAAAAGTTATTGTCGATCATTTTATGCCTAACTGACAACAACCCTCCTTGGGAGAGTAATTGTAGACCAAACAGCATCAGGTGGAGTCGTCTCTAGAGTGTCTGGAAACCATCTCTACCTGATGCCGTATGATCAACAATTACATTCCCATGGAGGGTTGATATCTTGCAGACGGCCGGTATAAAATTTTTGCTAATAACTTGTGCAATATGTACGGTGGGAGCAGAGTACATATTGCCTCGACCCCAAGTAATTGGAATAAGAGCAGGAGAATGATGACGATAATGATCATCAGCTCTTATACTTAAATTATTTAACGAAAAAGCAGGCAAAATATACTGTAAATTACGTTCAAAAATTTCAACACGTGGTTTTTAAAAAAGCTGTGTGGTATTAGCTTCGAATACTACCAACTCTTGCTTTGCTCATGGATGTCGTAAAAGACGACTAAGAGCCTTATAACGACCTGAGACAACTCCATTTGTTGCCGTTTGGTCAACAATTACATTCCCAAGGAGGGTTGACATCCGGCAGGCGGCCGGTCATAAAACTATTGCCAATAACTTCTACAATATGTACTATGAAAGAAAAGTACATATTGTATCGACCCCAAGTAATTGGGATAAGAGTAGGAGAATGATGATAGTTTTTAAAAAAGCTCAAGTTGTTATAAAAAAAAACATGCTGTTGAAGCACATGCAGGGTTTTTCCGCAGTATATGACATTAGTATTAGAGCCAGCTATTTATACCTTTTTTTTTTTTTCCGCAAGGTCGGACCATGGATGTGGTCGCGCCCCGGCAAATCGGCCCGGGGCGACGGAAGAGGCGGCGCGCAACCCCGTGGACCCATCCTGCAAACACCTCTCTTCGCCGTGCGAGTGGACCACCGGTACCCGATCTTTATCTTCGGTGGCAGCTATTTATAGCTAGACTATTAAGTCACATTAAATATTTAATTTCAAATTTTCTTCATTTTAAACAAAACAACATGACAGACGATCATAAATACTCTTTACTTAAATGTACCCTCATTTTATTATATTAATATCTCATTGTAATAAGTACTGGCACTTTTTATATTTTTAATATTACATAATTGCTTTTTAATCAACAAATGGAGTTTCTCATTCCATAGCGATTCAGTAATAATATTATTTTATTCACCCTCTGATAGAGTGACAGTTTGCCAACTAGCAAAAGTTTTTGAAAGACATTATTTACATTTCCGTTCAGTCTTTGCCTTCGTAATAAAACTAAAAAGTTAATAAAAAAAAAGTTACTAATTTATTACATATCTAATTTATTACATCTTCAATATTTTAGGTGGGTCAAAATGTAATAACTGATACTGTAGCAGGTAGATATAAATCTCTGAAATAACGATGACTTATTGAACGTAAGACATCATAGTCCTCCTGTGACCACGATCCCTGTAAAGAAACCATATAATTAAAAAGAAAATATATAATTTAGAAAAAAAATTATGAGTCCGCTGAATTTCTTGCCGGACCTTCTCAGTTTGTGACCACTTTCCGATCCGGTGGTAAATTAATTTAAAAAAATATGTAATATTGACAATATGTAAGTGCCCTTATGCGTTATGCGTAATAAATAATTTGATTTGATTTGAAAATTTTCGAAACGTTAGGAAATTAAAAATCAAATACAAACGCGATAGAATTCGTAAAAACAGTTTTATTTCAAATGTTTAATATAAAGATCAGAAATCATTATTCTCAATATTGGCAAATCGATATCTAACAGTGGTTATCATTTGGTTAATTACGGATTTAATATGAAACCTTATATCAACTCCTCTGGGCATCCGCGGTTACTATTTTTGTATCTAGGGTTACTATTCTAACCTATTAGTATTTCTAGTCTTACATATCAGTATTTCTATTGTATCTATAAAGCAATGAATTACATTGTCTATATAGGGCGAACCTTAAAGGACAGTTTGTTAAGTAGGTTTTGTAATGAAGGGAAAACGTAAATAATCCGTAGAGTCTGTCTATCTGCCTACTGTAGCCGGAGCATCGACGGGGGACGGTACCCGAAAGGGTAACCTGCCTGGCTGGCTACGGATGTCAAGGATGCAGTACTAGTGCCCGGCACAATGGCGATGGGGAGGGCACACGGTTATGGGGGCACGCGCCGCCGTACCATCGCCCTGGACAGAATGGACGGCGTGTGTTCACTTGTCCAGACCATAGCCTGCCAAAAAAAAAACTGCCTACCTCTTCGAGAAGCAGGCGTGAAGACTATATGTATAAGTACATATGAATGATATAGGTATTAGGTAGGTACATACATATGAAAAAAAATTGTGATGTTTATAAATTAAATCGATCTATCTGTCTTTAAGCAATATTGCAAAACATTGGCGTTATTAGATCGTATAGAAAACAATTTTTTTTTTAGTAGATATGAACACAACCAACTAGCCAGTTATAATTATCACATTTTATCTAATAGTGGTAGGACCACGCAGTTGACAGTTCTCTGTCTACAGCCGCGGGCTGGTCCGTCCGCGATAGTACCACACTCTCGCAGAAGATCGACGTCTGAGTAATGGCAATACTAACCCGGACGGACCGGCCCGCGGCTGTAGACAGAGAACTGTCCATAATGCGGTCCTACAACTATTAAATGTTCATTCTGATTCAGCTTAGCATGGTATTATTGAACCTTTTTGGATAGGGTAAGCAAGTAGAGCCAGATTGCTCATATACAATGGCTGCCTGCTTATTATCTGATACATATAAAGGACTCCACTAAACCTTTCAATTTATGTTACCACTACGCTGTGTATCTTTTTCAGTTGTTATCAAATTGACCAGCTATTTAACTTCAGTGTTAAAGTTAAATTAGATGAATTGACAATAGATTACCATTCGCTAACATTAATGAACATGCCGGTTCCCTCCATTTTTCTACAGATATTATATACTTCAAGTTTTTAAATATATGCAAAATTTTATGAATAACCATCGTATCAAGTCATCTTTTCAAATATTGTCCAACTGAGTTAAGTTCTTCAGCTGACCCTTTTCTCTAATTCACAAGTCAGCTAACGGAAGTCCCTTGAGATATGTACTCAAGAAATATCTTTAATAATTTCCCAACATTTAAAGATGTTATCTCACGTCCCTGACCATATTAATATCGCATTATACTTCACTGAAGATATGAGCTTTCTTAATTTTAAAGAAAATTTACTGAATTGCAAAACTGAACCCAAAAATATAGCAGCGAAAGTAAAATTTTAACTACACTCTACGTGTTGTATTGAGTTAGCAGTGTCCAGTATACGAAAAAAAGAATAAGATTCCAGCATGTCTGACCATTTCCGACGGCTATTATTCTGTCTCCCTCAATATCCGTTTCCGGCTGTCGCGAAAACAAAATACTACTGCAGACAAAACAAAGTATGATCGTACATTACGTAATTCAGGCTTAAAGTTTTATCAAACGTGATCCTTTGCTTTTATATTAAAAGATTTGAATTAATTTAATTCAGATATCTTCAACTATCGTGTATATAGCGGTGTGGTAGCGGCTGCAAATACTACCACCCCTTACTTTGCTCGTGGATGTCGTAAAAGCCGACTCAGAGCCTTAGTAACAACCTGAGCCAACTCCATCTGATACCGTTTGGTCAACAATTACATACCCAAGGAGGGTTGATGTCTGGCAGGCGGCTGGTCATAAAACTATTGCCAATATGTTTTACAATATATAGGTACTATGAAAGAAGAGTACATATTGTATCGACCCCAAGTAATTTGGATATGATTGCGAGAATTATGATCTTCAATTATTGTATATGCTGAAAATGGATTTACTCTTTCAATATTTTTACAAAGGGATATGCCACGATATTTTTGAATCTTGTGTTATCTTTAATACCAAGTCGTATAACAATCGCAACAGTCATATACCCGTAAAAATGTCATAAATATTCGCCCAAAGCGACAAAGAATACTAAAACTTTTCCCCTTGTTTTTACCTAAAAGCTTCTCTCAGTATATTTGACGCTACCTAATATCTACTAAAAGATTTAACCAAACATTTGAAAGCTGTATGTGTACGTCATTGTATTTTATTATGTACAAAATTTTACGTTTTTTGAACAAAGCGAACGGATCGGACTGGCAAACAAGCGGTGACTGTTAAGTGAAAAGTTTGGTTGTTTGTGCTTTTAACCGTCCCTTGAGTGTAAAAAACAACTGATACCCTAACGTGCGTAATGATAATGTAATTTTGTTTACGTATGAAATGGAAAACGTTGCGAGTTTGGAAATAATAGGCTAATAAATTATTTCGTTTAAACATATGATCACAATAAAAGTATTATTAAAAGTATTCTTTTAAATAAAAGCAGGTAATATTATCTAATTATTTATTTTGAAACCTTCAACAATATTTTTTATATTTCTACTCAAAGATTTCGAATCCAGAACCTCACAGCAATTCACATATAAAAATGAATCTTTAACATTAGAAAGACGGGAGCAGTCATTTGACTGCAATTTGAATTTAAATGTTGATTAATTCAAAAACCATTTGAGTTAATGTATTGAAACTTTGTGACTTTTATTAATATTAGTAGTTAAATGAAATGATGTATGAAACTTATTCACATTACTTTTGTTTATTTTTTAAAATCTTGATATACCGACAAAGACGGCGGCAGTCATTTGACCGCTGAGATCTGATAAGTGTTTATAATTGTAAAATCTGGTGACGGAGTTAGAATACAATTCACCATCCCCTATTTTACCCGTGGGTGATCGTAAGAGACGACTAAAGGATATAAAAACGTTTATAACATCTATGCAAGAGAAGGAAAACTTGAAATAAAACCCTATACTAACACGTTCGATCAGCATGGTATAGTACGTCAATATACCACCCATTATGGAGGAGGCTCGAGCCCAACAGTGGGACATATATGAGCTGATATGGTGATGTTGATAAATTGTAACGTAAGAGGGTAGAACAAAATTAGGTATGCTTATCAGTTGTTTGTAGTTTGTTAGTCAAAGGGGTCAGTATAGTTTCGACTGCCTGTGAATTTAGTAGATATCATTGTAAGTAATCTGTGGCCAATGTCTTGAAGGGTTTGGGATGATGAAATACTTTCATTCTTACAAAACATTCAAGAGGATGAACGAGTTGTGACTCTGAAAGTGCAGAACGTGATAATGACGACGATTGTGCGGTACCACTCTTCGGTTCGAGTTCCTCTACGGAAGAAAATGACCTGGAAGATCAGGTATCTCTTGCAACTATGCAAAACGTTTACAGTTCGAGTTCTCGTGGCTGTGGTCGTAGCCGTACTCATGGTCGAGGCCGCTGTAGGAGACATAGTTCGGATGATTCTGAGCTTCAAGGTCTTATCACTTTTACGGATGCGATCTCGTGCCATTTCAAATAAAAAACCTGAAATCTGATAGATGTATACTCACAATTTATCAAGGAAAACGAAAACAAGAACATTTTATTGTTTAGCACGTTACATAATAATGTTGAAATAGATTCTAATCACCCTAAGAAAAAGCCGAAACTGTAACTTTTACAATGCTACCAAGTACGGTGTGGACGTGACTGACCAGATGTCAAAAAAATATAGTGCCAAAACGGCATCCCGAAGGTAGCCTGTACAAGTTTTTTTCAATATATTAGACCTAGCAGGAATAAATTCTTTCATTTTGTATAAGAAAATGTCAGGTACCAACATAAAACGAAAGAATTTCCTACTGAGTTCAGCAAGTGAACTTAGCGACAAAGTAGAAATTGAAGCCGGACTTTCTGGAACCCAACCATTGCCTGCAGAGTCTACATCTTCTACTTCTTGATCTTCTTCTCAAAATCCGGCAACTCGGAAAAGGCGAGAATGTTACGTATAAATGTGCAAAAATAAAACTAATAAAGTATATACACTTGTAAAAGCCACTTTGCGGCTTTTGTAACGTAAACAAAATGTTAAAATGCAAAAATTGTGTATAAATATTATATTAATCATATATTAATTTATTACTTATTAATCCCTGTTTTATTACTATAGTTACCATTATTAACACTTAAAATAAAATAAAAAATAAATAAATTGGAGGAGTCATTTGACCGGTCGCCGTCTTTATAGGTAGATAGATTTTCCCGTCTTTCTAGTGTTAAGCTTGTCTATTTAGTATGGCGAGGGACCCCATAGTCTGCCATACACCTACTTCTCAACGTCATGTGGGCGGGTCACAGGTACCCAGTTCTTGTGATTGATGGATTTTGTATGACCCTACTCAAAACAAATATCTTTGCAAAATATGGTGTGATACGAATTCAAAATAAAATTGACACCAGGTTTTTATAGATATAGAAACTACCGCACAGAAATTTTCTTAATTGCCGCATAAAACAGTCTCCACCCTTTTAATTATGTCAAAATAGCAATCTTCCGGCCGGATAAACTACCAGCAACACTTGAAAAGCCTGTTTTGTATATCACCTTATATTTAAAACAATAAGGACTATATTTGCTTATCTAATTACAATCTGTTATCGTTGAGTTATTTCGAAACTTCCACGAATAACGATGATCTATCATATTACAAATTCGTTTTTGATTCGTGAAAATCTAATTTAGTGGTTCAGCTTTTCGTGTTGGAGTTACTTCTACTTTAATCTTCCAAACGGTTTGAATTACATATTTCTTTAATTAAAATATAAGGTTTTCGTTTACGCATATACTGATTTAGTTTTTTTTTCCTACATATGCAGTCTTTTTAGCAGTATATTTTTACACTGAATGTTTACTTGCTCTCTGATAAAATAGCATATAGATGTCATAGATGATGTGATGTCATGATGGCCGCTCTAGTAGTTAACTCGTTTTTTATAGCTTACGGAGGCAAACGAGCAAATAGCACACCTGAATGGTAAATGACACTGCCGCCCATGGACCTTTGCAATACCAAACATACAGCTAGGCCGCTGCCTACCGATACAAACCTCAAACCCCCCCCCAGTTGGGCTTCCGGCTCTCTCGCTCACCGAACAAAGCGCAATAGCACATGGCCATTACTCAGACGTCGATCACCTGCGAGAGTGTGGTACTACTCCAGACAGACCGGTTTATGTCTGTAGACATAAAACTCTCAACAGCGTAGTCCTACCACTAAAAATTCTAGTTCGCTTAAATTCTAGTTGGATATTCTCAGTGATCCATTGGTAGATTATTCTTGTATTAATTTAATGTGCAATGTAAAATTGACTACATACAAGTACCCATGCAGCATGCTCATGTACCCAAGAAGGGTGTAAGTATACTAAATTAATAATTTTCAAATATTAATTGAATTTTAAAAATATATTAACTGAAAAAAAGGGCTTAATAAGCCATATTTGATTAATTGAAATATACGTACTAATGAATAGGTAAAACATTTCATGTATAGTGACATCCAAAAATATATTATGTAGCATATTAGACTATCAACCAATATTTTTTCATAAAATGTTATAGTCTGATAAATTTGATTATTGAATTATCCGTGTGGTGACGGAGTAAGAATACAATTCACCATCACCACCCCCTATCTTACCCATGGGTGATCGTAAGAGACGACTAAGGGATATAAACTGCATATAACGCTCGAAACAACACCCTATAACAACACGTCTGACCAGCGCGGTATAGTAGGTTAAGTTCCCTCCCATTACGGAGGAGGCCCGAGCCCAACAGTGGGACATATATGGGCTATGATGATGACGATAAATTTGAAACCGGTACTCAATTTTATGTGTATATCATATTAACGCATATCCAGTAGGATTAATAGTTAATATATTAATTAGACATTCGATTCTATTCATCGCCTAGTATTAAGTAGGTACTTATCATAAAATCCTAATAGGTATACCATAGCCATTGCTCTTGCTATATCTATCCTTTACGTTTACCGTAATGTGAAATGAGATGGCAGGATAGCTGAGTATATCCGATGAAATTCATAGGCAACAGCATAATACCGTTGTTATTGCACCATAAAGTTTACTTAACATTTTATCATGGCGGCTTCCCTACAATGTACGAGACATTCATATATTAATAAATATTAATAAAGCCATTAATTTTATGAGGCCTAAGAGGTGGAAACAAACGGGAGCCAAGTGAATATTTATTACTTTGCATGTTTCCAATGTAAAACGTGCGGTATGTGAGGTAGATTGAAATATATTTTAGTTAAGAAAGAATGTCAGTCTATGTCCAAGTATGCTAATTAATATTGAGAATATATGTAGGTATGTAGGTATATAAAGATATAAAAAGAAACGGTTAAGTAAAAAGTAATAATCGATCTCATGATATAACAACTTCTATAATAAATTTTATTTCCACAGTTTATCATGCCAATATTTATTAAGATGAGACGGCATTCCTGAACTCTCCACGTGGCAACGGCATAAGGAGACAAAATATATTCTATTGAGAAAGAGATGAAATAGATACCTCTTTCTTACTCTAAAATTATATATTAAAATTTACTATATATATATATATATATATATATATATATATACTTTTTGTGACAAATAATTATATGTAATATATATGAATTATGTTTCAACGTTTTAATTAATTTTTAATTTTGTTATGTGTTAAGATATTTATTAGTTATTTTTTATGTATAAAAACCCGATTACGAAGCGAAAAATGATGTCACAAGTGGGATTCGAACCCACACGTATTGGGAATCCGGCCCAATCCTGATGCCACTTACACCACCGTAAACTATTGTAGGACATTCAAAACTCGCTTCGTATCATATTTACGTCATTAAGGAGACGTGTGCCATCTACCGAAAATGTTTACACATTTATGGGCTTAATATTTCAAACTTTGCAGTTGGAATTGTATTAAACGATGACACAACCTTGTTATTCAAATTACTGAAATTTAGCATTTAATATGCTTAATTATTTATTAAAACCCGATTACTATTATTACCTATATATATTTTTTATTTATTGATTATAGGTTTCATCAATATGCAGCTTTAGTGGTTGAAATATGAGACATGAAAAGATAGCTTTTTACGAGGTACATACAGTGAACAAAGTTTATAAATAAAAGCAAAACTCAAAAGAGAATGAAATCAGTTAAAACATATAAATTATAGTCTACCAACAAAAAATAGTACGTAGATTTATTTATATTTCTTGTAATAATAATTTCACCCTTTAATGTAACCTTTTTTTTTCAAATTCATGCAAAAAGTGCCAAACCTCGAACACATTTCAATAACTTAAGCAAAACAAAAATTCTTTTTATGTTGAAATAACATGAAAAATAATTTCTAATGTATCAATAAAAGGGGACAAAGTTCTATAGAACTCGAAGACAAAGAATAATGTTGATATCCATAACTCACGGGACGAAGGAAAGTAAACTAAACAAAAATAAGGACTGTGTTTGTGAATCGACTTCAAGTTTATTTTCAAAGGGCCGTAATCATCAGGAGGCGAACTTTATTACGTTTTACGAGATACTTAGACGCGAAATGTAAACATTGGCACTGGAGAACATGCAAAATGTAAACAAATTAGCGAACGGGATACCTCCCAATATTTCATATAAATTGATGCGTAAACTTCCTTTGGATTTCTTGTTTTTATAATGTTTATTATTTTACGATATTAATTGCGGAATAAACAATTTGTTTTGAAAATAAAATAAACTTTAGTAATTAAATGGTTTAAAAATTTCTTAATTAAAATAAGGATTTAATATAAAATAATATGCATGCTATGGCTTAATCGTACGTGGCATAACGGCAACATAGGACATAGGCATAATTACATGGCAATATGGGGAAAACCAGCCATGTTTGCCTTCTCCACCTATTGGGCAAGGCAAGAGAAATGATTCTTTCACTTTGGTGACGGTCAAACTCTAAATAATCATTTCTTAAAATAGCTTTAGTGTGAATGGGTAAGTTTGATTGACATCGTAAAAGTCGCAAGGAAGCGTTGGATGTAGATTTAGATTTTAAGACATTATTGTGGGTGAGTAATAGTAGGTATGTATGTCCTACAATGGATATAATAAGCCGATGCATATATGGATCTTGGAGTAAGTTTACGTTGAAAATTATTATTGCTTTTTTTGCGTTTTCGCACTATATTGAATAAATAAATTACATATTTCTTTCTTAATGTCTTTTAAATATTATTACTACTCATAAAATTATGTGAAGTGAGGAATACGTGATTCAGATCAAGCTGTTTGTAATGTTTTCATTATAAACAGAGTTTAAGGACACAAAATACAACCAAAGGCACATTAAGAACAACTAAAATAATTTTATAGCTTCATATTATGCTCAACATTGAAGATATTTAGACTATCACACCATGTGTGCGGTCTTTGTAATAACTCTAGCTATTCCAGTAGCTTCACTTGCGTGCTTATATGTATTTAAAGTTTTTTTTTTTTTGCACTTACGTCGTCCCTTTTCATATTAACATGAATATTAATACTATTGATTATGCATTCGTTATTAATCAGTTATGTTAAATTAGTTTGCCTTTGTCATAACAATGGATGAACCATTTTTATAACGGCGATTGTGTAGAACCGTAGCTGTGTGGTAGCGGCTACGAATACTACCAACCCTTACTTTGCTCGTGGAAGTCGTAAAAGACAACTAAGAGCCTTATAATGACCTCAGCCAACTCCATCTGATGCTTTTCGGTCAACAATTACAATCCCAAGGGTTGACGTCTGGCTGGCGGCCGGTCATAAAACTATTGCCAATAACTTTTACAATATGTACTATGAAAGAAGAGTACATATTGTATCTACCCCAAGTAATTGGGATAAGAGTAGGAGAATGATGATTGTAGAATCGTTGCTGCGCGATTTACTATTTTTAAAAAACTATTTTTCGTAGATAATGTTATGGATTAAGTCTAGAGCAGTTATCCATAAATAGGTTTCCCCACATACTATTTTACAATTCATTTACAATTTCTTTACCAATAAATAGTAGATTATTTATATTATCATTTTTATATTATACAATACCCGTATTTAATCTATCACTTAAAAATTATAATGATATCTAATGACATAGCGTTTATAAATAGTATTATAGAATATTAGTTTCAAGCTCTAGGTTACACTTCAATATATTCATCTCATCATTATTTTCCGCGTGGTGACAGAGTAAGCATACAATTCAACACCCGCTTTCCACCAACAAACACCTCTTACCCGTGGGTGTGTGGAAATCTCGAAACAAAACCAACACGTCTGACCAGCGTGGTATAGTAGGTCAATTACCCTCCCATTATGGAGGAGGCTCGAGTCAAACAGTGGGACGTATATGAGCTGACATGATGAGATGATACCTTACTAAGCCTTAAGAAAACGACGAAACGTGCACGGGTTCGACGATATTCCTTTAATCAAGTTGTATGAAAAAAGTAACAAGGTAATGATAACTTCTATTCTTTATCCATCACTTCGCAACGAAAAAAAAATGTAAATACTAAAGTCGTTGAATTTTCATAATTCAGAATTACAATGAGTTTTCTCGTTTTATTATTCATGATTCTCTTGTTGTTATAGAACAAAAATTTGCCTTGTAGCTATTAGCCTGTCAAATTGTTAGATAAAGAGGCTAATGCCTTAATATCACTTGAAGAGTTTGATTGCAGTTGATGTGTAAATGTGAAAATTGAAAGATAGCTGATACTATTATGATTATAGTCTATCTAATCTATAAAGTTCACTTTGACAGCTGTCGGAGTAAGTTGTCTAGGTATGTGAACCAAATAATCGCTATCGAAAATATCCGATTTTAGTGAGAAATCGATATTGATTCTTTTTAATTAATAATCGGTTTATTTTTTATTTTTTCAAAAAGGAGATGAATAAATTAAGTGCTAAATTAATACTAAACAAATTTAATTAGTTCGGCATAAAACCTATTCATAATAATATATTTAGTAGGATTAGGTTAAGTAAAAACAAAAACTTTATTTGAAAATAGCTATTTATTCAGATTCACTACTATTAGTTGAATTATCATCGTCGCGAACCTTAATAATTATTTCATTATCAATAAAAATGTCGAACTGTACATTTCTGGCAAAATCTCTATTCAATTAATTATATTATTCTAGTATTTTTATCGATTATTTGGATATTCGTGAATTGGAAGTTGTCAAGCACTACTGTATAGAACGTGATGACGTGACATTGTTAGATCGTCAATAACAATTACTATTTACCATGTTATTTTTATTTTAAATTAGTTTTACGAGCTTCAACATTAGATTATTGTACAAGAAAGTCACCCGCAGCGTTAATTATGTAAATAACTTAATAGTTCTTTAAAATTTCAGATTTATTGTTTGCAATCATGTGTATACGTTTAACCAAGGTTATTGTGTATTAAAAAATGCGAAACGTCAAAATGCAATTCTTAGATTAGATGAACTATAGTATCTTATAGAAGATATATAGGTACAAGAAAAGCGAATATATTTAAATCTTTCTGCGTATCAACGTAATAAGTAAAAAAACTTCCCGTGTACACAGCCCTCACAATAAAATCATCTGTCCTGTAAAAGCAAAAGGTATTAAACCAGTACATTTAACATCTCCATCCATGTGTCGAGTTATAGCGAGAAGGCGTCAAAAGATATGCAGATGTATCTTGTAATTATACTTTTTTTTATCTTTAAAGCGAAATGGTACAAAACTGTCGTTTTTATGCTAAAATATGGAGATGGGAGTCATTAGCAATTTTTATTTTAATGAAAAGATGTCATTTGAGTTGAAAAAGACGACCCCATTTTCTACTGGTCAGCGATTTTTTTATATCTAGTAACGCTATCTTAAAAATGCAGGGATTTTTGATTGGATTTATTTTTTATGCAGTTTGTTCTAGGTTATTAAAATTTTATGATATTAGTGTCGCTGTTAATTTGGAATATCTGCGAGATAAAATAAAATCATGAAGCTATTATTAAACTGCGAGGGTTTCATAATAGGTGTACCTAATCCTTTTGAAAAAACATTCCTTTAAAGAAATACCTATCTATAACTTTCTTTTTAAAAAAATACTTTTTAATCTTTCATCCATCTATGAGGCTATAAACGTCCACCGTTGCACATAGATCTACCCAAGGAAAGGTAATTCCATGGTCACCATGCTTGGTAAGCTGATCGGCCATCGAAATTATTGTTATCATTTTAGCAGCAGAGTACTGCTGTCCATTCTCCCGGTAATAGCTCAGTAAGTTTTTACGACTTCCAATGGAACATAAGAAGTGATGACATATTGCATATTTAATTTATCACTACATGGGCAAATTCTACTTCTTACTTGATTATTTTTTAATTTGTTGTCTGACTTGACTACGTGTAGGCTTTAGAATACGAAATTTAAAAGAAAAGCAATTTTCAGCGGCCTCGCCGAGTATGGCTAATATCCAAGTAGCACACCTGATGGTAAGTGATAATGCTGACATGGGTGCAGCAGTATCACTTACCATCAGGTGTGCTACTTGTCCGTTGGCCATCGAAGATAATAAAAAAATATATATTATTAGTCGCATAGAAAAAAAAGTTAACGAACGTCTGGTTAAGAAGATATACAATGCGAAAGTGGAAGGATGTAGGTACCGAGGGAGACAGAGACTAACCTACCTAGACCAGATCGGTCATGGAAGGTGGAGTCAAGTGTTTCCGAAACCGGCGAGCGTGTATGAAAAGAATTATGAATGTTGAGGAAGCGAGTGAAGTATGCAAAGATAGAGTTCTCTGGCACTCTGTTCTCTCTGCCTACCCTGCACGGGATATGGCGTGATGATATGTATGTATGTATAGAAAAAAAAGAAAAGTTAAAAGAGCCTATTAATATCTATCGGACATGGCTTAAAGTTTATCATTTGTTAATGAGCATTTCTTTGACACTTAAGAGACGATTATGGAAGAACTTTTGCTCTGCTCAGCATCCAAACCACCATGAGACATCTTGACTGAAAGCAAAAAAAAGAGGCAAACCTTATTGTGAAACTAATGGTGTAAACTAATGGTAAAAAACACCATGGGTGTTTGGACTGAGTATTAGGCCACCACTCGCATAGATAGAAGATGAAGGCTAGAAGGGATAAAGAGTGAAGGCGATAACCCATCCATGATGTCGTACGTCAAGGGGTTGTCCCCCTTTTCTATGTTTCAGTATCAGAAAGTATAATCTGCTGCGCAAACCATCGAAGTCAAAGAATCAATTTTAAATTCATTCAATAATTGGAAACACAAAGTATAGTAAGATTTGAGGTTCAACGTTGACCTTCCATTGGGACTATTGCGTGTGGCCACCGAAGACAAAGATCGGGTACCGGTGACCCGCTCGCACGGCGAAGAGAGGAGCTCTGCATGGTGGGTCTATGGGGTCGCGCGCCACCTCTCCCGTCACCCCGGACCGATTTGGCGGGGCGAGACGACATCCATAGTCCACCGCAAAAAAAAAACTGCGTGTGGCAGAACATAGTTGGTTCAATAGTCATAAAAATCTTTGGTTGTAATTCTAAACAATTTTGATATGTGTATAAAAATCCTCAGTTTACCTGCATGTGATTACTGACATTCCGGGTACGAATTCTGAGTTGGGACAATCGAGTATAGAATTTTTTCAGAAAATTCGTCATATCGATGTAGGTTATTTACATTAAAATATGATTGAATTTCGTCTCTGCTTACCTCGGATATATATAAAAAGAAAGAAAGATCAAAATGTCTCCCTCTCAATTAATATCATTCACGTCATTCATCTCACGAAAAGGCAGACAATGTTTTTATTCCCGTCACTTAGTGGTTGTATTTTCGGTGGCACATTGTTATTATAGCATCCCCAACGGATGCGTTCTCTTAATTTCCAGTAAATCGTAGCGCTCTTTAGCGATGGCCTGCATCTGAATAAACATTCGTACAGACATGATTAAGGCGAGATGCAAAAGAAAGACACTTGATCTAAAATTAAGTTGTGCGTATGATATACTTACAAATAATAAAAAGTAAAGAAGTATTTAAATATAATAACACTATTTTTTTAATGGCACGCAATTATCTATAATTCTATATAGCTTTGAGTCTCTAAAAATTCTTTGAAATAATAATTTGAGTTTTAATTGTTTTAGTCCGTAATAATATCTTTGCTATCACAGTTTTTCTGATATTCAAATCAAACTATAGATTTTTACAGCGATGGATATATTATCCTGATCAATAACAACCTCGTTGAGAGGCCAATTTCAAAATTTAAGTATAAATAATTTTTCTTTTTTTCAGCACAGCATCGTAATCCTGCTCCTCTGCCTAATACTTGGGGTCGACGCAATAAGTGTATACTCTTCTTCTATCTTATAAATTGCAAAGGTTTTTGCAATGGTTTTATAACTGGCCCACTGCATCACGTCAACCCTTCATGGGAATATAATTATTGACCAGACCGCATCAGATAGATTTAGTTCAGATCTATGCTATTAGTAGTATTTTACTACAAATTTAAGAGTTGGTAGTATTCGCAGGCACCATCAGAAAGCAAAGTAGCTTTTTTAACACACCGTTTATATGTACACAATATTCGATATATTTCTGTTGTAGCGATAGGTTGATCTTGCCAACAATTTACTTGGTTGCTTTTCTCAATAGGTTTTTGACAATATTTACGGGAAAGGAAATTATCGCCATAGTATTCTTACCTCGTCACCACATGGATGAATAACAATCAAAATTATAATATAAAGATAGCGCAGTGGGAAGATAAAAACATTACCACGCGGAGGTATCTAGATCGAATCTGAAAATAAATTATGTGATTGAAAATTTCGATTATTTATGCCACATTGTATTCTAAACATTAAAAATATTGAATTTGGATGTTTAATTTTTTTTTATTATATATTTCATATATAATTGCGATCGCTTTCGTACGTGTGTAAGCTGCCTATTACAAGTAGCCATTCACAGTGGTAATCTCGTCGATATATCAAGAGCATTGAGCTGTCCAAGTGAAGGACCATCGACTTCTGAAGAGATATGAGTAACATACGAGAGGGAATATACGAACAAATATTTTTCATGAATTCAGAATTCAGGTTACTTAGATAAAATTAAAAGTTCTTTCAAATTAACCTTCAACTTATTATATTTAACTTTAAATAAAATAGCGTGAATGAATAACATACATAATTGCTAGGTATACCTGTAGAGATTTTTTTTAAGTTAAGGTCATGGCTTTCAGACTGTAATTACTTAAGTCTAATGAAGGTTTACTTAATTATAGCTTAAACTTCTAGTATATATACTATTTAACTAGTAAGTAAATTATAAATCACAATAATTACATTTTAATCCATATTTTATTTTTTGTAAAAGCTTTCTTTTGTATGTTTGCTTAGATTTTTTTGTGCCCTGAGTGGTAGCAGTTTAAGAATACAATGTCGCGGCCACGTTTTACCATTGTTTTTTCTTGGCAGTCGTACTCGCCTATCAAGGGTGGGTTTATGTGTTTATAGCATTATTAGTATTAGTGGTAGGACTACGCAGTTAACAGTTCTCTGTCTACAGCCGCGGGCCGGTCCATCTGGAGTAGTACTACACTCTCGCAGAAGACCGATGTCTGAGTAATGACAATATGCGCTTCGTTCGGTGTGTCACCAAGTAAGCTGTCTTTTATAGCTGCAGATAGGAAACTGTCAGCAGCGTAGATATACCACTATCTTATCACTACAGTTAGGCTGTGTTAGTCAGGTTTATATATGAGAATATTAGATTTAATCTAAAGCCAAACCATTACATCACTTATAGGACTACGTGTTAGAATTAGTCATTCAAATTATTATCTTACCTAGGGATGTCATTATGTGATTCAGAAGGCTTTCTTAATTTAAAGCTATTTATTTTATTCCTCCCCTGTTCTCCGTCTCCCCAAGAGGGCTAAAACTGCGTTTGCCGCTGGGTTGGCGAATGCAGTTAGTGTTAATGTTAATGCAATAGAGTTAGAACCTCGCCTCAGGCGACTGTTCAACGCCTGTCTGACGTCTGGACAGTTCCCTGAGTGCTGGAAGGAAGGGAGGTTGGTTCTCCTGCCAAAGCCGGGACGGCCCCCGGATTCGCCGTCGGCCTACAGACCCATTGTGCTTCTGGACGATGTGGGTAAGCTGCTGGAGCGTGTCCTCGCTGCCCGCATCGTCCAGCACCTGGAGGAGGTGGGGCCCGATCTGTCGGACGCTCAATTTGGGTTTCGGAAGGGGCGTTCGACCATCGGGGCCCTGCTACGCCTGAGGCAGACGGCCGCGGAGGCTGTCGCCGGCAAAGGAGTGTTGTTGGCGGTGTCGTTGGACATCGCCAACGCCTTCAATAGTCTGCCATTCAGCTGCATCAGGGAGGCGCTCCGGTTCCATGGAGTGCCCCTGTACCTCAGGCAGCTGGTGGCAGACTATCTGGAGGGGCGCAGTGTTCTCTACGCGAGCCCCGCAGGGGACATTGTGCGGACGCCCATGTCGTGCGGTGTTCCGCAGGGGTCGGTTCTGGGGCCGACTCTGTGGGACATCGGGTACGACTGGGCGTTGAGAGGGAGTCTCCCCCCCGGGCTGAGCGTTATTTGCTATGCTGACGACACGCTCGTCACAGCCCGAGGCAGGACACTCGAAGAGGCGGCGAGCCTGGCCACTCTCGGCACCGAGGAGATGGTCAGGCGAATCGAGGCGCTGGGGCTCAGGGTGGCCCTAAACAAGACGGAGGCCCTACTATTCCATGGGCCCCGTGTGAGGCTGCCCATCGGCGCCTCGTTAGTCGTCAATTCCATCCACATCAGTATCCAGGCCCATATGAGGTACTTGGGTCTGGTGCTCGACGGGCGATGGTGGTTCCGGGAGCATTTTCGCCAAATTGCTCCCCGGCTGGTCGGCGCGGCGTCCGCCCTTTCTCGGCTCATGCCGAATGTGGGCGGACCCAGTTTCGAGGGCCGACGGCTGTATGCGGGGGTGATCCGCTCAATGGCCATGTACGGCGCACCCGTGTGGGCGAGGGCTCTGAACGCCCAGCTCAGGTCGGTGCTGTGGAGGCCACAGCGAGCCATGGCGGTCAGAGCCATTCGCGGCTACCGCACGGTGTCGACAGAGGCGGCGTGCCTATTGGCCGGGACACCCCCGTGGGACCTAGAGGCGGAGATGCTCTCCGACCTCTACCGGCGGGTTAACTCAATGCGCGAAGAGGGTGGCTCCCCATCGTTTAACGAGATAGCCACCTGGCGCGAGGACGCCCGCCGAGAAGTCATCGCCCGTTGGGCTACGCGGCTGGAGAGGCCTAGACACGGTGTCATTACCGTTAAGGCCCTCCGGCCCGTACTGATGGAATGGATGGGGCGGCGGCACGGGGTCCTCACCTTCCGACTGGTGCAGGTGTTAACGGGGCACGGGTGTTTCGGGAAATACCTGCACACGGTCGTGCACAGGGAATGGACTCCGGGCTGCCATCATTGCAGTAGTGACGAGGACACGGCGCAACATACGCTCGAGGAATGCTCGGGCTGGGACGGGCAGCGCCGCGACCTCGTCGCTATTATCGGTGCCGACCTGACGCTGCCGGCTGTCGCGAGGGCGATGGTCGACAGCGTCAGGAATTGGGACGCGGTCGCCGCCTTCTGCGAGGCTGTCATCTCGCAGAAGGAGGCGGCGGAACGGGCCCGGGAGGATTCCCGTGACCCGGGCCGCCGCCCGCGGCCGGGGCGGCGCAGGCGCGAATACCTGCGCCTGATGCCGCCCTAACCGAGGCTTCGGGTGATCGGACCGGGGAATTGTCCGGTCACCCGACGCGAGGCCACCGCGTGAGGACGACGCCTCGACGACGAAATCTGTCGGGGCGTCAACAGGAGAGGAGCCCGAGAGGGCATACCGCCGAGCGGGCCACCGAAGACAAAGATCGGGTACCGGTGGCCCGCTCGCATGGCGAAGAAGAGGTGCTTGCAGGGTGGGTCAATGGGGTTGCGCGCCGCCTCTTCCGTCACCCCGGACCGATTTGGCGGGGTGCGACGTCCATGGCCCACCACAAAAAAAAAAAAAAAAAAAAAAAAAAAAAAAAAAAAAGGGATGTCATTATGTGATTCAGAAGGCTTTCTTAATTTAAAGCTATTTATTTTATTCCTCCCCTGTTCTCCGTCTCCCCAAGAGGGCTAAAACTGCGTTTGCCGCTGGGTTGGCGAATGCAGTTAGTGTAATAAGTATTGCATATTCTCCTGATGCTCCTATAGCCTAGTTTAATGGGAAAGAAAACGGTTGATGATACGCGAGCACGTTGACGTTATTACGGTTGAATAAATAAAATAATATACTATATTTACGATGTTCACATATTATTATAATTTTTGTTATTTTATCTATTTTAAGCATTAGATTTCAATTAATATTATATTAGAAAACCCAGTCCGTTTGGTTTATTTGTTTTTGTCGATATATCGCAAAGCCGCCTGATAGCCAGTTATATCAATGAGACATATAAACCTTCTCCGTAAAAAATACATAAACATACTAATTTTCATAATGATCGGTCAAATAGTGAACTTAGTGATGTCATATATACAAATATCCTTTTTTATAGATATAGATTTCAAATGTATAATAGTTTATTATTCTACACTAAATGTCATCATCATCATTATCTTGCTGTTATCCCAACTACTTGGGGTCGACGCAATATACCCTCTTTTTCCATACAGCCCTATCAGACGTCATCTCTGTAGTCACTCCCTGTTTATCCATATCATGCTTTACGCAGTCCATCCATTATTTCTTTGGTCTCCCTTTGCCCCTGAAGCCTTCAACTTTCATACTTAAAAAATTCCTCGCAACATTACTTTCATCCCGTCTCATCACATGTCCAAACCAGGTCAAACGCTCTATTCTACACTAAATGTAAGATTACAAATATCTGAAAGAATCACTTGATTTATTTCTTTGCTATCCGTTTTGTAGTTTTCTATTTTTTATAACTTTGACCAGATCAACAAAGTTAATCTGTCTATTTACACTATATAGAGGAACCGTTAAATTTTAACGTCTCTTTAATGCGATTGATTTCTTTTTTTTTTATTTTCCATTACGATCGATTCACCATGTACTATGTGATGAAAAACGTATATAAATTCAAAATAGTATAGTTAAGTTGTTCAGTAATCATATGTATATACTATTGATGTAGAATATTTAAATAAAGAAATAGAAACTAAATATGTTCTACTTGGACAATATTGAATGTCAGCCATTTTTTGTTAGGTTTTGCTTTCAATCTGTGAGGGCAACTCCCCGGCAATACAGCAGTCATTTGTTGCCGGGGCGTCGATGAAGATGATCGTCGAAAGGCTAACCCGCCGGTGCGGCTGTAGATGTCAAGGAAGCGGTACCAGTAGCTGTTTCAATGTCCATTGGGAGGAGATTTTTTATAACATTCACGAGCAAAATAGGGGATGGTGAATTTGTATTCTTATATATGTACGTATATAAGTGGTCAGATGATTTGGTATAGAATTTTATTTCATTTCTGTCTCTTATTGTGATATTATAGAGAAAATAAAATAATAGTACTTTACTTTTTTTTAGTTTCCTGGGGATGTTTTCCTTCACCAGCGAAAATTATCAACTCACATATATGTAAATCTAAATATACAAAATACAGAAAATGTTTCTTGTATTTGTATCCATGCAACCTATATGCCACAAACTGGTTTCAATAGAAAGGCTTTAGTGTAAAGCGGATTTTAAACCATTTAGTGGTTTAAAATTCGCTTGACAATGCCTTAGGACCCGGCAGATGGCGCTGCCATCGATTTCAAGGAATTCATTATTTTTTTTATTTTTTATAAAAGATTCCTTTGGGTCAGCTAGTAGCCAATAATTAAAAATAGCAGCGTGAGCTGAAGGCGCAAATCCGTAATTAACAAGCTGTCACTGATTATATTTATAAAAACTTGAAATCTGTACAATGTGTAAACAATGTCGGATAAATGGCACACGTCTCCTTTAACGACGAAAATATAATATGAGCCGAAAATTGAATGTCATACGTCAGCTAACGCTGGTGTTATTGGTAGCACGATTGGAACGGATTTCCAATAGATGTGGGTTCGAATCCCATGTGTGACAATCATTTTTCGCTCGTAATCAAATTTTTATAAATAATCAAGCATGTTAAATACTAAATTTAAGTAATTTGTATCACTGAATAAATGGTCTACAAATAAAGACAGCCCTATTTAGTTAGAAAGAGGCCCATTCCAACTAAAAACACAACATTTTAGTGGCACTTTAGTTAATGACTGATTTCATTAAACACCTCGTAAGACAGACTAAAGCACTATAGTGCATATCGATAACGAAAGCTCATTTTCGAAATGGTATTATTAAGGTAACTGCTATAGTAACAAATTGGCATAAGCGGTAGCGTTTATGAGATTAATGGGCGGTCAAGTGTCAAAATATATGGCAGATATGATTCTCTGGTGATATTAAAGGAATTTGGGGGTTGGTAAAGCTTGAGAAACATAGGCAGTGGTGGCTCAAAACAAACTCATTCGTAGTCAGGTTATATAAAGCGTAAACTTATCAATTTTCAAGAGTTATACCTATTTACATCTCTAAGAGATAATAGTTTTTTTTTTTTAAATTATACTTCTTTTGGCTCGTTAGGGAAAAATGATGAGAGTATACACACACTTTTTTTTTATTGCTCTTGGTGGCAAACGAGGAAGCATTATACCTGATGGTCAGTGTAACTGCCAACCATGGACCTTTGCAATACCAGAGGTACAGCTAGGGCGATGCCTACTAATAATTTCAAACCCAACCAGAAAGAGGGGCGTCCAGCTTTCTCGTTCACTGAATGAAGCAACAACAGCATATTGCCACTGCTCAGGCGTCGATTTTCTGCGACAGTGTGGTAATACCTCAAATAGACTGGCCCGCGGCTGTACATAGAGAACTATCAACATTGTGGTCTTACCACTACAAGTAAGAAAAAGTAGTTCCGAATCTAATAACTCTTTTTGGAAGTTCTTGCAAAGATTATTTTATGTTCTAGTTTAGAATATTTATTTCAAGCAGCCTTTTCAAATATTTTTCTTTCTTTTCTTCTTTCTAAGTGCAATGTTTGGTTTATACTTTTATGGCGCGCGTTCTATCACAATGATATTTATAAACTTACAAATTATGAATAACTTGCAAATTATGTAATGTAATATCAATGGTTTCAATGTATCCACAGCCTTATCTGCAAGTATCGCATAGTGTAAGCGATGTCTCGTGTGATGGGTCTTACGAATAATCAACACATACTGTTCCAATAATACCTAGTGCGCACTGATATTTCATATATTAGGCCTTTTTTGGGCCGTTGATGTTTGTTCACATCCCACCCAACCATTCAGCAATGATAGCGTGTATGGGTTTTTATAGCCTGCCATAATTCCCCTCTACGCCTTTTAAGTGGACCACCGCAACATATTTCTTGATTTTGTTGTCTTGTATTAGCAAAATTATTCTTGGAAATGAAAAAACTTATACTTGGCAATATTATATAATTTTCATTATCCTGAATTAACAAACAAAAATTTGCGTCACGAAAGACTTTAAGAATATTTAATGAACATAAAGTTACTATTAACAAAATTTTATAATTTGTTCAAAGTTCGATTAATTTCATCATTATGTCAGTTCCAGTACGTCCATCTACTGGTGTCGAGCCTCTGCCACAATGATGAATGATCCTAATATACCACGCTGATCAAACGGGTTGGTATAGGGTTTTCATTCGAACTTTCTTTCTCTTCCATAATATAAATACGCATACAATATCTACGTATTGTATGCGTATTTAATCCCTTAATTGTCTTTTATGATTCCCACAGGGATATGATAGGGGTCAGTGAATTGGATTCCTACTCCGTCACCACATATATATTACAGTAGTCCTCCGGTTAGCATTACAGTTAAATTCAATATCATTTAATTACTAAGCAATAGAAATCAATTTATGAAAAAAAAAATGCTTTCCCCAGACTTTCATTTACCGTGTTGAATATTTTATTACAAATGTTCATTCGCTAAAACATCTATGAAAACTTACTCATGTTCAATTTTACTGATGCCTTTTATATCTCTCAAACAAAATATAAGTGCCTTTTCATTCGTACAATATAAATAACTTTCATATATATATATATATATCCCTGTGAAACTACGACCATTTCAAAGGCTGGTTAAAATCATGTCAAAATGTTTGCAAAGTCTATCTACCCCAAAACATGAGCCTCTTTGTAATGAATGAACTTTTATGCACATATTTAATGTTGAATATTTAGAAGCTACTATTGAGTCGTCTGGTAGTTTATGGTCCAGGCTATCACATATATGTTAATAACACGAAAATTTTCCATGCGTTTTAGGAAAATTGCGGGTATATATGTGTGTGAAATTTGAAACAATTAAAGTTTATATGAAGATGGAGTAAGGCATTTTCCAATAATATAATCCAATAATTTAAATTATTTTAATTAAAAATATTATATATACATTATTTTGATTAAAATTAACATTACGAACACTAAAGCTATAATGGTACTTACTCACACACACACAGACATACATAAATATTATACACACATACTTATATTTATAAAATTGTACATACTTCTGTTTATGTAATTAGTTATATAGTAGTTAGTTATTATAGTATTTTTAACTAGATACTATTATAATAATAATAAATAAATAATAAATCTTTATTTGTTCAAACATGTGTACACATACAAAGCATGCAAGATGTAATTATTTTAGAGTCCAATCATGTTTGGCCGTGTGTATCGGCGTACAAATATTTCATTAAAAAAGTCCACATTAATCTAGAAATGTCATTATCATCAAAATAATAATATTTCTCAACATTATATAATTTTAATGTAATTAGTAAATAAGTAATAAACTATTATTTTTAGTTACTATTTTTTTTTAAATAATTAATAATATACTATATTATATTATTTATTAATTAATAAATTTAGGCAAACGTTAAATTAAATCAGTAGGTAAAGGATTGTTTACTTATGGTTTTATTAAATGTCAAACATAATCATATACTAATTACAAATTAATTAAATATAATCATATTTATGTTTGATTCGTAATTAAAATACATTGTGCTTACTCTGTACATATACGGTGATAAAATATAGGCGATATTTTGTGTAATAGAAATTTTATTTTCCTTTTCGTGAAATATACTTTGCTCAATATACATACACCGACATATATACTCGTATATATGTATGTATATATATATATATATATATATATATATATATATATATATATATATATATATATATATATATATAATATCTGGAGGACCGAGCCTCGCTCGGTATTTTCTTATTAATGTGTTTTAGAAGATATATTTAAATGTAATTAATATAATGAAAAAATAAATTAAAAAGGCAAAAGTACAAAAATAGAAAATAAAAAAAGTATCAATCAAAAAGGAGCCAAAATTACGTTTGTCGTATGGGAGCACCCCTTAAATATTTATTTTATTTTATTTTTTAGTATTTGACGTTAAAGCGGCAACAGAAACACATAATCTGTGAAAATTTCTGTCTGACTGCTGTCTAACTATCATGGTTCATGAGATACAGCCTGGTGATAGACAGATGAACGGACGGAAGGACGGCGAAGTCTTAGTTATAGGGTGCCGTTTTACGCTTTTGATACAGAAACCCTGAAGAGGTTGAACTCACATAAAAGCTTGGTACAATGGAAATACTCTTTAAAATTGGAATGTCTCAAAAGTCACAATACTGTATTAACACGGTATTTGAAAGTTTCTAAGCTATAAAGAGGTCATACACTTTTAGGACACGGCGTCATAGGAACGTAGTTTGAAATTTTAAATTGTTGGACAGCAATTTTCTAAGCTGAATATTGTAATTGAGAGCCATGATAACACATTGCATCGTATAACTGAAATCAATCGCTTATAAAATATATTACCCATTTTAATTTTACTCTGGCGAGGGTATTTTTACCGCATAATGATTAGTAAAGAGAGATAGTCATTTTCTATATTTTTTTCACTGCTTAGTCAGGTTTTAATCAACATATTTTTAAAAATTGAGATGGAAAGGCTGAGTTATATTAGGAACAATCAGTGAGATACGATAGGGAGACAGGATGTTAATGCTGATCAGATTGGTCGCATGACGACATGACCTACCTATGTGCGCTACTATGGTCGTTTTGATTTCCATACTATACTATACTATTTCTCTATATACTATTACTCTATACTATTTACTTGCAAATATTTTAAATAATTCGAAGGTGTCGAATATTAAAATAAATCTTTCGAATAAGTTATAAACCCCGAGTCCGACAACCGGTCGAGTTCCTGAATACTCTGAAGGCTCCCGGTCTCCCAACTCAATCTTAAAATTGAGAGTTGGCGTGCCAAAATTATACAATGCCACAGTTTGCAAGAAAAAACATTGCATTGCAATGTAATCGGTTCAACTATACTGATCGGTTGTTCTTGAGCAGAGACTGTATTTATTCCTAGGATTCTCCAAATACCATCAAATTACTCCTTCGAATTTCAGAGTGTGCAGTTTGCCATTAAAGTCTGCTTCGCAATAACCATAAACAAAGCTCGAGGTCATATTCTTAAGGTAGCGGGAGTGCACTTCAGAGAAAGCTGCTTCTCCCATGGGCAGTTGTATGTGACATGCTTCAGAGTAAGCTCACAGAGTAGACTGGTAACTCTAGCATCAGAAAGGAAAACAAAAGATATTGTTTACAAAGAAATACTGTAATAGGTGTAGAATTGCGGGTGGGCGGGGATGTTAAAGAAGCAGTACCAGTGGTTGGCTTAATTTCGATGGAAAAGACGGTGGGTTATGGGGCCGTACACTACCCTTCCGTCGCCTCGGTCGCAATAAGCGCGTTGTGTTAAAAACATGGCCTACTAAGAAAAAGCCTGGTGTCCATAATATATAACAAAATTTCATTTGATTTTTATGTTTATTAAACCTTCCCTACACTATAACAAAGATTGTTATCATTATCATCATCATCATCATCACCATCACAGCCCAGATACTTCCCACTGTTGGGCTCAGGTCTCCTCCGTAATAGGAGGGAAGTTGACCTACTATACCGTGCTGGTCAGACGTGTTGGTATAGGGTTTTGTTTTGAGTTTTTCTTCTCTTGCATAAATGTTATATGCATTTTATATCCCTTAGTCGTCTCTTACGATCACCCACGGGTAAGATAGGGGCTGGTGAATTGTATTCTTACTCCGTCACCACACGGATAAGATTGTTATTCTATATAAGAATACAAACATTTATACATAAGTATCTATAAATAACATACAAAAATCCTATTAAAACATTATCGACTTCTACGCAGACAAAAATGCGGGCAAATGATAATAATTAATAAAATAATAAAAAATAAGGCCCAAAAGTAAATAAGAAAAAGTAAGGATCCGAACCGAGCTCCGTTTTGTTTGGATTAGACCACTCGATTTTGCAACTGAGCTAAATGTCTATTCTTAATGACAGCGTCAAAATTTGAAAACATTCATATTCTATTGTAGAAAAATTATATTTTTTATTGCCGAAAAATACTGACAAAACAATATTTTCTATAAATGAAACCATATATATTGTATATATATATATATACAAGAATTGCTCGTTTAAAGATATAGTGAGATATATATATATATATATATATATATATATATATATATATATATATATATATATATATATATATATATATATATATACTAGCTTTTGCCCGCGACTTCGTCCACGCAGAAGTCATCTCTGACAGAGTTAAATAGAAAAAGCAATGCAAGGTGTTGAAGGTTTATCGCTAGCACGATGATTAACAGCGTCAGAAACTGGAATGCGGTCGCCGTCTTCTGCGAGTTAGATGTCTAACGGAATTAGGCAATAGGGTGGGCCCGAGAGAAAATACTCTTCGTTGACACGCTCTTCTACCGTCAGTGCTTTGGGCGGCGCAAGCTTGAGTACCTTTATTGAGGTTCACTGCATGAGGGCTTCGACCCGAGATGATACCCGGTTGCGGTGGCCAGCCCGCATAATGTAGATGTACGTGTACGGCGCGCTATGGGGTCACGCGTTACTTCAGACGGATTGGGCGCGGTGTGTCTATAATTCTATATACCATAGCCAGTCACTAAAGAAACGGTTGTTCAAAGTTCTATTCATTCTACAGATTATATTGCCTTTAATATACTATTTACGGTATGACCATGGGATAAAAATATAATTATCGCCACCCTTTATTTGACTGTTTTGTTTCACCAGCAGAGTTGCGACCTCGTTAGATATGATTTATTATTTGAGCTATAGAGTGAACATTTTTGAAACTAAACTTAACCTGTATCTTAAACCCTTAGGCAAGAGCCTATTGCCGTCTACTATGTGTATCGTGTGAGCTCTCACGCGGGCACTGGTCGCCACGACGGCACTGGTGCAGGTTTGATGGAGAGGGAGAGAGAAACACGTGTTTATTTATTTTTAACGAAGAATATTTGTACGTAATTTTAAAAGAATCGATAATGAAATTTTCGCCCCATACACACTTTGCCACTTTGTTATACCCCCTTAGGGATGGAATTCATAAAATCCTATCATATTGAATCTCTATGTCATAAAAAGAAACGTGCGTCAAAATTTAATGTTTCGAACTTTAATAGTTTCGGTATGAGTCGTTCAACCCGCCTCGCAGGCCTAATTTACGCAATCACAGGGTGAAAATTGACAAATGCTGACCATTATGCTGACTATTACCATAGAATATTTGATTCGACTCGTAATTTAAAAAGAATCAATAAAGATTTTTTCTCCCCATACAAACTTTGCCACTCTGTTCCACACCCTTAGGAGTGTAATTTCGTAATATCGGCTATATAAAAGTACGTCATAGAAAGAAACGATTGTCAAAATTTCAAGTTGCCAGCTTCAATAATATCGGCTTGGCGCTAATGACTTATTGAGTCGTCTAACCCACTTTGCAAGCCTAATTTACACCCCCAGAGGGGGAAAATTAACAAATGCTGAAATACGTATTTATTTATTTTTACTAAAGATAATTTGTACGTAATTTGAAAAGAATCGATAAAGATTTTTTTCTCCGAATATTTTTTAAATTGCCATAACTTTTTTATTTAAATTAATTGACATGAAATAAAGCCTAAATATTAATCGAAGCTTACCACAATATATTATCGAAAACCGCGTCTAAATCGGATAAGCCGTTTCTGAGATTAGCGTGCACAAACATACAGACAAACAGATAAACAGACAAAAATTTTAAAAATCATTGTTTTCATTGGGTTCTATTAGTGTTGATAAAGGTCCCAGTACGATTTTTTCTCATATATCTTCCATGTACAGACAGCGATCCGTTACATTTTTATTATATGTATATATATATATATATATATATATATATATATATATATATATATATATATATATATATATATATATATATATATATATATATATATATATATATATATATATATATATATATATATAAATATACACATAGCTGTGTGGGCTACCACACAGCCGCTAGGCTACGTATACTACCAAACCTTACCTTGCTCGTGGATGTCGTGAAAGACGACTAAGAGCCTTATAACGACCTAGGCCTACTCTATCTGATGCCTTTTGGTCAATAATTACATTCCCAAGGAGGGTTGACGTCTGGCAGGCGGTCGATCATAAAACTATTGCCAATAACTTATACAATATGTACTATGAAAGAAGAGTACATATTATATCGACCCCAAGTAATTGTTAAGTTGCAGTAAACTGAATTGACTATAGATATAGATGTCTTTATTATTTTGTGAGGAGTTGCACGCAAGTAGAATTCATTAATCAAGTTGAAAACTTTCTAATGTCAGACTCAATAATTGTATTGGGTTTTTATATATTTATATTTCGCTTATATAGAATATAATGTAACTACCTGTTTTAAACGCTGCCCTATTTCCAACTAAGCTGTTTTTATTCTTGATAACAGTGGCTAAATTTAGCTTCATATTGAATGATATAAACTTGAAATAAAAAATAAATAAAATATAAGTTATGAAACAATTATAAAATAATAAAAAATGTAAAAAATGAATAATAAAAAAGGCATAACCAAGAATTTAACTGTATCTAGCACGATTAAGCGATTGTTCTATTTCCAACATAAGGACATCCATATGTATACCTGGAGAAGGAATGAACAGAAAAGTATAATAGATTTAATTTTGGTAGACAGTCGCCTCCGAAGCAAAATATTGGATGCAAGAGCCTACAGGGGCCCCACAGTCGATACGGACCACTATCTCGTTATTGCGTGATTTAGTGGTCTGTTCAGAAGGTGGAGGCACTGGCGAGAGCGTGTCCACTTTGGAGGGCTTGAAAGAATAAAGGTTGGAAGGTTGCAAGAAGAGTGTGTAAGAGAAAAGTATGCAGAGGGTGTCCGAGAACGGCTGACGATGGCAAGCCAGCCGCAATCGGACATTGAAGAATGCTGGAGAGTATTGAAAGAGAGTATGGTAAACACAGCGAAAGAAGTATGTGGAAGTTCAAAGAAGCATAGAAACACAAATGGTGATGCATGGTGGGATGCGGAAGTGGCAGCTTCCGTAGAGCAAAAGAAGAAAGCGTGGCTGGACTATGTCTCTTCTTTGAATCTGAATGACAGTATGACTGAACAGAAGAAAGAAATATATCGCCAATGTAAGAATGACACCAAGGCCTTAGTGAAAGAGAAACGTGATAGAGCAAGTATGAGTGCAGAAGATAGGCTGACTAAAAACTTCGAGGGTAACACCAAACTCTTTTGGAGGGAGGTGAAGAGGTCTCGGGGTGGTTGGTCAGCCTTCAGAATGAATAAAATAAGGTCTAAAGGTGGAGACATTCTTACACAAGCACAAGACGTGTTAAGCCGATGGAGTGAATATTTTGGCGATATGTATGCGGATGCTACGGTTGGCGTCGGTGTCGCATGTGGTCTAGTAGATCAACATTCGACAACGGCGTCCTCCGATGGCATCAGTATGGATGAAGTTGAATGGGCGATAAGAAGTTTGAAAAATGGTAAGGCAGCGGGCATTGATATGGTGTCTGCCGAGATGATCAAGCTTGGTGGCTCCTGTGTCCGGGAAGCGTTCCTGTTGCTCCTCAATTTATGTTAAAGCTCGGGAATGGTTCCCAGGGACTGGAATAGCGCAGTCATCGTGCCTTTGTTTAAAAACAAGGGTTCACGTTATGACTGCGCAAATTACAGAGCCATAAGCTTGACCAGTTTGGCAGCAAAAGTGTATGGTAAAATTATTGAAAGGAGAATAAGAATGGTGTCCGATGGTTTACTATGTGAGACACAAGGAGGTATCAGGAGTGGAAGGCGATGCATGGATCAAGTGTTCTCTCTGCGCAACATTGTGGAGAAGCATCTGGCCCTAGGTCAGAGGGTTTTCTGCAGTTTTGTGGATCTGGAGAGAGCATTTGACACGGTTGTACGAAAGGAACTTTGGGACATTTTACCGGAGTATGGTATTAACGGTAAACTGCTGCAGGCTGTGCAATCCAGTTACATGGGCTGTAGAGCCTGTGTGCGGCTGGATGATGGAATGTCGCCTTGGTTTGACGTCAATATCGGCGTTAAGCAGGGCTGCGTTCTGTCAGCCAGGCTGTTTATCATATATCTGGATAAATGTCTCCAAAGGTTGAACGATATGAATGTGGGAGTCCAGATGGGCGACTCAGTGGTCACTGCTCTGCTTTATGCAGATGATGCAGTCCTGCTGGCACAGTCAGCGACTGACCTGCAGACCCTTTTTTTTTTTTTTTTTTTTTTTGTGGTGGGCCATGGACGTCGCACCCCGCCAAATCAGTCCGGGGTGACGGAAGAGGCGGCGCGCAACCCCATTGACCCACCCTGCAAGCACCTCTTCTTCGCCGTGCGAGCGGGCCACCGGTACCCGATCTTTGTCTTCGGTGGCCCGCTCGGCGGTATGCCCTCTCGGGTACCTCTCCTGTCGACGCCCCGACAGATTTCGCCGTCGAGGCGTCGTCCTCACGCGGTGGCCTCGCGTCGGGTGACCGGACAATTCCCCGGTCCGATCACCCGAAGCCTCGGTTAGGGCGGCATCAGGCGCAGGTATTCGCGCCTGCGCCGCCCCGGCCGCGGGCGGCGGCCCGGGTCACGGGAATCCTCCCGGGCCCGTTCCGCCGCCTCCTTCTGCGAGATGACAGCCTGGCAGAAGGCGGCGACCGCGTCCCAGTTCCTGACGCTGTCGACCATCGCCCTCGCGACAGCCGGCAGCGTCAGGTCGGCACCGATAATAGCGACGAGGTCGCGGCGCTGCCCGTCCCAGCCCGAGCATTCCTCGAGCGTATGTTGCGCCGTGTCCTCGTCACTACTGCACAATGGGCCTGTAGGCCGACGGCGAATCCGGGGGCCGTCCCGGCTTTGGCAGGAGAACCAACCTCCCTTCCTTCCAGCACTCAGGGAACTGTTCAGACGTCAGACAAGCGTTGAACAGTCACCTGAGGCGAGGTTCGAGATGCTCGAGGAGCAACGTCAACACCCGGACTGGGACTCCGTCCGGGCCGGGGGCCGTGGTGGTGGAACGAATCTTCGCCACGGCTGCCCCCACTTCCGACTCCGTCACGGGCGGAACACTCTCGACGGCCTCCCGGTCGTGATCTGGCGAAGCCATGACCGGGGGCGTGTGCTCCGACTGCCGCGGGAACAGCTCCTCGACCACTCTACGAAGGAGGTCGGGCTGGAGGGTCTCGGTGAGGGGGGGGCCCTGCGCGCGAAGCTTATTCAGCGACGCGCGATACGGGCGACCCCAGGGGTCACGGTCGAGACCGTCCAGCATCTCCTGCCAACTTGCGTCCTTAGCGGACCGGATGGCCAGCCGAAAGGCGGTACGCGCACTGCGGTACGCCTCGTAAAGCTGGCCCTCCCGCTCAACATCGCGGCGACGCCGCCGACTGCGGGTGTAGGACCTTCGGGCACTAATGCACGCCGCACGAAGGTCCGCCAGTCTTGGGGACCACCAGTAGACCCCCTGCCTCGGAGGTAGACGCCGCACCCTGGGCATGGCCGCATCGCAGACCTGCGTTAGCGCACTGCGGATGCGGACAGCCTCAACGTCCACTCCGTCCGCTGGGGGTGGTGAGGACAGCCACGTGTTCACGATGGCCGCCTCCACCAGTAGGTCCCTATCCAGCCGCCCCACAGCCCACCGCGGAAATGCGGGAGCCCGGTCCGCCCTGTGACCCCTGCTGGGGTCCCGGAGAGGGGAGACCTCCATCCGGATGTATCGGTGATCCGACAGGGTCTCCGCCTCCTCCAGGACACGCCAGTTCCTCACTCGTGGTGCGACAGCGGGGCTAGCGAACGACAAGTCCACTATCGACCCACCCTGTTGTCGCACACACGTGTTCACTGAGCCTCTGTTTAGGACACAGAGGCCCAGTGACGCCGCCCACTCCACGATCGCCCGCCCGCGATCGTCCGTCATCGGGGACCCCCACGCCGTGGATTTGGCGTTGAAGTCCCCCAGGACCAGGACGAGGCCCGGTGCCAGTCGCCGTATCGAAGCCTCCAAGGTGGGGAGGGAGGCCCCGAAATCGTCCATTCTCCTGTTAGGGGAGAGGTATACACTGTAGAGCGTGACCCCTCCCCAATCCGCCGCGACAAATTCCTCGCCCCTATCCAAGAGGGATAAGGACGGGAACTGCCGCTGCGTGGAGGTGACGATTGCCGCGGTTCCGTTCCGGCTGACCACCCAATTGGGGCGATCAGGCACGACGTACGGTTCCGCGACTACGGCTGCACCGATCGACCACTCCGCCATGGATTGCAGGAGGAGATCCTGCGCACCGGTGGAGTGGTTGGTGTTGGCCTGCAGGAGGTGAGTGGACTGGGCAGCCATTAATGGGCCGTGTCCATCATCACCTCCTGGCTTGCGGCGGGCGATCGGGCCGCGCTAGGAGCGGGAGCGGCCCGAGTCGAAGGGCCGCTCCGCCCCTTTGGAGCCGAAGCCGGAGGTCTGCACGCCCCAGAGCCCATGCGGTGCTTGGCAGGCTTATTGCCCGCCGCACACGCGGGGCAGTGGGGCGGGGCGGCGCAGGATGCCGCCATATGCCCAGTCTGACCGCAGCGGAAACAAAGTCCGCCGCAGTCAAAGCAATTAGTGCATGTTGGCCGGGTGTGCCCGACCGCCATGCACTTGAAACACCTCGCAGGCCGGTGCTCCAGCACGGTGACTCGCGCTGAGCTCCAGCCCACGAGGAGCCTGCCTGAGTCGGCCAGTTGCCTGACCGACTCCACTGGGCACTGCACCCAGGCGGCACCTACGCCGCCCGGACCGGGCTGGATGATGCCTCCTCCGGCTCCTGCCTGAGGAGCGGCGACCTCAGCGGCGCGCTTTGTCGCCGCTCTCCTTCTCTGCCCGCGACTCTTTCTGCCGCGCTCGGCAACTTGCCAACCCTGTTCGGGCGCAGTGGGTGTGTCAGGCGCGGAAGGCGCGGTCGCGGGTGCGCTAGTCGTCGCCGGCGGTGTCGGTGCGGGCGACGACTGCGGTCCGGCAGGAGCCGGTGCCGTCTTCCTTTTCGGAGCGGGCCCCTTCTTCTTTTGCCCAGCCGCGGCCGCGGCGTAGCCTACACGGCCACCCTGACAGGGTAGCGGGACTGGGGCTGGTGCCGCATATGGCCGCTTGTCCTCGGCGAGAGGCGGCCGAACACGTGGTTCTGGAGGCAGCCTTGTCTCCAGAACGGCCAAGCGCGCATTGACCATGTTGCCTACGGTGTCTATTATGGCGCGCAAGGCCTCGTCCGGCACGCCCCCCACCGCAGGCAGCGGGGTCGGAGCTATCGGCTGGGCCGCTGTTGGAGCCTGCTCCACGGCATTGGGTGGGCTGGCGCTGGTCGGCGGCGCGCGCTCCGCTGTTGGAGCCGTCTTCGATGCGGGGGCAGCCACTGGACGGCCACCACCTCGGGGCGGCTTCGGAGCGACGACGACGGCGGTTCCTCCGCGGCGGGCACTGGCCGGCGGCGCAGGTGGCACGAGCCGCGCCATTTGGGCCCGTAGCTCAGCCACATCCTTGGTGAGGGTGCGGTTGGCCCTCCGCACCGCGGCCAGCTCCGACTCCAGCCGGCGGTTCTGGGCCCGCAGGCCTGACACCTCGCCACCAAGGCGGGCGTTTTCGGCCTGCAGGGCCTCCATATTTGTGGCTGGGGCGCTCGCGCGGGCACCAGCGGCCGCCATTTCGGTGGGAGGGATGCCAGACAACACCCCCAGAACCCTCGCGGCGGCCGCCTTATTCTCGGCCTGCCTGCCGGTCTCCGCGCCCCCGCGCACTCCGCCGGCCGGGGAGTGAGTTTCCCGACCCGAAGCCGCGGCCCCTCGCCCTCTGCGAGAGGCCGGCACTTTGGGGGGAGGCATGATTGTCACGCTCCCCTCGGAATCGGCGCCCGAGCTGCCATCCCTGTTCAGGGGGCGCTTCCGCACCTTCGAGGGGAGGGCCTCCTCCCTTGTCGTCGGAGCCGCAGCTGCAAGACGCGGCGACGACCTGGCGGCGGCGGTTTCCTGCGCCGACCCGCTAGCCTCTTTGGACGGCTCTGCAGAACTACCGCCCTCGTCCATTATATCGGCAGATCCACTGCCCTCGTCTCTGGACGGCTCTGCGACACTACCGTCGCCCTCGTCCATAGACGGCTCTGCAGTAGATCTGCCGCCGTCTTCCTCCCGTTTGGCGGCAGCGGCCTCCTTCTGCGCCTTCCGCTCCGCCATACGCTTCTCCTCTGTGGAAGCCTTTGCCGTCGACCAGTTGCCCCGTTTTCGGTACCTCCTCGGCTTCTTCTTTGGGGCCTCCGTGGTTTGTGCCGGGCCCTCGGCGGGCGCCTCAAGTCCTGAGGACGAGGCGTCGTTGTCAGTTTTACGTTGGCTTGACAAGGCCGTGATGTGGGAATCCGTGGGATTTCCGTCTTCTTGGTGTGGTAAAAGTTTAGGTGAATCCATCTGGTTCCCACGAGTATGGGAGAAAAACCGTCGACCCGGGCAGAGATCCCTGTACCCGGGCAAGCCTACATTTACCAACCAGGGGGTCAGCCGGTACCCTGGCTGGAGCGTGCTAACGACAGAACAACCCATCTGCCACGCATCTTCTCGCCGCACGCCAGAACTTAAGATTCTGGGTGATTTCCGAATTCAAACGAAGTTCGAATTCTTTATAGAGGTTGTCTTCCTCGCGGTCCGGGCGGTTAAGCCAAGACCCTCGCTCCTGATACTACGCCTCACGACAACTTGTCTTGAAGCAAGATATCAGGTTTACGATATGTCGGCGGTGGCATAAGCCTGCCCAGTCCTCAAATTAATGATTAATGACCGGGCCCGTCCGAAATTTCGCCTCCTGTACCCTCTACAAATAGAGGGTCAGGAGCGAATTGGGGCTCAACCCATCACTGGGGAACCCCCCTCGCACCAGAGATTCGCTACGGGCGACAATTCGACAGAGGGATCTGGGGGACTGTCGCCCGCACCCAGGGTACACCACGCGGAGGTTTCTGGCGTCGTACCCCGACCTGCAGACCCTAGTCGACACAATGACAGAAGATTGTAAGAAAAGGGGTCTACGCGTGAATGTGAGCAAAACCAAAATAATGGTCTTTGAAAGAGATGAAGCCAGAACAGATGTAAGAGTAACAATAGGTAATGATGTACTGGAGCAAGTGGATGAATTTGTATATCTTGGATGTGGATTTAGCCGAGATGGACGGTACACCACTGATATAGAGCGAAGAGTGAATGCGGGAAATAGAGTGAACGGAGCGTTGGGGCAACTTCTCGGCAGCCACCACCTCAGCCAGAAGGCACGTGTAGCAATACATAACGCAGTGCTTGTCCCAACATTACTGTATGGAAGCGAGAGTTGGGTATGCAGAAAAGAGTATGAAAGTAAAATTAATGCGGTCGAAATGCGATCTCTTCGGAAAATCTGTGGAGTTAGGCTGACCGACCGCATTCGTAACGACGACGTAAGAGAGCGAGTAGGTATGAAAGAGAGTATTGGTGTAAAGATGCGATGGGGAATGCTCCGATGGTTCGGACATGTGGAAAGAATGCCGAACGAACGTCTGGTTAAGAAGATATACAATGCGAAAGTGGAAGGATGTAGGTACCGAGGGAGACCGAGACTAACCTACCTAGACCAGATCGGTCAGGTACTGAAGGAAGGTGGAGTCAAGAGTCTCCGAAACCGGCGAGCGTGTTTGAAGAGAATTATGAATGTTGAGGAAGCGAGTGAAGTATGCAGAGATAGAGTTCTCTGGCACTCTGTTCTCTCTGCTTACCCTGCAAGGGATATGGCGTGATGATATGTATGTATGTAATATATACTTTTAAATCCCATTCACGATTTATATTTTTAATATTATATTTTTGATCAGGAGATGGTAGATCCATCTCCTGATCAAAAATATAATATTAAAAATCTTCGATATGGAGTAGGTACGTTCCGTAGAACGTTTAATGATGTAAGTAATACGATCAACGAAAAAATAATAAAATGAAAATACTTCACGATATGGGTGCGTATAAAATATTTTCTTAATACATACGCATTTTATTAGTACATATAAAATATTTTCTAACTTGTTTTGATCCTTGTGTTTATTTTATTTAAGTTAATTGCTGTTTCATATCAAAACCATGCCGTTGTTAGCATTATAAACGCAATACTGTTTTAGAACGGAACGTCAGCTGTCATTGTGTTTGACAGATCTCTTTACGTCTTCTATGTTTGGCGCGTGCGTTTGTATTATTAAAAGTGCATCAAATAAAATATAATTACGACTAAACCCTTTCATTTGCTGCTTACCCAACCGTCGTGAAATTTTAGCATATCAAAACATGAGAAAAATTCAGAAACATACTATCTTATCATCATTATCATCTTAGGTCATATATACCGCTGGACACGAGTCTCTTCTACAATGGGAGGAAATTTGCCCTTCTCTTTCAAGCTTGTGAGATGGGTTGATATGGGGTTATATATCGAATTTTCTCTCTTACAGTGATGTTTTATCTGCGTGTATCCCTTACTCATCTTTTATGATCACTCACGGGGAAAAAGTGTATTGGGACACCACCAATTCTATCTAACTGTAATCATATTCAAGAAATAAATGGTAGGTATGCTACAGATATATCACAGCTGAATGCTGCTCAGCATAACATAACCTCAGCACTTTACAGCATAGTATAGTAACAAACCATTCTTAGTATTACAACACAGTACGGTGTTGTATATTTCTCAGAAAATGCCACTGAGCATTTTCTTAATAATAAGTCTGTTCTTATAATATTTATAATAAAGTAAACGATAGTGTAGTAGTTTTCCGTGTGGTGATGGAGTAAGAATACTATTCACCACCCCATATCTTGCCCGTGGGTGATCGTACGAGACGACTAAGGGATATAAAACGCATGTAACATCTATACGAGAGAAGGAAAACTCGAAATAAAACCCTATACCAACACGTATGACCAGCGCGGTATAGCAGGTTAATTTCCCTCCCATTACGGAGGAGGCCACTGGAGCCCAACAGTGGGACATTTATGGGCTGTGATGATGAAACGATAGTGACATATCGTACCTATTCTTATTCCAGTCAACAGTTGGAGTACGATTTCTCAAAGTAAGAATTAGTAAAACTCTCTTAACTTACCACTTGATAGAAATATGATATTCATACAAAATAAAATCCGAATTATATTTCATTAATAAAACTACCTATTAAGCAAACAATATATCTTCATAAGATATATTCCTTCACTAAATCACAGAGAAAACATTCAACTAAAGTGTCCCTTATACAAACCTTAATGGAATGAAATGAAGAACAATAAGAAATCTGATATAAGTGGAATCTACGAATGTTATTTCATTAGTAAAGTTCGGAATATTTATTTTACCTTGCGTGTGAATTTGTTGAAGATACCCACTATAGCATTGTACCTATCTAGACCAATAAATGGATTCAATAAAGATTTTATAAAAAATACAAGAGAACTTTCTACATCGCGCTACAGACTGAAACGTGAATAAATATTAAAGAAAAACTGACTGGATTTTAACTTTTTATTGAGTGAATTGATTTAGTTTTTGTTATGCTTATGATCGTCTTCGAGTTGCTTATTCGAATCGATCTTGATATGCGTTTTTATTATATACATATATATCATCATTCTCCTACTCTTATCCCAATTACTTGGGGTCGATACAATATGTACTCTTTTTTTATAGTATATATTGAAAAAGTTATTGGTAATAATTTTATGACCTGTCGCCTGCCAGACGTCAACCCGCCTTGGGAATGTCATTTTGCAAAGGCAAAGGCTCAAAGCTCAAAGTCAGCATGCTATGGAAAGGGCTATGCTCGGTATTTCTCTACGTGATAGAATCCGGAATAAGGAAATCCGTAGAAGAACGGGTGTAACTGACATAACCCGAAAAATTAGCACGTTGAAGTGGCAATGGGCAGGCCACGTCGCTCGACGAACCGACAACCATTGGGGAAGCAAGGTTCTCGAGTGGAGACCACGAATCGGACGGCGGAGCGCAGGTCACAGGAAACCGCTGCATGCAGGTGGCGCGGGACCGTGTTGAATGGCATTCTCGTGGGGAGGCCCATGTCCAACAGTGGACGTTTACGGGCTGATGGATGGATGGAGGTGTAGGAATGACGTCATAAAAAACATTGAAGTTAGTTGCAGAGTCCTAGCTCTGCCCAATTCCGAGATAAAGTTGTTTGTTTCTTATCAAAACAGTAGATTTGTTAGCGTACATTGACCGGTAGGTACAGTTCGACCAGCTGTGCGGCAGTGACCGCAGCTAGAGCCGGACTATTTGCCTTCAAGTTCAGTGTCACATGCATGAGTATATGTCTACATCGAATTTTTATAGTACAATTAGGTACTATTTTTTTTACTGATTTGGATAGTAGTAGTAGATATATATATATATATATATATATATATATATATATATATATATATATATATATATATATATATATATATATATATATATATATATATATATATAGTATATGTATATGTAGATATATATATATATATATATATATATATATATACGAATATATACACCAATATATATTCATTTATACAATCATCACATTCAAAATAACATAATTCGTAACACAAAGGGACTTAAGTAACCCCTCAGTGATTATGGGTTAATGTTACTTGTAACACTGGTACATAATACCTAACGAATCATCCCTCATAAATTTTAATTAACATTTGATACTCAGGCAGCTTTATAATCTGTTTTAAAATTAATAATGTTCGTATTAATTCAGACATTCTCTTGATAGACGTATAAGTCAATACCATCAAAGCTTATAGTAAGATTGGTTTATTTACATTTTAAATGATTTACTTCAGTCCTAAAAGATAGCTATAACGTTAACATAATTATGTATGAAGAAATAATATAAAGAATACAATATGTCTGCAAAATATTCTTACGGATATCGTAAATATCTTAGCTCACCATTCTCCTACTCTTATCCCAATTACTTGGGGTCGATACAATATGTACTCTTCTTTCATAGTACATATTGTAAAAGTTATTGGCAATAGTTTTATGACCGGACGCCTGCCAAACGTCAATCCTCCTTGGGAATGTAATTGTTGACCAAATGGCATCAGATGGAGCTGGCCCAGGTCGTTATAAGGCTCTTTTACGACACCCACGAGCAAAGTAAAGGTTAGTAGTATTCGCAGCCGCTACCACACAGCATCGTAGACATCTTAGCTATTATTTAATTAGATTTTTGATATATAAGTTTATCTGCAATGGAGCTCCTAGAAAGTCTCAGTTTTCTGTAATTATTAATTAATAATAATAATATAAAACAATAATATTCGGGAAGAAATAAATACATAGCAGGACAAGAGGTAAATAAGATATATATATATATATATATAATATATGCTGTATATCTCTTAATATATATAAATTACGCGTCACGTTGTTTGTCCGCAATGGACTCCTAAAGTACTTAACCGATTTTAATCAAATTTGCACAGCATGTGTAGTTTGATCCAACTTAAAAGATAAGATAGCTTCGATCTCAATTTATAGTCGCAATATTATTTTGTTGCAAAGTATTTGTCTACTATTTGACAGTCACAATTATCTGTTATCTTCAAAGGATTCTAACAGATGGCGGTATCTGTAGCCTGAATTGAGTAAGTATTTAATAGATGGCGCTATCAGATCAAAGTGAAAATATAATTATTTTAAAACCCGAAAGACGCCTTGAAAATATAATCATATTAATTTGGATTGAGAAAAACAATTGACAGAATTAATTATGATACTACCAGTTATTTTGCCGGAGCACTATATCGATGAGTCATTTCAAAAGAATACTTATTATAACTAGGCTGATTATAAATGACCGTACTCCTTTTATGAACAATATATATTACTTTAGATTAATACGTTGGTTGCGGTTATCTCCCCGGAGCTTTAACAAGAGAATTATATGTCATTTTATCCAAAGTTTACAGCCCACCAACGTATATAATGAATCAAATTGTTGACCACCCGTACTATGAAAATTGTTCACAAACAAATGTGACTGATGAATTTTTGATGTTTTCAAAATATAGTTATATAATGCACATGTATTAAAATATCCATTTATAGACTCCTTACTTTATTTGATCAAGTCACGCTCACGTTGTGTTGTAAAATAAAAATGGTATTTTACGTCGAAAAAACGTGATGCCGTATAAAATTCTTCGTGATTAAATTGTGAGGTTTTATGTTTTTTTATTCTCACTTTCGGGCCGAGATAAAGGTCGTAAATGATTAGCCCTGAACGCGACTGTAGAGAGCACGGCTCTATATCTAATCAGCATCAAAGTCGGGCGTATTGTGAGGTAAAATACGTCCAATGCCTAATAATATAATAATGACCTTCGTCTAAATAAATATAATTAAATAAACATTGATGTAACTATACTTTCCGTGTGGTGACGGAGTAAGAATACAATTCACCACCACCAATTAAGGGATATAATATACATATGGCATCTGTGCAAGAGAAGGAAAACTCGAAATAAAACCCTATACTAAAACGTCTGACCAGCGTGATATAGTAGGTCATTTTCCCTTCCATTGTGAAGGAGGATCGAGCCCAACAGTGGGACGTATGTGGGCTGAGATGATGATGATGAAACTATGAAAATCATCGTCCAAATGGAACGATTTATTAATATTTACTAATAGATGCTTTTTTTATTTCGTATTTTTAAACGTCTTCCGTAATTCTAGATTGTAAATGATAAAGCAGTTGGAATAGATTTTTAATAGATTTAGATTTAATTCCTGCGTATTGTTTCCTTTTTCAAATGAGTTTTAAAAAATATAATAATAAAAAAAAGATAATAATTTATGAAGTTAATAATATTGCAGTAATGGTTTAAATAGCTATCAACAAAATAAGGCACAATGCCTTAAATTGTAGATTCAATATGCAGTAATTAAAAAATATTGGATTTAAAAATTTGACACTGACTGAATCTGACACTTTGAACTGAATGAGAGTTTTAGGTTTCCATCTTAGCACTTGTAACAAAATGTGAACCAAATTGGCGTATTTTGAATATAATTTATAGAATAGTGGCAGTATCATCTTAGTCGATCCAGCTTGAAACAACGTAATAAAAGGCCCATCGCTGTATATAGGCTAAATTTCAAACATTCTATTTGTTCGTGAGATTTTATTTAGAAGAATCTGCAAAAAAAAAATAACTTTATGCCAAACTTAACATTCAAAATTTTTGACTATCACCATTTTGATCATGGAACAGATTTACTTTTCCATGTACAGAATGTGCTGGTGGTGATATTTTTAACGCGACACTGTTCTGTTGTCATTGAAAACCTATAATTAAACTAAGTACATAATTTATATGCAGCCACATTAATTCACGACTGGATTTAGTATTTGTAACCTAACACGTGACTGCCTGACTTTAATAGTGTACTTGCCTTTAATAGTTTTTTACTAACTTGTATCAAAATAGTTAAGGGACTTAGTTCTTTAACTTTAACCGTATTAAATATGCGTTAAGTAAACAAGCCAAGTCGGATATGATCTTTCGAATTTCAACACAGCCTCGCGACGTGGTAATATTGGCATGAAAGCTAAGTATAGAAGTTTTGATATCGCATATTAGCTTATAGAACCCATACAAAATACTTATTGATCGAATGTTACCCGGTGCAAGTTGCAAACTGAAATTTATGAGCGAGCAGTAAGTAAGAGCTGTTCAAGATCGGTTACTTTGTTTCGGTTCAGTCGGTACGGCTTTGTTTATTGCTAGCCACAGATACGCCGTCTTCGTTTATGAATATTGATAATGGAGTTGCTTGCAGCTCAAAGTTTTTGAACGAACGATATTAATATTGGATAGCAAGACGGTTTTATTCGCTGTCTTTTTGTGATCCATTGGCATGGGATTAGTTTCAAGTCTAAGAAATATTGTCAAAAGATTTTCTTTTATCTTTGTGAATAACTAAAAAAATAAAATATTTATTCTAAGGAAAAAAAGGGTGAAGTGTCTATAAAAATGTGCTTGACGTTGAATATTTATTTAATAAAATTCATATTCTCAAGGTATTACTTTAATCTTGTATATTTTGAGAAATCTATAATAATAATTGTTTTTACAAATCATATAAGTATGTCCAATTATTGGGAACAAGCTTTATCTCTAATTCAAAGAAAAATGACTTCCTACATACCATAGCCTTTTCACACATCCCACTCCTGTTATTATTATAAAATTAGATTGTGTAACGTAAATATATATCCAATACCAGAGAAGAAAATTAAATCATATGTCAACGCATGTGGCATTTTAGGACGTTGTGGAGGAGGCTGACGCACAATTCGGGTACTTATAGGCTGATAAACATTATAAAAAAATTATTTGTGTCTATACAAAATACACTCAATTTATTTACTCATAATATCTCACATAATTATATGTGTCATTGCCATGAAAATACAAAAATGGGGCAATATGAATAGAATTTAAAAATCATCATTCTCCTACTCTTATCTGAATTACTTGGGGTCGATACAATATGTACTCTTCTTTCATAGTACATATTGTAAAAGTTATGACCAGCCGCCAGCCTGACGTCAACCCTCCTTGGGAATGTAATTGTTGACCAAACGGCATCAGATGGAGTTGGCTCAGGTCGTTATAAGGCTCTTAGTCATCTTTTACGACATCCACGAGCAAAGCAAGGGTTGGTAGTATTCGATGCCGCTACCACACAGCAATAGAATTTAAAAATATAAGATGATAAAATAGTTCTCATCAACAAAGACGAATGCTAAACACATTTATAATAGAAACAATATATTCTTACAAGTGAATATTCTGAAATATTTTATTTACACTGTCGCTTCATTTTTATCCCAATACCCTTAATATACAGGGTGGAAGTGGATCGCTCCCGAAAACAATGACAGGTAACCCTACTAGTCCTACTTGTAATGATAAGCTAGAAAAAAATCGAGTCGGATGCAAAAAAAATTTTTTTTACTACAATTTTGGAAGTTTTCCACCCACCATCGTATTAGAACAGTGCCTTGTAACGATAATTTCAAAAAATTACTCAGATGAGAAAATACGCAATGTATTCAAAACTCAAATCAGCTGTTCCAGAGGTGATGCCTACATGCCCGCGGTGAATGACCACGGTATTGGGCCGATACCTACACGCTACGTGGTGACTTACCGCCCGCGTGTAGGTATCGGCCGAACAGATGTTTTGATTATTGAATACATTGCGTTTTTTCTCATCTGAGTAAAGTTACGTATTTTTTATGAAATTATCATTACACGGCACTGTCCTAATATGATAAAATGTAGAAAAACGCAAAAAATGATATAATTTTTTTTTTTCATCCGAATCGATTTTTTCTAGCCTGTCATTACAAGTAGGTCTAGTAGAGTCACCTGTCTTTGTTTTCGGGAGCGGTCCACTTCCACCATGTATATAGACAGGTTAGTCACACAGTGTAAAATTCAAAATAGAATAACGAAAGTTCTGAATGGTTATTCAATATCAATTCCCATTGAATTTTGTTCAATATATCATTGAATTAATAAGAAAACTACATGAGACCTTAATATAGTCTGACATCGTAGGATACTCTAACCATAGCATTCACAAAGTTCCAAAACTTGATATTAAACTAGCGGGTTTCCCTGAAATTGAAAATATAATGTAGTCTACTTAAAAATTGAGTGAGTGCACGACGTATGAAACTATCCTACCTCGGATGGTCGACTGACATACAATTAGGTCATAGCCTATCATCATCATTCTCCTATTCTTATCTCAATTACTTGGGGTCAACGCAATATGTGCTCTTCTTTCATAGTATATATTGTAAAAGTTATTGGCAATAGTTTTATGACCGGCCGCCTGCCGGATGTTAACCTTTCTTGGAAATGTAATCGGTGACCAAACGGCATCAGATAGAGTTGGCCCAGGTGTTTATAAGGCTCTTAGTCGTATTTACGACATCCACGAGTAAAATAAGGGTTGGTAGTATTCGTAGCCGCTATCACACAGCTTAAGTCATAGCCTATATACTTATACATACATTTATTTCGTTAAATGTTTAGCTCATAAAATATTCAAGTCAGTAAAATATTATACAACAGCTTTAATTGCTCAAGTTAAATATCATGTTCTATTGGAAATTGGATAAGCTAAATCTTAATACCGTTGTTAATTGTAAGTATATCCTAGAGTAGACACTGGCATATTTGAATTATACATTATGTTATCTAAATATATACTTGTTTAATAGTATCAATTGATCGCGTGCTATAACATATTCTGAGTACCCTTGTTAAACTTGGTTGATATCGATAGCTGAACCCCTTCATGTAACTTCACTCTCATTTCATTTGATCTCGTTTGTCTCATCAAATATTTAAGTTTAACTTGAGTGGAGGATTGAAATGTGCGAGGAAGTTGAAACTGCATAGACTTTTAAGCGAAACTTCAATTTAAGTAATGCAAACAAAAATGCTTATTTTATTTTTATTATTTGTTTTTTTTTTATTTGTTTATTTTAATTGTTTGTTTAGGTTATTATTCATCATCATTATCATCACAGCCCATAAATGTCCCACTGTTGAGCTCGGGCTTCCTCCGTAATAGGAGAGAAATTAACCTACTATACCGCGCTGGTCAGACGTGTTGGATAGGGTTTTGTTTCGAGTTTTCTTTCTCTCGCATAGATGTTACATGCGTTTTATATTCCTTAGTCGTCTCATACGATCACTCACGGGTAAGATATGGGGTAGTGAATAGTATTCTTACTCGGTCATCACACGGATGTTGTGTTATTATTATTTCTTCCTTTTTAAATTTTTTTTTTAGAAACTTTGAGAGATGTAGTGATTTTAATTTGTGACGATATTTTGACAGGGACTTAGGATTAAAACGTTGCTTGAATTTACTTGCTCAATGTAATTCAGCCTGTTGACGTCCACTATATGACTTAGAGCATCCCACAAATGGAGGGTTAATGCCATAAACGCCACGTTGGACAAGTTGTTTGGCGATCGTAGTTGGTATTATAATTGCTTACTTAGTCAGTTTTTATGACTTTCACGAGCCATTAAGATGTATAGTAATATAACATTCCTAGCCCATCACCACAAAGTGGAACTTCGTACCCATCCATCAATAAAGGAGTAGTTCATAGTAAAATTTATGCTTTGCATCAGTATATATCAATATTATTATATAACAAAACTTTCATAGTAAAAGGTTTTATAATGGGGTATTTAAAGATATTCTAAGGATAAAAGGTCAATAAGGGTCAAACCATCACTGATCTTTCCTACCCACGATTATAACCCTTTTTTTAGTTTAAGAGAAAAATGGTATCCCATTTTTGCTAATTTATATTATTCACAGATTTATGTTCCAATAATCGAAATAGTTTTATTCTCACTTGTTTAAACAAATTGGTTATTAATGAAATCATAATTATTTGATTTTATCGGCTAAAACCCGATGTGGAGCCGGCGTAGCTACTGGATTTGTTTTCGTCCTTTCTTCTAATGCTGTTAAGGGGAGCGATGGCTGTAACAGTTAGGTCGCAACTGGATTCTACCTGGTGGATTTAGAATAAAACTACTGTTACGCAGACATGTTTGTTCTTACTTTTTAATATTCCAACGTTTCGAATACTTTACTGGCTAGCTGGCTGGCTGTTTGGTAGCGGCTACGAATACTACCAACTCTTACTTTACTCGTGAATGTCGTAAGAGACGACTAAGAGCCTTATAACGACCTAGGCCAACTCCATCTGATGCCGTTGGGTCAACAATTACATTCCCAAGGAGGGATGAAGTCTGGAAGGCGGCCGGTCATAAAATTATTGCCAATAACTTTACAATATGTACTATGAAAGAAGAGTAGGTACATATTGTATCAACCCCAAGTAATTAGGATAAGAATAGCAGAATGATGATTATGTTTCGATTACTTTACAGCGTACATGGTCATGGGAGGACTAAGGTGTCCAAGTATGTGACTAATGTGGGGGGTTATGGTCCAGTTATAAACTTTTATCCCACTGTTGGGCTTGAATCTCCTCCGTAATGGGAGGGCAATTGACCATTGATAGTATACATAAACCACGCTGGTCAGACGTATTAGTATAGGGTCTTGTTTCTAGTTTTCTTCCCTTCCATAAACGTTTTATGCATTTTATATCCCTTAGTCATCTCTTACGATCAAACACAGGCAAAATAGGGGATGGTGAATTGTATTCTTACTCCGTCACCACACGGATATTTTATTTTTTATTATAATAAAAATATAGTTTAGAAAAAAATATTTCAATAATTTTAAACATATAATCTCTATCATAAGTTTGTAAATAACTCAGACAATTTTAGAGATATTAAATTTGAATAACAAATATATATTTTGAACAACAATTCCAGACGTTTATGAGTATTGTTCTTAAACTTTACAGTTCAAAGACAAGTTGGGGTTAAAAAAATCAGAATAATATTAAAGCTGTCCAAAAACAAAAAAAAAGCAATCATGAAGACTGCTGACAGAAGTGAAAACTTAAACCTTTAAAAATAATGAATATTTTAAATGAAAATAGAACAAGTATGTATTTCAGCTAATTTGACGACGCTCACACTGTTTACTTCGCCGCATATCAAGAATACCACGCGCATGTGCTTGGGATCTACCGACTCACTCTCTTTTTCTCTCCCACTGTCTACCTTTGTGTTCTTTGCTTTCTCTCTCCCTCTTGCGTTGAAATATTAGACGCTACTCGTTCCTAACGCTCGCGCTAGCCTGTAACAGGTATACTATGCGCATGCGTTCGAGTGCCATTGCGTTAAACGTTTAACGCAACCTTGTTGGAAATCGCATTGGAATTTTCACTTAAAAAAAATATTCAAGATTACTGAAATTTTTAGCATTTAATATGCTTAATTATTTATAAATACCCGATACGAAACGAAAAATGATGTCACAAGCGGGGTTCGAACCCGCACCTATTGGGAATCCGGCCCAACCGTGCTGCCACTTACACCATCGTGAACTATTTTAGGACATGCAAATTTCGAATCATATTATATCTTACGTCTTCAAGGTGACGTATGCCATCTATCGGACAATGTTTACACATTGTATAGACTTAATACTTCAAACTTTACAGTTAGAATTGTATTAAACGATGACACAACCTTGTTATTCAAATTACTGAAATTTTTAGCATTTAATATGCTTAATTATTTATAAATACCCGATACGAAACGAAAAATGATGTCACAAGCGGGGTTCGAACCCGCACCTATTGGGAATCCGGCCCAACCGTGCTGCCACTTACACCATCGTGAACTATTTTAGGACATGCAAATTTCGAATCATATTATATCTTACGTCTTCAAGGTGACGTATGCCATCTATCGGACAATGTTTACACATTGTATAGACTTAATACTTCAAACTTTACAGTTAGAATTGTATTAAACGATGACACAACCTTGTTATTCAAATTACTGAAATTTTTAGCATTTAATATGCTTAATTATTTATAAATACCCGATACGAAACGAAAAATGATGTCACAAGCGGGGTTCGAACCCGCACCTATTGGGAATCCGGCCCAACCGTGCTGCCACTTACACCATCGTGAACTATTTTAGGACATGCAAATTTCGAATCATATTATATCTTACGTCTTCAAGGTGACGTATGCCATCTATCGGACAATGTTTACACATTGTATAGACTTAATACTTCAAACTTTACAGTTAGAATTGTATTAAACGATGACACAACCTTGTTATTCAAATTACTGAAATTTTTAGCATTTAATATGCTTAATTATTTATAAATACCTCTCTATTACTACTATTCTAACTGTAAAGTTTGAAGTATTAAGTCTATACAATGTGTAAACATTGTCCGATAGATGGCATACGTCACCTTGAAGACGTAAGATATAATATGATTCGAAATTTGCATGTCCTAAAATAGTTCACGATGGTGTAAGTGGCAGCACGGTTGGGCCGGATTCCCAATAGGTGCGGGTTGGAACCCCGCTTGTGACATCATTTTTCGTTTCGTATCGGGTATTTATAAATAATTAAGCATATTAAATGCTAAAAATTTCAGTAATTTGAATAACAAGGTTGTGTCATCGTTTAATACAATTCTAACTGTAAAGTTTGAAGTATTAAGTCTATACAATGTGTAAACATTGTCCGATAGATGGCATACGTCACCTTGAAGACGTAAGATATAATATGATTCGAAATTTGCATGTCCTAAAATAGTTCACGATGGTGTAAGTGGCAGCATGGTTGGGCCGGATTCCCAATAGGTGCGGGTTCGAACCCCGCTTGTGACATCATTTTTCGTTTCGTATCGGGTATTTATAAATAATTAAGCATATTAAATGCTAAAAATTTCAGTAATTTGAATAACAAGGTTGTGTCATCGTTTAATACAATTCTAACTGTAAAGTTTGAAGTATTAAGTCTATACAATGTGTAAACATTGTCCGATAGATGGCATACGTCACCTTGAAGACGTAAGATATAATATGATTCGAAATTTGCATGTCCTAAAATAGTTCACGATGGTGTAAGTGGCAGCACGGTTGGGCCGGATTCCCAATAGGTGCGGGTTCGAACCCCGCTTGTGACATCATTTTTCGTTTCGTATCGGGTATTTATAAATAATTAAGCATATTAAATGCTAAAAATTTCAGTAATTTGAATAACAAGGTTGTGTCATCGTTTAATACAATTCTAACTGTAAAGTTTGAAGTATTAAGTCTATACAATGTGTAAACATTGTCCGATAGATGGCATACGTCACCTTGAAGACGTAAGATATAATATGATTCGAAATTTGCATGTCCTAAAATAGTTCACGATGGTGTAAGTGGCAGCACGGTTGGGCCGGATTCCCAATAGGTGCGGGTTCGAACCCCGCTTGTGACATCATTTTTCGTTTCGTATCGGGTATTTATAAATAATTAAGCATATTAAATGCTAAAAATTTCAGTAATTTGAATAACAAGGTTGTGTCATCGTTTAATACAATTCTAACTGTAAAGTTTGAAGTATTAAGTCTATACAATGTGTAAACATTGTCCGATAGATGGCATACGTCACCTTGAAGACGTAAGATATAATATGATTCGAAATTTGCATGTCCTAAAATAGTTCACGATGGTGTAAGTGGCAGCACGGTTGGGCCGGATTCCCAATAGGTGCGGGTTCGAACCCCGCTTGTGACATCATTTTTCGTTTCGTATCGGGTATTTATAAATAATTAAGCATATTAAATGCTAAAAATTTCAGTAATTTGAATAACAAGGTTGTGTCATCGTTTAATACAATTCTAACTGTAAAGTTTGAAGTATTAAGTCTATACAATGTGTAAACATTGTCCGATAGATGGCATACGTCACCTTGAAGACGTAAGATATAATATGATTCGAAATTTGCATGTCCTAAAATAGTTCACGATGGTGTAAGTGGCAGCACGGTTGGGCCGGATTCCCAATAGGTGCGGGTTCGAACCCCGCTTGTGACATCATTTTTCGTTTCGTATCGGGTATTTATAAATATTCAAGAGTTATGTTATTTAATGACTATATTAGCATACAAGGTTCAATTATGAACTCTTTGGACCGTCTTACATTTCAAAATGAAGGGTTAAATAATGTCTTTAAATTCATTTGCATAAAATTAGTATAATTCTGACGTACTTATCAAATATATTTCTGTTGATAAAAACAATATTTTCTCTTATTTAAGGAAATTAAATGGAATGTATTCGTGCTTAAAATAACATATTTATTTAAACGAATGTTATATATTGTTTGGATAATGATCTATTTTCGGTTACCGAGTTTACGAATGTTACATACAATATGGAATTTCAATTCAACACTGTTTTATATTCCTTCAAATTCAATACCAAAAATAGAGAGTAATTTTAAAGATACGATTATAAAACAACAAGCTTTTTAACCGATATTTTTCATCAATTTATAAAGGTTTAAATGTAGATTATTAATTATTTTTACATAAACGAAATATGTTATGATTATAGCTCCATATGTGAGATTTTTTGCGTGTTTACATTAATTATTGTGAAAGGATCATTGACAAACTTCAACAGTTCATACATCATTCTCCTGTTCTTATCCCAATTACTTGGGGTCTACACAATATGTATTCTGCTTCCATCGTACATATTGCCAAAAGTTATTGGCAATAGTTTTATGACCAGCCGGCTGCCTGACGTCAACCCTCCTTGAGAATGTAATTGTTGTCCAAACGACTTCAGGTGAAGTTGGCCCAGGTCAATATAAAGCTCTTAGTGGTCTTTTAACGACATCCACGAGCAGAGTAAGGGTTGGTAGTATTCTTAGCCGCTATCACACAGGAAACAAACTTCATCAATTATTTTAAGCTTTATTATAGTATTAGGAGTCAAATTAATATTAACGAAAAGCGGGTAGCGCAGCCTATAAAAAGCGCAGTTACGGAGACTAGAGACGGCATTACACATCGAGCTCTCTAGCGTGCGGGAGCTCTGCTTATTCGTGTACCGATTACCGTTTTATATTTATATCGTTGAAGTGTTAGAATTAGTTTAAGGAGTGCTTATAATTTGCTTATTGGTTGGTTTTATGGAAAATGAAAGTAATTGCGATAAATAATATTTCAGTATTACACATTAGGAACCATTTAGTTGTTTCCTCTTTATATTAAAAATCCTTCGTCTGCTAATAATAGATATTAACAGATTTTTTTACTAGTAACCAAATTCGTCAGGTATTTTTTTTTCAAAAGGCAGATTGCTATCTTTCAACTATCGACTATAAATTATAAGAATATCAATATTTTAAGAATAAAATGTAATGTTAATATTAGATAATGTTTGAAGTAGATAAGAGGTGAAGTTCTTCCATAACAACTTTCATAGACGTTCATAGTGTCTAGCATCACCGTACTAATATGCTGTTTGATATTTTCTTTACCCACATACATGATACTTTGTAATCTCAATATTTCCTACTAATATTTTATCTAAATGTATAAATTTGTAAAGATGTTAAATGTTTCGTTGTTTGTTACTCGATCACGCGTTAACCAAATAACTTATTTTGATGAAAATTGCCACATAGACAGACCAATTCCTGGATTAACACATAGAATACTTTTATCGCGGTGATATGTTTTCTTGGGATAATAGTTCAACTTTGAGAAAGTCACTCTTAACGTGGGCTTCTGCAGCTGGGCAAATGCTAGTATATCTATATCTATACATATACATATAATAAAAATATAACGAATCGCTGTCTGTATATGGAAGATATATGAGAAAAAATATTACTGGGACCTTTATCAACACAAATAGAACCCAAAACATTGTTTGTTTTTTTATTGTTAAAATTTTTGTCTGTTTATCTGTTTGTCTGTGCGTTTGTGCACGCTAATCTCAGAAACGGCTTATCCGATTTAGACGCGGTTTTCACTAATATATTGTGGTATACTTCACTTAACTTCTAGGCTTTCTATTTCATGTAAATTGGTTTATAAATAAAAAAGTTATGTCAATTTAAAAAATGCTCGGAGAAAAAAATCTTTATCGATTATCTTTTTAAATTCTTTTTAAGATCTTTTTAAATTACGTACAAATATTCTTCAGTAAAAATAAATGTACACGTGTTTCAGCATTTGTCAATGTTCAATCTCTGGGGGTGTAAATTAGGCCTGCGAAGCGGGTTGGACGACTCATTAGCGCCAAGACGATATTATTGAAGCTGGCAGCTTGAAATTTTGACAGTGGTTTCTTTCTATGACGTAGAGATTTACTAAGAAAGGATTTTACGAAATTACTCCCCTAAACGGGTGGAACAGAGTGGCAAAGTGAAGGGGAGAAAATTTCTTTATCGATTCTTTTCAAATTACGTACTTCTTTTCAAATTAAAATATTTATTCTTCGGTAAAAATAAATAAACACGTGTTTCTCTCTCCCAAGAACCACGCACCAGTGCCGTCGTGGTGACCAGTTCCGGCGTGAGAGCTCACACGATACACATAGTAGACGGCAATAGGTTCTTGCCTAAGGGTTTAAGATACAGGTTAAGTTTAGCTTCATGTTCACACTATAACCCAAATAATAAATCATATCTAACGAGGTCGCAACTCTGTTGGTGAAACAAAACAGTCAAATAAAGGGTGGCGATAATTATATTTTTATCCCATGGTCATACTGTAAATAGTATATTAAAGGCAATATAATTTGTAGAATGAATAGAACTTTGAACAACCTTTTCCTTTAGTGACCGGCTATGGTATATAGACACACCACGCCCAATCCGTCCAAGGTGACGCGTGACCCCATAGCGCGCCGTACACGTACATCTACGCGGGCGGGCCACCGAAACCGGGTATCATCTCGAGTCGAAGCCCTCATGCAATGAACTCTCAATACAGGTACTCACGCTTGCGCCGCCCAAAGCACCGACGGTAGAGCGTGTCACCATAGAGTATTAATTAATTCTATTAGAATCCTAATTCCGTTAGACAACTAACTCGCAAAAGGTGGCGACCCCATCCCAGTTTCTGACGCTGTTGATCATCGTCCTAACGACAAACCTTCAACACCTTGCATTGCTTTTTCTATTTAACTCTGTCAGAGATGACTTCTGCGTGGACGAAGACGCGGGCGAAAGCTACTTATAAATATATAATACTATGAAATATAAAAATGATGATGGTTTAATTAAAATACTTTAAAATTATAATAATAATATTGAATTTGGACATTTTCGACAAACATATTAACAGTCGTATTCTACGCTGTGTGGTAGCGGCAACGAATACTTTTTATTTATTTTTTTTTTTTTTTGTTCACGCTGTGGAAATGCATTTGCGCACTAGCCCTCGCCGGTGACAGACGTGGTGTGTGGGACTCGCCAGTCAGCTGGTTCGACCGAAATACCCACTAAAACCACAGCGGTCCCTTCCGCGCTTTTACGGGATGCCAGAGAGATCGTCTATTGACATTCTATCCCCGACACCCCAACGCTAGGCCATCTGGCCACGTCCAGTCGACAGTCAAGGCGGCGGGAGGAGATGCGCGTAACGGCGCCTCCGCCTTCCTGGCCGCCGCCTACGGAGCGAGTCTGCAGAAGCAAATGCCTCACGCATCCGCTCCGCGGCCTGCTTCGAAGAGATGACCTCCTCACAGAAGGAGGCCATCGACGACCAGCACCTGTCGCTGTCAAGCATCTTAGATATGATGGTCAACAACGACAGGTCTATTCCTATCACCGCCGACAGGTCGTGGCGCTGAGGCCCCCAGGCGGGACATACCTCTAGGGTGTGACGCGCATCATCAGTTAGCGCGCCACACTCATGGCATCCAGGGGCCTCTTCCCGTCCGATTCTGTGCAGGTACTTACCGAAGACCCCGTGTCCGGTAAGTACCTGCGTCATCCTGAAGGACAATATGCCGTGCCTTCTCTTCATCCAGCGGTGGAGGTGGGGCGCAATTGCCTCAACGGTCCCCCGCCCTGCTGCAGGGGACTCTAATTCCTCCCTCCACCGCCGTATAATTGCCGCTTGAGCCGCTTCTCTTGCCCTAATCAATTCCCCCACGGTAATATGCTCGCCGCTTTCCCGCGCCGCAGCGCAAAATCGGTAGACCTCCGCCTGTGCCCTAGCCTGGAGCAGCCAGGGTGGATCACCTGCCAGCAATGTGGCTGCGGTCCAGGATACCGTTCGGTAGCCCCTTATAGTCCTCACCGCCATGGTTCTTTGTGCTTTACGCAGCAAAGCCTTATTAGGGGCGGTGAGAGACTCCGACCAAATTGGGGCACCGTACAATGCCATGGACCGCAAAATACCCGCATATAGACGCCGGCAGGACGATCCGGGACCACCAGTATTTGGCAGAAGCCTACCCAGCGCCACGGCTGCTCCGACGAGCCTGGGGACTAAATGGGCAAAGTGCGGCCCGAAGCTCCATTTACTATCTAGGTGCAGACCCAGGTACTTCATCCGGGTCTGCACCGGCACGGCAACTCCAGACACCCTGATCTGTGCTCCTCGGGGGAGACCTTGGCACCGGCCATAGAATAGGAGGGCCTCCGTCTTCTCGAGAGAGACTCTGAGACCCAACTTGCCTATCCGGTCCACGACGAGCGCTACACCAATCTCTGCCAGTCGGGCGGCCTCCCGGAAGTCAGCCCTCTCCACCGTGATGAGAGTGTCATCTGCATAACAAATAACTCCCATCCCGGGAAGGAGCTGGCCCCGTAAAAGCCAGTCGAACCCAACGTTCCACAGGGTCGGACCGAGGACCGAGCCCTGTGGAACGCCGCATTCCACCCTGTGGTAACGTACGCGTCCGTCGTCCCCCTCCCAGAGCACGTGCCTTCCCTCGAGGTATGCCTCCAACAGCCTCCGGAGGTACAGAGGCACTCCATGATATCGGAGTGCCTCCTTCAATGTCTCGTGTGGGAGACTATTGAAGGCATTCTTAATGTCGAGCGAGACTGCCAGTAATACTCCTTTCCTGGCCACCGCCTCAGTAGCCAGGGTCTTTAGGGCGGCCAGTGCGCCAATTGTTGACCGGCCGCATCTGAATCCGTACTGTTTATCTGACAGTCCCGACCCAACAACCTCGAGATGCTGGACGAGACGATCCGCGAGCACCTTCTCAAGCTATTTCGCCGTCTCGTCCAGCAGCACCAGGGGCCTGTACGCAGAGGGTGAGTCGACCGGGCGACCCTCCTTCTGCAGCAAACAGAGTCTGCCACTCTTCCATTCCTCCGGGAACTGCCCGGAACTCAGACATTCATTGAGCAGCTCCCGGAGCTTCTCCTTCCAGTATTCTGCGGCGATGCCGAGCACGAGACCCGGGACACCATCCGGGCCAGGCGCCTTCCTTTTCCCACGAAGTCGGGAGAGGGCCACTTCTAATTCATCGGCAGTGATAAGGGGGATAGGTGTCTCCGCCTCCACTGCCGACCGAGGAGCCATTCTGGGGGGAACGTGTCCCACAGAACGCGGGAACAGTTCCTCCATTAGCCTCGACATGAGATTCGAGTCCAGTGTCTCGATGATGGGGGCGCCGCAGCCACGGAGTTTATTTCGTGCTCTCTGATATGGGCACCCCCATGGATCCCTGTCGAGGCCCACAAGAAGCTCCTCGCGGGCCCTCTCCTTCGCCTGGCTGATGGCCAGCTGCAGAGTTTTCTTTCTTCTCTTATATTCCATCCGCAGCTGACCCTCAAGGACATCATCCCGGTCGCCTTGCTGTCGGCAACGGACGTAGACGCGACGCGATCGGTTACAGGCCACCCGAAGAGCAGAAATTTCTGGCGACCACCAATAAACTTGACGTCGCGGCGGCCTCCGATGGGCCCTCGGCATCGCCGCATCGCATACCTCTTGCAGTGCGGTCCTTAGTTGGCCCACAAGCCCATTTACTCCTGTGGTGTGCTATCCCGCTGAACCCCAGCGTTGCACTATGGCGGACTCCCGAGCCATTTCTAGATCAAATTGACCAATGGCCCATTAGGGGAGCCCACCTCTTCTTCCACGCCGGGGCCGTAGTGGTCCCGGGGAGGCGGAGACCTCGAACCGTATATAACGGTGATCTGAGAGGGTCTCCACCTCTTCCTCAACTCTCCAACCACTCACCTCGCGAGCGACACCAGGGGTGGCGAAAGAAAGATCCACCACGGACCCTCCGTTGTGTCGCACGCAAGTGTGGGCTGTCCCTCTATTGAGGAGGGACAGGTCGGAGAGATTGGACCACTCTTCAACAGCCCTTCCCTTCGCGTTCGTGGCCGGGTTCCCCCAAGCGCGAGACTTCGCGTTGAAATCACCGAGGACTACAATTCTCCTCGGTGATTGGCGACGGGCCGCGGCACCGATGGAGTCCAAGAAAAGTTCAAACTCCGCTAGGCCGCGGTTGGGAGAAAAATAGAGACCAATAACGACGAAGTCCCGCCACCCCGCCACAAGGAAACCATTACTCCTCTCAAGAATGGAGAGGGGAGGGCCGATACTCCCTCTAGTCAGGACAGCAACATCATTATTCAGATCCCCCACCCAATTGGGTGAGGGAGGAACACAATATGGCTCGCAGGCCACCATCAGGTCTGTTTCCCACTCCGCCATGGACTGCAGTAACAGGTCCTGAGCCCCGGCGCAGCGGTTCAGATTCGCCTGAAGGAAGCGGATTTTGTCACCCATCAAGGGGACATTTCAGACACCTCCTGGGCCTGGCGGCTCGTACTTCTTCGTACGGGTAGTAACTGGAAATGCCCAGACTGCAAAAAGAAGATCCCTAAGGGTGATAATAGCGGTACTCCGGTCAAATGTTTGAGTGATGAGCTTATTGAAACGGAGATTCCGTTGATTGAGGCAACAGCGAGCGTGGATACATACACCGCTACTGATATATCATCCACTCTGGGTGATGAAATTAGAGTGTTTAGATCAGAGCTGCGGGCGGTTAGGGATGAGTTACGGGCGTTTCGTAGTGAAATGGCAGAACTTCACACCTCATTTAGCGACTGTAATCGACGTATCGATGGTTTGGAGACTAGACTTGAGGCCCTGGAGACCAAACAGGTAGCTGACGCACCAAATAATACATTGGTTAACCAGCTGCAACATACGATAGCACAGTTACAGCTCGAGCTCAACGATAGGGACCAGGAGGCACTCGGTACTGACTTGGAAATCTCTAATCTGCCGGAAATACCAGGAGAAAATGTACTTCATACAGTTGGTTTGGTCGCGTCAAAGTTAGGCATAACCCTCGAGGAGCGTGATATAGTGTTCGTCCAACGCGTGGGTCTTCGCGTGGATCAAGATCCGGCGGTTGTAGCGAGTGTGACGCGAGCACGTCGTATTGTAGTGCGGCTTGCGCGGCGCACATTGCGAGATGCCCTGCTGCAGAGTGCGCGCGTGCGTCGCGGCGCCAGCACTGCAGATCTAGGCCTGCCCGCTCCGTCGCGTCGCTTTTATATCAACGAGAGGCTTACGAGATCAAATAGACAATTGTTTTATCGGGTGCGTGAGATTGCCGCACGACTAGGATGGAGATATACCTGGACAAAGTTCGGACGTATCCTGACAAAACAAAGTGAGGGGAAACAGACCCATTGTATTCGAGCGGAGGATGATCTTGTTCGTGTTTTTGGTAGTGACATTGCTAGTAATAAGAACAAATAACTCATTATGTTTTCCTTTGAATAATACATGCTTGGCTATATACTATGTTTTTAACATTGAAACTATTCTTGTATGGGCTATTAGATATAGATATGTTATGTTCATGTACTTATTAAGGCACGTTGTATTTTTTTTTGATGCAGTTTTAGTTGATGTTTTGATCACTACAAGACTCCTATACTATTTTATTGTCAAAGTTTGTATATTAATAATTTTACACATATTTTTTGAGTATATATATTATATTGGGTTGGTTTATGTGAATTATATTGTTTCCTATATACATTATTATTATGGTATCAATAAAATTAATATAACTAAATTACATATATTCCTAAACAATGATTGTATTGTAGAAATAATCACTCGAATCAATATGTATAGTTCTACAAGACGCTTATACTATTTTATTGTCATAGTTTTTATATTAATAATTTTACACATATTTTTTGAGTATATATATTATATTGGGTTGGTTTATGTGAATTATATTGTTTCCTATATACATTATTATTATGGTATCAATAAAATTAATATAACTAAATTACATATATTCCTAAACAATGATTGTATTGTAGAAATAATCACTCGAATCAATATGTATAGTTCTACAAGACGCTTATACTATTTTATTGTCATAGTTTTTATATTAATAATTTTACACATATTTTTTGAGTATATATATTATATTGGGTTGGTTTATGTGAATTATATTGTTTCCTATATACATTATTATTATGGTATCAATAAAATTAATATAACTAAATTACATATATTCCTAAACAATGATTGTATTGTAGAAATAATCACTCGAATCAATATGTATAGTTCTACAAGACGCTTATACTATTTTATTGTCATAGTTTTTATATTAATAATTTTACACATATTTTTTGAGTATATATATTATATTGGGTTGGTTTATGTGAATTATATTGTTTCCTATATACATTATTATTATGGTATCAATAAAATTAATATAACTAAATTACATATATTCCTAAACAATGATTGTATTGTAGAAATAATCACTCGAATCAATATGTATAGTTCTACAAGACGCTTATACTATTTTATTGTCATAGTTTTTATATTAATAATTTTACACATATTTTTTGAGTATAATATATATTATTTTGGATTGGTTTATATGATTTATATTGTTTTTTATGTATATGACTATTATAGTATTAATAAAATTAATATAATGAAATTGCATATATTGGGGATATCAATCAATGATTGTATTCCAATAGTAATCACTCGAATCAATGTAATTTATAGTTATTATTCCTTACAATGCATAAAACAAAATATTTAAAAGTTGGTTTATTTAATGCGGGATCACTCTGTACACGACATGATGAGTTTATTGTAGCCATGGAGAACCTCGATGTTGATATTATGGCGATAAACGAGACGTGGCTCCGAGAGGGCGAGGAGGGTCGTGCGCCGTCGCTAGCCAACTATCGACTGCGTCACATACCGCGACCCCCTGGAGTACGCGGAGGCCGTGGTGGGGGCGTAGGCTTTTACGTGCGTCGGGGTCTCCGCGTGCACACTGTACAACATCCACATGCACCGCTCGTCGAACAAATGTGGCTCCGGCTCAGCGTTAACGCCTGCTCAGTAATTATTGGTACAGCCTACAGGCCTCCATGGTTCGATGTAAGCACTTTTATTGATGCAATTACGGACTCTCTCACTTCCTTTCCTAATGTCGACAATATTATTATACTTGGCGATTTTAATATCAACATTCTCGATCAATCCGACAACAAAACTAAACTGCTTCAACACTTTCTCGATTACTCTGGTTTGAAACAAATTATCGATGAACCAACCCACTTTACGGACCACAGTGAGACACTACTAGATGTTGTCTGCACTGATGTAAATGTAGGTGCCGTAAATGTTTCATATATCCCTGAGCTAAGTCATCATTCAATGATATCTGTAAAGTTTAACTTTAAAATTGTAAAACCTATACCACACTGGATTACTTACCGACCTTTAAAAGACATTTTAATGGACATCTATAACAAGGATCTAAATAACGTTAACTGGGATGGCATTGAAGAATTGGACAATGTGGATACTATGGTAGATCTTTTTAATATTTACATTTTAACTCTGTTTGATCTCCATGCACCTTACAAAAAAGTTTTAATTAAAAATAAGTCTCATCCTTGGATTACTGATACAATTAAGTTGATGATGGGTCTCCGAGACACTGCCCACGCTAGTTTTAAATCGAGTAAATGCGAACGTCTTCATAACTCATACAAAGAGCTTAAGTACCTCGTCCGTGCTGCAATTGATTGCGAAAAGCAGGCTTACTTTAATACATACATAAATAAAAATATCGACCAACCGAAACGACTGTGGAAGGAATTAAAATCTATTGTCTCCATAAGAAAGAAGTCTGAACACGAACTTCCATGTTTCTGTAATGACCCCGAAACACTTAATGAATATTTTCTGGACATACCTGGCAAGGATACTGTAACAATATCAGAATTAACTTATTTTGAGTTTAATCGTTTCAGCACTAATAAATTTCAGCTTAAAACAGTAACTGAGATAGACGTATCAAACATTCTCTCTAGTCTAAAATCGAATGCCTTGGGTGCTGACTATATCTCATTGAACATGTTGATGATGACCCTTCCTGATTCTCTTCGAGCAATTACGGCCATCATTAATAGGTCACTCTTGTCTTCCACGTTTCCTGCTCAGTGGAGAATGGCAATAGTCCAACCTATTCCCAAAATTTCACATCCGACCAGTACAAAGGATATACGTCCTATTAGTTTGCTGCCTTGCCTCTCCAAAGTCCTAGAAAAGATCGTCTGCAATCAGTTTAGGGCATATCTCGAACGGTATAAAATTTTACCTCTAACACAATCTGGTTTTCGCCAAAAGCACAGTACGACTACTGCACTTCTTGATGTAGTTAGTAATGTATTAGAAGACAGAGATCGAGGTATGGCAACACTGCTTGTGCTGCTTGATTACTCGCGTGCTTTCGACAGCATCAATATTTCACTCCTTCTCTCAAAGCTCTCATTCTATGGATGCAGTTCCGAGGCCATCAAATGGTTCCACAGCTATTTGTCTAATCGATCACAATGTGTACAGATTAAGGGTAGGGATGGTAATAATGTGACGTCTCTTCCTAGATTAATTAATAGAGGTGTTCCTCAGGGCTCCGTCCTTGGACCGCTCCTCTTTATCTTGTATACATGTGATATTACTGACTGCTTGGTACACTCGAAATTTCACCTCTATGCTGATGATCTGCAAATATATCTCTCTTTTCATCCACAAAATATAGGAGAGGCTGTAGCCAAAATAAACGAGGATCTTGAGAGGATTTCAGAATGGTCAGAAAGAAATTGTTTGCTGTTGAACCCTGATAAATGTAAGTTTATTACTGCGGGTAGCAGAAACATGTTGAAAACATATCAAAGTATAGATATTAAGATCTATGGTCGTTCAATTGCACAAGTGCTAGAGGCACGTAATTTGGGGGTCATCTTTGATGGACAGCTGCGGTTTGAATCGCACGTAATTGAGGCGGTACGAAACTGCTTTTATCGACTCAAGCTGCTATATCAAATTCGTCATTATTTGAGTGTGGATATGCGTATCATGTTATGCGAGACGCTTATCCTTTCGAAACTCAATTATGCCGATGCTGTGTATGGTACTTGTATATTCGGCAAAACCGAGAAATTAATACAAAGAGTGCAAAACGCCTGTGCGCGATTTTGCTACCATATTCCTCCACGTTCTCACGTTACCCCATTTTTGAACAAAGGTAATCTGATGAAAATGTCTGCTCGCAGAAAACTTCACTTGGCTACCCTTCTGTTCGATGTAATTATTTCAAAACAACCCGAGTATTTGTATCATAAGTTGTCGTGGTCGAAAGATTACAATAAAAAAAACACCAGGGCGTCAACTTATATGTTATTGACACCGAGGCATAGAACGATGGCATTTCGCGGGAGTTTTAAATTTGCTGCAACCCGTTGCTGGAATGATTTACCACCTCCATTCCGAAGAATAAAATCAATTCTAAGATTCAAACAGAAATTCAAGGATTACTTGCTTGAATTACAAAAAGAATCGTTTTAAGCTTACTAAGCATACATTCCGATGTAATTGTAATTGTGTTTAATATATCTGTGTGTGTGTGTGTTTGTGTATATATATGTGTATGTATGTGTGTGTGTATGTATGTATATGTATGTATGTATGTATATGTGTGTGTATGTATATATATGTATATGTGTATATGCATGTATGTGTATATTTTTTGCATAATTATGTGATGTACTCGGGAACTGGTGCGTCGTATCGTCTATAAATCATATTACTATTTATGAGAGATTTACAAATGCATATATTTGTTAGTGTCTCTTATTGTTGTAATATCTGTCGTGTGGGTATGTATGTACCTATATATATGTGTACGTATCTATGTGTATATGTATGTGTATGTATATTTAAGAATTAATTTGCTTATTTATTATTCATAACATCTTACATTTATTCGTAGGATCATCTGATATTTATTATAATATGTATAAAGTGTGCCGTGGCGGCCCGTGCTCAACAAACTGGTTGTGCCTGAAAACCAGCGCTGTAGCACCTTCGGTCTGCAGCTTATGCTGAGGTAGAACCTTTTTGGTCTACTACAGTGTGGTGAAATATGTTTCTGTTATCCTTTCTATTTTTTTGTTTTTTCCTTAATATTATTTTTGTTAGTGTTTTTGTAATTGTTAATAACCATGCTGTAGAACCCAAATAAATCATTTTCTTTCTTTCTTTCTTTCTTTCTTACTTGGCACAGCGACTCGAGGTGCCACCGTACCTTTTGTTTTAGGGCCTACGCATAGTCTCCCTCCCATTTTATATTCCGAGGGGCGACCAGCATCAGCGCAGACTGCACAGCGATGTGTTGCTACGCATTCAGCTGCCTTGTGCCCAAGGCTACCACACCGGAAACAAAGTGCGGAACGGTCGACTGAGGATGGGCACAGCGAGGTTGTATGCCCCAGTTCCAGGTACCGGAAGCACCTCAGTGGAAGGCTTTCTAGCACCTGGACGCTTGCCGAACTCCAGCCGACAAGGAGTCTCCCTGCGTCTGCAAGCGTCTTAGCGGCGGTGACGGGGCACCGCACCCTTACCATACCCATGCCGCGGGGTCCACGCTGGACTTGCCCAACTTGGACGTCCGTGACATCGCATCCGCACGTGCGGGCCACTGCTGCCTGCACTTTTTCACAAGTGACAGAGTCATCCATTCCGGTCAACCGAATGTCAACTCGTTTGACCGGACGAACGACATCCGCCAGTCCAGCTAACACTGTCCGTAGTCCAGCAGCCAGTCGGTCAGCGGTTTCCGGCGTTTGGGACTTAGGCAACTGTAACACCCTAGCCCCAGTCACGGAACGCCTAATTTTTAGACCCTCCTCGATACCCAGTTCCCTGAGGTTCACTCCCTGTTCGGCGCGAAGCATGGCATCGGCATATGTCACTCCCTTCTGTTCGGCCTCCGGCTGCAATTTCAAAATTACAGCTGCAGAGCGTGGGGCAACAAGCGCCGACTTTAACTTCTTCTGCGCCAAAGCTGCTGGAGCAGGGACCACAGAAGGCACAACAGCCGCGGTGGATGGCGCAGGAGGCGTAGACTTCTTCTTCCCCTTCTTCACGACCGTAACCCAGCTATCTGCAGGCGCATCCTGGGCCGCTGGAGCAACAGCCGAAGTGCCGGGGACAGGGTGCATAGAGAGCACCGGTGCGGAGGCCTCAACGGCAAACGTAGAGGAGGTGGTAGTAGGTTTCGCCACCTTTTTTCTGTCTGCTGCTAGGGGCGGACGAATCACCTTCTCGGGTAGGAGGCGGTCTTCTATGCCCGCGAGTCGAGCGTCTAGCATTGCCCCGACAGATCGTGTGATGCAAGACTTTAGTTCCTCCATTGCGTCAATACCTATGGCAGACGACGAGGCGGAGGCTCTCATTTCTTGAAACTCCCGGCGGTGCGCCTTGAGTTCCAGTCGGAGAGACTCGTTCTCTTTTCGAAGGCGGCCGACATCTAGACGGAGTTTACGGACTTCCTCCGTCTCCTCTTTCATGCACAGGACTTCTACGATCTCCTGCAGATCTGCCGCTGAATCCTTCAATTTTTTGACATACCCTCCTTGGAGGTGGCCCGACTTTCGGGCCACCTCTATGATGGCAGCGATACTTCGACCTCCACGGGCACGCAGCTCCTCTGGGCCCATAGAGATGGGATACTCCATAATGAAGGACTCGGACGCCGACGTGTCAGCCGATTCATTTGTCACGGCTGGAGCCATCTTTTTAAGTGCCCGACTCCTGAGTGTACGCTCAAATTCCACTTCCTTGACCTCGGCGTCTCTCGTCTTAAGCTCCGCTCGGGCCCTAGCTAGTCCCGTACTATGGCCTCTAGTTACGGGTTTACCACGGCGGACGGTCCCAATTTTAGGCCTAGGTTCTGCCTCAGCGTCCGAGGTTAACTCGGACGGTTTTTTAAAAAATGTATGCTCATGTGAGCGCTTACGACCAGACGTTCGATCCGTGTCTCCTGTACCATACCCGACACCGGATGCCACATCCGAGTCGCCGTCTGACTCGTCGTCGCCCATCAGTGGCAGATGTGACGACTACCAGGACAACAAACTAATTTACAAACAAATCAAAACAACAACGAAAACAAAACTAATTTACAAATAATTATAAATTATTTATAAACAAAAGTACCTACAATAAAACGAACGACAAACAAGTCCGGCAACGAATACTACCAACCCTTACTTTGCTCGTGGATGTCGTAAAAGACGACTAAGAGCCTTACAACGACCTTGGCCAACTCCATCTGATGCCGTTTGGTCAACAATTACATTCCCAAGGAGGGTTGACGTCTGGCAGGCGGCCGATCATAAAACTATTGCCAATAACTTTTACAATATGTACTTTGAAAGAAGAGTACATATTGTATCGACCCCATGTAATTGGGATAAGAGTAGGAGAATGATGATGATTAACAGTCGTATTCTAACTAAAAGTATAATCATCATTATCATTTCATATACGTTCCACTGTTCGGTTTGAGCCTTCTTCACAATAGAAGGATAATTATTGGTCTACTGCACCACGCTAGTCAGAGGTTTTAAGTACTAATATATGGGGTTTTATTTTGAGATTTTCTTGGCCTTTACAGATGTAATATGTATATTACATTTCTGAATCGTCTTTACGACATCTACGGGCAAGATAAAGGGTGGTGAATAGCTATCTACTACATCAATTCCATCACACGCAAAAATATAATAAAATATAAGTACAAATATATTGAAAATATAATCAAAATTTGCCGGCGTGGTGACGGATTATGAATACAATTCACCGCCCTCTCTTTTTTGTTCGTGGGTATCGTAAAATAACATCTATGCAAAATAAGGAAAACTCGAAATAAAACCCTATACCAATTAGTGTGGAGGAGGCTATCTAGAACTAAACAACTAGTTTAGACAACTAGTTAGAGTCGAGCAGTGGGACACACAAACTGAAATGATCATGATCATAATCAAAAAATATATATTATTAATCATTTAATTAGTAAGAATTTTAACAAAATATACAATATTTATTTTGGTCGTGAAATCTTTTAATAAAATTAATTTAATTGCGTTAAAACTATAAACTTAATAGTTACGAGACATAACTTATGGTGAATTCCCACTATTCGGGACTAATGCTTTTAAAAGTTAATAAAAGGTGCAGCAGTGCTATTCAGTTGCCTCATTAAAAATATCACACGGGGAATAAAAATGAGGCTAGTGAGTATAAATAACAACGTCCTCCACATAAATCTTGGTTTACAGTTTACAGGGTTGTCGAAATGGTTTTCTTTTATATATCATACATATATTCGTAATTAAAGTATTTAAAAAAAATTATTTTCACCATCGCTTAAGTAATTTACTCCGCTGTATGGTAGCGGCTACGAAAACTACCAACCCTTACTTTGCTCGTGGATGTCGTAAAAGACGACTAAAAGCCTTATAACGACCTAGGCCAACTCCATCTGATGCCGTTTGGCCAACAATTACATTCCCAAGGAGGGTTGACGTCTGGCAGACGGCCGATCATAAAACTATATAACTTTTACAATATGTACTATGAAAGAAGAGTACATATTGTATCGACCCCAAATGGTTGGGATAAGAGTAGGAGAATGATGATGCTTAAGTAATTTACTCCGTAATATTTTAGTATGAAGGACATTTTTATTATTAGATATTAGAATCAATAAAAAAAGCTAACGATATTTTATAATTAAATAAAATAAAATTATGCTTTAGAAATTTTATATGTGATTTGAGATCGAAAAATCGGTACCGGTGATTACTTCAATGGTGATGGAGAGGGCATACGTTAGATTATAAATCCATGCACCGCCCGTACGGATTTGGCGAGGTTCACAGCCCAAAGCCCACTAAAAAAAAGGTTTTATATAAATTAACTGAATCTATCACTGCCCATTGAATCTATCATCAGCCCGTTATCATCCAGTGTGATACTGCCAACTAGGTCACTAGCAGTCAATGCAATAATTGTCACACTTTAACAATTGGGTTGGCGATTGGAGTCAGAGTAATGAGTTCCACAGGAGATGGCTGTTGTCTGCTTCCGTCTGGGTATCCATTACCCGATTTTGATTATTAATGTAAGTATATCTGTAGATTACGCGTATTTTAATTTATAATAATGTACTTTTTATAAATGTAATTTTTAGGTTATTACTAATTATTATTATAATTTATATTCTAATCCTATATTTAAAAGAAAACATTTTATTTTTAAAATAAAATGTTTTCTTTTAAATATAGGCCATAAAATACAAAATAAAACCAATTAAAATTATAGAAGCGTTTCTTGAATTTTGAAATATATTTTACGTTCTAAATTCAAAACGAATGTAAAGTATTTACTGCTTAGCGGATAGTGTGTATATTTGAGGTTAACCCATAAACGCTAGTTCGTCAACCCTCGCTAGCATAGCTTGGCTACCCGCACTGAATACTCGAGTTTTCCGCCTCAACCGTGGGGTGGAAATGTACAGCAATATGGGAATAAAATCCTGGATTTAATCTTCCCACAAGTCGCCGTTTAATCTTGCAGTAGATATGGCAAGCCTATATAATAAATGTATACGACATTACGGTAAATTGCATTGTGGTAACGTTTTATTATAACGATACAATAGTAGCTTTTAAGGGTTAAAACATTCCTTTGTTAAATTTTATTATAAATAAAGACGAATAAGTTAACAATTTATAATTTCAAGTTAATGGAAAATTTTGTTTATATTAAGCAAATACTTGAAATTATATTTGATGAGGGTGAGTAATTATGAAAATATTAATATATTATGAATTTTATTATAGATGAAGTTTTATGAATAATTATTTTGGCCGCAGTTTAATATAGTTAGGTATTATAATAATACAAAGCCTAAGTAAAACAAAATGCCTAAAATTGTATGTAGGTTAACCTTTTCAACATCTGTAAAGTAACGATATTTTGACTACGTTTTACTCTTTTAATCCTAATTAGGAAATGCTACTTCATCATTCTCCTACTCTTATATCAATTACTTGAGGTCGATACAATATGTACTCTTCTTTCATAGTACATATTGTAGAAGTTATTGGCATTAATTTTATGACCGGCCGTCTGTCAGATGTCAACCTTCCTTGGGAATGTAATTGTTGACCAAACAGCATCAGATAGAGTAGGCCCAGGTCGTTACAAGGCTATTAGTTGTCTTTTACGACATCCACGTGCAAAGTAAGGGTAGTTAGTATTCGAAGCAGCTACCACACAGCTATAGCAAACGCTATTTATTGGTCTATATTTGACATATTACATAAAAAAAGAAATGACTAAGGATTCTAAATCGGTATACTTGGCGTTTGATATGTGTGAGTATAAAAATCTTAAATTATAATCTAACTTTATTTAGCGTGTAAGTATTAAGGCACAGTAAGTAAAGCATCAGATTACAAATCGTAGGTAAATAATAAAGTAGGTTCATATATAAGGTGCGTTTCAAAGGGCGAGCTAGTTTTTTAGAGGGCCAAAGCCTCATTATTTAGACAAGTTAATAAGAATTCTCAAGTCGCATTTGCGTCAAGATGAAACGAATTCTGGTAGACATTAAGCTGAAAAAGAAGATAAAGATAGTAGGGAAAAACCAAAGAATTAATGTTACGAAGAGAATATATCAGTTTGCTTCTATGTCTTCAAATGATAGGTATCACATATTAAAAATCTAAATTTAAGTATTAATACAGTATAGTCAAAAAATACTGATATTCTTGCTCCAAATTATCAATGTATTTTAGCCCAAAGCTCTAACTTTAAACAGCTTTTTAACAGTTCCACATCATTACGAATTCGACGTTCTTATGTTTTAATTCATATATGAGCTCATTCATACAAGATTTTTTATTAAATAATTCTTAATTCGATGTAACGAGATTACTATAATTAAGTTAGGGTCATTCTGATATTTAAATATGCTATTGAAATACTCTAAAGTTAAGGTAATCAAAATTATCTATGACTTCATGAACAACATTATACACACATACATACATATCATCACGCCATATCCCTTGCAGGGTAGGCAGAGAGGGGGTACGACGCCAGAAACCTCCGCGTGGTGTACCCTGGGTGCGGGCGACAGTCCCCCAGATTCCTCTGTCGAATTGTCGCCCGTAGCGAATCTCTGGCGCGAGGGGGGGTTCCCCAGCAATGGGTTGAGCCCCAATTCGCTCCTGACCCTCTATTTGTAGAGGATACAGGAGGCGAAATTTCGGACGGGCCCGGTCACTCATTCATTTGAGGGCTGGGCAGGCTTATGCCACCGCCGACATATCGTAAACCTGATATCTTGCTTCAAGACAAGTGGTCGTGAGGCGTAGTATCAGGAACGAGGGTCTTGGCTTAACCGCCCGGACCGCGAGGAAGACAACCTCTATAAAGAGTTCGAATTAACATTCGAATTCGGAAATTACCCAGAATCCTAAGTTCTGGCGTGCGGCGAGAGGATGCATGGCAGATGGGCTGTTCTGTTCCTAGCACGCTCCAGCCAGGGTACCAGCCGACCCCCTGGTTGGTAAATGTAGGCTTGCCCGGGTACAGGGATCTCTGCCCGGGTCGACCGTTTATTTCTCCCATAATCGTGGGACCAAAATGGAATTGCCTATTATAAATATTGAAGACGGGGAAGCTTCGGATTCCCAACTGACGGCCTTGCCAAGGCAAAATAAAACTGGCACAAACGACGCCTCGTCCTCGGGACTTGAGGCGTCCGCCGAGGGCCCGGCACAGACTACGGAGGCCCAAAAGAAGAAGCCGAGGAAGTACCGGAAACGGGCCAACTGAACTACGGGAAAGGCTTCTCCTACAGAAAGGAAGCGTATGACGGAGCGGAGGGCGCAGAAGGAGGCCGCCGCTGCCGCCCAACTGGAGGAAGACGGCGGCAGATCCACTGCAGAGCCGTCAATGGACGAGGGCGACGGTAGTGTCGCAGAGCCGTCCAGAGACGAGGGCAGTGGATCTGCCGATATAATGGACGAGGGCGGTAGTTCCGCAGAGCCGTCCAAAGAGGCTAGCGGGTCGGCGCAGGAAACCGCCGCCGCCAGGTCGTCGCCGCGTCTTGCGGCTGCGGCTCCGACGACAAGGGAGGAGGCCCTCCCCTCGAAGGTGCGGAAGCGCCCCCTGAACAGGGATGGCAGCTCGAGCGCCGATTCCGAGGGGAGTGTGACGATCATGCCTCCCCCCAAAGTGCCGGCCTCTCGCAGAGGGCGAGGGGCCGCGGTGTCGGGAAGGGCGACCCACTCCCCGGCCGGCGAAGTGCGTGGAGGGGCTGAGGCTGGCAGGCAGACCGACAACGAGGCGGCCGCCGCGAGGGTGCTGGGGGTGTTGTCCAGCAACCCTCCCACCGAAGTGGTGGCCGCTGGTGCCCGCGCGAGCGCCCCAGCCGCAAATATGGAGGCCCTGCAGGCCGAAAACGCCCGCCTTGGTGGCGAGGTGTCAGGTCTGCGGGCCCAGAACCGCCGGCTGGAGTCGGTGCTGGCCGCAGTGCGGAGGACCAATCGCGCCCTCGCCAAGGACGTGGCCGAGCTGAGGGCTCAAATGGGGCGGCTCGTGCCGCCTGCGCCAACTGCGCCGGCTGCGCCAACTGCGCCGGCTGCGCCAACTGCGCCGCCTGCGCCAACTGCGCCGCCGGCCAGTGCTAGCCGCCGAGGAGCTGTCGCCGTCGTCGCCGCTCCGAAACCGCCCCGAGGCGCCGGCCGTCCAGTGGCTGCCGCCGCACAGAGGAAGACGCCTCTGACCGCGGAGCGTGCGCCGCCGACCAACACGCCAATTGTCGCCGTCGTGGAGCAGGTCCCGGCAGAGGTCCAGCCGGTGACACCGACCCCGCTGCCCGCGGTGGGGGGTGTGTCGGACGAGGCCTTGCGCGCCATTATCGACGCCGTCGGTAATATGGTCAATGCGCGCTTGGCCGTTCTGGAGGCAAGGCTGCCTCCAGAACCACGTGTTCGGCCGCCTCTCGCCGCGGACAAGCGGCCATATGCGGCACCAGCCCCCGCCCCGCTACCTTGTCAGGGTGGCCGCGTGGGGGTGAGCTACGCCGCAGCCGCGGCTGGGCCAAAGAAGAAGGGGCCTGCTCCGAAGAGGAAGACAGCACCGGCTCCTGCCGGACTGCAGTCGTCGCCAGCACCAACACCGCCAGCGACGACTAGCGCAGCCGCGACTACGCCCTCAGCGCCCGGCACGCCCACTACGCCCGAACAGGGTTGGCAGGTGGCCGAGCGCGGCAGAAAGAGTCGCGGCCAGAGGAGGAGAGCGGCGGCCAAGCGCGCCGCTGAGGTCGTCGCCCCCCAGGCAGGAGCCGGAGGAGGCGGCACGACGAAGAAGAAGAGGTCGCGCAAGGGGCTCCGGCCGCCGAAGACAGCCGCAGTGGTGATCACTGTGCTGCCTGAGGCGGCAGAAAGGGGCCTCAGCTATGAGGCCGTTCTGAGGAAAGCCCGGCGGGAGCTCGACGTCTCCGACATAGGAGGCGTCGAAGCCAGGACCCGCAAGGCCCGGACAGGGGCTCGGATTCTAGAGTTCCCTGGGGCCGAGGGCACCAGGACGGCCGATAGCGTGGCGTCGAAGTTGAGAGGTCTGTTCGCCGAGGAGGGTGGCGTTAAAATCGCCAGACCCGTGAAGTGCGCCGAAATGCGCATTGCGGGTCTGGACGACTCCGTGACGGTGGAAGACATCCGGGAGGCTATTGCCTCGAAAACCGGGTGTCCCATGGACACCGTCCGGGTTGGCGCCATCCGGCCCGGTCCGGGCGGCGTAGGTGTTGCCTGGGTGCAGTGCCCAGTGGAGTCGGTCAGGCAACTGGCCGACTCAAGCAGGCTCCTCGTGGGCTGGAGCTCAGCGCGAGTCACCGTGCTGGAGCACCGGCCTGCGAGGTGTTTCAAGTGCATGGCGGTCGGGCACACCCGGCCAACATGCACTAATTGCTTTGACTGCGGCGGACTCTGTTTCCGCTGCGGTCAGACTGGGCATATGGCGGCATCTTGCGCCGCCCCGCCCCACTGCCCCGCGTGTGCGGCGGGCAATAAGCCCGCCAAGCACCCCATGGGCTCTGGGGCGTGCAGACCTCCGGCTTCGGCTCCAAAGGGGCGGAGCGGCCCTTCGACTCCGGCCGCTCCCACTCCTAGCGCGGCCCGATCGCCCGCAGCAAGCCAGGAGGTGATGATGGACACGGCCCATTAATGGCTGCCCAGTCCACTCACCTCCTGCAGGCCAACATCAACCATTCCGCCGGTGCGCAGGATCTCCTCCTGCAATCCATGGCGGAGTGGTCGATCGGTGCAGCCGTAGTCGCGGAACCGTACGTCGTGCCTGATCGCCCCAATTGGGTGGTCAGCCGAAACGGAACCGCGGCAATCGTCACCTCCACGCAGCAGCACTTCCCGTCCTTATCCCTCTTGGATGGGGGCGAGGAATTTGTCGCGGCGGATTGGGGAGGGGTCACGCTCTACAGTGTATACCTCTCCCCTAATAGGAGGATGGACGATTTCGGGGCCTCCCTCACCACCTTGGAGGCTTCGATACGGCGACTGGCACCGGGCCTCGTCCTGGTCCTGGGGGACTTCAACGCCAAATCCACGGCGTGGGGGTCCCCGATGACGGACGATCGTGGGCGGGCGATCGTGGAGTGGGCGGCGTCACTGGGCCTCTGTGTCCTAAACAGAGGCTCAGTGAACACGTGTGTGCGACAGCAGGGTGGGTCGATAGTGGACTTGTCGTTCGCTAGCCCCGCTGTCGCACCACGAGTGAGGAACTGGCGTGTCCTGGAGGAGGCGGAGACCCTGTCGGATCACCGATACATCCGGATGGAGGTCTCCCCTCTCCGGGACCCCAGCAGGGGTCACAGGGCGGACCGGGCTCCCGCATTTCCGCGGTGGGCTGTGGGGCGTCTAGATAGGGACCTACTGGCGGAGGCGGCCATCGTGAACACGTGGCTGTCCTCACCACCCCCAGCGGACGGAGTGGACGTTGAGGCTGTCCGCATCCGCAGTACGTTAACGCAGGTCTGCGATGCGGCCATGCCCAGGGTGCGGCGTCTACCTCCGAGGCAGGGGGTCTACTGGTGGTCCCCAAGACTGGCGGACCTTCGTGCGGCGTGCATTAGTGCCCGAAGGTCCTACACCCGCAGTCGGCGGCGTCGCCGCGATGTTGAGCGGGAGGGCCAGCTGTACGAGGCGTACCGCAGTGCGCGTACCGCCTTTCAGCTGGCCATCCGGTCCGCCAAGGACGCAAGTTGGCAGGAGATGCTGGACGGTCTCGACCGTGACCTCTGGGGTCGCCCGTATCGCGCGTCGCTGAATAAGCTTCGCGCGCAGGGCCCCCCCCTCACCGAGACCCTCCAGCCCGACCTCCTTCGTAGAGTGGTCGAGGAGCTGTTCCCGCGGCAGTCGGAGCACACGCCCCCGGTCATGGCTTCGCCAGATCACGACCGGGAGGCCGTCGAGAGTGTTCCGCCCGTGACGGAGTCGGAAGTGGGGGCAGCCGTGGCGAAGATTCGATCCGCCACCACGGCCCCCGGCCCGGACGGAGTCCCAGTCCGGGTGTTGACGTTGCTCCTCGAGCATCTCGAACCTCGCCTCAGGCGACTGTTCAACGCCTGTCTGACGTCTGGACAGTTCCCTGAGTGCTGGAAGGAAGGGAGGTTGGTTCTCCTGCCAAAGCCGGGACGGCCCCCGGATTCGCCGTCGGCCTACAGGCCCATTGTGCTTCTGGACGATGTGGGTAAGCTGCTGGAGCGTGTCCTCGCTGCCCGCATCGTCCAGCACCTGGAGGAGGTGGGGCCCGATCTGTCGGATGCTCAATTTGGGTTTCGGAAGGGGCGTTCGACCATCGGGGCCCTGCTACGCCTGAGGCAGACGGCCGCGGAGGCTGTCGCCGGCAAAGGAGTGTTGTTGGCGGTGTCGTTGGACATCGCCAACGCCTTCAATAGTCTGCCATTCAGCTGCATCAGGGAGGCGCTCCGGTTCCATGGAGTGCCCCTGTACCTCAGGCAGCTGGTGGCAGACTATCTGGAGGGGCGCAGTGTCCTCTACGCGAGCCCCGCAGGGGACATTGTGCGGACGCCCATGTCGTGCGGTGTTCCGCAGGGGTCGGTTCTGGGGCCGACTCTGTGGGACATCGGGTACGACTGGGCGTTGAGAGGGAGTCTCCCCCCCGGGCTGAGCGTTATTTGCTATGCTGATGACACGCTCGTCACAGCCCGAGGCAGGACACTCGAAGAGGCGGCGAGCCTGGCCACTCTCGGCACCGAGGAGATGGTCAGGCGAATCGAGGCGCTGGGGCTCAGGGTGGCCCTAAACAAGACGGAGGCCCTACTATTCCATGGGCCCCGTGTGAGGCTGCCCATCGGCACCTCGTTAGTCGTCAACTCCATCCACATCAGTATCCAGGCCCATATGAGGTACTTGGGTCTGGTGCTCGACGGGCGATGGTGGTTCCGGGAGCATTTTCGCCAAATTTCTCCCCGGCTGGTCAGCGCGGCGTCCGCCCTTTCTCGGCTCATGCCGAATGTGGGCGGACCCAGTTTCGAGGGCCGACGGCTGTATGCGGGGGTGATCCGCTCAATGGCCATGTACGGCGCACCCGTGTGGGCGAGGGCTCTGAACGCCCAGCTCAGGGCGGTGCTGTGGAGGCCACAGCGAGCCATGGCGGTCAGAGCCATTCGCGGCTACCGCACGGTGTCGACAGAGGCGGCGTGCCTATTGGCCGGGACACCCCCGTGGGACCTAGAGGCGGAGATGCTCTCCGACCTCTACCGGCGGGTTAACTCAATGCGCGAAGAGGGTGGCTCCCCATCGTTTAACGAGATAGCCACCTGGCGCGAGGACGCCCGCCGAGAAGTCATCGCCCGTTGGGCTACGCGGCTGGAGAGGCCTAGACACGGTGTCATTACCGTTGAGGCCCTCCGGCCCGTACTGATGGAATGGATGGAGCGGCGGCACGGGGTCCTCACCTTCCGACTGGTGCAGGTGTTAACGGGGCACGGGTGTTTCGGGAAATACCTGCACACGGTCGTGCACAGGGAATGGACTCCGGGCTGCCATCATTGCAGTAGTGACGAGGACACGGCGCAACATACGCTCGAGGAATGCTCGGGCTGGGACGGGCAGCGCCGCGACCTCGTCGCTATTATCGGTGCCGACCTGACGCTGCCGGCTGTCGCGAGGGCGATGGTCGACAGCGTCAGGAATTGGGACGCGGTCGCCGCCTTCTGCGAGGCTGTCATCTCGCAGAAGGAGGCGGCGGAACGGGCACGGGAGGATTCCCGTGACCCGGGCCGCCGCCCGCGGCCGGGGCGGCGCAGGCGCGAATACCTGCGCCTGATGCCGCCCTAACCGAGGCTTCGGGTGGTCAGACCGGGGAATTGTCCGGTCACCCGACGCGAGGCCACCGCGTGAGGACGACGCCTCGACGGCGAAATCTGTCGGGGCGTCAACAGGAGAGGAGCCCGAGAGGGCATACCGCCGAGCGGGCCACCGAAGACAAAGATCGGGTACCGGTGGCCCGCTCGCATGGCGAAGAAGAGGTGCTTGCAGGGTGGGTCAATGGGGTTGCGCGCCGCCTCTTCCGTCACCCCGGACCGATTTGGCGGGGTGCGACGTCCATGGCCCACCACAAAAAAAAAAAAAAAAAAAAAAAAAAAAGGGTAGGCAGAGAGAACAGAGTGCCAGAGAACTCTATCCTTGCATACTTCACTCGCTTCCTCAACATTCATAATTCTCTTCATACACGCTCGCCGGTTGCGGAGACTCTTGACTCCACCTTCCTTCAGTACGTGACCAATCTGGTCTAGGTAGGTGAGTCTCGGTCTCCCCCGGGACCTACATCCTTCCAACAAAAATATTTGTTTATTAATGAACAACATTATATTCCTTATAAATAGCAGTATTATATTATATATATAATAATATAATAATAATTATCCGTGGGTGTCATAAAATACAACTAGATATACTCGTATATGCATTATATTATAATATCCATATTACCTACCATCTTATAATAATTACCAATTAAAAGTAAATATCATTTATTACGATTTGATAGCTCTTATTACATTTTCATAATATTCATCCGTGTGATGACATAGTAAAAAAAAAAAAATATCCCCAATCCTGTGCCTTGGTGTAAAAATACAATTTATCACCCCCAGTTCTGCCCCTGGGTGTCATAAAATTATATCAAAGGATATATCCCTTTTATTAAAATATAATATGCAAGAGAAAACTTGAAAAATAAAATCCTATCGGACCAACCAGTCAGCGTGGTTTAGTGGGTCAATTTTGCTCTTGTTGTAGAAGGGGCTCGAACCTAGCAGTGGGATGTGAATTTTCTGCTTGATTCATAATAATCAATTGCCGATGGTTCTTAGTCAACAACTTTTCTAGGAAAATGTCACAGTCTATTCTGGTAATGATCAATAAGCTAATTTAAACGACTTCTAAAAGAAAGTAAGAAGGTATTATTGACGGGTTTCCTGTGTGGCGACGGTAAAAGAATACAATTGTCACTATTGTTACCCTACTGCTACACACAATTGTTACCGCCCCCCTACGCTACCCCTCGCTTGTACGTGGGAGTCGTAAAATTCGGCTAAGGGTCTCACCGGGAGAGTGGGCCGCGGCTATCTTCCAGGAAACTTAATAATATCCACCGCGATCGCCAATCCGCCTACCAAGCGTGGCGATTATGGCATTTCCCCCGATTCGTGGGGATGGTTGATGGGTTGGTATTAAAATATATTCATTGTATTTCTAACCTGCTAATAGATGGCAAATTGAATCAATATTACAAAACTCAATTTTTAATTCAATCTTACAAAAGCATAGTTAATGAACAGAACACAAGTTTTATATGAGAACAATCAAAATAGATTTATGAGGACTTTCACCAATTATTTTTAAATATATACAACGTTTATCGAACAATTGTATTCTATCATTTATATTTATCACAACAATCGAGATCAATCGACCACGGCCAAAAACAACATCTAACAAATCAACGAAGCAATTTATAAAGCAGAATATAAACGAAGATTTGTCAAATAAAATCATGGAACGCCTACGTCACTGGAAGACAATGCTCAATTACATCTGCCACCTACTGTTCCAGGATTGGGTGTGTTCGTTGGAATGAGAAACTGTAATGAATTACAGCTTATTCATCATCCGCTGACATCTCACTGCTGGTTTCTTTAGTTGTTTTATTTGAACAAACTTGAACATATATTACGATATGTTATTTTATTAAAAGCAGTTGCTTTTCTACAAATCATATGAATATGTATTGAAATAAAATAAAAATACAATATCAATATAAATATCTTCGCATGAGTCATGTAAGGTTTAAATGCGCAAATAATATTATTGTGAGAAAAGCAATACTTGAAATGAAATTCTAAATTAATGTGATAAGAGTAGTAGAATAGGCTATATTGCCACTCTTATATCCACTACGCCTATTTCAGGAGGCTTACCCAATAGTCAAACTTGTATAATCTGTGAAGAGAAAATTAATCTGCTAAAATTTGATATTATAATGGAAAGTAAATTAGACTACGTTTCAACATCATTATCATTCTCCTACTTTTATCCCAATTACTTGCCGGGCTGACCACAGATGGCAAGGAAGCGGTACAAGTGGCCGGCTCAATGGCGATTGGGAGGGAATACGGTGGGTTATGGGGCCACGCGCCACCCTTCCGTCGTCCTGGATGGAACGGCCGGCGTGTGTGCGGACCATGGTATACCAAAAAAAAAACCAAAAAAAAAAATTTGGGGTCGATAAATGTATATGTATTCTTCTTTCATAGTACATATTGTAAAAGTTATTGGCAATAGTTTTATAACCGGCCGCCTGCCAGACGTCAACCCTCCTTGTGAATGTAATTGTTGACCAAACGGCATCAGATGGAGTTGGTCCAGGTCGTTATAAGTCTCTTAGTCGTCTTTTACGACATCCATGAGCAAAGTAAGGATTAATAGTATTCATAGTTTGTTGCACAGCTTTGTTTCAACATGAATGGAATATAATTTCATTATTTACATATTAGTTTTATAACTAGCCAACCATCGTCAATTCTTTTTGGGAATACTACACGTCAACCCTTTTTTTTTTTTTTTTTTTTTATTGGTGGGCTATGGGTGCGTCTCGCCCCGCTGAATCGGTCCGGGGTGACGGAAAGGCGGCGCGTGACCCCATAGACCCACCGTAAAACCTTCTCTCTTCGCCGTGCGAGCGGACCACCGGTACTCGATTTTAACTTCGGTGGCCCGCCCGGCGGTTTACCCTCGTGGGTTCCTCTCGTCGACGCCCCGACAGATTTCGCCGTCGGGGCGTCGCCCTCACGCGGTGGCCTCACGTCGGGTGACCGGACAATTCCCCGGTCCGATCACCCGAGGCCTCGGTTAGGGCGGCATCAGGCGCAGGTATTCGCGCCTGCGCCGCCCCGGCCGCTGACGGCGGCCCGGGTCGCGGGATTCCTCCCGGACTCGTTCCGCCGCCTCCTTCTGCGAGATGACAGCCTCGCAGAAGGCGGCGACCGCGTCCCAGTTCCTGACGCTGTCGACCATCGCTCTCGCGACAGCCGGCAGCGTCAGGTCGGCACCGATAACAGCGACGAGGTCACGGCGCTGCCGGTCAAAGCCCGGACACGCCTCCAGCGTGTGTTGCGCCGTGTCCTCGTCACTGCTGCAATGGTGGCAGAACGAAGTCCACTCCCTACACGCGACCGTGTGCAGGTAAAAGCCGAAGCATCCGTGCCCCGACAACACCTGCACCAGTCGAAAGGAGAGGACTCCGTGCCGCCGCTCCATCCACTCCATCAATACGGGCCGGAGAGCCTCGACGGTGACGACACCGTGTCTAGGCCTCTCCAGCCGCGTAGCCCAGCGGGCGATGACGTCTCGGCGGGCGTCCTCGCGCCAGGTGGCTATCTCGCTCAGCGATGGGGAGCCACCTTCGTCGCGCAGTGAGGTCACCCGCCGGTAGAGGTCGGAGAGCATCTCCGCCTCTAGGTCCCACGGGGGTGTCCCGGCCAGTAGGCATGCCGCCTCGGTCGATACCGTGCGGTACCCGCGAATGGCTCTGACCGCCATGACTCTCTGGGGTCTCCACAGAACAGCCCTGAGCTGGACGTTCAGAGCCCTCGCCCACACGGGTGCCCCGTACATGGCCATAGAACGGAGCACCCCCGCATACAGCCGTCGGCCCTCGAAGCTGGGTCCGCCCACGTTCGGCATGAGCCGCGAAAGGGCGGACGCCGCGCCGACCAGCCGGGGAGCAATTCGGCGAAAATGCTCCCGGAACCACCATCGCCCGTCGAGCACCAGACCCAAGTACTTCATATGGGCCTGGATGCTGATGTGGACGGAGTTGACGACTAGCGAGACGCCGATTGGCGGCCTTACGCGTGGCCCATGGAACAATAGGGCCTCCGTCTTATTTAGGGCCACCCTGAGCCCCAGCGCCTCGATTCGCCCGACCATCTCCTCGGTGCCGAGAGTGGCCAGGCTCGCCGCCTCTTCGAGTGTCCTGCCCCGGGCTGTGACGAGCGTATCGTCAGCGTAGCATATCACGCTCAGCCCGGGGAGGAGACTCCCTCTCAACGCCCAGTCGTACCCGATGTCCCACAGAGTCGGCCCCAGAACCGACCCCTGTGGAAGGCCGCACGACATGGACGTCCGCACAATGTCCCCTGCGGGACTCGCGCAGAGGACACTGCGCCCCTCCAAATAGTCCGCCACCAGCCGCCTCAGGTACAAGGGCACCCCATGAAATCGGAGCGCCTCCCTGATGCAGCTGAATGGCAGACTATTGAATGCGTTGGCGATGTCCAGCGACACCGCCAACAGCACTCCCCCGCCGGTGACAGCCTCCGCGGCCGTCTGCCTCAGTCGTAGCAGGGCCCCGATGGTCGAACGCCCCCTTCTAAAACCGAATTGAGCGTCCGACAGATCGGGCCCCACCTCCTCCAGGTGCTGGACGATGCGGGCAGCGAGGTTGCGCTCCAGCAGCTTACCCACATCGTCGAGGAGCACGATGGGCCTGTAGGCCGACGGCGCATCCGGGGGCCGTCCCGGCTTTGGCAGGAGAACCAACCTCCCCTCCTTCCAGCACTCAGGGAACCGTCCAGACGCCAAACAGGCGTTGTACAGCTGCCTGAGGCGAGGCTCGAGGTGCTCAAGGAGCGACGTCAGCACCCGGACTGGTATTCCGTCCGGGCCGGGGGCCGTGGTCGCGGAACGAATCCGCGCCACAGCTGCTCCCACTTCCGTCTCCGTCACGGGCGGAACACTCTCGTCGTCAGCCTCCCGGTCTTGTTCTGGCGAGGCCATGACCGGGGGCGTGTGTTCCGACTGCCGTGGAAACAGCTCCTCGACCACCCTACAGAGGAAGTCGGGCTGGAGGGTCTCGGTGAGGGGGAGGCCCTGCGCGCGAAGCTTGTTCAGCGACGCGCGATACGGGCGACCCCAGAGGTCACGGTCGAGACCGTCCAGCATCTCCTGCCAACTCGCACCCTTGGCGGCTCGGATGGCCAGCCGAAAGGCCGTCCGCGCATCGCGGTACGCCTCGTACAGCTGGCCCTCCCGCTCAGCGTCGCGGTGACGCCGCCGGCTGCGGGTGTAGGACCTTCGGGCTCTGATACATGCCGCACGAAGGTCCGCCAATCTTGGGGACCACCAGTAGACCCCCTGCCTCGGAGGTAGACGCCGCCGCACTCTGGGCATGGCCGCATCGCAGATCTGCGTTAACGCACTGCGGATGCGGATAGCCTCGGCGTCCACCCCGTCCGCTGGGGGCGGTGAGGACAGCCACGTGTGAACGATGGCCGCCTCCGCCAGTAGGTCCCTGTCAAGACGACCCACAGCCCACCGCGGAAACGCGGGAGCTCCGTCCGCCCTGTGACCCCTACCGGGGTCCCGGAGAGGGGAGACCTCCATCCGGATGTACCGGTGGTCCGATAGGGTCTCCGCCTCCTCCAGGACACTCCAGTTCCTCACCCGTGGTGCGACAGCGGGGCTAGCGAACGACAAGTCCACTATCGACCCGCCCTGCTGCCGCACACACGTGTTCACTGAGCCCCTGTTAAGAACACAGAGGCCCAGTGAAGCCGCCCACTCGATGACCGCCCGCCCGCGGTCGTCCGTCATAGGGGACCCCCACGCCGTGGATTTGGCGTTGAAGTCCCCCAGAACCAGGACGAGGCCCGGTGCCAGTCGCCGTATCGAGGCCTCCAAGTTGGTGAGGGAGGCCCTGAAATCGTCCATTCTCCTGGTAGGGGAGAGGTATACGCTGTAGAGCGTGACCCCTCCCCACTCCGCCGCGACAAATTCCTCGCCCCTATCCAAAAGAGACAAGGACGGGAAGTGCCGCTGCGTAGAGACGACGATTGCCGCAGTACCGTTTCGGCTGACCACCCAATTGGGGCGATCAGGCACGCAGTACGGTTCCGCGACTACGGCTGCACCAATCGACCACTCCGCCATGGATTGCAGGAGTAAGTCCTGCGCACCGGCGGAGTGGTTGGTGTTGGCTTGCAAGAGGTGGTGCATGGATGGTGTAGCCATTAACGGGCTGTATCCATGACCTCCCCCTCGCCGGCGGGCGATCGGACCGCGCTAGGAGCGGGAGCGGCCGTGGTCGGAGGGCCGCCCCGCCCCTTTGGGGCCGAAGCTGGAGGTTTGCACGCCCCAGAGCCCATGCGGTGCTTGGCGGGCTTATTGCCCGCCGCACACGCGGGGCAGTGGGGCGGGGCGGCGCAAGATGCCGCCACGTGCCCGGTTTGACCGCAGCGGAAACACAGTCCGCCGCAGTCGAAGCAATTAGTGCACGTCGGTCGAGTATGTCCGACCGCCATGCACTTATAGCACCTCGCAGGCCGGTGCTCAAGCACGGTCACCCGCGCCGAGCTCCAGCCCACGAGGAGCCTGCCTGAGCCGGCCAGTTGCCTGAACGACTCCACCGGGCACTGCGCCCAGGCGGCACCTACGCCGCCCGGACCGGGGCGGATGACACCAACCCGGACGGTGTCTATGGGACACCCGGTTCTCGAGGCAATAGCCTCCCGGATGTCTTCCACCGTCACGGAGTCGTCCAGACCCGCGATGCGCATTTCGGCGCACTTGACGGGCCTGGCGATCCTGATGCCACCCTCCTCGGCAAACAAACCTCGCAGCTTGTCAGCTACGCTGTCGGCCGTCTTGGAGCCCTCGGCCCCGGGGAACTCGAGGATTCGAGCCCCTGTCCGGCCCTTGCGGGTCCTGGCTTCGACGCCTCCAATATCGGAGACGTCTAGCTCCCGCCGGGCCTTCCTCAAGACGGCCTCGTAGCTGAGGCCCTTCTCAGCCGCCTCAGGCAGCACAGTGATCACCACTGCGGCTGTCTTCGGCGACTTGAGCCACTTGCGCGGCCTCTTCTTCTTACTGGCTCCTGCCTGTGGAGCGGGAGCGGGGACCTCAGCGGTGCGCTTGGCCTCCACTCTCCTCCTCTGACCGCGACTCTTCCGGTCGCGCTCGGCCAGCTGCCAACCCTCGGGCGCAGCAGGCGCGACAGGCGCGGAAGGCGCAGTCGTTGACGCGCTGGTCGTCGCCGGCGGTGTTGTTGCCGACGATGACTGCGGTCCGGCAGGAGCCGGTACCGTCCTCTTCCTTGGCTTTGGCGCAGGCCCCTTGGGCTTGGGCGCCGCCGCGGCCGTGGCGTAGCTGCCCCCCACGCGGCCACCCTGACAAGGCAGCGGGGCGGGGGCTGATGCCACATGCGGCCGCTTGTCCGCGGCGAGAGGCGGCCGGACACGTGGTTCTGGAGGCAACCTTGCCTCCAGAACGGCCATGCGCGCATCGACGAGTTTTCCGACTGCGTCGATGATTTGACGCAGGGCCTCGTCCGGTAAGCCTCCCACCGCAAGTATCGGGGTCGGCTGGGCCTCTTCGGGGGCCCGTTCCGCGGCGCCTGGTGGCTTTGGCGCCGCAGGGACGCCAGCCGGCGGCATGCGGTCCGCAGCGAGAGGCGTCATCCTCACCACGGGGACCCGTTTCGCCGCGGCGACCGCGCCAGCGTCAGCCGGCAACGCGCGCTTCGCAGCGGCAGGCGTCTTTCTCGCTGCAGGGACGGGTGTCACGGTGACGCCAGTGCCCAGCGTCGTCGGCACCGCAGCACGAGGCGGCTTTGGCGCCGCAGCGGCCGCTGAGTGGCCGGCCTTGGCCGGTGGCGCAACTGGCGCAGGCGGCGCGAGCAGCGCCATTTGCACCTTTAGGTCGGCCACGTCCTTCAGTAACTGGCGGTTTGCCCGCCGCATCCCCGCCAGCATGTCCCCCAACTGCCGGTTCCGGGTCCGTATGGCCGACATCTCGCCATTAAGGCGGGCATTTTCGGCCCGCAGGTCGGGGGGGTCGCCGTTGGCGCGGGCAGCAATCGCCGCCGCCCTTTCCTCTCCCGAGGCCCCTCGCCCTCTTCGGGAGGCGACCTTAGGTGGCGGCATATTGGCCACGCTCCCTTCGGAGTCGGCACCCGAGCTGCCACCCTTACTCAGGCGGCGCTTCCTCTGTGAGGGGAGGGCCTTCTCCTTGGTCGTCAGCGTTGTCACTGTCGGCGCCGGGCTCTTTGCCACAAGACGCGCTGACGACCTGGCAGGGGCTTCAACAGCCGGCCCGCTACCCTTCTTGGACGGCCCTGCGGGAATGTCACCGCCCTCGTCCATTCTGGCGGTAGAACCGCCACCCCCGTCTTCTCCGGACGGCTCTGCGACATCGCTGTCGCCCTCGTCCGTTGACGGCTCCGTTTCGGCTCTACCGCCGTCCTTCCTCGCTTCCGCGGCGGCAGCCTTCCTGCGCGCTCGCCGCTCCTCCAATCGCCGTTTAAAGCTAGAGGTCTTCCCCCGGCTCCTCCTGGGCGACCTCCGCTTTGATGTTGTTTGGGCCTCTGCGTGTTGTGCCGGACCCTCGGCGGACGCCTCGAGTCCCGAGGACGAGGCGTCGTTTCGGTCAGTTTTTCGTTGGCATGACCGGGCCTTGAGGTGGGAATCATCATGATCCCCATCGTATGTATTTTTAATTTTAGAAGTTTCCATGATGGTCCCACGAGTGTGGGAGAAACTATGACGTCGACCCGGGCAGAGATCCCTGTACCCGGGCAAGCCTACATTTACCAACCAGGGGGGCAGCCGGTACCCTGGCTGGAGCGTGTTAAGAACAGAACAACCCATCTGCCATGCATCTTCTCGCCGCACGCCAAAACTTAAGATTATGGGTGATTTCCGAATTCGAATGTACATTCGAAATTCTTTATAGAGGTTGTCTTCCTCGCGGTCCGGGCGGTTAAGCCAAGACCCTCGTTCCTGAAACTAAGACAAGCAAAGAATCAGGTTTACGATTTGACGACGGTGGCGGTGGAACATGCCTGCCCAGCCCTCAAATGAATGAGTGACTGAGCCCGTCGCGGATTCGCGTCCGGTCACCTTCTACGGATAGAAGGCTAGGAGCGAAGCGCCAGATATTCGCTACGGACGACAGTACAACAGAAGAACTGGGGACCGCCGTCCGCACCCAGGGTACACCGCGTGGAGGTTTCTGACATCGTACCCCAACTACACGTCAACCCTCCTTGTGAATGTAATTGTTGACCAGACGGCATCGAGTGAAGTCAACACCGGTCAATATCATTACGGCTCTTAGTCTTTTGTCCGATTAATATTATTCCGGCTCTTAGTCGTCTTTTATAGCATCCATGAGGCAAATAAAGTTTGGTAGTATTCGTAGCCGCTACCATACAGCAATATTCACATGTTTAGTACAATAATAAAGTCATTGAAGTCCTTACTAATATTATACATGCGAAAGTAACTCTGTCTGTCTGTATGTCGCTCTTTCACGCCAAAACTACGGAACCAATCTAAATGGAATTTGGTACACAGGTAGTCTAGAGCCTGATAAAGGACATAGGCTACTTTTTAATGCAAAAAAGGGTTGTAAAGAAAGGATGAAACGTTGTAAGAAATGATCGTCATTTTGAAAGCCAGAAGCTTGAAACTTATTTTTAGGCTATTGATTAGATATAAATAAATATGACATTATATTTTCGTAAAAAAATTTACTCTTAAGGAGTAAAATAAAAGTAGGGGATGAAAAACTTTAGAAAAGTAACTTTTTACGCGGGCGAAGCCACGAGCAGAAGCTAGTATGTATATATGTTGTTATTTAAAAATAAACCGTATGTAGTACTAAATTTCATGAGTTCACCGCTGTAAAAAAATAACATACATATAAAGGATCGTATTACTAAAATCCATTAGAGCAGTCAATATAAATAGATTCGTGTATACGTGTAGAGACGCTTCTAAAATCAGTCATCTGTAATAAAAAAGCGATAAAAGGAGTCACTGATTGTCATGATAAAATAATAAATAAATCGTAAAAGTATCATAATAGCAAAAAAGTCAGCGCCTGATGTATTGGATATTGAATAAACGATTCATATATTTTTTTAAAGGTACTCGTAATTAATTTTTTAATAATTTCAATTAATAAAGCTATTTATATCACTCGTGGTGGTAGGTTAAAGTACTATGTATCACCACATTCGTTTACTTTCCTGTGGGAGTTGTAAAAACAGAATAAGTAATGACCAGGAAAGTGGAAAACAGTACAATCAGAGGAAGTTATAATACCAATTCTATGGTATGGTCATATCTCGCCTAATCCGGTAGCCGCCAAACGTAACGATTATGGATCTGGGAAAGCCTATGTCCAACATCGTAATCGAGTGAAATCAAACTATCACCTCAGTTATTCATCATCATCATAGTAGGATGATAATGATAATGATGGGATAAGAGTAGTCTTATCCCAATTACTTGGGGTCGACGCAATACGTATTCTTCTTGCATTGTACATATTACAAAAGTTAATAGCTTTAGTTTTATGCTAAGCTGCCTGCCTGACGTCAACCCACCTTGGGAATGTAATTATTGAATAGACGGCATCAAATAAAGTTGGGCCAGGTCGATGTCGATGATTCCATATTCAAGCTGATAGATGGCGCGTATAGCGTCTTCCATAAAGACGGTAATGTGAGTCACAATTTAATTATCATACTTACCCACCCACATTGGCCTAATTTATAAGGCGTATACAAAAAACCTTATTGCAGACATAAAAATGCAGCAAAAGCCATTTGATTTATTAGTTCTACGAAATAGTGGCCGAATCTATTGTCATCTATTTTATAAAGTCCTAAACTTCGTTCTTGAAATAAAAAAAAACATATAATTGCCGAATTTTTAATAAGATGTTTGATATGAATAAGATGATTTCTCTGGGTTCGTATAAAACTAGGTGTCACCAAGGTATTCATGGTTGTAGCATATGCTCCCGTAGGATCCTCGGTGGCATCAGACCTAGAGAAGTTTTGGGATAATGTTAGGGAAGTTCTGGATATGGCAGAAACCAGTGAACGTGTGATTGTATGCGGAGATTTGAACGGATGGGTGGGGACCAAGCGTCCCGACTATGAGGACGTACTTGGTCCATTTGGTGATAAGAGAGTGAACGACGCAGGTAGGCTCATAGCGGATGTATGCATGGAGAGAAACCTTATTGTGTCAAATACATTTTTCCAACATAAGGACATCCATATGTATACATGGAGAAGGAATGAACAGAAAAGCATAATAGATTTAATTTTGGTAGACAGTCGCCTTCGAAGCAAAATATTGGACGCAAGAGCCTACAGGGGCCCCACAGTCGATACGGACCACTATCTCGTTATTGCGAGATTTAGTGGTCTGTTCAGAAAGTGGAGGCACTGGCGAGAGCGTGTCCACTTCGGAGGGCTTGAAAGAATAAAGGTTGAAAGGTTGCAAGAAGAGTGTGTAAGAGAAAAGTATGCAGAGGGTGTCCGAGAACGGCTGACGATGGCAAGCCAGCCGCAATCGGTCATTGAAGAATGTTGGAGAGTATTGAAAGAGAGTATGGTAGATACAGCGAAAGAAGTATGTGGAAGTTCAAAGAAGCATAGAAAAACAAATGGTGATGCATGGTGGGATGCGGAAGTGGCAGCTTCCGTAGAGCAAAAGAAGAAAGCGTGGCTGGACTATGTCTCTTCTTTGAATCTGAATGACAGTATGACTGAACAGAAGAAAGAAATATATCGGCAATGTAAGAATGACACCAAGGCCTTAGTGAAAGAGAAACGTGATAGAGCAAGTATGAGTGCAGAAGATAGGCTGACTAAAAACTTCGAGGGTAACACCAAACTCTTTTGGAGGGAGGTGAAGAAGTCTCGGGGTGGTTGGTCAGCCTTCAGAATGAATAAAATAAGGTCTAAAGGTGGAGACATTCTTACACAAACACAAGACGTGTTAAGCCGATGGAGTGAATATTTTGGCGATATGTATGCGGATGCTACGGTTGGCGCCGGTGTTGGATGTGGTTTAGTAGATCAACATTTGACAACGGCGTCCTCCGATGGCATCAGTATGGATGAAGTTGAATGGGCGATAAGAAGTTTGAAAAATGGTAAGGCAGCGGGCATTGATATGGTGTCTGCCGAGATGATCAAGCTCGGTGGCTCTTGTGTCTGGGAGGCGTTCCTGTTGCTCCTCAATTTATGTTGGAGCTCGGGAATGATTCCCAGGGACTGGAATAGCGCAGTCATCGTGCCTTTGTTTAAAAACAAGGGTTCACGTTATGACTGCGCAAATTACAGAGCCATAAGCTTGACCAGTTTGGCAGCAAAAGTGTATGGAAAAATTATTGAAAGGAGAATGAGGATGGTGTCCGATGGTTTACTGTGTGAGACACAAGGAGGTTTCAGGAGTGGAAGGGGATGCATGGATCAAGTGTTCTCTCTGCGCAACATTGTGGAGAAGCATCTGGCTCTAGGTCAGAGGGTTTTCTGCAGTTTTGTGGATCTGGAGAGAGCATTTGACACGGTTGTACGAAAGGAACTTTGGGACATTTTACCGGAGTATGGTATTAACGGTAAACTGCTACAGGCTGTGCAGTCCAGTTACATGGGCTGTAGAGCCTGTGTGCGGCTGGATGATGGAATGTCGCCTTGGTTTGACGTCAATATCGGCGTTAAGCAGGGGTGCGTTCTGTCAGCCAGGCTGTTTATCATATATCTGGATAAATGTCTCCAAAGGTTGAACGATATGAATGTGGGAGTCCAGATGGGCGACTCAGTGGTCACTGCTTTGCTTTATGCAGATGATGCAGTCCTGCTGGCACAGTCAGCGACTGACCTGCAGACCCTAGTCGACACAATGACAGAAGATTGTAAGAAAAGGGGTCTACGCGTGAATGTGAGCAAAACCAAAATAATGGTCTTTGAAAGAGATAAAACCAGAACAGATGTAAGAGTAACAATAGGTAATGATGTACTAGAGCAAGTGGATGAATTTGTATATCTTGGATGTGGATTTAGCCGAGATGGAAGGTACACCACTGATATAGAGCGAAGAGTGAATGCGGGAAATAGAGCGAACGGAGCGTTGGGGCAACTTTTCGGCAGCCACCACCTCAGCCAGAAGGCACGTGTAGCAATACATAACGCAGTGCTTGTCCCAACATTACTGTATGGAAGCGAGAGTTGGGTATGCAGAAAAGAGTATGATAGTAAAATTAATGCGGTCGAAATGCGATCTCTGCGGAAAATCTGTGGAGTTAGGCTGACCGACCGCATTCGTAACGACGACGTAAGAGAGCGAGTAGGTATGAAAGAGAGTATTGGTGTAAAGATGCGAAAGGGAATGCTCCGATGGTTCGGACATGTGGAAAGAATGCCGAACGAACGCCTGGTTAAGAAGATATACAATGCGAAAGTGGAAGGATGTAGGTACCGAGGGAGACCGAGACTAACCTACCTAGACCAGATCGGTCATGTACTGAAGGAAGGTGGACTCAAGAGTCTCCGAAACCGGCGAGCGTGTATGAAGAGAATTATGAATGTTGAGGAAGCGAGTGAAGTATGCAGAGATAGAGTTCTCTGGCACTCTGTTCTCTCTGCCTACCCTGCAAGGGATATGGCGTGATGATATGTATGTATGTATGTATGTTAATAAGATGTTTTAAAATTTTATATTTGTTAAATTCTTACATAAGTGAAAATTATTCATTAGTAAAAAATATTTAAATTTAACTAAATAAATAGTACAATAGATCCTTATTTTTTTGTTATATTTTTTTTTTGCTGCGCATGGTGGCATAAAAGCAAACGGCACATCTGATGGTAAATGTTACTGCTGCCTATGGACCTTTGCAATACCAGGGATACAGCCAAGTCGCTGTCTATACATGAAAACCTAAAAATTTACCCAAAAAGTTGTCGCCGACTCTCTCCCTCACCGAATGAAGTGCAATAGCACACTGCCACTGCTCAGATGTAGATTTTCTGCAAGAGTGTGGTACTACCTCGGACGGACTGCCCTGCGATGAACAGAAAACTGTCAACTGTGATCTTACGACTTTTAAATACTTCTATTAAATCTTTATTGGTAGAGACTAGTTTCTGCCCGCGGCTTCGCCCGCGTAAAAGGTTACTTTCCTAAAGTTTTTCATCCCCTATTTTTATTTTACCCTTTAAGGGTATTTTTTTACAAAATATTAATATCATATTTATTTACATCTAATCAATAGCCTAAAAATAAGTTTCAAGCTTCTGGCTTTAAATATGACGACACTTCCTTACAACTTTTTTACCCCCTTTTTTGCATTAAAAAGTAGCCTATGTCCTTTGTCAGATCCTGTGTACCAAATTTCATTTAGATCTGTTCAGTAGTTTTGGCGTGAAAGAGTGACAGATAGACAGACAGAGTTCCTTTCGCATTTATAATATTAGTAATTCATTATAATTAATTGAAGGATTTGAAATAAAACTACTTTTATGGATTCTATGGCGTTTATATTTGATTTTTAATTTCCCGACGTTTCGAACACTTTACAGTGTCCATTAGTCCTCCCGTGACCATGATCCCGACGTTTCGAACACTTTACAGTGATTTTTTTTCAAAGGTTACACTTGCGTAAACATTAGAAATCATTATTTATTTGGGACTTTTATTCTTTATAGCTTTTGCCCGCGACTTCATCCACGCAGAAGTCATCTCTGACAGAGTTAAATAGAAAAAGCAATGCAAGGTATTGAAGGTTTATCGCTAGGATAATAATCAACAGCGTCAGAAACTGGGATGCGTTGAGGTGTTGATTCTGCGAGTTAGTTGTCTAACGGAATTAGGCAATAGGGTGGGTCCGAGAGAAAATACTCTATGTTGACACGCTCTACAGTCGGTGCCTTGGGCGGCGCAAGCGTGAGTACCTGTATTTAGGTTCACTGCATGAGGGCTTTGACTCGAGATTAACATTTTGTAAAAAAATTACCCTTAAGGGGTAAAATAAAAATAGGGAATAAAAAACTTTAGGAATGTAACCTTTTACGCGGGCGAAGCCGCTGGCAGAAGCTAGTTGTCTATAAGAATGCAACTAACCATTATTTTGATGATACCTTAACTGTTTTTTTTTTCAAGTGAAAGTGGAATGAAATAAAAAAGAAAACGGTGGCACATTGCATTCTTCACCCATCACTTGCATAATAAATAAAGTATTAACATATAAGGTACTACTACACATAAACTTAGCCTGCATCGTTAATTGCACGTGGTTGCGTTAACGGCTTCTTCAGTCAACAAACATTTAAAATTGTACAGCTGTACATAATAATGAAATTATCAAGCAATTCGTCTTAGTTTGTTAAAATATTCTTATAGATTAAGTATGCCTGTATATATTACATAGTTACACAAGATTTATGATGAAATAATATCAATACAATTAAAATGTTCTTTGAGAATTGCTCGGATATTTTCTCTTATAAGGTAACAAACAATTAGACATTGATTTTGGGGCATTGATTTTATAGAATTCTGATTTACAGTTTCTTTTTTATTGCTTATGGTGGCAAACGAGCAAGTAGCACACCTGATGGTAAGTGTTACTACCGCCCATGGACCTTCGCAATATCAAAGGTATAGCTAGTCCACTGCCCATCAATACAAACCCCAAACCCACACCAGTTGGGCTTCCGGCTCTCTCGCTCGTCGAACGAAGCGCAATAGCACATTGCCATTACTCAGAAGTCAATCTTCTGCGAGAGTGTGGTACTACGCCAGATCAGCCCGCGACTGTAGACAGAGAACTGTCCACAACGTATTCCTACCACTATTAAAAATCTTTTCATTATTTTTGATCTGCTCTGCTATTTTTTTTTAAGGATCATCCTGCTCTAAGGAAATAATCCTTGTATTGCAAGGGACTTTACAAACATGATTTTAACGCAGACAAATTACACCCGGACTCAGCAAAACACTTTGTGGATCGCACAATTATATAGTAAGTATTGTCCTGTGTAGGAGTCAACCCCCAGCACTGGCATTAAAACATTAAAGGTCTTCTATCTTAACCACTACGCCATCTGAGCAGTTTATTATTTAATATTCAAATAAATAAACTTAATATGTAAACCCTTGCAATGTTACCATAGTTTTTTTTTTCCGCAAGGTGGACCATGGATGTGGTCGCGCCCCGACAAAACGCCCGGGGCGACAGAAGAGGCGGCACGCAACCCCATGGACCCACCCTGCAAACACCTCTCTTCGGTGGCCTATATTACCATAGATACGCTTACATAAATTGAGTAATATAAATTGAAATATTTCTTTATTCTACATAAATTGAGTAATATAAATTGAAATATTTCTTTATTCTCTGATACTGAATAAATTGAAAGATAACAAAACAATGTTGAAACAAGTAAATAAAATAAACAAATTGAAATGAAATGATTTCACAAACGATATAAAGAATACTGTAGATATTGACGTTTCACCTTATACGGGACACAACAGGCCACACTTAGCATGTTAGTCTCTAAATGTTCATTCGCGTCCTTATTTTGACTAAACTTTGCTTTGGCTTTAAAATTATTAAAGATAAAATCATAATAATAAAAGTGAATATCAATGTTATGTCATTGTATTGTTATGTTATTTATATCATCTTTTTAAAAGAGATAAGCACAAGTGTAACATAAAGAAAAAAAGGTAGATACTATTTTTATAAGAATTCTATTCAAAATTAATTACAGAAGCTAGTGAGTAAATAAAACCCAGCTGTAGCATCAGTAATATACTGTAAGGTATGTCAAATACTTTAGTCTTTCCGTGACTACGTATAGTAAAAATATGGTTGTTCATCGTACTATAGGTACCTAGTACAAGCAAAATCAAAACGCATTAAAATTGGTAAAAAGTAGATTTATTTCAAATTAGTGAAATTTTTAGCATTTAATATGCTTAGTTATTTATAAATACCCGATTACGAAACGAAAATGATAAATAATTAAGCATATTAAATGCTAAAAATTTCAGTAATTTGAATAACAAGGTTGTGTCATCGTTTAATACAATTCTAACTGTAAAGTTTGAAGTATTAAGTCTATACAATGTGTAAACATTATCCGATAGATGGCATACGTCACCTTGAAGACGTAAGATATAATATGAAGCGAAATTTGCATGTCCTAAAATAGCTCACGATGGTGTAAGTGGCAGCACGATTGGGCCGGATTCCCAATAGGTGCGGGTTCGAACCCCGCTTGTGACATCATTTTTCGTTTCGTAATTAGATTTATTTCATTTGTGTGATAGAAATGTGTTAGTAATTTTTATCCTCATCATATAATAATGGTGTCCAACATTCAAATTTACACTAACTATCCTATATATTTTTGATCCAAGATCCTTCTTCATGTAGGTACGAGTATAAGAACATATTGCAATATTTTGACAAAGTCGATATATCGTAGCGACGCCCGGTAGTGACTTACATTAATGAGGATAGCATATCATACATACCAATTTTCAAAATTATCAGTTAAATACATTCTGAGTTTAGCGATGTTATATGTACATACATCCTCCTTTATAGATAATAATATTTAAAACCAGTAAACGTAGTTCAATCAATTTTAATACTTGGATACTTATCGCTAATGATATATCGAAACACATTTTGCATTTGTGTAAACAGAATACGGATATCTCAATAAGAAAAGATATCTTAAGAATCAACATAAGCCGCCCACAAGAGACATAATGTACCAAACAAGATTCGAACCAATGATGGCGCATTAAATTAACCATGTCGACTTTTATAGCCGGACATTTGTGACTGTGACAGCGGACGGTGCTAACACAGACTTGTCTACCTTTAAAAGATGTGATTGTATTAACAATGGTACTTGCAACAATAATATACTAAAGAGATGGTTTTTTAAAGTATTGAGCAAGAAGTTATAGTACTTGACAGTAAACTTGCTTGATAATTGACATGGAGTTTAAAATGACAAGAGAAACGATCATTGTTGATTTACTTAAGAACACACAATGCTAACTGTGATTATAGCAGAATAGGAAACTTGGCTGAAAAATATTTTTTTATTGCTTATGATGGCAAATGAGCAAGCAGCACAGATGATGGTAAGTGTCACTGCCGCCCATGGACCTTTCCAATACCAAGGGTTATAGCTTAGGCCGCTTCCTGCCAATAAAATCCCCAAACCCCACCCAGTTGGACTTCCGGCTCGCTCGCTCACCGAACGAAGCGCAACAGCACATTTCCATTACACAGACGTCGATCTTCTGCGGGAGTGTGGTACTACCCCGGACGGACCGGCCAGTGGCTGTAGACAGAAAACTGTCAACAGAGTGGTCCCACCACTTTTATTTTCTGTTACAGGTTATTCATTATCATTATCATCATCGCAGCGCAGATAAGTCTCATTTCTAAGCTCGAGCGTCCCCATTGAGAAATAGGAGAAATATTTATCTACTTTTCTCAGACGGGTTAGTATAGGGTTTTATCTTAAGTATTTCTCCTTTTTAATAAATGTCGCCTTCATATTACATATTTTATTTGTCTTATACGATATCCACGGGCAAGAAAAAAGGTTGGTAAATTCTTATCCAACACACAGGAAATTGGTGATTACGATATGTTGATATAAATATGCAGTGTAATTTAAAAGACTCAGCTGCGATTTATGCCAATATATTCGGTTATAAATAGGTATATATAATGGCTGTGTGGTAGCGGCTATGAATACTACCACCCCTTACTTTGCTCGTTGATGTCGTAAAAGACGACTAAGAGCCTTATAACAACCTGAGCCAACTCCATCTGATGCCGTTTGGTCAACAATTACATTCCCAAGGAGGGTTGAATATTGTATCGACCCCAAGTAATTGGGATAAGAGTAGGAGAATGATGATGATTCGGTTATAAATAGGTAAGCCTAGATTTGGTGAAAGCCAACTTTTTTTTTTTTTAGGAATTAATCGTCCTTTGGTTTCGGTTAGAATAAATAGCACACTATGTCATTGTACTTCCGCGATAAGAGTACGAAATTCATTCAATTGCAGAAAGATGTGAGGCAGATGTTATCTTTCCGAAATTGTTCACCACTCCATTGGAAGTTGTGTTCAAACTCTTAGACTGGACCGGACACGGCGTCAACATCAACGGCGAATACTCTCTTTTGATTTGACATTGATCTCTTTTGACTTGGAGGACTTCAGTTCCATGGTCAACGATCTCAACACGGTTACCCAACTAACGGGTTTGTTTACGAATGAACGTGGACATTTTTTTTTTAAAGATACACAGACACCCTGCTCTAAGAAAAAAATCCTTGAAATGCAACTTGGGTAGTTTACAATCATATAACTAAACGGAGACAAATTTACAACCAGACTCAGGGCAATAACATATGGCTCGCACAAAGTATTGTCTCACGTGGGAATCGAACCCACGGAACTGGCACGGTAAGTCGGTACCTTAACCACTATGCCATCTGTGCGGTAAAATAAAACGAAAGTCATGTGTCATCAAGTGTCAAATACCCATGTCATTCTAATAGGCACTGGACCTAGTTAGCAATGCGATTCTCGAACTTGTCGATCATTATGTTTATTTAGAATTCCAGTTAGGTAGATCTTATTTCAAGAAAGAGATCAGCCGAGGAATTCAACTCGGCTGGACAGCGTCCGCGAAACTTAAGGGGATCTTCTCATGCAATATACCTCAGTTTCTGCAAAACATAGGTAGTGATGACTTATGGCACGGAAACTTGATGATGATGATCAGCGTTCTATGGAGGAAGCAATGATCGCGATTTCTCTATGAGGTAAAAGCCGCAGAAAAACGTGTGTTACCGACACAGCACGCTGAAGTGGCAATGGTTAGGCCACATCACTCACAGTTGGAGCTATAAGTAGCCCAAAAAAAAGCTACTGGCCATTCCACTGGTGATCCATCAGCCGTTAGCCATTTTAACGATTCTACAGGAAATTAAGGCGTGATTTAACACTTTGCATTCCTAATGTTTTCCTGCATGTGAAAGCAAAATATGTTTAAACTACTTTGGATCTTAAGACAATAAAATTTTACGAAAAAAGTAATTTGTGTACGATATTTGTATACTTTATTTTCATATTATCATCATCATCATCATTCTCCTACTCTTATCCCAATTAACTTGGGGTTGATACAATATGTACTCTTTTTTCATAGTACATATTGTAAAAGTTTTTCAATAAATAATAGCGGTTAGAATAAAAGTAATAACACCTAAATCTATTCTACTACGGTGCTCACAATACTTTGATTTTTGTCAATAACATATATTCGATTCTAACAAGTAATAATGATTTAGTTTTACGAATATAATTCAACAGACATCAATGTCATTTTTTTTATACGGGTATTGTAAAGCCATCGCATCTTATTTATGTGAAGAAATATTTTCAAATGTTCATCGTTATCCTGCTTTTAACCTAATTACTAGGGGCGACGCAATATGTACTTTGCATTCATCGTATTGCAAAAGTTATTGGCAATAGTTTTATGTTCTGCCACATGTCTGACATCAACCTTCCTTAGGAATGTAATTGTTGACCTTACCGCAATAGATTATATGTGATACTGTTTGGTCAACAATTATATTTATAAAAGACCAGGCAGGTGGCTGGATATGAAACTATTGCCAAAATCTTTGCAATAGCTGCTAAAATGCTGGAAAGGAAAAAAAAGGAATGCTACTATGCTGGAAAAATACATATTGCGTCGACCAAGTAATTGGGATAAGAACAGGTGGTAAATTACATTATAGGGCAGCTTTAATAATACAATCTCTATAAATTATGGATGGTTTTCAATCTTCAAGTAGTTCTTCGTTCGCTTTACGGGTAGCTGTTAATTAATATTAATGTTTTCAAAACTTCTTTCTTCGAAACTTTTGCGATAAATATAATAAAATTCAAGTACATATTGTGTCAACCTTAAGTAATTGGAATAAGAGCAGGATGATGATGGACTAAAATTGTCAAAAAATATAGTTATGGATCATTTTGAGCCTTTACATTTACTGTTGTATCATCATTCTCCTACTCTTATCCCAATTACTTGGGGTCGATACAATATGTACTCTTGTTTCATAGTACATATTGTAAAAGTTATTGGTAATAGTTTTATGACCGACCGCCTGCCAGACGTCAACCCTCTTTGGGAATGTAATCGTTGACCAAACGGCATCAGATGGAGTTGGCCCAGGTCGTTATAAGTCTTTTGGTAGTCTTTTACAACATCCACGAGCAAAGTAAGGTGTGGTAGTATTCGTAGCCGCTACCACACAGCTCAGAGAAATATAGATAATATATACAGCAGCACACATTTACCCTTGTATATATTAATTATCTTATTATAAAAGGTTGCCATACATAAAATTAATTTGATATAATGTATTCTGTGTGGTGATGGAGTAAGAATACAATTCACCACACCCTATCTTACCCGTAGGTGATCGTAGAGACGACTAAAGGATATACAAACGCATATAACATCTATGCAAGAGAAGGAAAACTCGGAACAAATCCCTAGGACAGGTCTGACCAGTGTTATAGTAGTTTAATTTCCCTCCCATTACGGAGAAGGCTTGAGCCCAATAGTGGGACATATATGGGCTGAGATGAACTTATGAGATACTATCAGTAAGGTTATTGGTTAAATATAATATGAAATCTGATGGCTGGCCAACATCATATTTTAAGATTTCTATTTAAGTTCTAAGTAGGTACTATATTGTTTTTTTTTTTTCATTATTTCGCCACCTGTATTAAGGTTTGTCATATTAGTATGTCATCGCGCTCGATCGTCACTCTGGGGTAGGTGAAAGTTCAGTGTTAACATAAGTTGCTTAAAAGAAGAGATGTCATAATAATCACTTTTTTTATAGACGGGTTGGCGTTCGTAGTTAATGTTAGAGAACTTATCCAGTTGCAATTTTTGAGACCTCTCCATCTTGCGTGACCAGTCGTAGTACAGAAAATATCCAATTTTGTTCGATCGTAATATTTTTGAAGACCTCTCCCCCGAAAGAAAGAGAAAGAGGACACGTGATATAGGTACAGCCTCTTATAAATTTCCTAGGTAACCTCCTGTAGCTCATTTTCTTGTCCCCACAAATGGTTTTTATGGCTCCCACGAGTAAGTAAAGTGAGTTGATATTTTTTATTCTTAATTTGTCACGGGCCGAAATTATATGTTTTTTTTTATTTTTCTAATGGACATGGTCGCAAACGAGCATGCAGCACACCTGATGGTAACTGTCACTGCCGCTTATGAACCTTTGCAATACCAAGGGTATAGCTAGACCACTGCCTACCAATACAAACCCCAAACCCACCCAATTAGGCTTCCGGCTCTTTCGCTCACCGAACGAAGCGCAATAGCACATTGCCATTACTCAGACGTCGATGTTCTGCGAGAGTGTAGTACTACCCCGGATGGACCGGCCTGCGGCTGTAGACACGGGACTGTCAACGGCGTGGTCCTACCACTATTAAAATATGTGTATACAAATATATATTATTAACTTGGAATGGTAGCGTTAAACGAAAAATTAAATGATGTATGAAGTCTACCAGTTTATGTTGAACCGCAATAACGGTCTATGGCCTAAAACCAATTTCAACAATAGCACAGTAATGGGCTGATACCCAACGGTAAATCGAAATTATGGCTTTATGTTTAGTTTGACTTTCCTTTGATCAATGTAATTCAATAACGAGTGTCATGTAACTTAAGTATACTAAAAATAAACACTTGGACCATATGAAAATATCAAAGATACTTCGGTACTTAGAGCTCTTGACATGCAAGTCACTCTCTATAAATATTTAACATTATACTTATTTGAGAATAAGTTGTTACGAAATGACTTTCAATATATATCCGCCAACATTTTTTTTATCTTTTGATCATTTAGAAATAGATTTCCATATTCGAATAAATTACTGAATATGTAGTAATTGTTTTAAATATTGACGTTATTCTTCCTCAATATTGTGTTATGGGAATTGGGATTTTTTTAAAATGGTTATCAGATGAAGAACGTAATCGTCATAAGAAGTGTGACCTCCAATTAAGATATCATATGAAAAATACTATATGGATTTTTTTGAGAAAATACTAGATTCTGCAATGATGCCTATATATATATTCAAGATACCTATAGGTTAATCTACATTAAGGTTAATAAAATATAGGTATATTACGTTCCAAAAAAAAATCTAAGCGTTTAATTAATTTAGAATTTAACAAACCTCGTATGCCTCGTAATATCCTACGCTGTAAAATACATTACATAATATATTATTAATAATATTTTTTTTTTTCATTAATACCGTTTGATTATCATCATCTGAGCTCACATACGTCCCTCTTCTGGGCTCGAGTCTCCTCCACAGTGGAGAAGAAATAACCTACTATACAGTGATGATCAAACAGATTGATATAGATCTTTACTTCGAATTTTCTTTTACAGTGACATTATTGCCGGGCTGGCCACGGAAGGCAAAGAAGCGGTACCAGTGGCCGGCCCAATGGCGATGGGGAGGGAATACGGTGGGTTATGGGGCCATGCGCTGCCCCTCCATCGCCCCGGACGGTACGGGCGACGTGTGACCGGGCCATAGCCTACCAAAAAAAAAAAAAAAAAACAGTGACATTATTGGCTTCTATAACAGAGACGTCTCGTACGTTCACTCATGAGTAAGAAAGGAAGCGGTGAATTGAATTATTATTGCGTCACCACATAAATAGCAAAATATTAAATTTGTTCCAATTATTGGAGGCAATCATCATCTCATCATCTGAGAGATAATGAGATGATGATTGTCGCCTTTTTCGATCACCCACAGGTAAGATAAAGGGTGGTGAATTGTATTCTTACTCCGTCACCACACGTGTAAGAAACAATGCTGCTTTAAAATAAGAATCATACATACATACATACATACATATCATCACGCCATATCCAGGGTTGGCAGAGAGAATAAGAATCAATTTGATATAATATAAACATTTCGACTAACTTACTGATTTGGAATTTATAATGATATTGTCTAGTACTACGGGAAGGAAAGATGGAAAGATACGTATCTATTATACCTAACCTATCTATTACGTAAATTTAAGGATTTAACAACTAAATTTGTATATATTTACATCTCCATTCTGGGATAAAAGCGTGAGACCATATACAATGTATTGTATAAAAAGATACCATGTGGATACAATTCACCACCGCACCTTCATCCTTTCCCATGGGTGCCAAGAAGGTGACTGCTAATGGATATATATTTGAAAGGATACCACCCTTCACTGAGGATATAATTCTCAAATTGCGAGGAACTTTACAAAAATTCATAGATACAATTAGCGTCAGCAAATTACACCAAGTTTTTGTCCCTCGTGGGAATCGAACCAACGGTACTGGCACGGAACGACGGTATTTTAACCACTACGCCATATTTGCCAGTCATAAAAAAAAACAAATGCGAATGGGACTCGCACACGAAGGGTTCCGAACCATTATCTGTAACCTAATTGTTTATGTTTGTTGTAAGGGAGCCCCCCTTAAATATTTATTATATTTTATTTTATTTTTAGTATTTGTTGTTATAGCGGCAATAGAAATACATCATCTGTGAAAATTACAACTGTCTAGCTATCGCCGTTCTTGAGATACAGCCTGGTGACAGACGGACGGACGGAGGGACAGCGAAGTCTCAGTAATAGAGTCCCGTTTTTACCCTTTGGGTACGGAACCCTAAGAATAATATACAGAAAAGGATATACATATAACATCTATACAAGAGAAAGAATACTAGAAGTAAAGTTTTATACCAGCCGTTTATAAAGCGTGGTATAGTAGGTCAAATTCCCTCCTATCGTGGAGTAGGCACAAGCCTAGCAGTGAGCCTTATATGACCTGAGCTGATAATGATATTAGAAATCGGGTTGAGAGCTCTCAGCGCTCACCCACAGTCCGGGTAAAGTTTCATAGCCATCTGAGGCTAACAACTAAGACATACACAAAAAAAAAATATTAGAAAAAAATCATTACTAAGTTATAAAAAGTTTGATAACAAAACCAACCTTAATAAATTATTTTCCCTCCTATATTAGCATATCTTATGTTCATGCCTATGCGCATAAAATAAGATGGCGGATTGTGGGTGTGGTGAACCCACACCGCGCGCGTTCATTGGTGCTAGTTATCATTTAATTTAAATGAATGAAGATGGTGCGATAAAATCGCTAGTGAATAATGCCCAGCTGAATCATAGTTTTCTATTAGGAAGAATACCGTTTGTTAAATATATTAAAAATATACGTTATATGACTAAAAGGGAGGTACATGTAATCATAGTGGTCTAACTATTGAGGAATGTCGAGGGATCAATGCCTACACCGGACAAGTATTGTTGGTAGTTACGTGGGGGTTAAGATTTTCCGGGGGAGTTGTAGATATCCGCCGAGAGATTAATAAAATTGCTAGCAGCACTTTCTTGGACAACTTATACGACCAACTACAATCGCCAATCCACCTACTAAATGAGACGATTATTGCAATATCATGTAGCCTGTATCCAACATGATGAATGAATATACATAAATTACTCTAAATATGAGGCATAAATTGGGTTAACGGTCTACTCCTGCTCTTTTCTAACTGTATACATACGAGTATGTATTCCTACATATATAAATTATCGAATAACATATATTCGTAAATATTACTGAGACTAACAAGCTGTGTGGTAGCGGCTACGAATACTGCCAACCCTTACTTTGCTCGTGGATGTCGTAAAAGACGACTAAGAGCCTTATAACGTGGGTCAACTCCATTTGATGTCGTTTGGTCAACAATTCCATTCTCAAGGAGGGTTGGCGTCATGCAGGCGGCCCGTTATAAAACTATTGCCAATAACTTTTACAATATATACTATGGAAGAAGAGTACATATTGTATCGAGCCCAAGTGATTGGTTTAGGAGTAGGAGAATGATGATTACTGGAACTAACATTACATATTTTATGTAAAAATTTTATTATTTCCTTTATACACTTAAAATATATGAATGTCATTAATTCTTAGATATTTATGTAAAAAATTTTTACAGATTTTGTGGCGTTTTAGTTTAGGGTGTTTCGAATATTTAAATCCCAGAAAGACTGTTGTCCTAGACATAGCTATATTATAATAAAAATAGTTTTATCTTATACCAGCTAACTTTACAGATGCTGTTTTGTATAAATTGAAAAATAAAAATAGTATTACTTTAACTCAATCGCAGTGCCATCTACCGAGTCTTAATACATTTTTTAGGTAAATATTAACTTTGAAGAGCAATTTTTTTAAACTACGCGGCTGTGATATACTATGTAGATAGTCATAACAAACTTTTCTAATGTTATAATATAGCACAAATAAATAACTTCGAACGCGGTCAATAATACGAACGCGGTCAATATATACGACCTCCAAATCTTTAACATAATTTTTGTACAGTCATCAACTCAACCAGTAAATCACAAAGGTCACTTACCTTAGGCTCTTGTAAAATATTTGCTTTCGTGTACACGTCAACAATTCTTGAGCGGTTTGTAGTTTCCTAGCCTAATTCACTGAACTAGTTAAACTGTATTACTTTAACAAGCTGCGTATTTATAATTAGGTCGTTTTTAACACATTCTCACGATTTTCAAGCAAAATATTATTTAATTAACTAAAGTAATTATAAGGCAATCGATAGTGTAATAAAAGAGTTTTCGTTTCTCCTAATTAAAATCCCACCTAAATTCTGATACAAAGGTTTACAATCTCTCGTTTACTTTTTCATTTACTATATCATATATTACAAATATTATATATCAAATTTAAATTGTATTAGTTTGACCTGAGTATGAAAATTACAAGGTTAAATAGTCAAAAGGTTAACAGATTTAACCTGTAAAGTTACTACGCAAATAATAACTAACTGTAAACTACGCAAATAATAACTTCAATTTGTTGGATAACATATTTCAATTTATTTTAGTTAGATTATTTTAAGTCAAGAAAAGAAAATTAAAATTAAACATACTTTAAACATATAAAAATCATTTTATTGAGTTAATATTTGCCGATAGATGGCATTCTAAAATGTTGACCTAAAGACTAGATTGCGATCAGGAATTTGATTACTATACATAACCGGCCACGTTAGCAAAATCGTTTCAGTGCTTCCAACCACTATATAGATTTTCAATTTTGAGTTCACGTCTTGCAGGTAATAAGGATTTTCGAGGAGCGTCTCCTCGACGACGCGAACCGCCGCCGGCGACTGGGGCGGCGTAGGCGCGATTACCTGCGCCTGATGCCGCCCTAGCCGAGGCCGCGGGTGACTGGACCGGGGAATTAGTCCGTCACCCGCCGAGAGGCTGACCGCGCGAGGAGGGAACGACGTCCGCCCCGGGGGGGGACGTCGCTCAAGGGGAGGGTACCTCTCAGGGGGTATTCCATCGGGCCGGCCACTGACGACAAGTTCACGCTGCTCCAGTGGCCGGTCCAACGACGTAGGCGAGGTTCGTGGGTGGGTTACGGGTATGCGTGCTTACGCCCCTCTGTCGCCCCGGACGGAGTGGTGCGAGAAGAGCGCCGACCATAACCCACCCCAAAAAAAAAAAAAAAAAAGGTAATAAGGATTTTCAATGATTTTTTTCTTCTAAATAGCCTAGCATATCAAATTTTAAATATCCTTAAAGTAATCAATGTCATACTTTTTAATTATAATAAAATATACTACCATGTCAGTTCTTTGACACGTCATTAATTTTCACAAATATACACTGTTAATTTGAACAATATAATACGATAATTACAATTCACTAAAGTCTTAAAAATATATTATATTTTCAGAAATTACTTGAAGAATTAACAAGTTGGTACATAGATTATGTAATAACATAAAAATTAAAAAAAAAATATCATTGTGTGTTATGAAACGTATGATAATGTACGAAAATATACATTATACTTTTTATTTTTCTATTTGTAATTACAGTATATTCAATATTATAGTATAAACAGAACTTATAATGAAATTAAAAGTTAGTAAAACATCTTTATAATTATTAAAGTATGTACATTTTAATAATATTATATTACAATAACACTACTTCAATAGCGTGAAATTCATATACATATTATACTCCTAAAAATGTTTAATTAAATTTCAATAACTATAACAAAATTACGTACAATCATTACATAATTTTGTTAAAATTATTGAAATTTAATTTATTATTTTTGAGCTACATCAACAAAATAAATAATTTAAATTTGTGATAATATATGGTATGGTAAAATGTATGGTATGTTGGTGTTATCAATATTTTAACAGATCCAACATCAAATACGACTCTATAGACGACATTTATTCATGAACAAAAACTATGGACTATCAAGTAAAACATTGATAAATTAAGCTAAGTTACGATAGGGGGCTAACTTTAATACGATAGCCTCACATTATGGAATAAAAGTCCTAAGTAGATATAGATTAAAAAAAAAACAAATTATAAATCAATATTTTGCCTATTAGCTAGAAAATCATATGCCTATTTGCTACTAAATAATTTATCCTAGCCACAGAACATATGAAGAAAGAAATAAAAAGTCGTTCAAAGAAATAATCACGCAGCTCGATGAATATGTTTACCGTTATTTTTTTTTAAATAAGGCAGCTAAATATTTAACTGTAATCAAATGTGTACTAGTGACATAAATATATTGAAACAATATTTCACTATATTTTCGTCATATTTTGTTCACAGAGCTACTTTTTGCTAGATTGAAATGAATAACACATGTCAATCAAATACCCTGCCGGAATAAAATATACTCGGCTATATCTATAATAAGTCCTTTCCTTAATTAAAGAGAAATTATGAAGGCCCGTCGTCATTTTTTTTTATAATAAACTCATAAAGGTATCAACTTATTTACAGCTAAATAAATATTGAGTAAAAAAAAAATCACTATGATGAACTTTTGTGAAGGTCAGAACATTTTAAACTAAAAATTACTTCAGTTTTTTTTAGTGAAGTTCATTTAAAAAACATGTTACTTTAAATGTATTCAATCGAAAATGAACCTAAACAATATTGATAATAAGATGAAAGTCGTTCATCTACCTAATAAGTTAAAAAGGGCAGATGATAGGCTTGTTACCGCTTTCCAAAAACAAGGTCTGAGCCCTTCGGGCAGAATTGATAATTTACTCGTTCGAAGGGCTATCATTAAGGTCGTTGGGTATAGAATGATTGTTGGTTACATACATACGTTTACTGAGCGTAGACGGCGGCCTGGGAGAAGAACAAACAATGTTTCGGCTCGTTAACAACGAAATTATAACGAGGGGTTATTATGACGTAATAACGAATTCCAAATTTAAATTTGTCGGATGATCTTTTGCAGGCATCGTGATTTCCGGTAGAAACTTTCGGTTCAGAGACAACAGTTCTTTTCTTATTCGTAAAAGTTTTGCTTCATTAAAAAATTCTCATCAAGCCTGAATAAATAAAAATAATAATTAATTAAAGAACTTCTTTTAATTTAGATTAAAAATTGTATAATTTTACCTTTTTTATGAATATTTATTTTATTTTCAACTGCACAGATGGGGTAGTGGTTAGGACACCTCAGTAACTGTGCTAAATGCCACGGGTTCGATTACCACGCAGAACTATAATTAGTGTGATACACAAATTGCAAAGTGTTATAAAAAAAAATAAGCAATAAAAAAAAACATATTTACATGCATAAGTACATGCTCGTAAACATGTTATAACTAGAGAGCGTGTCGTGTGATAAGATTATCTATATGGTAATGCGTTAATATCAAAATTATCATAATCTAAAACCCGACTACACAAAAGACTTACGAAAAAAAGAATGATTTTAAAAGTACGAAACGAACGAACAAAACTAAATCAATGTAAAGCCGTGGTCACATGCCCTTATAATTTTATAGGTGTAACTACTAAATAATCAGGCCTAGTAATAATTACATTCCCAATGTTGACATCAGGCAGGCCGGCGGTCATAAAACTATTGCTAATAACTTTTGTAATATATACGAACTAAGAGGAATAGTTATATTGCGTCAACTCCAAATAATTGGGATAAAAGCAGAATGATGATGTCTTTGGTGACACCGCCTTGTTCAAACGATTTAACATAGTGGTTTAATTTATTATTAGTTTGCCTTCTGTTGTGAGTTATATTGTCTGTTTATATACATACATTTTTATGATACGCACGAAAAATGAAGACATTGGATGATCATTGTATTCATGGTCATCTCAGTTTCCATCTACTGGGTTTACGCTTCTCCACAAACGAATTGAAATTGACCTACTATACCATGCTGGTTAGATGGATTAGTATAAAGCTTTATTTTGAGTTTTCCTTGTTTTATATAGATGTCATCTGTATATCATATCCTTTAAGCATCTTTTATGACAACCAAAATTCAGAAAGGGAGTTATAAATTGAGTTCTTACTCTGTCACGATACAGGAAAATAGACACAAAAAATTACCTTTAATTTATTACAGAATAGGTAGGTACCGAGGGAGACCGAGACTAACCTACCTAGACCAGATCGGTCATGTACTGAAGGAAGGTGGAGTCAAGAGTCTCCGAAACCGGCGAGCGTGTATGAAGAGAATTATGAATGTTGAGGAAGCGAGTGAAGTATGCAGAGATAGAGTTCTCTGGCACTCTGTTCTCTCTGCCTACCCTGCAAAGGATATGGCGTGATGATATGTATGTATGTATTACAGAATAGTAATAAAAATATTTCTCCAATATTGCATACACAAAGAGTCATAGATTTTAGTATGTGATCAAGATTACGAAGCTAACAAGTATAAATAACTGTAATTTAAAATGTAACTTCAGTTCAAGTTCTTGGAACCGTTCCGACTTCTTTTCTATTATAAACAAGGTTGGGATTCTTTTTTTCTCGGCAATTATGCCTTGCGCTAGTACCTATTATGTACAATTTTGATCAATGAGTTCTTGTTTTAATGTTCCCATGAATCCTCATGGGTTGTTATTATGTGTTTGACGATTGATAAATCTTTGTTGGTACGATATACGAGTATTTGTAATATAACCGGGTAGTTAAAACTGAAAGTTAGATAGATTTTTTATAGGACACATAAATATTTTTATTCTATTGTTATTTATATGTAAGAAACATATTGATTTCAGTGTCTCATTTGAAGAATACTAGTTAAATCAATCGAGGTCACCATATAGCATATGGGGAATACTAGTTAATTTAATCACTAGTCAATGTTAAATCAATTTGAGGAACACAACTATGAGTATGCCACAGTATAGCCCTAAGTTTAAATTCTGCGTCAGAAAAATGTTTTTTTTTTTTATATAGATTTTTATAGAAATTTTATTAGTTCCTACTAGGACTTAAAATATATCTGATAATCGGTCCGTTGGAATCTTTTTTGTATGCATGGGCAATATATATGTATATCTGCCGGGCGTGTGAAGGATAATAGGGGTTATACACTCAATCTATTGTATGCCACCTTATATCTGCTAAAATCTCGTAATGTTCTTTCTGGCTAGTTTTGATCATCTATTCTGGTGGGTTCATGTAAGTATTAGAGTTATAATGGTTCTTGAAAGAGAGTCGTCATATTTGATCTTATTTTTTTAGGCAAGATAGCCTGAGGTTCACCGCAGCGACTCTTGTTTTTTTTTTTTTTTGCCTTTCATCGAATGCAGGGCGGGATCTTGTCAGGCACCTCTCATTCACAGCTGTTATTACTCATTTTCCTGCCGCTGCTCATTATTCTGGTCATCTCTCAGCTGACTTTTACGACCGTCTCGAGCAAATAATTTGGGTGCCAACATGGAAGAATGTCCTATCAATTATTCGTTTCACATCACTTCCTAAGAAGGATAACACTATACGTCATCCAACATCTTGGCTTAGTAAGCTAATTTCCTACCCTTTATGAAGGAGACTTACCAATATACATTATAAGACACTAATATAGTCCATCATATTTATATTTTAATTAAATTGTTCTTTTTTTGTAATTTTACTCCTGTAAAGACATGTGATTCATAAAACCGACAGTATTTTGAATACAATTGAAAATTAATAGAGTTAAATAGAAACGAATCAAAAGATTCGCTACACGTATTCTATTTCCTTTAAAATTGCGACAATAAAATATATTACGCTTGTCAGATTGTTATCTCCAACTATCCTTTATGACGTTTAATTGTCATCCGTCATTTTATCGTCGCGTCGTTTTTTCTTCCGGTGCAACCTTCATATTGTATTTAGACTATATTGTCAATTATAATCTCTATTTGACTATCTTTAAGGGTGAATTTTCTATATATGACTCTTTAACAAATTCAATTCCCATTTTGTATGGATACAATTGTCGCAACCACGGTTTTCCTGTAAAACGAAACCAAGTTCGGCCCTGTGGGTGGTTCAAAGTGTATCAAGTTGCTTAGGGGTTTGTCACTTTATAGTGTTTAAAGTATATTCGACCATTTAAAGTGTAACTTTGAGCCAGGTTTATATCCAGTAGCCATAAAAATAAATTACTTTGTTTTTCATTTTGTTTTCTCAATATTGTATTTGTTAAAAGTATGTAATATAGTTGGTTGGTTGGGTTGGTGGTTGGTAGGTAAATCGTCTATGAAGTTATGATGTTGCAGGAGGAGGTGGCGGAGTAAACCAAGGAGAATAGAGTACAAGCTGACCTGATCTGACACTGGAGCGGGGATCGACGCAGGTGCAAATAGCTTCGCCTAAGTTAGCCGTAGTAGAGGCAAAGGATGGATCAGGGACTAATCCGCTACCCATACTGAGTTTGCACTAGTCGAGGTCGAGATATTTTAGGTGCCCTATGACGGTACTCAAGTGAATAAGTAGCAGAAATGTTAATCCGCTAGGATAAATTGAATAAAAATATATTTTCTAGTATATTTTTCGTGTAAAGACGGAGTAAGAAATTGATTTTCTGCGAGAATGTTGACTATTCTCGAACAATCGATCTATTAAGGCTGCAAACACTAATTATTAGCAACCACTAAATACATTATATCTACTCTCATGTTAATATTAGATATCTTTTAGGATAACCGCGAGCAAGAAACAAAAGAGAACAAATAACAATTTAATTGTCTTTTTATTTAATCACCATTCGAAAAATTAGGTTTTTTTTCTATTTACACAATAAAAAACTATTGCAAAAATGATCATTTTACAATCTTATTCGTCGAATCAATTATATATATATATATGTATATATATCATTGTATTGGTGAGCACGAAGGTATACGTGACGCAAAGCTGCAACGCAATATTATATTATTTCGTATTGTGCCAATTGTCAATCGCAACTTAGCCTGTTAGTCCCGTGTAGTTATGCGATTTCTAAACCGAAGGTTGTAACTACACTACTTTATATCACTATACAAACGGTTCGAAAGTAATATTTTCGACTTTCAGACTTAGTTTGTTAGTAATAAGAGTTATCAGAAGTTGCCAGAAAAGTAAAGTGCTGTTTGATACAGAAGTTTATTGATGAAGCAAAGGCTAAATAAAATAGTTATTTAATTCCTATATAGAGTGTTATATATTTTGTTCGTGTACATTCACATACATTTACGTATGTCATCATTTACTACAGGAACAATCTTTCGCTCTTTATGGAACTTCTATTACGCATTTACCGTATTTTAATCATGTTTTATGACGCACGTGAAATAAAGAATGGGTAAAATATATTTTTACTTCGTTACCACGCAAAAACAATACCTTGATTGTTAAAAACATCTATGTCAAAAGGACGCGTAGCAATTGAAACAAAAAGATGCGAGGGAACTGTGAAATAAAATGATATTAGTTCAAAAGTAAATTTTCGTACAAGCTTGGATACAATATATAGGATCTAGTTACAGTATTAAGAATATTACCAATATTATTAATTTTATTATTTACTTATTAATGAAGTGAATACAAAAAATAATTGATCTTTCATTTGTATATTATATAGTATATTAATCTAAAGCTTTTCTACTATATCAATACATAGATAAAAGCTAAATATTGACCATGAGTCACCTTTATGAGGTTAGTGTCAATATAAAGCAATATAACAAAGGGGTAGAATCGCAATAGAGAGGGTTAGGTAAAAATCAGATCAACATGAGCGATGAAGTAGGAACTAAAAATTGCTTTTATTCTAGTCATAATATTAAATCATACTTAAATATTTAAATAAATTCCAATATTCACTTGTAGATTAATATTTAATTAAGTTTTAGTAAAACATTTGAACATTTGTAATAAAAATATTTTACGGATTTAATTGCGTTTTTATTTGATTTTTTTTAATTTCGTGATGTCTCAAAGATTTTATAGCATTCATGGCCTCGGGTTGGTCAGCTTGTAGTTTATTGAATAGTTATAAACATATTTAATATATAGCAATAAATATCAATGTAGTGTAAAAATAAGAAAGTATCTCTGCATTTTTTGGGATGGCATAAATCGACATCATTATCATTCACCCTACTGCTGCCCACTACAGGACGTATGCGTCTCCCATAAATGAGAGGTTAGTGACGTAATCGCCACGCTTTTCAGGTGGGTTACTAATAGTACATATGGTATATCTTTCCCATGAGAGAGCTACTCTTTACTCTTCTCTTGAGGTTCAACTGATTTGTACGACGCCTATGCAAAAGAGGCATAGCGAAAATTCTATTCTTATCGCGTCACCACAGAAGGAAATATGTATGTATAAATATGATATCATTCGAATTTATTTTGTTTTATAACCTTGTTATTATCTGTCAGTCGAATTTATATGATGTAAAATGCTATTCATTTGTGAAGAGCAAAGAGTTTATGCAAAAGGCAACAAAGAACATCGTTAAGACGCTTTCGTGTCAGATATTTTCATTGAATTCGGTAATCATTGTACGCAATCATATGAACAGAGACCATTTCAGCTGTATATGTGTATAGAGATGACAATGTCCATTTTTTATGCTTATTATTTTTCTGGAATTTTCTATTCAGAATATTAAATGATAATAACCGCTTGTTATTATTATTAAACGGGTCATTAAATATGTAAAGCCAAATACTGATTGTATATGACAAATCATTTAGGCGCTCTTTACTGGTGCACACAAATTCCAATGGTTGTCTTTGGCCAATGTTTATATTCCAGAGAGGGGCTAACATTAGGCTTTTTATAATACCTCATCTTATAACTAAATCAAAACTTGAGGTACATTTTACTTTTTATCAGTCACTAGCTATATATGAAAAAATGCTGCACTAATATTGTAAATAATAAGATTACGTAATAAGGTTTTTTTAATCACTACCTACTATTTTTATTTGAGACTAATCCTTCCGAACCTTCAAAAAAATATACAAAGAAACTTTGTTTGACTATTATCGTCGCATCTTATCCTAAATACTTGGATTCGCATTCGATGTAATATATACCTATTTTCTTCTTTTGTACATATCAAAAAAGTTTTAGCACCTTTACCTACGGCGACTGGGGCGGCGCAGGCGCGATTACCTGCGCCTGATGCCGCCCTAGCCGAGGCCGCGGGTGACTGGATCGGGGATTTAGTCCGTCACCCGCCGAGAGGCCGACCGCGTGAGGAAAGACCGACATCCTACCCGAGGGGGGGACGTCGGTCGAGGAGAGGGTACTCCTCAGGGGTATTCCGTCGGGCCAACCACTGACGTCAAGTCACTCTGCTCCGGTGGTTGGCCCAACGACGAAGGCGACGTCACTCGTGGGTTACGGGTGTACATGCTTACGCCCCTCTGTCACCCCGGACGGAGTGGTGCGAGGAGTGTGTCGACCGTAACCCGCCCCCACAAAAAAAAAAAAAAAGCACCTTTACCTAACTACTATTACACTACATATTGGGCCAATAAAAATATCGCATACGTTACTATGCCGTTATTAAAATGATTTACAAAAAAAATTGTTGTGAACGTCAGGTAAGAATTTAGTTCATATTAGGCAGTCAATCATTAGAATTAAAAATATATTCGAATCGAAATTCAAAACTGTAGAATATTATATGTCAAAGACACACTAAAGGGACAAGATTCATATGTTTTCAACTCTATATAGATACGATTTAAGCCGCATTGTGTAACACAAAGCCACAGTCACAATATTTTGAAAGCTCACAGAAAATTGCGTCCAACAATGCCTGTATTCATGGATGACACGAGCTTGCTTGTGAACTATGAAAACGGAAGTTGACATTACGATGTGCTAACATTCAGTAGTGAGCTTTGTTTGACTTCCTTGTGTACGATTAGATAAAAACGCTAAGATCCTGCCGGCGGCTGTGCTCCTGGTACTTAGTTTACGGAAGTTGCTTATTTTGTAAGAAATCTTACATATCAGAAATTTATTTGCTAAATTAAATATTGTTGTAATGTACAGATATTTCAATAATACTAGTTATATACAAAGCAAACAAGCATTGCATATCTGCATAAGAGTGACAAAAGCAGCAGTATGTATAATTTAAGTCACTCTTCTACGGCAACGTCTTCATCCATTATGAGTAGAAATTCATTTAGATCAATCTCTGCCTCGCAGAACGCAGTGACAGCATCCATATACCTGACCACTGCCAGCTGTGGATTGAATATGATAGGTTGAATTCATCATTTAAGTTTTCTTGCCTGTTAGAGTCATGAGAACTAGACATATTACAACAATCATATTACTAAAGGCTTTTTAATACCTTTGAATGACGTAGTAAAAAAAGATTATACATTCGACTTGTTCCTTTGAACAAGCAAAAATAACTTAATACATATTTTAATCGCTATATTATTTTTAATTTTCTCTATTTTTTATTATTATTTTTAAGTGTGATTACTAAATAATAATACAGTTCACCACCCACTTTCTTGCCACTGATAGTCGTAAAAAATGATTAAGGGATATGCAGATAACATAGCAACTCGTCCGATTTGGAAGAATTTTTTTTGGAGTTTACTCCTTAAAAATCGATTTTCATATAAGGCGCCCGGTATGAGAAAAATTTGAGGAATAAAATCTAGTGATCGAATGACCTCGTTACGTTTTTGGTGCGCAACCTATTCTGCACACTTTTCACTTTCTGACGTGCGATAATACTTCACTGAACAGTTTTAATAAATGTAAAAAAAAATATATATTATTTTTAGTTAAATGAGCTTTTTTGCGCCTGTTTTGATAATCGTACTTAAGGAGTAAACTCCAGTCGTGCGTCGGAGCTGACACACACACTTTTTTTTTTCACAACGAATTTTAAGTTTTTTTTCACATTCCATCGTATTAGGACAGTGCCATGTAACGATAATACCATAAAAATACGTAACTTTACTCAGATGAGAAAAGACGCCATCTATTCAAAACTTACGATCATATGTTCAAGAGTTCAACGACCTCGCGTGGTGAAAAAAAAAATTTGTTTCATCCGAATCGTATTTTTTCTAGCCTATCATTACAAGTAGTACTAGTAGGGTTACCTGTCTTTGTTTTTGAGAGCGGTCCCCTTCCACTCTGTATACAAATTATAATTTATTATGGTTTTATTAATATATTAATGTTATTGTAGCGGTTCTCAGTTTGACCATAAACTATAGTTTCACATAAACAAACAATAGGTTATAGGTACAAATACATATGTGTGTATTTAAGTCGAATAGCGGTCATGTAATGTTGAATATATAATGCATATTATAATTAAAAAGTATAATAAGAAAGAAGGATGTAGGTACCGGGGGAGACCGAGACTACCCTACCTAGACCAGATTGGTCACGTACTGAAGGAAGGTGGAGTCAAGAGTCTCCGAAACCGGCGAGCTTTTATGAAGAGAATTATGAATGTTGAGGAAGCGACTGAAGTATGCAAGGATAGAGTTCTCTGGCACTCTGTTTTCTCTGCCTACCCTGCATGGGATATGGCGTGATGTATGTATGTATGTATAATTAAAAAGTAATACTATTCTGCGATCCTTATTCTTGCGTACATCACAGACGTCACTTTACATTAAATAAAAAATAAACTAGACCTATCCATTAGAACATTGAAAATTCCTAAAAAGAACAAAATCAATATTAGAAATCAGTATGAAATTCAACTAACCGTCCATATTCTGTCAAAGTGACGTGAACCAACGCTCCCAATTTGACACACCTATCGCCTTTACAATCTACTCATTTACAAATAAATCGTTAATATGCAAAACTGGATCTTATTTCTTTTGGGATAAGATTTATTTAATGTGAATATAGAATTTGGTGTTTCATAGAATATACGGGCGTTCATTCACGAGATTCACCCAGAGATTGTGGTCCATCCATCAAGCCGAGTGTCAAACCTAATACGGAACTGGGTCCCGTGAGAGTCTCGTATTCGTAATTATGTGTTTCAATACATAGAACGTCATCCGATTAAAATTGGCGTCCGATAGGGGAAAATAGGGAGAAGTCACGTTTTAATTATTTTTGTTGTCATATCACGAATTTATCCAAACGACCGGAGAAATGTTATTTGATTATATCAATTTGACAAATAGATCGATTATTATTTATCGTTCACGGTAAACGCGCATTATTTTTGATATTTTTTGATGTTATAATAATAACTGTAGAACAAAACAACATATATTTTTAATAAGCAGACAAATCTTGCCATGATAATTCATTTTTTGTTTAGGAAAAGGCCTCACATGAAGGCATAAGTCCTTCTGTCATGAGGGACTGTACATTAGTGCACATACAATACATATAATTAACGGACACAAATTACATCCAAACTGAGAACGAACCCTCGTTTATGAGCGAAAAATGAATGTCACACGTGAAACACGAACGCGCACCTATTGGAAATCCATTCCAATTCAAATTCAAATTTTCGTAGAATTGTATTAAATAGGGATCGTACGCACCACACTTAGCTGGAGAGGTTGGTACATGAACCACTTCATCAAGTCAATTGAAAAGTCAATTGAAAGTCATATTTTCATCATCATCATCATCACAGCCCATAAATGTCCCACTATTGGGCTTGGGCCTCCTGCGTAATGGGAGGAAAAATTAACCTACTATATACCGTGCTGGTCAGACGTTTTGGTATTGGGTTTTGTTTTGAGTTTTCTTTCTCTCACATAGATGATATATGCGTTTTACATCCCTTAGTCGTCTTGTACGATCACCCACGGGTAAGATACGGGGTGGTGAATAGTATTCTTACTCCGTCACCACACGGGAAAGTCATATTTTAATCTCTAGTAAACTAACGATGTTATTAATTCACTTCTGTATTACAAAATCTAAACATTTTGAGAAATATATCGTTAAAAGATTTCTATTATTATTTTTGTAAATTTACGCGCTGTTACATCCGAAAAAGTAGTCAGAATTCTATAAAACAAATATACTTCATGCAAGTTTCAGTTTGCGACTTTGTGACCTTATTGCACTGCACTGAGTTAAGATCCAAACTTGTTATTTATCTTGTAATTAATACATTTCTGTCAACAAAATTATCGTAGTAGTTTTAACCCAACCCAAGATTCGATTAGTTCAATCTCTAAATAAATATTTAGAACTTGTTCCAAGTTTAGTTTCTAACTACCTACTAGTAATACTAAGTCATCATCTCCTACTCTTATTCCAATTACTTGGGGTCGATACAATATGTACTCTTCTTTCATGGTACATATTTTAAAGTTAGTGGCAATAGTTTTATGACCGGCCGCCTGCTAGACGTCAACCCTCCTTGGGAATGTAATTGTTGACCAAACGGTATCAGATGGAGTTGGCCTAGGTCGTTATAAAACTCTTAGTCGTCTTTTACACCATCCACAAGCAACGTAAGGGTTGGTAGTATTCGTAGCCGCTACCACACAGCTTTACTAGTATTACTATACTAACTAATACTATAAATTCGTATGTGACTATATTTGTTACGTTTTCATGCCTAAACTACTAAATTCATTTTAAAAAAAATATATTTTATTCCCCTATATACATGGGACTGGGAACCACGCAGATTTGCTATTATTGAAAAATTTGAGTTCTTAAGCCATAGATTACCAAACAATTTCTAAATGTGATGGACTAGTAGACTTATATTTAGAACTGTAATCTTGATTCAAATTATTTGTAATAAAATTTTATATATCAACTTTCGATTTTGACACAAAAAGCCTTATCTAAGAAAGGAAAATTAATGTATAACAGCACATTTGAAATTTCTCAGCTTTCGTTCACTGACCAATATTACTAAATATGAACTTGTTAACTGTTAGCTGGTATGTGTGACAATAGCTGTTTGTCAATAGTGCGTCGTCGTTATTTGGGTACAACTAATTTCTTTTTTTAGTATACTTAGCGAAAATGTGTGAAAAAAAAAATACTACACAAATATGTTAATTGCTGTGAAAATTCACAAAAATTATCAAGCAAACATGACGAAAATCATTAAAATTTCACAATGAGCACGTTCATATGTACAGTTTTATAAAATTAAATTGAAGCTCATCGATTTTTTAAATTCCTATTTAAATAAGTACATGAAAATTCGTAATATAGTCTAACTCGAATTATAGTTTGGTCAAAGTATTTAATAATCATATGGGTTTCTAATTGGTCAGTATCAGTAAGATCGGGCGCAGAACTGTCGGTTTCACATAACCTTTGCTTTGCTTTGCAAATTATAATTTAATAAAAAAACATAATATTTTCAATTATTAACAAATTTCGAAAGCTAGATTTCTTAAGTTTGAATTCCCTACATTTAAAAATTGAATTGTACGTCACTACGATCGCTCCTTGGTCTTATTACTAGCCTCTTAACAAAATCAGTCTTTTAGTCTTTATTATTACCAACGTATAATAATTTAATAGGAAAACGTTTTTTCTATATTAGATATATCGTACGATATTTCAATATAAAAATACAGAAGGAGCGTTATAGGCTATCCTTTACTATTGTACGATGCTAACCCTTCATTATATATCAGTTACACTTAATTTTCATACACCGGGTTTTATCTCATTAATAAAATCTGTAGAACGTTGTATAACCACATGAGTAAATAAACGTACAGAGACCAAGCTTCTAAGGAGCGAGCAAAATTGTTACCTACTCTGATAGAGTTGGCACATGAGGATGAAAATAAATACACAAAACGTTTGTCAGCTTTTTATGTATGGATTATTAAATAGTTTTTTTTATTATTTTATTTTTTAAATAGTTTTTTTTTTTGTAATTTTTGATTTTTAATAATTTGTTATATCTCTTAATCGAATGATAAATTCTAAATCTAATATAAAGTTTTTTAAAATAATCAATGGGGATGAAGTATTATTAAAAAAAAAAAAAAAATTCTCCCCATATTTATAGGTTGTTCAGATCTATTAACATACAATGTCATTTTCAAAAAAAAGATATGTTTTTATTTTTTCGATTGTTGTTCATGCACACAGTACAATAAACCATATTTACACTCTTACTAATTAATTCAAATTTCAAATTTAAACAAACACGCACGACGCGATGCACAGCGAGCGGTGAGTGAGCCCTTTGTTTGAGCACTGGCCGAACCAGCCTAAACAGGTTTCGTTCCGTACGTGACGAGCCACCAGTGCTGACGCACACACGCGCATCATACTTGTAGTGATGTGATGATACTTACCGTGGCGCGGTCGTTTGAATGTTTGTCTCTGTACGTTTATTTACTCATGTGGTATAACTGTGAAACTATTATGAAGCGGGCATTTAAAGACCACGTTTAGGTGTCCTAAGTTATCGCTGAGAAATACTAAAATGATAATGAAACGACTCTATCAATGCGTATAAAATGTCTTGCTCTTAACTTTTAGAATCACATTGGAACAAATGCGTGTCAAACGTGTGGTAGGTAGTCAAATACGAATGCTATACGAACATTTTAAGGTTAGTAAGCTTAAAATGTTTCGTAGATATTGTAAAAGCCGCCTAAGAGCTTCATATTGACATAGATCAATCTCTTTTAATGATCTTCAGTCAAAGATTACATTGTAAAGAATGGTTTGCCCTTTTACCCTGGACGATTTGTTCAGGGTATATAGTGTGAGACATAACCGCTACACGAGGTTCAATCACAAAAAAAAAGTTTCACGAGTGACCTGCCACCAATTGAAGCAAAACAATATATTTTGTTCTATTTACACTTATCTAAGAAAAAATCATACTGTACAGACCCTAGGTAAATTGGATTAAGAGCAAGAGAATGATATTAATAAAAACCAGAAGTAAAAAACATACTATCACAACACTCGATCATGAATAGAACGATGTTATGAGAAATACCAGTATAAACTGTATAAAGTATAAAACAAATTGAACATTCCCAAATATGAACTCTGAACTACAATTATCTATTAAAACCATACGTAAAACTATATATAACGGCGACACAATGCCGTCACCAGCGAGACAATAATGTATATGATTAACTTATGCAAATATTTATCCGTGATTAACTGTATGTTGACAGAAATCGCCTGGTTAATGCTATGGTTTGATAATTATGAATTCAAAACATTCAATATTCGTAGTATTCTATTTGTAATTATATAGTATACTAGCTTCTGCCCGCGGCTTCGCCCGCCTAAAAGGTTACTATCCTAAAGTTTTTCATCCCCTATTTTTATTTAACCCCTTAAGGGAAAATTTTACAAAATTTTAATGTCATATTTATTTATATCTAATCAATATCCTAAAAATAAGTTTCAAGCTTCTGGCTTAAAAAATTACGATAATTCCTTACAACGTTTCATCGCCCTTTACAACCCTTTTTTGCATTAAAAAGTAGCCTATGTCCTTTATCGGGCTCTAGAGTATCTGTGTACCAAATTTCATATATGTAGATCGGTTAAGTAGTTTTGGCGTGAAAGAGCGACAGACAGACAGAGTTACTTTCAGTTTTTATAATATTAGTAAGGATTGCGAGGAAATACTATTCAATATTAATTAAACTTTATTGCTGTAGTCAGTATTTTAGATTAAAAATCATATAATATAATAATTACCTAGAATATTTTATAAATAATTATGACGTAATTTTGTACTTCTGCATTAGAAATTCGTGCTCTATCATAAGGTACTAATAATTCTCCTCAACTCCCTAACAACCTAGACACATAAGTTACCTTTCTGTTATATGTTTATTGTGGACACCAATCAAATATTGGATTTTAAAATTGTAGGATGAATCCTATAAGAATAAAAAAGCGAGCGACAAATTAATCCACGTATGGCAAAAAAATTTAGCTTAGAAAAATAAAGTTTTTATGAGTAACCTACCTAAATAAAATAAATAGTACCTCAGTGATTCCTATAAGATTAGTTTGACAATGACACTATTTTATTCCCACTGCTAGGCTCAGGCCTCCGGCAAGTGGGAGGGAAATTAGCCTGATATACCACTCTAGTATGAGGTGTGTGGTAGCGGTTACGAATACTACCAACCCTTACTTTGCTCGTGGATGTCGTAAAAGACGACTAAGAGCCTTATTTCGACCTGGGCCAACACGACCTGATGCCGTTTAGTCAACAATTACATTCCCAAGGAGGGTTGACGTCAGGCAGGCGGCCGGTCATAAAATTATTGCCAATAACTTTTACAATATGTAGAAAAAGGAGTACATTTGCGTCGTCCCCAAGTAATTGGGATAAGAGCAGGAGAATGATGACGACCACGCTGGTATGGTGTCTTGACTGCATATTATATTTCTTGGTCGCTTTTTTATTTCATCACCACAGATCTTTCTTGCCAATGATATTATACGACAGTTATAAAATACATATGGACAAAAAGTAGATTAAAAAAATTAAATTAAAAAGTTAATCCCATATAGCTGTTGCTAATATATACCGTATACGGACGTGTTGGGAATGCGATATGCTACCTCATACTTTCATATGGAAGATATAAAAAGCGGCTGAAGCATCACAAAAAGAATGAAGGGCAATACTTTACTTAGAAACTTGAATTAACCCGCATGACCGAGGAGGTGATCTATGTGGAAGTGGATAGGTTCTGGAAAGGAAAAACAGCTCCATCACTACTATAGAAACTTTTTTTTTATAAATTAATAGCTCGGTACAAACATTATAAAATTTATAAACTGTTAATTATTATATACTGCCGATTAAGTTAGAATATTAATTATATAATAGCAATTTACATACATACATATCATCACGCCATATCCCTTGCAGGGTAGGCAGAGAGAACAGAGTGCCAGAGAACTCTATCTTTGCATACTTCACTGGCTTCTTCAACATTCATAATTCTCTTCATACACGCTCGCCGGTTTTGGAGACTCTTGACTTCACCTTCCTTCAGTCCTTGACCAATCTGGTCTACGTAGGTTAGTCTCGGTCTCCCCTGATACCTACATCCTTCCACTTTCGCATTGTATATCTTCTTAACCAGACGTTCGTTCGGCATTCTTTCCACATGTCCGAATCATCGGAGCATTCCCTTTCGCATCTTTACACCAATCTCTTTTATACCTACTCGCTCTCTTACGTCGTCGTTACGAATGCGATCGATCAGCAATACAATAAATAATAGCAATTTAAAGCAATGCAATTAATTTTTCTATATTTAGAATTCTTGCATGCCATTTTTCATGACAGGCTATTAAGTTTTCCTTATTGTTGCTTAAAATGTTTAACCCGACTAGAAATTTTTTCGTCTTCCTTAGCAAGACCGGACCAGGCATGCCCGATCTGGACCAGATAAGGTATGTAACGCAGAAGATATATCTGGACCCGATCAGGAAAACCATATCGGGTCCAGATCAGGCATTCCTGATCGGGTCCAGATCAGGCGTTCCTGATCGGGTCCGGATGAAATTTTACTGATCGGAACCAAATCAATCATCTGCGTTATATATCTTGCCTGATCCAAAACGAGTATGACCAGTCCGGTCCTTTTAAAAAACATGAATATCTTAAAGAACATGTTTAATAGGTAAAAATATAAATTAATATATGACGTAGATACCGAATGCAGTGTTATATTCTTATCATAGAGTTCCAGTGAGCCGTTCCGATTATGGCGCAACCACCAGATGCTAACGACTGCAACTGTCGCCTGAATTTCTTATTCATAACCTGATCGATCTGTTTTAATCTGATTCGATAACAATTAGTTTAATATTAGGCCATGTCATTACGCTTCGGAGAATCTTAACACCGCGATTCAAATAATGACGTCATTTTACTAACGCCATCTATTTATTATGACCCAAAACATTAAATTAGAATGGTTGTTACAATATCTATCTATGTTTTCAAATGTTAGGTACATTTATATATATATATATATATATATATATATATATATATATATATATATATATATATATATATACAGGGTGTCCCAAAATTCAACGATAAGCTGGCACCAGCAGGTGGACCTACATATGACTACTCGAGAACAGAAAAGAAAAAAATTCTACCTTGATTTTTTTTTTCATTACGACAAAAAAACCAAAATCTTTAAAAATGGACATCCTTTATTATATTATTAAGTGCTATTGCTACAGTTTTACAAGTAATTCTGTGTTTTTTTTTTGTATTGGCAAGGTAAGTAGCACTACTATCGATCACAACCATTAAAAATTCCAGAATATCTATAGTTTTTACACAAAAATCAATCAAAACTATGTTTTTTTCATAAATTATGTAAGATTTTGACTTTCAGCTCACTTTCACTCATCATAGTGAAAAAAAAAAGTATGGATGCTACTGTGGCAAATAGTATTAAAAATTGGCGCATCTAACTACAATTCTAAAATGGTATAACATTCTAGACAAACTAGCTACAAAAATATACTTAGGTGTACTATTTCAAAATAACAACCATATTTCGAAAATTGTTAGTGTTGATAGTAATCACTTTTACTATGTAGCCAAAATGTTTTTGTAGCAAGTTCTCAGAATTTTAATGAGACATGTGCGTAGTCCATAAGTCCATAAAATAAGTTAGACAGAGATAGAGAGATTATACGTTAGAGGGAGATAGATAGATGCTAATTGTTTAGTAACATTAATGCAGGTGGAGAAGTAATTAATGTCCTCAGCAGCACAGCAAGTCAGTATGCTCTACTTCTTTGTTTACTGCACACCGTTCTGTTTTAATTAAAGTGGCTCTGGTACTGACGACTTTTGGATTGAATTAAGTGACCTGGAAATTGACCTGACTTGGCATTATTTTAGACTGTGATTTTGTGTTTTTTTTAAAGAAGTTTTGCCTTATTTTCAAGTGTTTAGCATTCATCATGCCGCTACCATACACAGCGTTAGAATACGCTAATATGCACCTAATTTATGGAGAATGCCGATGCAATGCCAACGCTGCTAGCAGATTATATCGAGCAAGGTACCCTAATCTTCAAAGGTATCCGGATTATCGCGTATTTATTAACGTGTATCAAGCTTTTTCGGAGGGTCGTATACCATCTGACAGGCGAAACGCTGGAAAACCTAGATCGGAACACGATGAAGAAGTTCTCAATGAAATAGAAAACGATTCAACTACCTCTGTACGTGCTGTACAAGCAGCAACGGGAATCCCAAAAAGTACTGCACATAGAATTTTAAAACGTCACGTCGTCGTGTTCACAATCTTCATAGCTGGAACAATGAAAATCTGCACCTGGTGAGAGAAGACAATCCCAATACCAATTTAAGGTTAACCTATGGACTGGCATAATAAATGGCAAAGTGATAGGGCCCTTTGAGTTACAAGGAAACATAGATGGCAATAGTTATTTAAACTTCTTACAAAATGAGTTGCCAGGATTATTAGAAGATGTGCCCTTAAGTGATTTGCAAACCATGTGGTTTCAAAACGATGGTTGCCCAGCTCACTATGCCCGTCCTGTGCGAGAGTACTTAGACCAAGAGTACCCAGGGCGTTGGATCGGGCGACTTGGTCCTATCTTGTGGCCACCCCGTTCACCCGATCTAAATCCCCTGGACTTTTTCTATTGGGGTTGTCTAAAGGACAGAGTCTGCACAAAACCGATTGCAACCTTGGACGAGCTTCGCCATAAAATAATTCAGACTGTGGATCTACGGACTACGCACATATCTCATTCAAATTCTGGGAACTTGCTACAAAAACATTTTGGCTACTTAGTAAAAGTGATTACTACCAACACTAACAATTTTCGAAATATGGTTGTTATTTTGAAATAGTACACCTAAGTATATTTTTGAGGCTAGTTTGCCTTGAATGTTATACCATTTTAGAATTGTAGTTAGTTGCGCCAATTTTTAATACTATTTGCCACAGTAGTGTCCATACTTTTTTTTTTCACTATGATGAGTGAAAGTGAGCTGAAAGTCAAAATCTTACATAATTTATGAAAAAAACATAGTTTTGATTGATTTTTGTGTAAAAACTATAGATATTCTGGAATTTTTAATGATTGTGATCGATAGTAGTGCTACTTACCTTGCCAATACAAAAAAAATCAGAGAATTACTTGTAAAACTGTAGCAATAGCACTTAATAATATAATAAAGGATGTCAATTTTTAAAGATTTTGGTTTTTTTGTCGTAATGAAAAAAAAAATCAAGGTAGAATTTTTTTCTTTTCTGTTCTCGAGTAGTCATATGTAGGTCCACCTGCTGGTGCCAGCTTATCGTTGAATTTTGGGAGACCCTGTATATATATATATATATATATATATATATATATATATATATATATATATATATATTATTTATTTTTGTTTTTTACTTTAAATATAAATTATTTTTATATTTATAAAATCCGATTACGAAATGAAAAATGATGTCGCAAGCGGGATTCGAACCCGCGCCTAATGGGATTCCGGCCCAATCGTGCTGCCACTACACTACCGCGACTAATTGTAGGACATGCAAATTTCATTAGTAGTTAGTAGTAGTGTAGTGGCAGCACGATTGGGCCGGAATCCCAATAGGCGCGGGTTCGAATCCCGCTTGCGACATCATTTTTCATTTCGTAATCGGATTTTATAAATAATTTCAGTATTTTTATATTATTAATTAAACATTATTATTATTATTAAATACATATGATTAATTAAAGATTTCAGATTAATCTCCTCTGATGCAAATACAATTTCGCCGTAACATAAATATGACAATCATGTCACTTTTTTGAATTTTGATTGATATTTTTTTTGTGTTACGAAAACTGTTTCTGTAAAATCCGATTACGAAATGAAAAATTGATGTCGCAAGTAGTGTCGCGGTAGTGTAGTGGCAGCACGATTGGGCCGGAATCCCAATAGGCGCGGGTTCGAATCCCGCTTGCGACATCAATTTTTCATTTCGTAATCGGATTTTATAAATTAAGCATATTAAATGCTAAATTTCAGTAATTTAAATAACAAGGTTGTGTCATCGTTTAATACAATTCTAACTGTAAAGTTTGAAGTATTAAGCCTATAACATTGTGTAAACATTGTCGGGTAGATAGCACACCGTCACCTTAAGACGTAAATACAATACGAAATGAAAATTTGCATGTCCTACAATTGGTCGCGGTAGTGTAGTGGCAGCACGATTGGGCCGGAATCCCAATAGGCGCGGGTTCGAATCCCGCTTGCGACATCAATTTTTCATTTCGTAATCGGATTTTATAAATTAAGCATATTAAATGCTAAATTTCAGTAATTTAAATAACAAGGTTGTGTCATCGTTTAATACAATTCTAACTGTAAAGTTTGAAGTATTAAGCCTATAACATTGTGTAAACATTGTCGGGTAGATAGCACACCGTCACCTTAAGACGTAAATACAATACGAAATGAAAATTTGCATGTCCTACAATTGGTCGCGGTAGTGTAGTGGCAGCACGATTGGGCCGGAATCCCAATAGGCGCGGGTTCGAATCCCGCTTGCGACATCAATTTTTCATTTCGTAATCGGATTTTATAAATTAAGCATATTAAATGCTAAATTTCAGTAATTTAAATAACAAGGTTGTGTCATCGTTTAATACAATTCTAACTGTAAAGTTTGAAGTATTAAGCCTATAACATTGTGTAAACATTGTCGGGTAGATAGCACACCGTCACCTTAAGACGTAAATACAATACGAAATGAAAATTTGCATGTCCTACAATTGGTCGCGGTAGTGTAGTGGCAGCACGATTGGGCCGGAATCCCAATAGGCGCGGGTTCGAATCCCGCTTGCGACATCAATTTTTCATTTCGTAATCGGATTTTATAAATTAAGCATATTAAATGCTAAATTTCAGTAATTTAAACTGTTTCTGGTTCTGATATACTACAAGCCTTACAATATACTTGATGATATTTCACATCAGGCTATCCTTATTTGGTCCTGATCTGGTCCTGATCCGGTATGCCTTACCATACTTGATGTTATTTCACATCAGGCTATTCTGATCAGGACCAGACCTGGTCCTGATAGGGTTTGCCCGATCCGGCATGCCTCATTCTGTCCTGATCCGGTATGCCTTACCATACTTTATGATATTACACATCAGGCTATCCTTATTTGGTCCTGACCTGGTCCTGATCCCGTATGCCTTACCATACTTAATGATATTTCACATCAGGCTATCCTTATTTGGTCCTGATCTGGTCCTGATCCGGTATGCCTTACCATACTTAATGATATTTCACATCAGGCTATCCTTATTTGGTCCTGATCTGGTCCTGATCCGGTATGCCTTACCATACTTAATGATATTTCACATCAGGCTATCCTTATTTGGTCCTGATCTGGTCCTGATCCGGTATGCCTTACCATACTTGATGTTATTTCACATCAGGCTATCCTGATCAGGACCAGACCTGGTCCTGATCGGGTTTGCCGGATCCGGCATGCCTCATTCTATCCTGATCGGGTCCAGATACATGATCTGGCTGAACCATACTTTTTTTCTAGTCGGGAAGATACATATATTTAAAATAAATGATATTACTTTTAAAGAATATAACAATAATACATTAAACTAATTACTGCAACAATACATAAGCATTGTTCATTATCGTTTTCTTTAATAACATTGTCAACCCACACGATTTATACAGCATTGCAGAAAAGTTATAACATTAAATAAAATGTAAATACCTCTATGGGACTCCAAGGTATATTAATATTATTTTCGACTAATATAAACCCTTGAAACACCTTTCATCTTTTCCTTTATTACCCATATACATAGGGCTTATTGTTTTGTATAAAACTTCTCAAAAATATGGAACCTATTCACGAGACGATTTGACATAGATTTTTGTTAATATCCTTTTATCACTTGCAGCAAAACTAATTGTAATAAGTATATTGGTGGTCTTATACGACACACATAAGAATGAAAATGTTTGAAACGTATTAGTTTGTCGTCAATATAGGTAAATGCCTTTTTTATTGACTATTGTCTGAACAAATTCTGGCCTATTCTTCAGCATAGGATTTCATAAATTAGTTTAATCTTTGAGCTGAATACTGGTATTTTGATTGCAGTAAATAGTACTCCTCTGGAGATTTACCCTTGGTTAAGTTATCGAGATACTAAATTTTCTATCAAAAATAATTTTTGATTGAAATAAAGAAACACCTTTTTTTGTATAATTAATTTAGATAAGTCATATGCCGTATATTAATGTAAAAGTACCCCATTTATATTCTCAATTTTTGCATGTGAAGGTGTTGTCAATACTATATACATATGTATATTGGAACAGTTTCACACGCATAGTTCAAATTGCAATTCGTGCTTTAAAACCAAATCCCAATTTTGAAAAGAAAATCTTGTAATTGGAACTGAAGCCTTCATAAAGAACTATAATTATATAGTTTCTAGTTCGATTTCTTGTGTTTCTTGCAAGAAATGATTCGGAGAAAGAAACGGGTGGTGACCCATTGTTGATATGACCTTTTTTTTATTTTTTTATTGTTTTTGGTAGCAAATGAGCAAGCAGCACACCTGATGGTAAGTGTCACTGCCGCCCATGGACCTTTGCAATACCAAGGGTATAGCTAGGCCGCTGCCTACCAATATGCAACCTAAACCCACCCAGTTGGGCTCCCGGCTCTCTCGCTCATCGAACGAAGCACAACAGCACAATGCTATTGCTCAGACGTCGATCTTCTGCGAGAGTGTGGTACTACCACGGACGGATCGGCCCGCGTCTGTAGACAGAAGACTGTCAACAACGTGGTTCTTCCACTATAAAAGATGACTAAGATCTATTTAGAAAATATGTGTCTATTTTATATCTGATTACTCTGGGGTGGGACTAAATTGAATGCACAGAGAGATTACAGTAGTTAAATAAGTTCACCACATCTTCTTTTCCTGAGTATATTGCAAAAGATGATAAGAGAGATAGCATCACTAGAAAAATAATATAATAAAATAATAAAAATAATTTATTTCTCTCAAAAGGTTACAGTGGTTTCTTAAATATACTCAGTACACGAAAAGAAGGAAACTTTTAATATAAGCATATTTCAACTTGTCTGGCAAGTGTGAAATGTTAGCATGCTTTTTCTCTTTAAAGAAGAGAATAACTATGTTGATCAGACAAGCTGGCAGTGAATTTTGCTGTAAGGTTTCACTTCAATTTTTTTTTAAAGACACCACCCTTTTTTATTTTTTTTTCCTTGCGGTGGACTATGGATGTGGTCGCACCCCGCCAACTCGGTCCGGGGTGACGGAAGAGGCGGTGCGCAACCCCATAGACCCACCCTGAAAGAACACCTCTTTACGCCGTGCGAGCGGGCCACCGGTAACCGATCTTTGTCTTCGGTGGCCAGCACTAAGGAAATAATCCTTATATTGTGGGGGCTTTATAAACATAATTAACACAGACAAATTACACTCAGACTCAGAACAAAAACTCATGGATCGCACAAATTGTTGTCCTGAGTAGGAATCGAACCCACGGAACTGGCGTGGAAGGTCGGTATCTAAACCACTAGGCCATCTGTGCAGTCAATTTTTATATATTCATGAATTATTTGTTACCAAATCCGTGGCAACTAATAATGATACTGATGTACCATGCCAGTGTCCGGTTCGATTCCCAAACAGGACTATACTTTATGCAATCCACAAATTGTTGTTTTGAGTGTCACCATAATATGCATCCGTTCGTTTTATGTTTGTGGAGTCTGCCAGAATACAAAGTATATTTCTTAAAGCCGGGTACTCTCTTTTCAAAATAAGATAAAAACTTTAAATAAGAAGCTATTCCACCATAACATTCCACTCGTTCGTTAATGACGTTGCGATCCTATCCCAACAAGCCTGACTAGCGTGGTACTATACCACGCTAGTCAGGCTTTCAGGTCAGGCAGGTCAATTTCCCTCCCATTACGGAGGAAGCCCGAGCTCAATAATGGGACATATATGAGCTAAGATGAAATGCAATTATTTCATCAATCACTCAATCATTTCAATTTATATTAATCAGGTATTGTGTTATTAGCTTTTATATAATTTATAAACTTTATATAATATATTATTTCCGTAAGCAATAAATAAAATGATAAATAAAATAAATTAATTTTAATTCGCAGCTCGTTAATACAATTTAACGCTCATACCATCACTTAATTAAACACTCAATATCATACATTACACACACACTCAATATCGTATCCGACCTCAGTACATAAAACGTTTTGTTTGTTGTAATAAATAATATGATTCATTGAAACTAATTAAAATTAAATCAAAACCTATTAAAAACATCAAATGTTAATGAATATAACAACAGGAAATTATATAATTAAACTTGTTATAATTAGCTTTGAAAACCTTTTAGGTTATTACATATTCCCAGACGGCGAAAGCTGTCGGGGCGTCGACTCGAGAGGAATCTGCGAGGGTAAACCACCGGGCGGACCACCGAAAACAAAGATCGCGCCCGGTGGCCCGCTCGCACGGTGAAGAGACGAGTATTTGCAGAGTGGGTCTGTGGGGTTGCGCGCCACCTCTTCCGTCGCCCCGGACCGATTTGGCGGGGCGCGACTACTTCCATAGTCCACCGCAAGGGGAAAAAAAGGTTATTACATATTAATATAATAGTGGTCGAACAATGATAGAAAACTAAATGTCGTTTTCTTTTGCTTATGGTGGCAAACGAGTTAGCAGCACACCTGATGATGACTGTTACTGCTACTCACGGACCTTTGCAATATCCACGGTACGGCTAGACTGTTGGCTACCAACTCAAACCCATCCAGAGAGTTGAGCTTCCGGCTCTCTCGCTCATCGAACGACGGGCAACTAGCACTGCTTAGATGTCGATTTTCTGCAAGATTGTGACATAAATATCAATTATAAAAAATAATAAAACCAAGAATCAAATTTGGGCTGTCTGGATTAAAGGACTGCTTGATTTTCCAACTGAGCTAATTTAAGTATTAATGGTAGAGTAAATTTATTAGTATTTTTTTATTGCCTGAAAACACTGATCATCATCATCATTATCCTGCATTTATCCCAATTACTTAGGGTGGACGCAATATGTGGTTTATTTCAGGATGGTGTTATTTTTTAACACAAGAATTGCTCGTTTAACAGTTTTATAAATATATATTTATAAAATTTTCTTCTTCTCTCTTTTCACATAAAAAACAATCCGTTAAGTAAATAAAATAACAACGTGGTTACGAATTCAGAATAAAATATATTACCACCCTTTACTTTCTCATTAAAGTAAAAGCTGGTGGAAAGTTCACCAGAAAAATGGCAGCAGCATTCTATTGGATATTATATGGAACATCAAACGCGATCACCAATTTACTTGTCAAGTATTTTTGTAGCATTAATTCCTCTTAAGGTTCATTTCCGTCCAGTGGCCGGCCCAATGGCGATGGGGAGGGAATACGATGGGCTATGGGGCCACGCGCTGCCTTTCCATCGCCCCGGCCGGTGCGGGTGACGTGTGACCGGGCCATAGCCTACCATATAAAAAAAAAATTTAAAAAAAAGGTTCATTTCCGTGCGCCGCAGTCAATCGCGGCCGCGCGCCTTTAATCGCTTGCGACTGTCGCGGACGGCCGATGCAACGTATGAAAATGTGTGGCGCTGTTGCCGATATTCGCGACAGTCGTAAGCGACAAATGACGTAAGCTTCGCCATATACTTTTAGACATTGGTTATTGTCGCACGAGCCGCGCACGACAGACATACGCGATCGATCGCGCACGGCTGCGATCGGCCACGATGCACAGAAATGAACTTTTGGGGAGGTCTATGACCAGCAATGAACATCAACCAGTTAATTGATAGAAATAAATGATTTATTATTTATTTCATCATCATCATCATCAGCACAGCCCATATATGTCCCACTGTTGGGCTCGGGCCTCCTCCATAATGGGAGGGAAGTTAACCTACTATAACGCGTTGGTCAGACGTGTTGGTATAGGGTTTTGTTTCGAGTTTTCCTTTTCTTGCATAGATGTTATATGCGTTTTATATCTCTTAGTCGTCTCTTACGATCACCCATGGGCAAGATAGGGGGTGGTGAATTGTATTCTTACTCCGTCACCATACGGATAATTTATTTCATCAATTGCTATTTACCGATGAATGAAAAATAAACTTAGCAATCTAGAAAATCTCCGCTTAGACATCTGTTCAATTTAACATCATGACACTAACAGTGAAAATAATATATTACTACGTAGTCATTATCATTATCTAAAGTAGTGAGATTTACAATTACTATACAAACATTGCTATCATTAGTGAGAACAAATTACATACATACAAATCGTTTTCATGAATTTGTGTAGTTTATTCTAATACGATCACGGTACAATGAGATCATTTGTTACAGTCTAAAGTATAAAAGCTAATTAGATACTGTCTATGTTACCGTAAAATCACGAATGTATTAAAAATACATATTTTCCAGTTTTCTTCACTTAATATAATTAATCACTAAGTAATATTTTTGTAGAATGAACTTAAAACATAGTATACACACAATTGTCTATCGGCCATTAAATCAAGACGTCCGTCTTTTGTCTTTGAATGAACGCAAAAGATTCCTTTTGCGTTGATTCAAAAACAAATGATAGAGATCTTGATCTGTATGTATATTATTTACACATAATGAAAATTAATAGTTTACCAACCTTTGCTAACTTTAATTAAACCACACGCGGTGATGGATACAACTGTACAATTACCCTCGTCATATCCGTGTGGTGACGGAAAGAATACAATTCGCCACCCCTTCCCTCTTACCCGTGGGTGACCGTAAGAGCCGACAAAGGGATATAAAACGCATATATCATCTATGCAAGAGAAGGAAAACTCGAAACAAAGCCCTACATACCAACACGTCTGACCAGCACGGTATAGTAGGTTAATTTCCCTCCCATTACGGATGAAGCCCGAACCTAACAGTCCCATATATGGGCTGTGATGATAATGATGATGATGAATTATCCCCTTCATATAGGAGTCATATAAACCACATAAAAGATCACAGATAAATGGTCAACATCACTCTCTTGAAGGCGTTCGCTTGGCAGATAGGTTGTCTATCACTACAATAGAGAACCTGCCTATTAAACGTGATGATTATTTCTTTGTCCCTTTGCGAAGTTCTATATCCCATAGATGGCTTCCATTGGTGGAAGGAACTATACAAATATGAATATTTTTATTATTGCCTATGGCATCAAACTAATAAACAGCACTAAAAGATAAATGATATTGCCGCTTATGAACCATAAACTTTCCATTGTGAAGTAAATGTTCTTTTTAAACTTCATTTAAACAAGAACATTTTATAGCGCTCGGGAAACAGCTTCAATCTAGAACCTGCGAGGGGGAAATGAAAGCTGAATTCTCATGGATAACTAAGAGGTAGCGACAGATGTATTCTGTTCCCGTCCCCATACGGCGAACAAAAACTTATACAGTAAAGTATTATACATAATATGTCATCACAATTCTCCTACTCTTATCCTAATTGCTTGGGGTCGATACAATATGTACTCTTCTTTCATAGTATCTACATATTGTATAAGTTATTGGCAATAGTTTTAAGACCAGCCGCCTGCCAGACGTCAACCCTCCTTGGGAATGTAATTGATGACCGAACGGCATCAGATGGAGTTGGCCCAGGTCAATATAAGGCTCTTAGTCGTCTTTTACGACATCCACGAGCAAAGTAAAGGTAGTATTCGTAGCCGATACCACACAGTTGTACTTAATATGTGTATTATACTTGTAATTACTGTATATTAATATGTACTACTTAATATGTATCATTATATTATTATACATTATACTTAAGTAATATTTATTATTATACTAGCTTTCGCCCGCCACCACGCAGAAGTCATCTCTGACAGAGTTAAATAGAAAAAGCAATGCAAGGTGTTGAAGTTTTGTCGCTAGAACGATGATTAACAGCGTCAGAAACTGGGATGCGGTCGCCGCCTTCTGCGAGTTAGTTGTCTAACGGAATTAGGCAATAGTGTGGGACCGAGAGAAAATACTCTACGTTGACACGCTCTACCGGCGGTGCTTTGGGCGGCGCAAGTGTGAGTACCTGTATTGAGGTTCATGGCATGAGGGTCTCGACTCGAGATGATACCCGGTTGCGGTGGCCCGCCCGCACAACGAAAATGTACGTGTACGGCGCGCTATGGGGTCACGCGTCACCTCGGACGGATTGGGCGCGGCGTGTCTATATACCATAGCCGGTCACTAAAGAAAAAGGTTGTTCAAAGTTCTGTTCATTCTACAAATTATATAGCCTTTAATATACTATTTACGGTATGACCATGGGATAAAAATATAATTATCACTACTCTTTATTTGACTGTTTTCTTTCACCAGCAGAGTTGCGACCCCGTTAGATATGATTTATTATTTGAGTTATAGAGTGAACATTTATGAAGCTAAGCTTAACCTGTATCTTAAAACCTTAGGCAAGGACCTATTGCCGTCTACTATGTGTATCGTGTGAGCTCTCACGCCGGCACTTGTCGCCACGACGGCACTGGTGCAGGGTTGATGGAGAGGGAGAGAGAAACACATGTTTATTTATTTTTACCGAAGAATATTTGTACGTAATTTGAAAAGAATCGATAACGAAATTTTCTCCCCATACACACTCTGCCACTTTGTTACACCCCCTTAGGGGCGGCATTCATAAAATCCTTTCATATTGAATCTCTCTGTCATAAAAAGAAATGTGCGTCAAAATTTAATGTTTCTAGCTTTAATAGTTTCGGTTTGGCGGTAATGAGTCGTTCAACCCGCTTCACAGGCCTAATTTACACAACCAGAGGGTGAAAATTAATAAATACTGAAATACGTGTTTATTTATTTTTACTGAAGATAGTTTGAACGTAATTTGAAAAAATATCGATAAAGAAAGATATTTTTCTCCGAACACTTTTTAAATTGATATAACTTTTTTATATATGGGATTTTTTTATATGCCGGATATTAATCCGGCATTTGTCAATTTTGTATCCAATAATCAATTCTATGATAATACCATAAAATATATGATTCGACTCGTAATTTGAAAAGAATCAATAAAGATTTTTTTCTCCCCATACCAACTTTACCACTCTGTTCCACCCCCTTAGGGTTGTGATTTCGTAAAATCCTCTCTTAGTAAATCTCAACGTCATAGAAAGAAGCCACTGTCAAAATTTCAAGTTGCCAGCTTCAATAATATCGGCTTGGCGCTAATGACTTAATGAGTCGTCCAACCCGCTTCGCAGGCCTAATTTACACCCCCAGTGGGGGAAAATTAACAAATGCTGAAATACGTGTTTATTTATTTTTACTGAAGATAGTTTGAACGTAATTTGAAAAAATATCGATAAAGAAAGATATTTTTCTCCGAACATTTTTAAAATTGATATAACTTTTTTATATATAAACCCATTGACATGAAATAAAGCCTAGATGTTAAGTCAAGCTTACCATAATATATTAGTGAAAATCGCATCTAAATTGGATAAGCCGTTTCTGAGATTAGCGTGCACAAACGCACAGACAAACAGATAAACAGACAAAAATTTTAACAATCATTGTTTTGGGTTCTATTTGTGTTGATAAAGGTCCCAGTAATATTTTTTTTCAAATAAATCAGCGATCCGTTACATTTTTATTATATGTATAGATTATCTTTATATTTCCGTATTTAAAAGGTGTGACGTATCAGCGAGGGGATAGTGGATTTTGGAGTATTTAGTCCTGATCTATTTATCACTAGTCAGACGAAGTCAGACTTAAGAGCCAGTAAGTACATATATCCCACTTTTGAATATGAACCTTCTATATAACGAGCGGGTAACTGGGCCCATAGGGTGGTCATGTGATTTCACATAGATTTTTCCTTAGAGTTTTCTTTCTATTACAGTGAGGGTCATCAACTTAATTCCATTAAGATCCACGGCTAGGAACGTAACATGTTACTTATTCTATAGTAAGAAAAGATCGTGCCGTGTATGTAAGAAAAGTTTGTGAAAACCCCTAACGTCATGAGTTTCCAACTTTGTCAGTAACATAATATAGGATATTTTAAGTCTGAGCTTGGAACATTACGTTTGGCGTGGACTCAGTAATTGGCTGATTGTTGTGTCAACAAATATTTGATCGCTAACTTAAACGAATACATTCGCTAAAATAATATTTGTATTTTGTGTATATATTAATAAGTAAATAAGGCTTTTAAGAATAATGTGGAGAAATAAAGAAATATATGATCTAAAATTAGTGAAGTTTACTTATACTCAAACGTTTTTATACATTAATTTTATTTCAATCAATTCTAGCAGACAAAAATAAATGTATTTTTATCTCTATAGTCAACAAACCTAAAAATGGTACACACAAAGCATTTTCAATTTATATTACAGGGGGATTTGATACTGGTAATCGAAGTATAGGCAGAAGCCTAGTTTGGTTATAGATGTTTTGTTCATCTGTTTAAAAAGACATATTCTAGCTGAAGTTCATATTATAATATAGTATATAGTTTATATGTAATATGTACCAAAAATATTGTTCTAATAATCCATTCATACATTAGCCAGTAGAGGTCCACTGTTGGACATAGGCCTCCACACTAAAATGCCACGCTGAACAGTCCTGTACGCTTGCATCCAACAGCTTACTAAGACTTCCACAATTTCGTCAATCCAACTAGAGGGGGATCGTATTACGCTGTGTGGTCCAGTTTGTGGTTACCAATGAAGAAGCTTTCTTCCCCAACAGTTGTCGGTTCGAGGAGCTATGTGGCCTGCATATTGCCATTTCCGCGTGCTAATTCTTCGAGCTATGTCGGCTACAACCGATATTCTACGGATTTCTGTATTCCGGAGTTTATCCCATATAGAAATACCGAGTATAGCTCTGTCCATAGCACGCTGAGCGACTTTGAGCCTTTTTATAAGGCCAACATTTGGAGACCACGTTTTAGTACTGTAAGTCATCGCTGGTAACATACACTGGTTATAAAGCTTTGTTTTCAGACATTGCGGAATATTGGGCGAGAAGAACGTCCTAAATTTCCCAAACGCTGCCCAGTCGAGTTAGATTCATCGGTTGATCTCTTTCTCAAAATTCTACCTAATTTAACTATTAGTCCTAGGTTAGATTTACAACTTCGAGAATCGCATTCCCGAACACTAGCGGTACAGAAATAACATGGGAATTAGATTTTCATCTTGTCTACGTTAATTTGCAGACCTAATGGTTGGGAAAACCTGCTGGAGTCGTTGTGCCAAGGTTTTCTAGGGTTTTTGCCATATTATGATATCATCTGCAAATCGAAGGAGTGATTTATTCGCCATTAATATTGATACCGATACCGATTGGTATAATAAAGGTTATTATTATTATTTGCATTTCTTGTTGTTTTCACGAAATCTTCCTATAGAGAATATATCATGATCGGTGCAAAAGTTACATAACAGCATGCAACACGCCGTGGTCGCCATCTCCAGGCATACCAGATCCTGCACTTACTACACAGACACCCGTGAAGATGCCATCTGGAAACTCATGAGGAAGTCCATAGATCAGGATTTTGGTACTATACTGGAATACATCAAGAAGATGGCGGTAAAACATAGAGACGAAAGTGTAATGAAAGAGCTTGGTCTACTACCCCAATAAACTAAAGTCAACACAAGCGTGGAGTCAATTACCATCAACCTAAACATAGACTTCTAAATTAAACACGTCATAAAATAAAACGTCACAGACATCATTATCATCATCACTACATCACAAAGGACAGCAACATCTACAAGTAGAAGGGTTTCACCAACAACAAAACCACTAGCGCCAAGAAGAAACCCCAAAAGAAATGTTGTCTCTCAACATCTATGACACATGAATTGCGCTCTTCAAGCTTTATCCAAATGTAATAAAGCCACTTCAAGAACATTAATTTTATAAACAAACCACCATAACAATTAAATCGAACATAAAAAGAGCACGTACAAAAAGTCTGTGGAATAACATACACATAATAAAAAAATATACCTATATATCATGATTCCAACACACAGAAGTTTTTGGAAAAAATAATATCAAAATGCAATGGGACATCTACCGATGACATTACACATCTGACCGTATCCTACCAAAGGTAGTAAGTAGTAGAAGTATGTAGTAAAAAACTATTGCGTGATGGTGGTATTTTATAAAATTTTGAATTGTCATCTGCTTTTAATACTTTATACAGTGTTGAACGATGGTGCCTCGTCAACTCACCAAATAGGCCACTAGTTGCCATATGATTGTTAAATAAACATAAATTAACATTAATTAAATAATTAATGTAATAATAATAATAATAAGATCATTAAATCTATTAACGTCAAAAACTTTTTGTGGAAGTCTAAAAATGCAATGAGTCACCGGTTTTTCACCTGTATACCTCTCACTTTTTCATCGTTGTGACAAAAGGTATATAGTATTTCATAGTAGTGATGAGATTTCTGCCCATTGCCTTAGTGATCTCTTAACCTAATTAAGAGATCACTAAGGCAATGGGCAGAAACGGGGAACTTATAATACTAATTACGATATCCGACCCGCTTGTCAAGCGTAATGATTATGGCATTATGGGCCCAAAAGGCCGACTTACAATAAGCAGTGATCTGCCTGTGCCTCTAATATTGCAGAGGTTCGTGAGCAGTAAAAAATTTGTTGGGAAGGTTTATGTGTTATGCCGGTAACATGCAATCCGACCACCAGAGTCTGGTGTTTGTCATCGGTGGCTCGTCTGACTGATTTCCTTTTTGGATACCATCTCGAACGCCTGAAAATTTGAGGCAACTGCATTGTGGTCGAGTAGACCCAGATCGATACGAGTTTCATCCATCAGATCCAGGTCTTCCCCTTATGAAGTCTTAATATGCGACTGCTATTCTAATATGCTGCTATTCTATATTGATTTAAATTTAGTATAAATGGAGTTTAATTCAGTTAAGCTTTGTTAATTTTGATCATATTTCAGTGAGCAAAAGTACTAAAAACAGTGTTACATATTTATTATTATCTTCTGCCCGCTGCTTCGCCCGCGTAAAAGGTTACTTTCCTAAAGTTTTTCATCCCCTATTTCTATTTTACCCCTTAAGGATAATTTTTTTACAAATTTTAATGTCATATTTATTTATATCTACTCAATAGCCTAAAAATAACTTTCAAGTTTCTGGCTTTAAAAATGACGATACTTCCCGTACAACTTTTCATCCCCCTTTACAACCCTTTTTTGCATTAATAAGTGTCCTATGTCCTTTGTCAGGTTCTAGACTATCGGTGTACCAAATTTTATTTAGATCGGTTCGGTAGTTTTGGCGTGAAAGAGCGACAGACAGACAGAGCTACTTTCGCATTTATAATATTAGTAAGGATTATATATTAAAAGGCATTCTTAATAATAGCTATAACCATAGCCTGCTTAGAGATTTGTTACCTAGGTCTTCGTTGCACTATAATCTCTCAGCATAAAGAATATTTTTACGGAAACCAATTATATCAGCATGAATCCGTAAATAATTTCTACTTAAACGACTAAAAGAATGTAATCATATCCAAATATATACTGTATATTTTAAGAAATATTGCTGTGAGTTATAACAATTAACAGTATAATTAAGCATATTTACTTTTAATAATGAAAAGTAAATTAAGGGTGTCCTCATAAATGAAAATCGTAATAAGTATAAAAACGTCAGTATAATTTATTACGTTTTAAGATATCTTTGTACATTTTTATACAAAACAATAATTTTCATTACGACTAATAATTACAATCCAAAAATTACATTTATTTTCAAGTTCATAATTATTATATCTAATATCACGATTTAGCTTAATTATTATAAAATAGGTACTCAAGCGATACATCTAAGTATAGCCAATAAAACGATAACATTGCAAACATATGTCGTTATATACATTTTTAATATAATTATATTGATTAAGCATATTAATAAATGTAACAAATTTATATATGATTTTTTACAATCAAGTTTAATATTAAAACCTTTGAACTAAGTACAAATCACGTTTAAATGGAACGAAAATAAAAAGATTACAAAGTTTGCAAGTCAACACAATAAAAAAAAAAAAAACAATAAAAGCGGTAAGAATAATTACTCAAAGAGTTATTTTTTTAAAAGTCATTAGATATTTTGTTAAATAAATATAAGAAAATTGCCATTAGTAAACTTATTCTTATTAGTATTAAAATTGTGATTATTGCAATTAGTATTTATAAACATCTTATGCTATTTGGTGTTTCGTTACAGTGATAGAACTGTGTGATAATGTTCACAGTATCTTAAATTCTGTTATACAATAAAAAAAAATATTTGAAAAATGTCGCCACAATCAGACTCATTTTTTTCATACAAACTTTGTACATATATTTGAATACAATACTCATAGTTACGTGGAATAGGTAATGTTCAATTATGCTTACATTACGTATGTGAAAATTGACAAAACGTACGACATTTAAGTAACAATTTAGGTTTATTTATTTACAAAAATAAAATAGAACATGTAAACGTGAATCAATATTTAAAGTGCAAAATTTAGTGCAAAGGAAAATTAAAACTTATTGTAGGTAATTGGATTCTTGTATACTGACAATTACGTTCAAACAAAGTACGTTCGACCCTTATTGGCGGAACCCCCGGCTATGGAACGCGGTACTGTTGGTGAAATATCATCTACCCTAGAATATACGTGACCAGTACTAGGGGAGAGCCTTAGGTCATAATTAAACCGAGGACAAGTCCGGTTGTCAATCGACATGTAGCTATTGTTCGAATTATTCCCTTCTCCGTACGTGTTGTTGTCTGACGACGGAGAACTTTCATTCTGAGATGATGCCCCATCATCCCTCTTACAATACTGTAAGGAATTTGTGAAATTCTGTTTTGAGCAAGTATCATTTGAGACTGGCATTGTCGTATATCTTAATGTAGGAGTTTGACGCAATGACTTATTGAATACACTTTTCTCGGAACCTTTTACTGTAATAATAGTGTCAGTCGAATTAAGCAAAGCGATAAATTTCTCCCAAAAACGTGGGTCGTTCCAGTAGACATTTTTAAATTTGTTTATTATGAAACACAAGTCGTCACTTATTTGGTCATTGTTTACAACTTTAATAAATAAAATTTTATTAAAATCACTGCGGTTCAATGATTTCAAATAACTAAGAAATATGTTTTTAAAATGAATGTCGCTAAGATCGTTGCAAATAAAATTTGTTGTTAAAACTATAATAAGACGTTTAGAAAGCTTAGACGATTTTGAGAAGCTATCTAACGTAAGTATATTTAATGAAGATTCATTTATAGAGAATTTTTTAGATGTCATTTTTCTAAACTCAATTTCTGTCATTATATTGTGATAAACAAAATTCGAGTCTTTGGTATTACATATCACATAATAATCATAGATATGATTAATATTTCCTTCCAAAACATGATCAACATTTGGACAAGACTGTTCTTTGAAAAGTGGTACTCCATATTTTGTATACAACCAGTCACTAACCTCAAATCTGAATGCATAGAATATAGCACCTATCAGACATATCACTACGAGTATAATAATTACTCCACATAAAACAGCGAAATAATTATCGGGAAGAAATATTGACTTTGACACAATTTCATCTTTAGATACAGTCGGGTCACCTAATGATCCCATATATTCTTTACAATGGCTCAATACTGAGGCAATAGTTATTTTGGTTGGTTTCCCTTCATTATCGGTACACAACATTTTCTCGGGGTCTCCCGGATCCCTCCTAAGCCACGAATCTAATTCAGCTATACTTTTACAGTCACAAGAATATTGGTTACCTTCAATAGATACATGAGCTAAGCTTTTGGAAGAAGAAGCTAATAATTTCCAAGGAAAAAAATTAACTAGTTTGTTTTCATCGATTCTGAGAACTGAGAGAGATTTTAATGAAGAAAATGTATTATTTGCAACATGCACTATAGCGTTGTGATCTAAATACAGCTCGTTTAAATTATTCAAGTGTACAAACTCATCTCCTTTCAACTCAACTAATTTGTTATTTTCCAAATGTAAAACTCGTAATGAATCGACACCTTTGAAAGTCTGATTATTTACATCTTTCAATTTAGTGTTATTCAAATACAAAACTTGAAGTTTCTTTTTGCCTATGAATACGTGATTTCCCAGATGACTGATGTGATTTCCATCTAAATATATTTCAGTAGCGTCCATCGGAATTCGCTGGGGTACTTCTGTATAGCCGGCATTTGAACAATCTACAACGTTAGCATTCCAAGTGATATCGTGAAAGCATCTACAATTATTTGGACAAATCATTTCACAGTCACATGCAACGAATTCACAACAATGACACAAAGCAAAACAATGGCTCTCATATGGACATAGAAAGTCGGCAGGTGACATGTCTATTATCTTTTTTTTTTCTTTGGCTCGCGAATGGACCAATGTACATAAAGCTTTATCTAAATCTAACACGCGTGGGTATTGTCGACTATGACTCAAAGAATTAATGCGTTGAATCCATTCCATTGAACAGTCGCAAACAAATGGGTTTCCGCTCACAAAGAACTCTGGTAAGTCACTATCTTCATCTATTTTATCTAACCTAAACGCATTCATGTCAAGTTGTACCAGTTTGTTATTATTTAACGTCACAGTGGATAGTCTTTGTAGTTTAGAAAATGAGCCGACTTGTATATTTTCAATAATATTGTCATTTAAATAAAGTTTCTCAACAGATTTTGGTATAGAAGTTACAAGAATTTGACTTATATTGTTATAACTAAGATCTAACAACTTTATGTTAATATTTGAATACATATCGTCATTGACAAAGTTTTCAATGAAATTTTTGTTTAAATCTAACCATTCCAAGCTACTAGGGAAATGTTTGAAGTCAAAAAATGATATTTTATTTGCGGACATATTTAGCCAAACCAAGCTATCTAATGTATTGAAAATACCATCAACTTTTAGTATTTCATTACCATCCATTCGAAGTAATTTTAAATTAACATTTTTTCGAAAGCAGCCTGGTGCTACGTGTTGTATTTTATTCGAAGCTAAATTAAGTACTTGCAGTTGAAGTAAATATTCGAAAGTGTTTTCGGACAAATATGTAATTTTGTTATCCACCAAACGTAAACCAAAAACTTCGGAAAGACCTCGAAAATTTTCTTTACTTAAATGTGTTATATTATTATTTCCAATATCTAAAGATCTTAAAGAACGAAGTTTTCGAATTGCAGAAGGCATAGCAGACAAAATGTTGTCATTTAATCCTAAATCCTCAATAGCTGTCATATTATCGAAAGCATTTTCTTCGATATGTTTTATCTTGTTGTTATCGATAAATAATTCATGCAACACATGAAGATCCGTAAATAGGTATGCATAAATATGTACAAGTTTATTATACGAAAGTGTAAGGGAGTGCAAGTTTCGTAATTCACCAAACGAATGCTCGTCTATTGAAGTAATTTCATTGTGATCTAAATTCAATTTCTGTAAACTATATAAATCTTGAAACATATGGCGATCTATCCTAATTAAGTGATTATAAGACAGGTTTAGTATAACCATACGAAGTAACCCCATAAATGTGCCCTTAGTTATCCACTGATTAGTAAGTTCATTACGAGATAAATCTAATATTTGTAACTGATCTAAACCTTCAAATAACCCAGGTTGAAGAGAATTTATAGTATTATTACTAAAATTAATTTCTTTCAATGATTTTGAATCAGAAAAGAGATCAGGAGGGACAGTGTTTAAAAAATTACTTGATAAATTTAAAACCTGTAAACTGAGCAATCCTTTAAAGGCACCATTTTCTAGGGTAGATATTGCATTATTTTGCAAACACAACTTCGATAACGAACGCAACTTTGACAAACTATTATCAGTTAGAACAATCAAATCATTATAAGACATATCAAGTACTTCTATAACTAAATTACAACTTCTTACGCTTAAGTTTTGTTCTCTTAATGAATCTGAAAATCCCAATGTCTTTATATTCTGCAAATGATTGTTTGTCAGATTTAGAGTTTTTAAACTGTACAATGTGCAGAAGGTTTCCGTCTTAGTACTCCAAATGTTATTATCACTAAGATCTAGTTCTATTAACTCATTCAAGCCTACGAAAGCTTGATCATGTAGCTCCATTGTCATAGCAGACCATTCGCTGTTACGAGTTCTTACGTGAAGATGCTTGAGATCTTTAAAATTTTCAAATGCACGTGCTGGTATTTGACGTAACTTGCACTTATCAATTGTAAGATCCCGTAGTTTCGATAAACTTGTATGTTTTCCTGATGTCTTATCAGTTTGAGCAGTTAGAGTACTTTCAAAGAACAATATCTCACTGCACTGTACATGTAACGATATAATATCATCAAAATGTATCCTACTGATATTTTGTAACAGATGGTCCAAACTACTTATGGTTCGGATTTTGCAGAAAAGCACCGCGTTCTCGGACGTTTCCGTCTCAAAACTGCGGTACGCGCATTCGTGCGGCATTTCAGCCCCGGTACTCCTCTCAATGGCATGGCAGTAAAACAACACATACACTATGATTCGATTAAAAGTTCGGTGCTCAAGTCTTTTCGCGTCAATTTGTTTTATTGGCATTTTACGATCATATGCGAGCTACAGTGAGACATCGAGGTCGGCAGTGCCATTTATGAGGGAGCGAAATGGTTGATCGCGTCATAAATATTCACGCGTAGCAAACGACATCGCGACTCGCGTGGCATGACAAAAAGTAGCACGACTATAACAAACACGCGGCCCGACCGGCGGCTGCCCACCGACTGAGTTGAGCTGTAAGACTCCGCCCCATAGCGTCGTACGCCCCGCGCTGCCGCGCCGCCCCGGCGTCTAAAGAAACTTCATCTCATATTATCAAGGGTGCATAAACCGTTGAATTATTCCCGTGCGGGCATATCGAGCATTAATTATAAACAAACTGATATCTAGTTTAGTAAAACTCATTGCTAGTTTGTAGCTGATTTTTTTTCTTTCTGCAACCAGGGATTCTAATTTATACAGTACTAAATACTAACCTAATTAAAACTGGAGTACATTTTTAGCACCTATTAAATACATTAAATAAATTTTAAAAACATGAAGAATGTCAAAAGGTACCTGAAGTGTATTCTTTTTGTAAAAACAATTCAAATATTAACACAGTCACTAAAGTTTTGTTCATTGAAAAAAAAGTTGTTCATTTTCAAAAAATAATACACTTTTAAAAAGGGGCTAATATCATTATATTACGAACACCTGTTGTGTCTTAAATAACTTTGGTAAACTTTTTACTCAGGCCCGTTCTTGTGATAATGCGATAAAAGACTTGCAAAATAGTTTTCTGGGACACCACATGGTTTTGGAGTTAACGTGTTCTCTTACATTAAGGCCTAACCTCTTATACGAGAATAGAGTGCCTAAGTGTTTTTTAGGTAACAGATACTTTTTTTTTTTTGGCAAAGGATACTTTTTTAAAATTTAAGTTAAGGTAACTATTTATTGTACGTAAATATATTTTTATACTGGAATGACTGGACCGTCAAAAGGATAATCAAAAAAATATAATCTTATATACTTATGCAAAAATTCAATTGGGTGGTTGCTATTGTTTGAAATTTGGCCAAGAGATTATTATAATCTGGAATACCAAATAAGCTACATTTATTCCAGAAATATGTACGGTTTCCATATGATAAATTGAAAGCGAAATAGGTACTACATGTTGCCAGAGTAGTAATTGATACAAAGTGTTAAGACCTGGCCTTAAATTCTCATGGTTATACTACCATTTTTTTTCTAATTCGCTAATTACTTATTTTATTTTATACATTCTCATTATGCATAGTTATGTTCATTTATCACAGTATTCGCATTACTACATGCACTCACTTTTGTAGCCTAACACGCTAAACCATGCCTTATTCCCAAAATTTCTAATTTTTTTATACAAGAGGAGAACTTAGAAAAAGAAAAAAATATATGTCTCATCTCAGTACATAGATACACGTCCCACTGCTGGGCTTAATCCTTCTCCGCAATAAGACGAAAAGTTACCTATTATACCCCGAATTATTTTATTCTCTTGCATAGATGATTTATGTACCTATATTATCTGTTGTGCTTTAGTCGTCTTTTACAACACCCTCGAACTAGAGCGAGAGTGGTGAATTGCATTATTTCGTCATCACATAGATGCATTTATACTATACATATAAAATTTAATAATTTTTGATTATTTGATTTAAATTGTCACTTTAGGGTTTTTAAAAGCTCTTTGCGAAGAAAGAATCTTTGTGTGAAGAGAGAGACAGATGGATATAAGATACAAACAGTGGTAGGACCACACTGTTGACAGTTATCTGTCTACAGCCGCGGGCCGGTCCGTCCGGGGAAGTACCACACTCTCGCAGAAGATCGAAGTCTGAGTAATGGCAATGTGCTATTGCGCTTCGTTCGGTGAGCGAGAGAGCTGGAAGCCCAACTGGGGTGGGTTTGGGGATTTTATTGGTAGGCAGTGGCTTAAACTATATATACCCTTGGTATTGCAATGGTTCATGGGCGGCAGTGACACTTACCATCAGGTGTGTTGTTGCTCGTTTGCCACTATAAGCAATAAAAAAAAGAGATTATACTACTACGATACCTAGGTATGGTAATAATATGAGGGCCACCGAAGTCAAAGATCGGGTACCGGTGGCCCGCTCGCACGGCGAAGAGAAGAGTTTGCAGGGTGGGTCCATGGGGCTGCGTGCCGCTTCTTCTGTCGCCCCGGACGTTTTGTCGGGGCGCGACCACATCCATGGTCCACCTTGCGGAAAAAAAAAAAGGAATGGTAATAATATTTCCATTTTTTCGACTTTTTGCCACATGACTCCAACGAATACGTTTGTTACAATTAAAATTTTACTAATCATTGTCCATGAATCAATATTCTAAATTAAATACTATATTTTTGTTGATTTTTAGTATGTTTTTTATAAAACACATCTGCGAAATGAAAAGAAATTATCACCTACAGCAACCACGATCTGAACCCACATGTATTGGAAATTGATTACAACTGTTATATAATTTAAGCTACTGTGATATCTACTTGTTGTAATTTCACCTATAATAATTTGTTTTCATCTTATATCAAGAACATGTATGATACATGTTCTTAATATAATTGCTCTTTGGTAGCGGCTACGAATACTACCAACCCTTACTTTGCTCGTGGATGCCGTGAAAGACGACTAAGATCCTTGTAACAACCAGAGCCAACTCCATCGCATGCCGTTTGGTCAACCATTACATTCCCAAGGAGGGTTGACGTCTGGCAGGCAGCCGGTCATAAAACTATTGCCAATAACTTTTACAATATGTAGGTACTATGAAAGAAGAGTACATATCGCACCGACCCTAAGTCATCGGGATAAAAGTAGGAGAATGATGATAATCAATAATATGTGTCAAAACTATAGCAAATAAAAACTATTTGTATTAACAATGACTTGCTGCTTCACGCCCAATAATTTAGTCCTCCCATGAACATGAATACTTACTGCAAATATAAAACGGTGAAACAGCATAATTAAATTTAATAGCAATAGTTTTGTTTCATGTATATAATAGATTTCATAATAATATTCTATTTAGAACGCAGGCACTTCTTTAAACCATAAAATTTGCAACTTAAATATATTACCTACTTTCTAACTGCCCTGTTTACTTACAAGTAGCTATTTCCTGCAACACGATTGTAAATACGCTGTGTTATGCTTTTAAGAAGTTGGGAAACAAAACAGTACCTTCTTATTAATATAGGCAGAATATGAGACAACACTATGGATTATACAGACTACAGTAACTTAATTTCTGATCTTACCTAATTGGAAAATAAAGTCTGATCTTAACTAATTGGAAAACAAAAACTTTTCATGTATTTCAATGAATATTGCATCCAAATTCTGTATTTAAATAGGAATTTCTTTACTCTTATTCTCAGCCTAATATACCATTGTTGGTCTCGTGCCTCTACCATAATACATAGTAAAGAAATTGACCTAATATTCCACGTTATTCATATATATGGGTATTAGGATTTATGTTTTTTTTTTATGCCTCATGGTGACAAACGTCGCCACAGAAAACAAAGATCGGGTACCAGCGGCCCGTTCGCACGGCGAAGAGAGGTGCTTGCAGGGTGCCGCCTCTTCCGTCGCCCTGGACCGAACAAATTTGACCGAAAAAAAGAGTATAACAAAAACTAAGTAATTTAAAAGAAAAGCTAAGCAAAATTAAGCGGCATATGACCGCACTTTGTGGCGAAATATGAAGGATACCTACGTCCTGCAGTTGATGACAAAATTCTTAATTATGATAATGATGAATGTTGAGTATATATTCTGTAAGTAGACTTTTATATGATTAGACATGTATTATTATAACATATAGTAGTTTATAAATTTTAAATATTTTTGTATCCATCTATCAGCTGATCGATGTTAACATTCGGAAATAAGTCTTCACCGATACGGGATGATACCATAATCACTACTCTTGGCCGGTGGTTGGCTTGGCAGATGGTCGTACTTGGCGCTATTACTCATGCTTTCTACCTATTCCCCTATCAATCCATTAGCCAATTTCTACGTATCCCATGAGTAAATAAACGGTGGTAATATTTATATTCTTAAACTATCAGTAATCAAGTCTTCTTTTTGTAATCGTATATAAATATTTAAAACAAATGTGTCAAAAGTGTGTCGTGCGGGTCGAACTTGAAATTTCTCTCTCTATATCAGTTTATTCCCAAGCTATAGTTGCTAATTGAAATCATGTAAATAATATCGGCTATAGTAGCAAATAGTTATTTAATACATTCAAGTAACGTGTGAAATCAATTATTGATTAAAATAAGATCAATGATTGATTTTAAAATTACTTTTAAAATTGCAAATATGTTTAACAACGTAAGAGTGAAACATAATTATTATGCTATAAGTGAAACAGTTACGCCAATCTCCCCTGTGTATTGTTTAGAAAATCTTTGATTCATTTTCCCATGAGTTGGTTTAAAGATAATTATATTCACCGCTAAATTGCTGTAAAGAGCAGTTATCGACTGAGCTCGTCTCGCCCCTTACAATAATCACCTTGTTAGCGCAGCTTAGTAACGACCGTGATCGTTATCGATAATAACATTTTATCTACTTTTTTGTTTGAAATAAATTAATATTTTTCAATAATTGAAAATCATAAGCGATAGTCAAGCCTACTATTCCACACACTGGTCAAACGGGATGGTATGAGGTTTCTTTGTTTTGAATTTGATTATCTTTGCAATATTAATTTTATCTAATGAAATTACTTAGTCGTGTGATAGTCACAGGAAAAGAAGAAGTGATGGATTGTATTAACATTTCATGACCAAGTCTAAGTAATTCTTGAAATCAAAGTTTTTATATATTTTTTTTTATTTCTAAAGACTATCACCCTGCACTAAGGAAATAATCATTGTATTGCTGGGGACTTTACAATCATGAACGCAGACAAATGACACCGTGACTCAGAACAACAGTTCGTGGATCGCACAAACTATTATCCTGCGTAGGAATCGAACCCACGGTACATGCACGGTAGGTTGGTATCTTAACCAATACGTCATCTGTGCACTCAAATTACTTGTCAAATTACTTATCAAATTACTTATACATCTTCCTACAAATATTATAAATGAAGGTTTATGAAAATGTTTGAATGTTTGTCATTCAATCACGCGTAAACTGTTGAACAGATTTAGATGAAAATTAACAAATGGATTGCTGAATTAGCACATAGTATAATTTTTATCCCAGTAATAAGTTCCCTTGAGATAACAGTTGAACTTTGGAAAAGTTAATTTTTACGCCGGCAATGCCGCGAGCAGAAGTTAGTTATTAATAATTGAAAAAATATAAAACACTATAAAATTATTAATAACCGTAATAAATTCCTTTATTGCATTGATGAAAAAATGTATCAATATTCACAAAACGTAGACATAACAATATACAAACAAGGCAACAATATTTATTAACATGCATCTGCTTGAATTATAAAACGGAGTTGAAAGCATATAAATATAAAAAAATACATCGCATAGTAAACACGCGAATCTATTTATTTCTATCGATATCGACATCGTTTTCACGCAACACTTTATTTTAACATGATTTAAGTGGTATGCATATTAAATTTGATTCGCGTGCTGAAACAATATAGTTATTTATTTTTTAATTTAGTAAGTAGGTCGGTATTATGTAGAGTTAATATTTTACTAGTAAACGCAGCTTGTTGGTTTGTTTGTAGAAGTCTATATATCGCAGCGCCACCTGGCTCATGCATGGGGATAGCATATAAATCTTCTCCATGAGCAAATACATACTTAAAATATAATTTTTATAACTATCGGTCAAATAGTTTATGAGCTTAGCGATGTCATATATATAAACACGCTCTTTTATAGATATAAATAAAATATTTAGCTACACATGGGATTAGTAAAACTTAATTCTTGTCGGTCGTAGGTGAGAATAGTTTGCAAAATCCAAAACTGAACGCCTCAATTTTTATATTATTTTTCATTTACTATTGGTCAATGCCATAAATGAAAGAAAAAAAAATACTTTTGAAATTTCGTGCCATTCTCGACGGAGCGTAAAACATAGCTTGCAAGTATTGTAAACGCACCAATGGCTGTATGGGATTTGTTCAATTTGCCTGTCCGAATGGACGAAAAGAACCAAAAAAAAATTGTAAACGAACCAAATTTTCATAAGGTAAATACACTGAAGAGTAAACATACACTGAAGAGTAAACAGTTTAATTTATTAATTGCAATTAAACGACAGAGAATTATCAAGCTATTTTAAAGGTCTATGACAACAATGTTAATGGTATTTTCTGGAAATTTTGATGGCAAATGAATCCTTTTATGAAGCACTTTTATGCCATATCCACTCATCCTAGCAATTGCTTCGCATTTATGCGCCTAAAATATAATACGAGACGCTTTCACGTGCCCGCTAAAAGTCCGTGTTCATTAATTATATATTTGTAAAGTGCCCCACAAAACAAGGACTGTTTCCTTAGTCCCAGATGATGTCTATTTATAAAGTATGTACTTTATGGCATGATGATATGTATGTATGTATGTACATACATACATATCATCATACCATATCCCTTGCAGGGTAGGCAGAGAGAACAGAGTGCCAGAGAACTCTATCCTTGCATACTTCACTCGCTTCCTCAACATTCATAATTCTCTTCATACACGCTCGCCGGTTTCGGAGACTCTTGACTCCACCTTCCTTTAGTACGTGACCAATCTGGTCTAGGTAAGTGAGTCTCGGTCTCCCCTGGTACCTACATCCTTCCACTTTCGCATTGTATATCTTCTTAATCAGACGTTCGTTCGGCATTCTTTCCACATGTACGAACCATCGGGGCATTCCCTTTCGCATCTTTACACCAATTCTCTCTTTCATACCTACAAGGAAGTAAGTTCGAAGATCTCCTTTCTCTCCCTTTGCTCTCCCTCCTTCAAGTAAATGCGACACGCCCAATAGAGATCATGTTTGGTGTTATAAGTTTTCCATGACATGCTGTTTCCGATTCGCCGAAAGATCCTCAGCTAGCTTTACGACTCTAAAGGAAAAGAGTGACAATAAGTGGGGCATATCTTATAATATCATTATGTTCACAATTGTCATCATCTCAGGTCTCAAGATCATATAATGCTGGACCAAACAGAACCTCCTTCACAACAGAAAGAATATTTACTATTCTTCGCTAGTCTGAGGTGTTGATATAAGGTTTCACGTTTTCCTTCTTTTGTATAGAACATCTATCTGCATAGTATATCTCTAAGTCGTCCTCTAAAAAAAACTTTTTTTTTGCTATGGAGGTGGTCGCGCCCCGCAAAATCGGTCCCAGGTGACGGAGGAGGCGGCGCGCAACCCAGTAGACCCACCATGCAAACACCTCTCTTCGCGGTGCGAGCGGGCCACCGGTACCCGATCTTTGTCTTCGGTGGCCCGCGTCCTTTACAACACCTACCAACAAGAAAAGGAGTGGTGAATTGTATTCTTACACCATCACCCGACGGAAAGTTATTGTATAAGTACCTAAAGTATATTATTAAGAACGTATTGTTTATTCATGATGTTGTTTCTTCCATGTAGTGTTCTCGTATGATATATGTGAGATCATTAAAAAAAATTAGTAAACTAGCTTATTTTATGTAATATACTAGCAAACCCAGCCCGTTGGTTCTTTTGTAGAAGCCGATTATCGCAGCGCCGCCTGGTGAGTTACATCAATAGGTATAAAATACATTACATATCAAAATACGTGAAAATTCTTTCCATTTTTTTTAAAACACCGCGCTGCACTATGGAAATAATCCTTGTATGGAGCGAGGGATTTTAAAAACATGCAATTAACGCAGACAAATTATACCCAGACTCAGAAGAATACTTTGTGGATCGCACAAAGGATTGTCCTGCGTAAAGATCCAACTGCCACAGAGGATCGTTATCTTCAACACTATGCCATCTATGCAGTCAAAATACATTTCAATTTTCATAATCATCGGTCAAATAGTTTCTGAGTTTAAGGATATCATATACAGGGTGGAAGGGGACCGCTCCCGAAAACAAAGACAGGTAACCCTACTAGTCCTACTTCTAATAATAGGCTAGAAAAAAATTCGATTCGTGTGAAAAAAAAATCTTTTTTCACCGCGCGGGGTCGTTATACTGTTGAACATATGATCGTGAGTTTTGAATAGATTGCGTCTTTTCTCATCTGAGTAAAGTTACGTATTTTTATGGAATTATCGTTACATGGCACTGTCCTAATACGATGGAATGTGAAAAAAACTTAAAATTCGGTGTGAAAAAAAAAAATTTTTTCATCCGAATCGATTTTTTTTTCTAGCCTATCATTACAAGTAGGACTAGTAGGGTCACCTGTCTTCGTTTTCGGGAGCGGTACACCTCCACCTTGTATATATAAACATCCTCTATTATAGATACGAGTACAGTATAAAATAAATCACTTGATATCTAAACTTGCTAATACTATCTTTACTGCCAAACAATTTATTATGCAACATGTATAGCTAGCTTCAATGTAAACTTATCGTGGAAGTTACTGTATTATACAGTTAGCTTCTCAAACAATATGAATTTTTAAAGACTAACATCTTACTTTCTTAACTTTAAACATACAAAAACTTCTGAAAAAAAAGGACTTTGTACTTAAACGCAAGTAGAAAGTATTTTTCTTTCTTAAAAAAATTACAAACTGTGTTGCAAGTATCTTTTGTGTTGCTTAACTTTTTTCATATGCTAGATGACATTTTTTTTATTCATAAATAAGCAATGATGGAATACAATTTAATATTGTGATACGAAGCTAAATGACGTCTACTCATTATTAAAAACCATCAGTTTAGTCAGAACTTTGTTTTTACCTTTAAAGCCAAGCCTTTGGCACCTTTTGAGCACTAAAACTGAGTAAACATTTTCTTAGGGAAAGAGCCATGAAGTTCAGCTGGATATAACCAATATTTTGCTGGACTTTTCATTCGCTTAATATCTCTTTTTGATCCAAGAGGTAAGGTTCTCAGAAGTTTAACTAAAATATAAGAAACCAAAATTCTTCGTGTGGTGACAGAGTAAGTATAAAATTCACCATCCTCTTTTTTGCCCTTGAAAGTCGTAAAAAGTCACCATAAAATATTATATGTGTCTAATATGTTCAAGAGAAGGAAAACTCGAAAGAAAACTATACCAACACGTCCGATCAGTATAGTATAGCATATTAATTTCCTTCTTATTTTGGTGGAGGCTTTAGGCCACTAGTGGTATATATATATATGAGCTCAAATAATGATGAAGAGACCAGTCAAATACCCACAATCCCCCCTTAGTCACTTCCCGCAAGATTCTTCCGGGGCAACAGAAGAGGGGGTGCGCGACCCAATAGACCCACCCAGTAATGCGCCTCTCATCGCCGAGCGAGTGGGCCACCAGAACCCAATCTTTATCTTCGGTGGCAAATACTGTGGGTATTTGCCTAACCCTAAGGAAATCAGCATTATTGTTAAAAATTTACATACTTTAATCGTCTCCTTCATGAAAATATCCATAAAATAGGAAGGTAGAATACAAAAATAAAGTCAAATTATAACATCTAAGTTACATTACCTGCGATTTTTCACTTGAAATCGATACCCTGTGTTCAATTCAGAGGCTAAAGTAAACTTTCCGGTTGCAAACTTGTGAATTCTATTTAACAACGCCATAAAAGAATCGAGAGGACCCAAATAAAAACGTTCTAAAATAGAAACTTTACCCTCCATTACGTCCGTGTTTACACAGTGCTCATCTAAATGAAAAATTGATTCGAACGTCTGAAATGACAACGTAACGTGTGTGAATCATCTAAGGCTTCATCAATACTAAAATTAACATTATAAAGTAAGTTAATGCATTTTATTTTATATTAAATAAAGTCCATATTTGTCTGGCAGATATCTTTAAAACTGTTTGTTGTAATTTTGTGTTGAGTAAAATAAACACAGTGTAAATTAGTGTCGGTAGCATTTGGTACAATTAACATATAGAAGAGACGTGTAGGCAACGACATGTCATTACTCATGTTCAAGCGATAATCTTCGAATAACAGCCGTTTGTCATATAGTCTTGTATAATCTATTGTGTTGATTCTGTCAGTTTTAGAGAATTTCAAATGTATATTTCTGTTACATTCGTTATAATTAATACAACAGATGTGCTTAATTTAGTGAAGAATAATATAAGTTATTGTGATATACTTTCCGTGTGGTGACGAAATAAGAATAAAATTCACCAACCTCTTTCTTGCCCATGGATGTTGTGAAAGACGAGAACTCGAAATAAAACCTTTACCAATTCGTCTGAGCAACGAGGTATAGCAGCTTAATTTTTTTTTTATTTTGGAGGAAACTCAAACCCAGTTGTGAGACGTGCATGAACTGAGATGATTGTGATATATTTAATCAATAGGAATAGATCCTCTATATTAAAAAAAAGTACCATGTAATTTGGAGAAGTAATTTGGAAATCTTTGTAAATTCTTCGTCTTCCAATTGCAATTCGTCTTCCTATTATCCATCTACCCAGTAGCCTATGGGTGTTAGATATAGATCTCCCCAATACCATAACCGCCGCGCTTGACAGGCAAGATGGCCATCGCAATTAATGCAATAAATTTCCCCCATAAATACTAACTGCCTATTCTCTTAATTACTTCAATCACTTTTTACGATTCTTACCAGAAAGTAAGGACTGATGATATATTATATTCTTAATCCATCACCACATAGAGAAAATAATAGAGAAATAAATATAACAACTTTTACAATCTATTGTGGTAGGACCACGCTGTGGACAGTTCTCTGTCTACAGCCGCGGGCCGGTCCGTCCGGGGTAGTACCACACTCTCGCAGAAGATCAACGTCTGAGTAATAGCAATGTGCTATTGCGCTTCGTTCGGTGAGCGAGAGAGCCGGAAGCCTAACTGGGGTGGGTTCAGGGTTGTATTGGTAGGCAGCGACCTAGCTATACCATTGGCAAAGGTCCATGGGCGGCAGTGACACTTACCATCAGGTGTGCTGTCTGCTCGTTTGCCGCCAAAAGCAATAAAAAAAAAAAAAAAAAAAAAAAAAATCTTTACGTTAACCGTAATGTATGTAGTTCAAACAGGTAAACAGATAAAGTCAGATTACTGTGAGCTCGAGCTTATCGGAAATGTATCGACTATTGGTAACACGTGAATTTTAATACAACAAATTGGCTGCATTGTATTTAATGCCCATATAAATGTACGTAAACACCATCTTTGTCGACAATACTATATGTTAGTTTACTGTTATTACAACAACAACAGTACATATCACTATTACGTTTGATTTTATGTTTGTATATCCTTTTCTTTTGTGTCGTAACCATTTTTTCTGATCTATTTTAATATATAGTGTTGTTATATATGTAACGTATATTTAATAGTCTATAAATTACTTTTAGTAAAACTGTACGGTATGCACAGCCTGCAGTGGACTGTATGAGGTAAGTTTACTGAACTAGGTGAGGAACTGATATTATCCTATCCCTGCAAGCCGCGAAGAAGTAATTAAAAAATACTCCACCAACCTTTCATCCACTTTCGCCGAGGGCAGTAGTGTCGTCGCAGTAGGCTCGCCAAACCGCGCAGTCAGCTTCACTATATTCTATACAACTATGCAGTTCACAGCACCACAAAACACTATTATGGTGGTTCCAACAGTTCCGTTAAACAATGTCCTACCAAGGATTAAGCAGGTGCGGCGATTACGAATACACCGAGTGGCACAACCGCCTGGCGGACCGAGTTGTCTCAAATCTTCTACTCAACTCTCATAACGACGGTTGCAGAATCGAAGTTGTGAAGTTTCTCCAAATACCCTCCACATAACTTGCAAGGACCGAACATACCCCTCACCGAATTCAACATGATGAATTCCCCATTCTAAATTAAAGAGCAAGTAAGGGATATACAATCCACTAACCTATGTAAACAAAACACATAGAATAAATAAACCTTTAGTGAGGTATATTTTTGAAAAAAAAAGAATAATAATAATTAATTAATCTAGATAAACAATAAAATTTAACCAAAAAAAAAAAAATAAAAGGTAATTAATTTGCATACGGTAATGGACAAATTTTATTCACCGGTCTCTTAATTAGACCATTTTTAGTTCTCAAAGTAACTACACGAATAATGCCATCAACGCCCTCGTGTGTTGTTTCAATTCTACCAAGAGGCCACTGCAATGGGCGCGTCAAATTTGATTTCAGTAAAACTAAATCACCAATCTTTACGTTAGGAGGTGAGGCAAACCACTTCTCTCTTTGTTGCAGAGTATGAAGATAGTCATTTGACCAGCGCTTCCAAAATAACTGTGATATTTTTTGAATTGACTGCCAACGAGATAATCTATGTTGAGGAACGTCCTCATAATTATATTCAGGCACAGCCACTAAGCTTTGTCCTATCAGGAAATGACCAGCAGTTAATACATCGAACTCGTTTGGGTTTTCAGATAGTGTACATAAAGGGCGTGAGTTTAATACAGCCTCTATTCTGCAGAACACAGTTGACAACTCTTCCAGAGTGAGACTTCTATCACCTACAATACGTTGTAAAATGTGTTTCGTACTTTTTATCCCGGCTTCCCAAAGTCCACCCATGGAAGCTGCGTTAGGAGGATTTGTCCTCCACTCTACTTGCCGCGCGGTTAATCCTACGAGTACCTCGTCATGAATCTTATTACCATTTAAAAATCTAAGTACCTCCTTGAGATGCTTGGCTGCCGATACATAATTCGTCCCGCAATCGGAATATAAACAAGTACTTAATCCGCGACGGGCCACGAAACGGTCATATGCAGCTAGAAAACATTCAGCTGATAAATCAGTTAACACCTCGCAGTGTACTGCTTTTGTTGAAAAACATACAAATAGGCATAGATAAGCCTTGTATATTTTTGCGTTACGACGTGTACTTTCTTTTACAAGGAATGGACCACTTATATCTGTACCTACATGGCTGAATACCTTATCAACCTTAAGTCGGGACATGGGCAACGTACCCATTTGAGGTTGTAATGCAGTAGGTCGGCATTTAAAACACACCTTACACTTTGTCAGTACCGATCGAATGATGCTACGAGCACCAACGAGCCAATAGTTTTGACACATTAGACCTTGTAATGTACGAGGCCCTACGTGTAGGTATTTTACGTGCAAATATTCGATTAATAATTTACTTGTACGGCATTTTGGTAGCAAAACCGGGTGCTTCGTATTGTACGGAAGGTCAGATTGTGAGATACGACCCCCCACCCTGAGGACTTTATTTTCAACGAAGGGTGATAGTTTACGTAAAGAGGCTACAAACTTACCCTTTTCTAACGCTACTATTTCAGATTCAAAGTGATTTTGTTGAATAATTCTAATAATTGAATCATGACCTTTGCGCAACTCAAAGGTCGTTAGAGGGCCTAAAGACCGATTTGAAATTTTACACTGAAGATTTATAATAAATCTATGACACCATGAAATAATACGCTGTAATTTATTAAAAGAAGAACACTTATTAAATATTTCTTCAAGGTCATTTTTAATTTCAACCTTTAGAGAAGAATTAAAACTAAATGTTGCACTATTTGATTTAAGTTCGGGAATCTTGAAGTTATGATTTAATAAATATGGTTTTATAGGCCACTTTTGTTGGTTATCATATAGCCAATCGGGGCCGTGAATCCACTCTGTAGCTCTTTCCACGAAGTGAGCAGGCAACGTTCCACGTGAACATATGTCTGCAGCGTTATTTTCGCCCTTCACGTGATACCAACAACTAGGTGGTACTGCGGCAATAATGCGACTAACATGGTTAGCCACAAAAGTTTTTAACGTGTATGGTTGTGTATGTATCCAAGCCAAAACATTTTTCGAATCGCTGAGCGCAAATATAGAAACAGATAAATTATTATCGCTTAAGTTTTGTACGACAAAACTTACAACCTTCGATAGCAGCACGGCTGCTTCGAGTTCGAGTCTAGGTATAGACAAGAGTGGGTTTAACGGCGCAACCTTTGACTTACTAGTCAGCAGTCGAACCTTCACTTCACCTATATTGTTTATACTACGTATATATAAGCACGTTGCGTATCCACGGGATGACGCATCGCAAAATGCTATTAATTGTATTTCACTAAAATTAGGTATTAAGATGTGACGCTCAAAACGCAATTCAGTCAAAAGTGGTAGATCGGAGATGAATCGATTCCACTGTGAGCACGGCTCAGGTGGTAGTTGCTCATCCCATGCGACTCCCATCTTCCAGAGATCTTGCATGATACACTTTGCGACAAACGTACATGGTGAAATAATACCTACAGGATCGAATATGCTCGCCAGTAGTTTTAAAACTGATCGTTTGGTCTGTTTATTATCAGTCATGTTATAGGAAAACGCAAAACTGTCACAGGCAGGTAACCATGTCAACCCTAACACCTTAAGGGAGGATGATAACGTATCATCTTGAAAATCGATGGTTACAACTTGATTTGACTGCATATGAGTAAGTAACTCGGGACAGTTGCTAGCCCATTTTCTTAAATCAAAGCCACCACTTTTAAGAAGTGTCAGCAAATCATCCTGCAACGTGCAGGCCTGTTCTAATGATGGGCAGGACCATAATACGTCATCAACGTAGAAGCCTTGTTTGAGCACCTTTGCAGCCTCTGTACGCGGACGTTCAGCATGAGTGAGCTCATCCTCAGCTAGCTGATGCAGCGTGCGCACAGCTATGTAAGGTGCACTACGGAGACCGTAGGTATTCGTTCGAAGTTCGAAGACGCGAACTGGCTCCGTTGGAGATTCTCGCCAAAGAATGTGCTGGTACTTCCTATCAGCAGGATCAATCAGAACAGCCCGATACATCTTTGACACATCAGCAGTGAAACAAACTTTATATAACCGAAAGCGAATTATAATCTTTAGTAAGTCTGGATGTAGTTTTCTGCCTGTCAAGAGTGCATCGTTAATTGAAATACCATTCTTAGGTTGTGCTGAACCGTCGTAAACAACGCGCAGAGGTGTACTTACGGACGATGGACGCAGAACACAATGGTGCGGTATATAATATCCTGACTGCTCAGGACCTTGATATAACTCCATGTGTCCAAGAGATTCATACTCTCGCATGAAGTCAACATAAGACTTATGAAGGTCTGGCGATCGCGCCAGGCGGCGCTCGACCTGTTTAAGCCTTGTTATAGCCACATCATAAGAATCACCAATAGGTGCATGGTGTGGGTTTAATAAAATGGGAGAAACATAACGACCATTTTCATCACGACAGTGTTTTTCTGTGTACATTTTTTCGGCTAACTCCTCCATAGGATCCGTTGGAACTTCACACGGTAAAGATTCCAACTCCCAAAACCGTTTAAGTGTATCATTTAAATAATTATTTTCAATTGTGTACGACACAAATGACGTTGCACACGGTACAACATCGAGACTACTAGAGCAATTTTTTAACCCTAGTCTTCCAGTTATGACGTAACCAAATATGCTCCCCAATGCCACTGGTACATCTTTATTTATTATAAATTTTGTCCCGTCATAAATATAGGGAAACACTTCGCCCGATAAAATAATGTCAATCGGGGACGTTGTATAAAAATCCGGATCAGCTAATTGTAAGTCTTTATACTTAGTAATCAACTTATCGGGAATAAGTACGTTTGGCAAATCGGATGTAATTTTAGGTAAAATTACAGCATCAATGTTAAACACCGGCGTGTTATTGTAGCGCGGCTGAATAACACACGAAGCCATTCCATAATTTTTTACATATTCGCCACCTAGTCCGAAGATATTATATGGACATTTATTAGCTGATAATCCTAACCGTTGAAAACAATCTAACGTAATGAAATTACTTTGCGCCCCAGAGTCAATTAATACGCGCACGGGCTGATAATTATTAAACGCGTTCAAAACATTCACAACAGCTGTTCCCAAGATAACTGTACAGTTAGAAGTATGCGTAGACGTCAGATGACACACCGTACTTATAATTGATTGTTCGTCTCCCTTGCACGGCGCAGGAGCGGTCTCAGTCGAAATCAGCTGATTCGAACACGGTTTGTTATTATCTATCGCGCTAACTTCACGATGTAACAGAACATGATGCGGTAAATTACAGATTAAACATTTAAAATTACTTTTACACGCCTTAACGGTATGATTTGATTTTAAACAATTATGACATAATTTTAATTCATTCGCACGGCGAATACGTTGCTCATTAGACAATTTACGAAATTGTTCACAACGGAAAATCATATGATTACTATCACAATGTACACATAAACCCTTTAATCCAGAGCGTGTAGAAGATAGCGAATGCTTTTTTGTATCCTTTTGTCGCGAATCATTTTGTTGATATTTATTAGAATACACATTAGAATATGACGCAGAATGATCTAGAACTTTTATTTGATTATGTATAAATAATGCTAATTCATCGAAGGTAGGAATGGAATTTTGATCTAATTTTTGTTCAAAATATTTTCGAGTTTGTGGATCTAATGCCCTTAACGCAATATGACACATTACATAACTGCTTAAATCTTTAATATTAAGTGCCTGTATTGCCTTATACGAATGTTCGAAGTTCTCAATAAACATGTTCAAATCAGCAGACGATTCCTTGCGTAACGGTGAAAAGTTTAACATTTTATCTAGGTACCTACCAACTAACAATCTATTGTCTCGATATTTATCAATTAAACTCTGCCAGACGAGATCGTAGTTATTGGCGGATATCGGTACACTTTTAACCATATTTAATGCAGAACCTTTCGTGCAAGACAATAGATAATGAAATTTATCAATTTTTGGAATGTGCGGCTGATCATGTACTAACGAGCAAAATGTTTCATAAAATGTATTAAAATTCTCAATATCCGAATTAAATGTAAATAATTCAAGTTTAGGCAGGCGAGGGCGGGACTCCATGGTAACCAAGCGATTCTCACCGTTATTGCCGATGCGTGCCGAGCTATATTTCGAAGCACATAATTTCACTCGAAAATATAGTTCATCAAAACTTTGTAACTCTTGACTTCTAAGTATTGACTCAGAATCAACTAAAAGTTCTTGTTCGAATATATCGAATATTATTTTTTCGAATGAACTACGTAGGTCACTAATTTCAGAGACGTGCAATAAAAACAATTCTTTCGTATCAGAATTCGATAAATCGTGGGACATATCATATACCTTTTGCATTTGTGAAAACAAGAGTTGTTTTCGTTGAATTAACACGGTTAATTCTTTGGGTAATGGATGTTTCTTATCACTAGAAATTTTTGCTTTAGGTGCCGCCATCTTGTGAAACAACACACGTAGCCCAATGAAATTATAAAATTAATATTATATTACTTTCACTAATACTTGTTACCTATACAATTTAATTATATAACACTTAGCTGAATAATTGTACGACAAATAATAATTTATGTGTTTTGTTTATATTGTATACTTCGTATAGTGGAGAAAAGTAAAGTAAGTACATAAGATATGTATAGAACGTCTACACAATGAAATTATAATTTCATTAAATAATGGGGAATAAGAAGTAATTGGCACGGCCAATATAAATAAATTATATGCTAAGAACGTCTTAACATATATGATATTTATTGGGAGGTATTCTAACACGGTTAGAAATAACGGTACAGAACGTCTGTACTGTCTAAATACCTGGGAATTACGAATTCCTAGGTGAGGTATGAGACCTTAGGAGCGGTATCCTGGGTCGAAGTGACCAAAAAAAGACTGTACGGTATGCACAGCCTGCAGTGGACTGTATGAGGTAAGTTTACTGAACTAGGTGAGGAACTGATATTATCCTATCCCTGCAAGCCGCGAAGAAGTAATTAAAAAATACTCCACCAACCTTTCATCCACTTTCGCCGAGGGCAGTAGTGTCGTCGCAGTAGGCTCGCCAAACCGCGCAGTCAGCTTCACTATATTCTATACAACTATGCAGTTCACAGCACCACAAAACACTATTATGGTGGTTCCAACAGTTCCGTTAAACAATGTCCTACCAAGGATTAAGCAGGTGCGGCGATTACGAATACACCGAGTGGCACAACCGCCTGGCGGACCGAGTTGTCTCAAATCTTCTACTCAACTCTCATAACGACGGTTGCAGAATCGAAGTTGTGAAGTTTCTCCAAATACCCTCCACATAACTTGCAAGGACCGAACAAAAACAATTAGTTTATAAAAAAGCTTTTCTTTTAAAGACTAAGATAAATTATCGCGTTTAGGATAAGTTATAATTTAGTATAAATACTTATATAGGATAAATGCGATCTCTACGGAAAATCTGTGGAGTTAGGCTGACCGATCGCATTCGTAAAGACTACGTAAGAGAGCGAGTAGGTATGAAAGAGAGTATTGGTGTAAAGATGCGAAAGGAAATGCTCCGATGGTTCGGACATGTGGAAAGAATGCCGAACGAACGTCTGGTTAAGAAGATATACAATGCGAAAGTGGAAGGATGTAGGTACCGAGGGAGACCGAGACTAACCTACCTAGACCAGATCGGTCATGTACTGAAGGAAGGTGGAGTCAAGAGTCTCCGAAACCGGCGAGCGTGTATGAAGAGAATTATGAATGTTAAGGAAGCGAGTGAAGTATGCAAGGATAGAGTTCTCTGGCACTCTGTTCTCTCTGCCTACCCTGCAAGGGATATGGCGTGATGATATGTATGTATGTATGTAGGATAAATGACCGCATTAAGGATAAGTACTCATGTGCTGTGTGGTAGCGGCTACGAGTACTACCAACCCTTACTTTGCTCGTGGATGTCGTAAATGGCGATTAAGAGCTTTATATCAACCTGAGGCAATTCCACCTGATGCCGTTTGGTCAACTATAACATTACTAATAAGGGTTGACAGGAATAAGGGTTGAAACTATTGCGAATAACTTTGGAAATATGTATGTATGAGTACATATTGTGTCGACCCCAAGTAATTAGAATAAGAGCAAGCGAATGATGATGATACCGTTATCGCCATGCTTGGTAAGTACCAGTAGTTGGCGATGGTAATGAAGTGTTATAAGTTTCCTAGGAGATAGTTGCTGCCCACTTTACTGGACTTGCCTTGAACACATTTTTCTCCTCCTCCTCCCGCGAGTTGTTTAGATTGGCAGCATTTGTATTCTTATCTCATCGTCATATGAAGAATTACATATACAGTAGAACCTCGATAAGTTAAAGTTCAAGGGAAACACAAAATATTTTAAGTTATAGAGGTTTTAAGTTATCAAGGGTCTATGTTAGGGATAGGGTTTTAATTTATCAGCATATGTGAGTGTTGTTAGTTTTCTTATTGAACTCATTTTAAGCCAGTTTTATCACACAGTAGGTAAAGTGATGTTTCCAGGACGATGATCAAAAACTTATGATCCAAGTAAGCCGTTGTCTTAAGGCTAACCGCTGCAAAGCTTTTAATAATTACGAAGAAGCAAACAATAGGTGACATATGTATTGTTTACGTTAACAATTTAACTAGTGAACACGTGCAAGCAACAAATACCGAAACCTTTTGTTTTGCACACTCTTTAAAAATGACTTATTGACCAACAATTTTATGTTATAGAGGTTGTGAAAACATTTCTTTAAGTTACTGAGAGCCAATACAGAGATTAATTATTTAAGTTATAGAGGTTGTTTATTTTAAGTTATAGAGGTTTTGGGCTCTGATGGGAAGGGAACATACTATTTTTTGAAGTTATAGAGGTTTTTAAGTTACCGAGGTTTGAGTTATCGAGGTTCTACTGTATAATAGCACTAGCTTCTGTCCGCGGCTTCGCCTGCGTGAAACTTAAACGTTTGTTACTTTCCTAAAGCTATTCATCACCTATTTTTATTTTATCCCTTAAATGTAATTTTTTTACGAAATTTTAATGTCATATTTATTTATATCTAATCAATAACCTAAAAATAAGTTTCAAGCTTCTGGCTTTAAAAATGACGATATTTCCTTACAACTTTCATCCCCCTTTACAACCAATTTTTGCATTAAAAAGTAGCATATGTTCTTTATCAGGCTCTAGATTATCTGTGTATCAAATTTCATTTAGATCGGTTCAGTAGTTTTGGCGTGAAAGAGCGACAGACAAACAGACAGACAGAGTTACTTTCTCATTTACAATATTAGTAAGGATTATGTTTCATTAACATCATCAATAGTCCATATACATCCTTCTGTTGGGTTTCCGCCACGGCAAGAGTGAAATTGACCTACTACGGTACGCCAGTCAGAAGAATTGGTATCCTTTTCTTGCAGATTTCCTTCTCTTGCATAGATTTTATATCATATTTTAAGGGGTGGTGATTTTTATTCTTACTCCGTCACCACACGGGAAGTAAACCATAAAACACAGTACAATAAACAAATTTACTTAAAGTATAATTATGAAATCAGCTGGAAAATCACGATCTTACATTTTAAGTATTTCTATGAAGACATAAAAAGCGTAACGATGTATTAAAATAACTGAATTAATTACACCTAAACAACTATCAAACAATTATGATCCGTCCAATATAACTCTTATCTATTCGTTTAATTTTTATGATCATCCATAAAAATAAGTTTTTATTTAAGATAAAAAAAAAACTTATTTTGTAAGTAGTAAACACAATCAGATTTCCATATCATTATAATAATCATATAAAGTATTATGAGATGTCATTCACCCCTTTCGAGACTATCTGTAATATTATAATAATGTCTATATTGATTAATGTATTTTTTTTTTCGAATGACTCAGACTTCGGAAATGCCTGCGCAGATGTTATAGTGTTTAAGATACCAATGTACAGTGCCAAGTGCCGCTCTTGGGCATAAGCGCAGGATATTTTTTTTTTTTAACAAAGTATTATCCCGTGCGGACATAACATCAGCGCAGTTATTTCCAAAGTTCGAAAATAAAATATAAAGTAAATGGTAAAAGGTTAATATTTTTTTGCGATCCACAGATTAAGTCTGAATGTGATTTGTATCCGAGAAATATTTTTGTTACCCGCAATATAATCCGGTCGATGGCCCTGTACGGCGCACCGGTGTGGGCGGGATCCCTGACCGTCCGACTCAGGGCTCTTCTGTGGCGACCACAGAGGGCCATGGCGGTCAGGGCCATACGCGGGTACCGCACGGTGTCGACGGAGGCAGCGTGTCTATTGGCCGGGACCCCTCCATGGGACCTGGAAGCGGAAATGCTCGCCGGCTTGTATCGGCGGATGTTGGGGGTGCGAGCGGAGGGCGGTGTGGTCTCGTTGAGGGAGCACACCGCCTGGCGCGTCGACGCCCGCCGCGACATCATTGCCCGTTGGGCAGTCCGGCTGGAGAGGCCTCGGTTCGGTGTGCGGACCGTGGAGGCCTTCCGGCCGGTGCTGATGCAGTGGCTAAATCGGCGGCACGGGGTGCTCTCCTTCCGACTGGTGCAGGTTTTGACGGGGCATGGATGCTTCGCCAAATACCTGCACACGGTCGTAAGGAGGGAGAGTACACCGTCCTGCCACCACTGCGATTGCGACGAGGACACGGCGCAGCATACGCTCGAGGTTTGTGCCGCTTGGGCAGAGCAGCGTCGTGAACTCGTCGCGATCATCGGTGCTGACCTGACGCTGCCGACCATCGCCAGGGCGATGCTCGACAGCGTCAGGAACTGGGACGCGGTCGCATCCTTCTGCGAGGCAGTAGTCTCGCGGAAGGAGGCGGCGGAGCGCGTGCGCGAGGAGCGTCTCCTCGACGACGCGAGCCGCCGCCGGCGACTGGGGCGGCGCAGGCGCGATTACCTGCGCCTGATGCCGCCCTAGCCGAGGCCGCGGGTGACTGGATCGGGGATTTAGTCCATCACCCGCCGAGAGGCCGACCGCGTGAGGAAAGGCCGACATCCTACCCGAGGGGGGGACGTCGGTCGAGGAGAGGGTACTCCTCAGGGGTATTCCGTCGGGCCAACCACTGACGTCAAGTCACTCTGCTCCGGTGGTTGGCCCAACGACGAAGGCGACGTCACGGGTGGGTTACGGGTGTGCATGCTTACGCCCCTCTGTCACCCCGGACGGAGTGGTGCGAGGAGTGTGCCGACCGTAACCCGCCCCCAAAAAAAAAAAAAAAAAAAAACCCGCAATATAATGATTATTTCCTTAAAGCAGGCTATGTGTCTTTATATAAAAAAAAACAACAGGCAGTCATGGGGACTGCCGATAGAAGTGAAAACTATTAACTTAAGACTAATTGAATTAATAATATTTTTTTAATTTTTATATAAAAATAAAAAATATTATCGAACATCTAGGAATCGGTTTTACCACGCTAGTAAGATAACCTTTAAACCACAATGATACTCATTTCATGAAATAAAGGTTAAATATTAAAAATACAATTAAAAATAAATAATGCCAAATTTTTAAATGCAAATATTGATATGAATATTGAAAATATTTGAAAATAAATTCTTTATTTTCATTATTCATTTCCCGTGGGATCAATTATCTAAACAAATAAATAATATAAATTTATAGATTTATTTATAGATTTAATTTTATTAATTTTCTAATCCTCTAATCCTCCCGTGACCATGATCATTGTAAAGTGTTCGAAACGTCGGGAAATTATAAATCAAATACAAACGCGATAGAATCCGTAAAAGTAGTTTTATTTCAAATTTTTATATAAAAATAAAAAATATTATCGAACATCTAGGAATCAGTTTTACCACGCTAGATAGATATACTATTAGCATTAGCATGTCGGTGACGCGAGCCTATAAGTTTTTCGCCTCCAAAAACGCTCAACGCGCCTAAAGAAGTTTTCACTTCAAAAAAAAACAGTGTGAATACAATCAATTATTGGGAAATTATGTTGTTACGTGTGGTAAGAGTGAGGATACAGCGCTTCACCTCTTCGTGGCCTACCTACAGATATTCTAAGAAACAGTTTAATGGTAGAAGCAAATTAAGTCACTCCAACAAAGGATAACTCGAAAGAGTACCGTTATTTAATGTTGGAATTAACCAACCTATGTAGCCAGTGCAATGTAGTGGAGTAGGCTGAGATAGGCATTCTAGTTTCAGGATGTTTATAAGCTGATAGCAAAGACAAATTGCTTTAAGCTTAATTAGCATAGTTGCTCAGAGACCAAAATTAATATTTTTAGGCAAAACAAATGCAACAGATGGGAATACATCTTAAAAACCGTAGACGTCTTTTATGGGCATAGATTTCCCTACCCAAGGAAGCCACTCAATATATTCCAGTGCTACCTATTTACTGTGATTTTTAAGATATTGTCAATCCACTTGAGTATTTCTACTATTCTTACGTTGTTGTCCGATCTGTAGTCGCAAGAAAGTTTAACTGCTCGGTTATTGTTGTTAACAGGTAATGCATTTTTTTTTTGCAGGCTATGGTCTGGACACACGCCATCAGAAGGAACATAAGAGTAGCGCGCTTGGCTCTATAACCTACGGTACAGGGAGTACCGTAGGTTATAGAGCCAAGCCATTGAGCCGGACACTGGAACCGCTTCCTTGACATCCGTGACCAGTCCAGCGGGTTATCTTTACCATTACCTTCGACACCCCGGCTGACTACCGGGGTATCGCCTCTCTGGAGGATCAGCCTCTCTGCGGGTGACGGATTATTCCTTTTAACCTTTTATTATGTTTTACTTAAAGACTAAGTTTCCCTAAAATAGAACTTCAATTTTACAATACTAGCAGATCTAATCTCGATGGATATCAATTTATATTAGAGGGCTTTAAACGAAAACATCTGGTACATGTGCATCTAACCCTAAGACGAAATAAAGTCGTTATATTTCTTCACACGATTAATTTCATTAAGAATTATTTATTTTCTATATTGAACCGATGGTTAATTATAACTGTTTCGTGTATTTTATTTACTTCATTTATTTACAACGTATTATTTTTGTTTAAAAAGTGTAAAGGGGGAATTCATTACATAGATAACGTAGTGACTTATCAATGCCGAGCCTATAGTTCTGAAACTAGAAACATTAAATTTTTTATAGCACTTCGTTTTAGTGAGGCTGTGTTTCTATTGAAACACGAACATAATATTTTATTAAATAGAGTTTTAGGGAAAATCCCAAAGAAGTTAAAATACAGAGAAAAGTTTATACATGAAGAAATTTAAATTTACCTATTATTTTCTTTCCGTGTGGTGACGGAGTAAGAATACAATTCACCGCCCCCTATCTTACCCATGAGTGATCATAAATGACGACTAAGGGATATAAAATGCATATAACATCTATGCAATAGAAGGAAAACTCGAAACTAAACCCTATATCAACACGTCTGACTAGCGTGGTATAGTAGATCAATTTCCCTTCCATTATGGAGGAGGCTCGAGCTCAACAGTGAGACGTATATGAGAGACGATAATGATTATTTTCAAATTAATTCCAAAATACTCTTTGGTAATAATAGATAAACAGAAAAAGTAAAGGTAAATATTGTTTATAAAAAAAATAAAAGGAAAAATCTGTTTCAATACTAATCAATACAATAAAATGAAAAAAAGAAACAGCTTTTTTTCATTTTGGATAAAAGAACGAATTCAATTTCTTAACATTTAGTTTAGACTATCCAGATACGATCGCCAATTTCGAACCGTATTATAAGAGCACTCATACAATAGCTGTCTATTATCTTATCTACCTTCAATACCTATTGAGTAGCTAACCTGTAGGTATAACAGCAAAACAGAATGAAATCGTTACCGACGCCGGACTCTTAAATTAACGACATTAAAACAAGCTTCTCTCATTCAAGATAAGACCTTTGTAAGGGGGAATAAATTGGATGGAGTTGTACAAAACTGAGCTATTCGGTTTCAGAAAAAGTTAAGGCGGACGTGGATGGAAAGCAAGTAAAAAATTAAAGGCTAAGATATATTTCTGCAAAAGGAATTAGCGATGCTTTATTAAATAGTTGGTTTTTTAACTTTATTTTTTTTACCTCAAAGAATATCAATATTTTTTATCAGTTTATATACTTCCTACTATAGGACTCGAACCAAGGAGAAAATAGTGGCCTACTACTCCAAGCTCGACAAACGTACAGTTATTCATTTCTTGCAGCTACGTTAACTACTTATATAGTTTAGCTGTTATCCGTGGCAAGCCCGGGCTCTGTCATCATAGAGATATTTTCTTAATAATACTTTGGCTTATTAATATCTATAGGAATACTAATACTTCTAGAATAAAAAACAGCACAGATGGCGTAGTAAAAAATATAACGACCTGCCGTGCCAGTGTCGGGTTAGATTCCTACATAGGGAAACCTCTTTTTTGCGATTTTTTTGAGATTTCTTAGCAGTGATTTTACTTGCTTTGTTTCGTTTTTTTTTTTTATTAAAGATGGCAAACGAGCAAGCAGCGCCCCTGATTATAAGTATTACTGGCGCACATGGACCTTTGCAACTCCAGAGGTACCTACAGCTAAGCGGTTACCTACTAATGAAAATCCCAAACCCACCTAGAAAGTTAGGATGCCAGTCAATTTTCTGGGAGAGTGTGGTACTATTCCGGTTGGACTGGACCGCGGTTGTAGATAGAAAATTATTAACAGTGTGGCCCCTATAGAAGCATGCTTGCGACCTTTAATCGCTTTACGATCATCTACTGATAAGAAGAGGAACAGTGAATTGTATTCTTATTTCGATACCATACAGATAATTGTTTCTTATAAATATGGCATAATACCATCCACATTGTTGGTGTATGATATTCTTAAGGTCCTCCTACAAAATTACCTTCTAACTCCAGTCACGTTTCGGCTATTAGTCCAAAGTACTTATACCTACTAAAGTTTCATCGCGAAACGATCAATGCACCATTTTACCGTTTCGTTTAGAAAATATTTTATGGGGGCAAGACATCTATGGCTTTTGTATATTTCTATTGAGTACAGGTGGTCAGGCATTTGTTGACTTGTAATCACTGTGACCAGTGAAACGTGGAAGATGAAGCTTCAAGATCAATGACCCGGACTAATATTACAGCTCTTGTTTGAGTTGTGAGGGCATGATTGCTGGGTAGCGATCTGCTTTATATATGTTTACCGTTCTAATAGTATGATCTTTTTTATTTCTTTGTCTATAATAGTAATGGACTTGGAAACTGAAATTGGTTTTTACCTATGGTACATAACTTATATATAACGTTTAATACCATTTACATTATTTGCTTGGCAGAGATTTTATTAGTTTTTATGTTAACGAGAATATCGCTAACATAAAATAATTTTAATTTTCTTAAACCGATGTATAACAAGAAAAAGAATATTATTATAAATTTATAGACATAAATAAAATTGTATTGTCTATATAATTCCAAATTAACACCTTTTCATAAAACTGCATATTCGTGAAAGTGGAAGGATGTAGGTACCGAGGGAGACCGAGACTAACCTACCTAGACCAGATCGGTCATGTACTGAAGGAAGGTGGAGTCAAGAGTCTCCGAAACCGGCGAGCGTATATGAAGAGAATTATGAATGTTGAGGAAGCGAGTGAAGTATGCAGAAATAGAGTTCTCTGGCACTCTGTTCTCTCTGCCTACCCTGCAAGGGATATGGCGTGATGATATGTATGTATGTGTATGCATATTCGTAGCCACTACCACACAGCTAAAAGGAATAAATCAATACTTGGTATATTATAGTATATTATATCTAGCATAATAATTAGTTATGATGAAATTGATTGCACAGATGGAGTAGTGGTTAAACTACCGTGCCTATGCCAAGGGTTCGATTCTTACGCACAACAATACTTTGTCCGATCCTTAAATTGTTGTTCTCGGTCAAGGTGTAATTTGTCTCCGTTAGTTATATGTATTGAAAATTCCTCACGATACTAGAAATATTACCTTAGTGCAGGATCTTAGATTATTGATAGGTCTCCGCGTCCACCGACGCCTTCAGTCCGGTCAGACTGCGCGAAGACATATTTATAATATAAGTGCAAGATGTTATCTTTTTAAATAATAAACAATAAACTCGTCAGATTATAATAACAATACAGTTTAATAAATTATACTTTTTAATCCTATCCTATTAATATTATAAACGTGAAAGTTTGTAATAATGTATGGATGTGAACATGTTTGTTGCTCTTTCACGTAAAAACTACCGAATGGATTTTGATGAAACTTAATAGTAATATAGCTTGCACATCAAAATAACACATAGGCTATAATTTATATATACATTTTGCAAATTGGCTAAAATATAACGATAAAAATCGCTTAAGGCAGAAAAAAAATATATAATTAAAATAGAACTTCATTCCATCCGGGTATCCCTTGACACCTCTCGTATAACTATAATTATTCAATACAGTATTTATATAATACAAAGTATTAAATATAATTATCCAGTACAGTAATAACAGCCACATTTCTATTAAATGTGGTAAGTCTTAAACACTAATTCATTCATTCATCCAATTTAAACTTTCAGTAACTTTATCCACCTTATTCAAATTAGGCTTTATAATGCAAATCAAACGTCTCCAAATATGATATAAACTCTTAACTAGTAAGCGGTTAAACAGTTAGCATCGACGTCCCTTCAAAGATCCCTTTATCTCTGTAAAGTTGCAAATCTCTCGCTAATAAACCATTCCAATTAGGGTTGTTACATACGAGCCTAATTATACTTAATCGTATGAATTAAATCAAGAAATATACATTACCATTTTAAATAGGGATGAGAAATAATGTTTCATTATTTGCGAGTCAATGGTCACGTAAAATATTATATTCAATCAACTAATAACTTGTATAGTTATAATAGGAGGTTAAGGAAACGTATGTCATAGGGTTGGCGCTTTCTGTTAACAAACAAGAGCCGTATTAGAGGCCGTAGGCGCTTCGAGAAACTTATTAAGCACTACTATATTACTCAAATATATTATAACATAGTGTATATAACATAGTTGAGAAAGCATCTCGTTTTAAGGATAAGTATAATATACACGTATATTTTATTTATCCGTGTGGTGACGGAGTATAATTACACGACTTCTCGAATACTTTACAGCGTGGGCCACCGAAGACAAAGATCGGGTACTTGTGGCCTGCTCGCACTGCGAAAAGAGGTGTTTGCAGGGTGAGTCTATGGGGTTGCGCGCCGCCTCTTCCGTCAACCCGGATCGATTTGACGGGGCGCGACCACGTCCATAGCCCAGCGCAAAAAAAGAAAAAAAAAATTCTTTACTGCGTTCATGGTCACGGGAGGACCAAGAAACGTTGGGAAATTAAAAATCAAATACAAACGTGATAGAATCCATAACAATAGTTTTATTTCAAATCTGTAATACTCACGTAAACATGAAAAATCAGTAAGAATACAATTGATCACCGTTTATCTTTTTTCTTTTTTTCTTCTTTTTTTTTTGGTGGACTATGGATGCGTCTCGCCCCGCCGAATCGGTCCGGGGTGACGGAAAGGCGGCGCGTGACCCCATAGACCCACCGTGAAACTCCTCTCTCTTTGCCGTGCGAGCGGACCACCGGTACCCGATTTTTGACTTCGGTATCACCGTTTATCCTGCCCATAAACGACGTAAAAGATCACTAAATGATATAAAAAGTATATAAAATCTTTTCTATGGAAGGAATACTCTAAATAAAACTCTATGACAACCCGTCTGACCAGCGTGGCATAGTATGTCAATGTACCTTTTCAGAAGAGACTCAAGCACACAATTAAGAAGATTAAGAAATATATGTGAGGGGACCTTGCTGAGCCACTGAAGACAAAGATCGGGTACCGGTGGCCCGCTCACATGGCGAAGAGGGGTGTTTACAGGGTAGATCTATGGGGTTGCACGCCGCCTCTTCCGTCGCCCCGGACCGATATGGCGCAGCGCGACCACGTCTATAGCCCACAGCAAAAGAAAAAAATTGGAAGTTGCTGGCAATGACAGTAATATTTTATTGAAACGTAATTTTATAAATTACGTTTCAATAAAAAAAATTATTTATTATATATATATATTTATTAAATTGTGGTTTTCAGAAAAAAATAGATTCTATTCAACTATATAACTTCACAAATGGTGTAAGTTGTTTGGGATTTTCCGTAGCTTACGGTAACCCCGGTGTATCTGAGTCGCACCTCTCGTAACGTTAATACTACACACGTTTGTGCACTACGGAGGATTGTATACGACTGCCTCATGCTAACTAGGTCGCAGCACTTATAGCACGCAAATCGCTGTGTGAGCAATTTTGGCTCGTACATGCTCCCGAGGGAAAGATATACGTACTCAGATTCCTAATCAAGCGTTACAAGTAGGTAAGTATATATAAAAATATGTTATAAAAATATCAAAGCAAAATACAAAATAAGCAAAATATAAAGTTTACATTCTTAAATATTTGATTAATATCATAGGTTGAATCTTGCTCCAGCTTCTGAAGTCAGCTGAGGATTCTTCTTCGACTGCCCCTGTCCTATTTCAGCGTAGGTAGCGATCTCCTCTAGTTCTATGTTTTCTGTTCTATTTAGAGTTCTTGTTGGCGTTTTATTTGTTGCGCTGTTCTTATTATTTGTGCACGCAGGACCACATCTTCTCACTTGCCATACTATGATTGCGACGATTATTCCTCCCACCAGCAAGCTGCTTATCGTGTAGTGGCCAATGTCGTGGGTGCTTAAGTCGCTAGGTAGGCTCTCTCGTACCTTTTGTGCGGCTATCCGAGTGTCTAATAATTTGTGGTCATCCGCTAAGTTTAGTTTAGGAAGCATAATATTCGTACTGTTGTACGTATCCCACATGTCATTTGGGGAGTCCACAGTAGGTATTTCCAATGTAATTCCCGTGTTAGTTTTGCTGCTGAAAATGTTATGTGAGTACATGGTAACGTCATTATGTTGAATCACGCAATCTTGACCTAGTGCGAGTAGACCCGCTTTAGTAAGCATTGTTGTTGTAATTTGATTCTCGCATATTATATGGGTCGGGCACTCATTGACGCAGTTATATAACCATATGTTTGGTCTCTGTAACTTTATCCATTGGTCAGTGCATTGTTGTGATATCCAATCACAGACGATGTTTACATTTTGACCCAGCATTTTCGCTTCGCAAGATGCTGCTGCTCCATCCAAGTGGTTTATCGACGTGTAGGTGTGACATATGTAGCTGTCCGCCATCATTATCGTACATTGATGAAGATCGGCTTCTTCCATCTGTATATACGTATTCTTAGCAAAGTTTACACCAATATATTCTGTGGTTGTAGTTATCTTCTGACATTGGTTCGACGTACGTTGTATATTTATAGGTATGTTGCGGTATAATGCATACTCATCATCACTTAGTAACGGTATATGTAGTTCGAAGAGGAGGTATTGTTTGGTAAGCCGGGCTTTGACGTAAATTAGTTTGTAAATGTTATGGATATTCGCTGCGTCGATTGTTTTGATAGGTAGGGTTAATCTTTTCGATATAATGCTGCTTATATAATTCAGTTGTTCCGAAAATTGTTCCGGGGTAAATAATTTTATATCGAGATTCCCTCTGTAGAGATCTGTCAATGTGTCCAGGAGCATTTGTTGATTTCTTCTCAAAACAGAAAGTAGTAAGCTGGCTGTTAACGCGCCGCTGTTGACGTCATTCATTGTTTTCATTATTTGAAATCTGTTAATTAGTATTGACATATCATATTTCGTTTCATTCATGTATCGTTGAATTGTTTCCATTTGCATTTTTACAAAGGCCTCGTTTTTGTTTATTACGTTGTTTTCCGCTTCGATTATTAGTGTCTGGTTTCTTATCAGCTGTAGTAAGTATTGCTCGTTAGTTTTCATGTTTTGTATATCCTGAGCGTACTTTTCAGCAAAGTCACTATCAAGGACACCAAATAGGGTGCGTGCCAGATTTCCTACGCCGTTAATGTAACCACGTCGCCTTCGTTGCTGATGTTCAGACTGTAACAATTGGTTGTACTCGTCCAGCTGGTTTATTTCAAACTTAAGTTGTTGTATGGTCGAGTTACATGGCTCGTTAGGCATCGTAGCACATATTTGAGCTAAGTGATTTACAAAATTTTCGACCCTCGTTGTACTTTGCCAGAATGTTGTTAGATTATAATATACCAACAGTTTCCATTCGTCATGTATAAGTTGAATATTGCCGACGTGGTCAAAATAGATCGGCTGATTGTTAGATAATCTTGTTACTTTAAAATGACGCAAGGGTGTCGCTTGTCCAATGGTCAGCGTCGAGAACGCTACCAGTAACACCATCAGCAAACTGTTGATTTTCCTCTTAGTTGTGCTAGTTGCTTTGTCACCTTTACAGTTCGTAGTTTCAAGACTCGTTTTTTGTGTTTCAGCACCCTCGCCTGGCTCGTTTATTGGCAGCGGGGCTAGTTTAATTATGGGTCTTTTCAGTAGTCCATTTTGTGTTTTGAGCGTGACTACTCGAACTAAGTTATCGCTGCCTGGGTGTAACTCTACTATGCGGCCCATAGCCCACCTGCCTGGAGGTAGGTTACTTTCTTTCACGAGTACTAGTTGTCCCTTCTGTATATTCTCTTTAATTTGTTGCCATTTGTGTCGGTTTTGTAGGAGATGAAGGTATTCTTTTGACCAGCGATCCCAATAGTGTCGGCGCATGAGTTCAATGAGTTTCCAGTTGTTTCTGATGTCTATCGATTTAAGTTCATTAGACCCATTAAGTGGTAATGCGAGCGTTGGGCCTCCCGTTAAGAAGTGACCAGGAGTAAGATAATCCAGGTCCTCCACATCTTCGGTTAACGGACATAGTGGCCTACTATTCATGCACGCCTCGATTTGCGTAAGAAGAGTGGAAAATTGTTCGTAGGTTAACTTCTGTTGTCCGATAACTCGTTTTAGGTGAGTCTTCATGGAACGTACAGCAGCTTCCCATAAGCCTCCCGCCGATGGCCAGGATGGGGCGTTGAAATGCCACTTGATTTGCATATCGTTGATTTCTTTAAAGAATTCTGAAGAGAGCATTGTTTTATATAATTGAAATTCTTCATGTAAGACCTTTGCAGTTCCAACGAAATTAGTTCCGTTATCGGAATAAATATGCGTAGGAGTGCCTCTTCTGGCACACATTCTTCTCAACGCAGCGATAAAAGTTTGCGTGGATAAATCTGAAACGAGTTCGATATGTACTGCCTTTGTGCACATACATATGAATATGGCTATGTAACCTTTGCAGGTCTTTATCCCGCGGCCTTTGTTTATCTTCACATCTACATGACCCGTAAAGTCAACGCCAGTGTGTGAAAACGGCTTTGATGGGGTAATCCTTTCAATAGGAAGGTTGCCCATCAACTGTTCAGTTCGTGTTGTCGCGTAACGACGGCATCGGATGCATTGTCGAAGTTGCTTCTTGATGGTTCGATTGCCGCTGATAATCCAATATTTATTTCTAGTGGAAGCTAGCGTTAATCTTGCTCCACCGTGTAATGTTTGCTGATGCGCCTTCTCGATTATTAGTTGGGTGAATCTCCCCTTTCCTGGGATGAGAGTAGGGTACTTTGTTTCTTCAGGTAAGTATGAGTGTTTTAGACGTCCTCCGACGCGTAGTACTCCTTTTGAGTCTAAAAATGGGTTGAGTTTCATTATGGTGCATCTTTTAGGCAGTTTGCCGTTTTCGCCGAGGAATTTTATTTCATTTTCAAAATAATGTCCTTGTATTGATTTGATAATTAAACATAATGCATTGTTTATTTCTTTCATGTTCAGTTCATTGCACTCCTTTGTCCTCTGTTTGTTTTGTAATGCATCAGCAAAACGTATTACCCAGGCGAGTATTCTTGTAATACGATCAATGTTGCTGTATCGTTCGAGTAATGAATTAATTAATTCATTTTTATTTGCCACGGGTTCCGTAGGGTTTGTTGTGTAACAGTTTGTTAGAAAGCCCTCGTCCGTAGTATAAGTTTCAGTTGATAGACGAGTTCGTTTTTCTTGTTTTTTGAGCCATTGAGGTCCTTCCCACCATAGCGAGAAATTAACTAATTTCGACGGCGAAAGTCCTCTTGTTGCACAGTCGGCGGGGTTTTCGTTACTTTTTACGTAACCCCAGTTTATTGCAGGTACGATATTTATTATATGTGTAGTTCTGTTTGTTATATATTTTGCATATTTTGTTTGATTGCCCTGAAGCCATGCTAAGACGACTTTAGAGTCGGTCCAACAGGATATCCTTAGCTCATAGTCTGCTAGAACCTTGATTACCCTTTCTAGGAGAGTCGCTAGCAAAACAGCGGCGCTTAGTTCCAGCCTCGGTATCGTACTTTTGTTTTTTAGAGGTGCCACCTTCGTTTTCGCTGCAAGTAGAGAAGTTGAAGGGTTGTTAAGAGTATCTCTTGTTCCCCGCTGATGTGGTTCGAGGTTCGCTCAGCTGTTGTTAAGGTGGATGATCTCGATTGTTGCCCTCTGAAATTATCATCATGAAGTAGGGTATGATGTTTCAAATTACACGTGCGACATCGTTTTGTTGAATTGCATTTATATTTGCCGTGATGAAATAAACAATTTTTGCACACGTTAATTTTTTGTATTGTTTGATTACGCGTTGCGACATCCAAGTCTAGAAATGTAGGACACTGCCATAACACGTGATCGTTTATGCAAAGAGGGCATTTTCGCAATGTAGCATGGTAGCTTTTTGTGTACTTGTCCGAGTTATTAAAGTTCGTTGACTTGTAATTGCTGTAATTTTTTTGTTGTATATTCGTTGAATTTTGTTTCTGTATCCCTTTTTTTGTTCGATTTGTTTCCAATGACATGAACCTTAATTCCAGGAACTCCATAAACTCATTTAAGTCAGGTAGCTCTCTTGATTGTTTCATACTCTGTATGTAGTCACCGTAAGTTTCGTCATCCAGTTTCGACGACAGCAAATGGACAATGAGTGGGCCCCATACTGGAATATCTATTTTGATATTTTCCAGTGCATTTAAACACTCTTTTGTTGTGTCGTGCAGCTTCTTTATGTTAACTGAGTTCGTTATTATGGATCATCTCGATGAATAAATCTCTAAAAGAAACCCAGTTACTATAAACTCCGTTGAACTCCGGCAATTCAATGCGTGGTGTCAATTTTTCGTAATGAGATGATTCAAAGATTTTTCTATTTAGCTCTGCCTTCAGGTTGTCATAGACTTCTTCCCAATGGTAGAATCTCGCCTCATAATCCTTGTCGTCTCCTTGTAGTAAGTAGCTTAGTTCCCAATGAATTTTGTCGATGTTTTCCCACTTGGATTGTAGGATGTTTAGTTGATCTTGAAATTGCCACTTTTCTTTCATTTCATTAAGATTAATTTTGGTCACTGCTCGTTCCAAGGCGTTAAAGTTACACATCTGTTGACGTAAAAGCTTTTTTGTCTCATCTGCTGGTAGCCGTTGCCTTATCGATGCATCTGATTGTGGTGTTCCACTAGTTCCAGGATTGTTTGGTGCTGAAATGCTCGTAAATCCAGACTCTGTTAAAACCTCGATTCGCAGTTCAGTCATAGACTTTTTTGTTTCGTTAAACATGCTTCTCGTTATGTTAAAAATGTTCTCCTTAAAATAGTCATGGTCTCTCTTGACCGACTCATATTTTATCAAGATCTCATGGTTTGATAAGAATTCATCCCAGAGAGATTGTAGCGTTTCGATGCGCTTGTTAAGGTAATCTATAGATTTTCTACTTACAGAATCCTTTTTGTAATTGCTTTGCAGGGCTTTGATTTTCTCGTAGCTGTTTTGCTGTTTATTTATGAGCTCTACAAATTCAACTTCTTTTGACATTGTTATTTGATAGTTAGTTTAGTTGTTGCAGCAGTAGACGTTATCCCCGCTGGTTCGTTAATTGCTGGTACTTAGCGTAGCACTCCCTCCTTTACGTTATGTGCACCTTCTCAATGCTCTTGGTGAGACCCTCTTCTGGGAAGCCAAAAGCACCGATTTGCTAACGTAACTGGGAATTTCCACACCAAGCACTCCACAGATTCTCGAAGGACCAAAAGATGTTTGGGATTTTCCGTAGCTTACGGTAACCCCGGTGTATCTGAGTCGCACCTCTCGTAACGTTAATACTACACACGTTTGTGCACTACGGAGGATTGTATACGACTGCCTCATGCTAACTAGGTCGCAGCACTTATAGCACGCAAATCGCTGTGTGAGCAATTTTGGCTCGTACATAAGTGGTAAAAGTACCGACCTACAAAACAGTATCATGAGTTCGATTCCCAAGCTATAATTTGTGCGATACACAAAATGTTGTTTTGATTTTGTGTGTAATTTGTATTAATTAATCGTATCTTTAAAACGCTTTTCACTTAGTACACCTTCTTTAAAGAAAATCCTATTTAAATTATAAATAAGTAAAATATAAAAACACTATAACATAATTTTATTTAAGTTATCTTAAACATATATTGTAACCGCAATCTCTTTCATCTTTAATGTTAAATATTAAGAGGTCATAGATGAATTGGAAAGACAGATAAATATAAGGGTGACAAAAGCTTGGGGCAAATGGGGTACATTTTACGCTATGATTACGAATAGTGAGATAAATTTATGCAATGCACTTTCATAAAGGGAACAATTTCTGGAATAATTTTTACTGCCAGCAATTTATTTGCTTCGATGGAAATAAATTAATTAGAATAAAGCTGACTATACATAAGTTAAGTAAGTTTTCCGTGTGGTGACGGAGTAATAATACAATTCACCACCCCCTATCTTACCCGTGAGTGATATGACTAAGAAATATAAAACGCATATAACATCTATGCAAGAGAAGGAAAACTCGAAATAAAACCCTATACCAACACGTCTGACCAGCGTGGTATAGTAGGTAATTACCCTCCCATTATGGAGGAGGCTCGAACCCAACAGTGGGACATATATGAGCTGAGATGATGATGATGATACATAAGTTAAAATAGTGATAAAAGAAATAACTAGTAACTTTAATGAAAGACTAGAAACCAACCACCCCGACCAACCTTTAGTGGCAGAAGACAACGTAGGGCCTCCTGTTGATTTTAAAGCATAAAATTACCGTTGCCTTGGCTTCTATGATCCGGCGATATACTCTAGTGTGTACTATAGTTACACTTTTGAGGATCCAATCCTTGATGCGTCTTATTCATATAACCATTTACCGAAGCGGTAAGCCTAACATAGGTTGTGAAGTTATCATACATATGACAGACCTCGGTCTCAGCCTTCTAGCTGAGTATCAGGAGTAGATATCCGCAACTGCACCGCCAGAACTTGTAGGTCTGTGTGTGAACATGGTAGTTGATAATGTATTTTTATTCAAATTGTTGCCAATAGAATAGAATGAGTAAATTTTTTTTTGCGGTGGGTTATGGACGTGGTCGCGCCTCGCCAAATCGGTCCGGGGCGATGGAAGAGGAGGCGCGCAACCCCATAGACCCATCCTGCAAACACCTCTTTTCGCCGTGTGAGCGGGCCACCGGTACCCGATCTTTGTCATCGGTGGCCATAGCATGAGTACTTGAAAAGTATATTTTATTCTTATCAGTAAGAAATTCTTAGTAGTGTCAGGACTTCTGAAACTTAATAATTTAACAGCTAATAATAGTTTTGCTCTCTCACACATGAAACATGTATTTTCAAGGTGAATACACATTGCGCCTTGTAACTATTTAGTCTGGGTAACCTTTCGTAATTAAGCCGTGAATCAATAAAGAAACTCGCAAAAATACTTATGAGATGAAAGAGCCGACGCGACGTTCAGTTAGTCTATAGTCAACTTTACTTAGTGTTTTTGTCGTTCTGTCAGCGCCAGGATATCTGTTTGTGTATGTAGATTTATGCAAGTGGAGCTTATCTCACGGGCCGTTTGCACAGTTAGTACACGCTCCATATCTTCGCGGTTGTCGATAACGTGTGGTTTTGATGGAGCAGAGAATATGTTATCGAACTAAGATAGTTTGAATTGATAGGTTACTCGCTTAAGTTAGTGTAACTATACGCTATATATGTTTGAGCAACATGCGTTTAAGGATATGTACATCTGTATAGAATCTCACTGTATGGAAGCGAGAGTTGGGTATGCAGAAAAGAGTATGAAAGTAAAATTAATGCGGTCGAAATGCGATCTCTTTTTTTTTTTTTTTTTTGGGGGTGGGTTACCGTCGGCACACTCCTCGCACCACTCCGTCCGGGGTGACAGAGGGGCCGTAAGCATGCACACCCGTAACCCACCAGTGACGTCGCCTTCGTCGTTGGGCCAACCACCGGAGCAGAGTGACTTGACGTCAGTGGTTGGCCCGACGGAATACCCCTGAGGAGTACCTTCTCCTCGACCGACGTCCCCCCCTCGGGTAGGATGTCGGTCTTTCCTCACGCGGTCGGCCTCTCGGCGGGTGACGGACTAAATCCCCGATCCAGTCACCCGCGGCCTCGGCTAGGGCGGCATCAGGCGCAGGTAATCGCGCCTGCGCCGCCCCAGTCGCCGGCGGCGGCTCGCGTCGTCGAGGAGACGCTCCTCGCGCACGCGCTCCGCCGCCTCCTTCCGCGAGACTACGGCCTCGCAGAAGGATGCGACCGCGTCCCAGTTCCTGACGCTGTCGAGCATCGCCCTGGCGATGGTCGGCAGCGTCAGGTCAGCACCGATGATTGTGACGAGTTCACGACGCTGCTCTGCCCAAGCGGCACAAACCTCGAGCGTATGCTGCGCCGTGTCCTCGTCGCAATCGCAGTGGTGGCAGGACGGTGTACTCTCCCTCCTTACGACCGTGTGCAGGTATTTGGCGAAGCATCCATGCCCCGTCAAAACCTGCACCAGTCGGAAGGAGAGCACCCCGTGCCGCCGATTTAGCCACTGCATCAGCACCGGCCGGAAGGCCTCCACGGTCCGCACACCGAACCGAGGCCTCTCCAGCCGGACTGCCCAACGGGCAATGATGTCGCGGCGGGCGTCGACGCGCCAGGCGGTGTGCTCTCTCAACGAGACCACACCGCCCTCCGCTCGTACCCCCAACATCCGCCGATACAAACCGGCGAGCATTTCCGCTTCCAGGTCCCATGGAGGGGTCCCGGCCAATAGACACGCTGCCTCCGTCGACACCGTGCGGTACCCGCGTATGGCCCTGACCGCCATGGCCCTCTGTGGTCGCCACAGAAGAGCCCTGAGTCGGACGGTCAGGGATCCCGCCCACACCGGTGCGCCGTACAGGGCCATTGACCGGATGACCCCTGCGTACAGCTGTCGGCAGGTAGCGCTCGGTCCGCCCACATTCGGCATAAGCCATGATAGGACGGACGCCGCGCCGACGAGCCGTGGAGCGAGTCTGCGGAAATGCTCCCGGAACCACCATCGCCCGTCGAGCACCAGGCCCAAATACCTCATATGGGCCCGGATGCTGATATCAACCGAATTGACGGTGATCGAGACGCCGATGGGAGGGCTCATGCGGGGCCCATGGAACAAGAGAGCCTCCGTCTTGTCCAGGGCCACCCTCAACCCCAGCGCCCCGATCCGCCTGACGATCTCCTCGGTGCCGAGAGTCGCCAGGCTTGCCGCCTCCTCCAGCGTCCCACCACGGGCTGTGACGAGCGTGTCGTCGGAGTAACATATCACGCCCAGCCCGGGCGGGAGGCTCCCCCTCAACGCCCAGTCGTAGCCAATGTTCCACAGGGTGGGTCCGAGGACCGACCCCTGCGGAACACCGCACGTCATGGGCGTTCGCACAACGTCCCCTACTCGGTTGGTGTAGAGGACGCTGCGCCCCTCCAAATAGTCCGCCACTAGCCGCCTCAGGTAAACTGGCACTCCGTGATATCGGAGCGCCTCCCTGACGCAGCTAAATGGCAGACTATTGAATGCGTTGGCGATGTCCAGGGACACCACCAACAGCACTGCCCCGCCGGTGACGGCCTCAGTCGCCACGGCCCTCAGGCGCAACAGAGCCGCGATCGTCGAACGACCCCTCCTAAACCCAAACTGGGCATCCGACAGATCGGGCCCCGTGTCGACGAGGTGCCGCTCGATGCGGGCAGCCAGCACCCTCTCCAATAGCTTGCCCGCATCGTCGAGCAGCACGATTGGCCTGTAGGCCGAGGCCGACTCTGGAGACCGTCCCGGCTTCGGCAGGAGCACCAGCCTCCCCTCCTTCCAACACCCAGGGAACCGCCCCGACGCTAAGCACGCGTCAAACAGCCCCCTGAGGCGGAGACCCAGGTGGTCGAGGACCAGGGCCAGCACGCGGTTGGGAACACCGTCGGGCCCGGGGGCGGTGGATTTTCCGCGCATGCGCGCCACCGCCGCCCCCATCTCGGGTTCCGTGATGGGCGGAACACTGTCAGAAATGCGATCTCTGCGGAAAATCTGTGGAGTTAGGCTGACCGACCGCATTCGTAACGACGACGTAAGAGAGCGAGTAGGTATGAAAGAGAGTATTGGTGTAAAGATGCGAAAGGGAATGCTCCGATGGTTCGGACATGTGGAAAGAATGCCGAATGAACGTCTGGTTAAGAAGATATACAATGCGAAAGTAGAAGGATGTAGGTACCAAGGGAGACCGAGACTAACCTACCTAAACCAGATCGGTCATGTACTGAAGGAAGGTGGAGTCAAGAGTCTCCGAAACCGGCGAGCGTGTATGAAGAGAATTATGAATGTTGAGGAAGCGAGTGAAGTATGCAAAGATAGAGTTCTCTGGCACTCTGTTCTCTCTGCCTTCCCTGCAAGGGATATGGCGTGATGATATGTATGTATGTATGTATAGAATCTCAAGGTACTAAGCAAAGAAAAGAGATTGATTTTGTACTAGCTGCCCGGTTGCACAGGGTTCTTCTGTACGTAAAAAAAATGAAAGATGTTGTTTTGACCACATGACTCCATTACTTTGAAATAACGGATAGCAAGAAAAACAATCACTATGGTTAAATAATATGACCCCCAATCCCCGAAATAGGATTATGGGATATTATATATTAGTAAAGCTAGCCAAAGTAGAGAATACTTCAATTAATATTGCATATGAATTTGTCAATTGTTTGTTATCTAAATAGTACATTAATGCAGCGGCCAGCAAAAGAGGTATTGATGGACGAACGTGTAAATGTGGGGCGAGGCTAAGTAGAACTGTATACATGAGGAATAACGAACAACATTTTTCTCGTGCTAAAGGGTTCATTTGTTTTTATTTCGTCATCAAACAGGTTTCTTTTTCAAGCCAGTTCGAAATTTTTTTTGAAACAACAAATCGTTCCATTTTTAAAATACACGATAGATATGAATTTACATATATATTTATTTGGCCGTTAAAACACGACAGATATGGATTTTCTTACATTTTTTCCGGCTGCTGCTCGCTTGTATTTGGTATGTACAGCAATTTCGATTTATCTCGAAGAAGGTTGTCAAAATAATGCTCAAATTTCCAAGCATGTTTGAGAAAATATCATTAACTGACCTAAAATTATATTTCTATTATAAAAATCGAGTAGGTGTGGAACCAGATAATTATCAGTAATTAACACTTACGAGTAACATCAGGGAGGTTACTTGCATGGGCGCCAACAAAAATAATAAAAAGCAACCCATTGAAATTAAACTATTTTTACGGATTCTATCGCATGTGTATGATGATAATGAACGCTGTAAAGTTATATACGTTGGGAAAATAAAAATCATATACAAACGTCTTAGAATTCATAAAAATAGTTTTATTTCAAATGTGTGATACTTGCGTAAACATTAGAAATTATTAAAGTACACACCGGATAACACATGAAATGTGAAATTTAATCAGAATTTTGAGAGTATTTTAAGTAAAGTGCAAAACAATAAAATTCTCTACCAACTAGTATTGCGGCGCAATTGTGTAATTGGTTTAGATAAATTAACAAAGTAGTTGCGAAGAGCGATATCCCCCGAGACAATATAATTGTGTACGCTACGCCCTTTGTTTCAACGATTCTCGAATTGATAATGAGTTTTTATGATAATTGCTTAACTCTGTTTCTTGTTACTTCTACCTGTAATTTCTAGTATTGCCAGACATATGATTATTACTTTAAGTCTTGAACTTTTGTACGACAGAGTATATAACCGTATCAACTTTTGTTTATAGTTCTATTCGCATGGAAATATGAAATAAAGATAAGCATTTATTATATGTTATCTATATATATGTAAGAGATTTCCACCTATGTATTGACTCATCACGATATCTCTGGAACCATAAGGTCTACAGACTTTAAATTTGGTAGGAATATTCCTTTCGCCGAGTAGAGGTCAGCTAAGAACGGATTTTTCGAAATTCCACCCGCAAGGGGGGTTGCTGGGGTGTAAAAATTATTTTTTTTAATTATAGCAGACTTGAATTTTGGTAGGCATATTTGTGTTACGTTACAGAGGTAAAATAAGAACGACTTTTTATAAATTCCATCCCTAAAGGACATTGCGTAGGCATTCACCCAAAAAATCTACATTTTCCAATACTGCCCCTATTTGAGAGTTTGGTGTGGACTTTCTTTCTGCTCTGTAATGGTCAGATGAAGTAGAATTTTAAGATATTCCTTTTACGAAAGATTCCTTTCGGAAATGTTCTATGTCACGAAAGTAAACTGCACAACTGAACTCACGTAACCGAAGCGAAGCGAGGGCGGGTCGCTAGTTTATATATATATATATGTGTATATATATATATATATATATATGTATGTGTGTGTCTGTGTGTGTGTGTGTGTGTGTACACTTCATTTGTGCAATATTAATTCCTTTGTGTTCGTTCTATTAATTTATTTAATTATCATTTCAAGTCATCATTTTAAACTCGTATATTTTTTACCTATCTATTCTGACGGTTACACTGCAAAAACTACTGAAGCTATCGAAATAATACTTATACCATAAGGTGTAGCGTGTTTCGGCAAAGGTTTTAGTATATGATATATTTGTGTTTATTTATCCGGAAAGGAGTGAAGCGGACGGGGGACAGCTATCTAGCAGCTGTTTTAATATATAAGGTGTGACTGTCCATTACGCTTGGCGAGATAAATTTCCTACTATATATAATATTTTTTGATTAGTGTTTATAGGTTAAAGTATAAAGGTGAAGCCAGAATAGATGTAAGAGTAACAATAGGTAATCATGCATTGGAGCAAGTGAATGAATTTGAATATCTTGGATGTGGATTTATCCGAGATGGAAGGTACACCACTGATATAGAGCGAAGAGTCAATGCAGGAAATAGAGTGAACGGAGCGTTGGGGAACTTCTTAGTAGCCACCACCTCAACCAGTGACTAGGTATGAAATAAAGTATTGGTGTAAAGATGCGAAAGGGAATGCTCCGATGGTTCGGACATGTGGTAAGAATGCCGAACGAACGTCTGGTTAAGAAGATATACAATGCGAAAGTGGAAAGATGTACCAGATGGTACCAGTGTAGATTGAGACTAACCTACCTAGACCAGATTAGTGACGTACTTAAGGAAGGTGGAGTCAAGAGTCTCCGAAACCGGCGAGCGTGTATGAAGAGAATTATGAATGTTGAGGAATCGAGTGAGGAATGCAAGGATAGAGTTCTCTGGCACTCTGTTCTCTCTGCCTACCCTGCAAGGGATATGGCGTGATGATATGTATATATGTATGTATGTTAAAATATATTTATATAGATGACGCTTTTACATAAAAAATAATATCCCCATATGGCTGAATGGTTTTGGTGTCGAGGGCGGGGATGTATAGTCCTTAGGATTTTTCTGGATAAACAAATATATATTTGGAATAGTCTCCTAAGTAAATATATAAAAATCAATCGTGAAAATTAAACATAAGTATGCCTTATTTTCCCTACTTTTCACACCTGGTACCTCTAAATCGGCCCTCTAACCAATTTTACAGTTATGCTGTCAATATATGTACATATGAGCACAATCTGAAATACCAACTTTTTTTTTAAATTAAATTGTATCTGGGCTCTTAATCTATACAGCCCGCTCCAAGGTACAGAGAAAATTCTGATTATAAATAATATATGTATATCCATTAATTGCATCATTTATGATTATGGAATGACTGATGACATGCGTGTTACTGAGTAGGAGCTGTTTTTTTTTAATTTTATTTTTTTAAGCTATTCCACAGACTTTTTGTCCGTGCTCTTTTTATGTTTAATTTAATTGTTATGGTGGTTTATGTACAATATTATTTTTCTTGAAGTGTCTATATTACAGTTGGTTAAAGCTTTAAGAGCGCAATTCATGTGTCATAGATGTTAAGTGACAACATGTCTTTTTGGGGTTTCTTCTTGGCGCTGGTGGTCTTGTTATTAGTGAAACCCTTCTACTTGTAAATGTTGTTGTCCTCTGTGATTTAGTTATGATGATAATGGTGTGATTGATTAAGTGTACTTAACCAATCACACCAGCTGTTTAAAAAACATTACTTTCCTGGTGTTTGAATGTGTCATTTGAATTATTGGTTTATCAATAATTAATAGACAGAACATTATGTAGTGTGTATACCACATTTCGCTGTGTAACTGTTTAATTCCTATGTAATATGAAACGGCTTCCCCCCTCCTATTCTCTGTCGATCTCATTTCCAAATTCCCTATTGCTATTAGCATAATTTGACAACAAAACTCAATAATGTGCGACCTATAAAATATAACATTGGGCAATTTTCAAATTACTGAAATTTAGTATTTAATATGCTTAATTTTTTACTAGCCTCTGAACCTTCACTAGACTTATTTTCTTGTACAGAGAGATGTTTTATGTCTGTAGCCGAGAAGTATGTGGAGGCACTGACCATTAGCAGTAGTATATGTTGATCCAAGTTTATTATATTTTATCTTTATTGTAATGATTCAATACATCTTTTATAATATGTTATTCTCCTCAGTTGTATAAAAATATTGTCTATTATTGTGTATGGCACGCTGTTAGCAATAATGAAATTAAATATAAATAAATAAATTATTTATAAAAACCCGATTATGAAGCGAAAAATTATGTCACAAGCGCGATTCGAACCCGCACCTATTGGGAGTCCGACCCAATCGTGCTGCCATTTACACCACCGTGAACTATTGTAGGACATTCAAATCTGGACATTCAAATTATAAAAACCCGATTACGAAGCGAAAATTGTCAGGTAGATGGCGCACGTCACCATAAAGACATAAATATGATACGAAGCGAGATTTGAATGTCCTACAATAGTTCACGGTGGTGTAAGTGGCAGAACGATTGGGCCGAACTCCCAATAGGTACGGGTTCGAATCCCGCTTGTGATACCATTTTTCGCTTCGTAATCGGGTTTTTATAAATTTGGCAATATTTTTAAGGAAGTAAAATTATATTGATAAAAGATATGAAAAATTTACTATTAAATATGTGATTACCATACATAAAAGTTCATTGGAATTCATAGAGGGCTTCGGCAATTAGGGAGGACAAACATCTTTTTTTTTTTTTTTTTTTTTTTTTTTTTTTGGTAGGCTATGGCCTGGTCACACGTCACCCGTACCGTCCGGGGCAACGGAAGTGGAGCGCGTGGCCCCATAACCCACCTTATTCCCTCCCTATCGCCATTGGGCCGGCCACTGGTACCGCTTCCTTGCCTTCCGTGGTCAGCCCGGCGGGTTACCCTTTCGGGTACCATCCCCCGTCGACGCCCCAGCTAACTGCCGGAGCGTCGCCCTCACGCGGTCGGCCTCTCTGCGGGTGAAGGACTATTCCCCGGTCCAGTCACCCGCGGCCTCGGCTAGGGCGGCATTAGGCGCAGATACTCGCGCCTACGCCGCCCCAGGCGCCGGCGGTGGAGCGTCTCACCGAAGAGGATTTCCTCTCGGAGTCGCCCCGCCGCCTCCTTCCGCGAGACAACTGTCTCGCAGAAGGCGGCGACCGCGTCCCAGTTCCTGACGCTGTCGAGCATCGCCTTAGCGATGGTCGGCAGCGCCAGGTCGGCACCGATGATCGCGACGAGTTCACGGCGCTGCTCTGCCCAGGCCACACAGACCTCGAGCGTGTGCTGCGCCGTGTCCTCGTCGAAATCGCAGTGGTGGCAGGACGGTGTCCTCTCCCTCCTCACGACCGTGTGCAGGTACTTGCCGAAGCAACCATGCCCCGTCAAGATCTGCACCAGTCGGAAGGAAAGGACCCCGTGCTGTCGACCCAACCACTCCATCAGCACTGGCCGGAAGGCCTCGATGGTCCGAACACCGAACCGAGGCCTTTCCAGCCGGATTGCCCAACGAGCAATAACGTCACGGCGGGCGTCGCCCCGCCAGGCGGCCATCTCACTAAGCGAGACGGTGCCGCCCCCTGCCCGCGTCACTGACACCCGCCGGTACAGTCCGGCGAGCATCTCCGCCTCCAAGTCCCACGGGGGTATTCCGGCCAACAGGCATGCTGCCTCCGTTGCCACCGTGCGGTACCCGCGTATGGCCCTGACCGCCATGGCCCGCTGTGGCCGCCACAGCAGAGCCCTAAGTCGGACGGTCAGAGACCCCGCCCACACGGGTGCACCGTACAGGGCCATCGACCGGACCACCCCCGCGTACAGCAGTCGGCACGTAGCGCTGGGTCCGCCCACATTCGGCATAAGCCAAGATAGGGTGGACGCCGCGCCGACAAGCCGTGGAGCAAGCCGACGGAAATGCTCCCGGAACCACCATCGCCCGTCGAGCACCAGGCCCAGGTACCTCATATGGGCCCGGATGCTGATGGGAACCGAATTGACGGTGATCGAGGCGTCGGTGGGTGGACTGGTGCGGGGCCCATGAAATAATAAGGCCTCCGTCTTATCCAGGGCCACCCTTAACCCCAGCGCCTCGATCCGCCTGACAATCTCCTCGGTGCCAAGAGTTGCCAGGCGTGCCGCCTCCTCCAGCATCCCACCCCGGGCTGTGACGAGTGTATCGTCGGCGTAACAGATTACGCCCAGCCCGGGCGGGAGGCTCCCTCTCAACGCCCAGTCGTAGCCGATGCTCCACAAAGTCGGCCCCAAGACCGACCCCTGCGGAACACCGCACGACATGGGCGTTCGCACAACATCCCCTACTCGGTTCTTATAGAGGACGCTGCGCCCCTCCAAATAGTCTGCCACCAGCCGCCTCAGGTATACAGGCACCCCGTGATACCGGAGTGCCTCCCTGATGCAGCTGAATGGCAGACTATTGAATGCGTTGGCGATGTCTAGAGACACCGCCAACAGCACCCCACCGCCAGTGACAGCCTCCGCGACTACGGCCCTCAGGCGCAGTAAGGCCGCGATCGTCGAACGCCCCTTTCGGAAACCGAATTGGGCGTCCGACAGATCGGGGCCAACCTCGCTAAGGTGCTGGCCGATACGGGCAGCCAAGATCCTCTCCAACAGCTTACCCGTATCGTCCAGCAGCACGATCGGCCTATAGGCCGAGGCCGAGTCCGGAGACCGTCCTGGCTTCGGCAGGAGTACCAACCTCCCCTCCTTCCAACACCCAGGGAACTGCCCAGACGATAAACACGCGTTGTACAGCTCCCCGAGGCGTGGACCCAGATGCTCGAGGACCAGGGCCAGCACCCGGTCGGGTACCCCGTCTGGCCCAGGAGCGGTGGTCTTGGCACGCATTCGCACCACCGCCGCCCCCATTTCCGTCTCCGTGACGGGCGGAACACTTTCGTAGTCGGCCTCCCGGTCACTATCCTGCAGTGCCATGACCGGGGGCGTGTGTTCCGTCCGCCGTGGGAATAGATCCTCGACAATTCTGGTGAGGAGGCTGGGCTGGAGAGTCTCAGTGAGGGGGGGGCCCCGCGCGCGGAGCTTACTCAGCGCCGCACGATAGGGGCGACCCCAGGGGTCACGCTCGAGACTGTCCAGCATCTCCTGCCGACTAACGTCCTTGGCCTGACGGATGGCCAGCCTGAAGGCAGACCGCGCACTGCGGTAAGCCTCGTATAGCTGGCCCTCCCGCTCAGCGTCGCGGTGACGCCGCCGACTGCGGGTATACGATCTCCGAGCACGTATGCACGCAGCTCGAAGCTCTGCCAACTCCCGGGACCACCAGGGAACCGCCCTCTTCGAAGGAAGACACCGTACACGGGGCATGGCCGCATCGCAAATCTGCGTTAACGCACAGCGAATGCGGCCAGCCTCGGCGTCCACCCCGTCCACCGAGGGCGGTGACGGCAGCCACGAATGCACAATGGCTGCCTCCACCAGTAGGTCCCGATCAAGTCGACCCACAGCCCACCGCGGAAAAGCGGGAGCTCCGTCTGCCGTGTGACCCCTGCTGGGCTGGCGGAGGTTCCGGGAGACCTCTATCCGAATATATCTATGGTCGGATAGGGTCTCAACCTCCTCCTGAACGTACCAGCTCCTCACACGTGGTGCGACATTGGGGCTAGCGAACGACAAGTCCACTATCGACCCACCCCGCTGCCGCACGCACGTATGCACTGAGCCCCTGTTCAGCAAACAGAGGCCCAGTGACGCCGCCCACTCTTCAACCGCCCGCCCGCGATCGTTCGTCCTGGGAGACCCCCACGCCATAGACTTGGCGTTGAAGTCCCCCATTACGAAAACTTGGCGCGGTGCCAGTCGCCGTATCGAGGCCTCCAAGTTGGTGAGGGAGGCCCCGAAATCTGCCACACTCCTGTTAGGGGAGAAGTACACGCCGTAGAACGTTACCTCTCCCCAGTCCGCCGCAACGTATCCATCACCCCTGTCCTTAAGAGACAGAGGCGGGGAAGGCCACGACGTGGAGGCGACGATTGCCACAGAGCCGTCACTGCTACCCAACCAATTAGATCGTTCGGGCACGCAATACGGCTCCGCGGCTACGGCTACACCTATCAACCACTCCGCCATAGCTTGCAGGAAAAGGTCCTGCGCACCGACGGAGTGGTTGAGGTTGGCTTGCAAGAGGTGGATGGACTCGGTAGCCATTAGTGGGCCGTGTCCATTACCTCCTCCGCGCCGGCGGGCGATTGGGTCGCGCTAGGAGCGGAAGCGACCGGGGTCGCCGGGCCGCTCCGCCCCTTTGGAGCCGAAGCCGGGGGTCTGCACTCTCCACCCCCCATTCGATGTTTGGCGGGCTTATTACCCGCCGCACACGCGGGACAGTGGGGTGCGGCAGCACACGATGCCGCCATGTGCCCGGTTTGACCGCAACGGAAGCATAGTCCACTGCAGTCAAAGCAGTTGGTGCACGTTGGCCGGGTATGCCCAACCGCCATGCACCTAAAACACCTCGCAGGCCGGGACTCCAGCAGGGTTACCCGCGCCGAGCTCCAGCCTACGAGGATCCTGCCTGAGTCAGCCAATTTCTTGATCGACTCTACCGGACACTGCACCCAGGCAGCACCGACGCCGCCCGGTCCAGGGCGAATAGCGCCAATCCGGACAGTGTCCGAGGCGCATCCGGTTTTTGAGACAATAGCCTCCCTGATGTCCTCCACCGTCACGGAATCGTCCAGACCCGCAATGCGCATCTCTGCGCACTTGACGGGTCTGGCGATTCGAACGCCACCCTCCTGGCCAAACAGCCCCCGCAGCTTCGTGGCCACGCTATCGGCCGCCTTGGCGCCCTCGGCCCCAGGGAACTCGAGGATTCGAGCCCCTGTCCGGGCCTTGCGGGTCCTAGCTTCGACGCCCCCGATGTCGGAGACGTCTAGCTCCCGCCGGGCGCGACGTAAGACGGCCTCATAGTTGAGGCCCTTCTCAGCCGCCTCAGGCAGCACAGTGATAACCACTGCTGCTGACTTTGGCGACCGGAGCTTCCTGCGCGACCTCTTTCCCCTCTTTCCGGCTCCTGTTTGGGGAGCGGCGGCCTCAGCGGCGCTTTTGACCGCCGCCCTCCGTCTTTGGCCGGGACTTTTCCTGCTTCGCTCAGCCACCTGCCAGCCCTGTTCGAGCATGGCAGCTGCACTGAGCGCAGCAGGCGCAGTCGTGGGCGCGCTAGCCGGTACCAGCGACACAGGTGCGGGCACCGGTTGCGGCGTGGCCTTAACAGGAGCCGGCGCCGATCTCTGCTTCTTTGCCGAAGCGAGCCCCTTGGACCCAGCCTTGGGCCCAGTCACAGCTGCGGCGAAGCTCACGCGGCCACCCTGGCAGGGTAGCGGGGTGGGTCTCGACGCTATAGTCGGCCGCGTGGTCTTGCCTCCGTCCGCAGCGAGTGGCGGCCGGAGACGTGGCTCCGGAGGCAATCTTGCCTCGAGAACCTCCATGCGCGCATTGACCATGACGCCAACAGACTCCATGATGGCGCGCATGGTTGCCTCCGGCACGCCGTCCACTACAGGCAGCGCGGGCAGCGGTACTGCCGATACTGGCTGAGCTTTCGGGGCGCGCTTCGCAGCTCGAGCCGGCGCAATTGAGGCGGCGACAGAGTCGGACGTTGTCGGCGTGGTCGGCGTCAAAAGCGCGAATTGGCTCCGCAAGTCGGCCATATCTTTGGCCAGCTTGCGGTTTTCCTTTCGCACAGCCGCTAACTCCGCCTCCAGTCGGTGGATTTGGTCCCGCAGACCTGATACCTCGCCGCTAAGACGGGCATTTTCGGCCTGCAGGGCCTCCATCTGAGTGCCTGGGGGGTCGCCGCTCACAGCGCCCACAGCTACCGCCGCGTCGGTGGGAGGGATGTTGGATAACACCCTCACCATCCTCGCGGCGACTGCTTTATTTTCGGCACGCATGCGAGCCTCGGCCCCCCTCACTTGGCCGACCGGGGACGAAGCCGCCGATCTTGCCGCCGCCGTGGCCCCTCGCCCTCTGCGAGAGGTTGCCACCTTGGGAGGAGGCATAATAATTGCACTCCCCTCGTAGTCGGACCCTGAGCTGCCACCCTTATTTAGGGGGCGCTTCCGCACCTTCGAGGGGAGGGCCTCCTCCCTGAGCGTCAAAGCCGCCGCCATGATTGATGCCGCAGAACGCGACGACGACGCAGCGGCAGTCTCGGCAGCCGACATGCTGCCCTCCTCCATCTCCGACGGACCTGCGGCATCGCCGCCCTCGTCCTCTGTCTCCACGACAGATCTGCCGCCCTCGTCGTTGGACGGCTCTGCGACAGAACTGTCGCCCTCGTCCTTCGACGGCTCTGCAGCAGAACTGTCGTCTCCTTCATGGGTTGGAGCGGCGGCAGCCTCCCTGAGAGCCCGCCGCTCCTCTCGCTCCTTTTGGCGCCCCTTCGCGACGGAAGCCTTCCCACGAGTCGCCTTGGGTGGTCTTCCACGCCTCTTCGGCTTCGATTGGGCCTCCATGGGTGCCGGGCCCTCGGCGGGTTTGAGCGCCTCTAGTTTAGAGGACGAGGCGTCTTCTGTGCCAGTTTTACGGTAGCATGGCGAGGCTGTAATGTGGGAACCGCTAGGATCCCCGTCTGTAAGTGGTAAAATATGATCCATCTTGTTCCCACGAGTAAGGGAGAAGTACACCGTCGACCCGGGCAGAGATCCCTGTACCCGGGCAAGCCTACATTTACCAACCAGGGGGTCGGCCGGTACCCTGGCTGGAGCGTGCTAACAACAGAACAACCCATCTGCCATGCATCTTCTCGCCGCACGCCAGAACTTAAGATTCTGGGTGATTTCCGAATTCGAATGTTAATTCGAATTCTTTATAGAGGTTGTCTTCCTCGCGGTCCGGGCGGTTAAGCCAAGACCCTCGCTCCTGAAACTACGCCTCACGACAATATGTCTTGAAGCGAGATATCAGGTTTACGATATGTCGGCGGTGGCATAAGCCTGCCCAGCCCTCAAATTAATGAATGACCGGGCCCGTCCGAAATTTCGCCTCCTGTACCCTCTACAACTAGAGGGTCAGGAGCGAATTGGGACTCAACCCATTGTTGGGGAACCCCCCCTCGCGCCAGAGATTTGCTACGAGCGACAATTCGACAGAAGGATCTGGGGGACTGTCGCTCGCACCCAGGGTACACCACGTGGAGGTTTCTGGCATCGTACCCCAGGACAAACATCTGGACATGTGATTTTGATATATTAAAATTGAGATATATATTGAAAAACAAAATAGGTGCATTATAGAGGGAACCTAGTAACATCAAACATTAATATTACCATTTTTTTTTTGCGGTGGACTATTGAGGTGTTCGCTCCCCACCAAATCGGTCCGGGGCGACGGAAAAGGTGACGCGCAACCCCATAGAACAAGCGTGCAAACACCTCTGTTCGCCGTGCGAGCGGGGCACCGGTACCCGATCTTTGTCTTGAGTGGCCAATATTAATGTGACCATGCCAAAATGTTAATTGTCAAAAAAGCCCTTTTTTTATTGTTTATGGTGGCAAACGAGCAAGCAGCATACCTGATGGTAAGTGTCACTGCTGCCCGCTGAACTTTTCTATACCAAGGGTATAGCTAGGCCGCTGCCTACCATTACAAACACCAAACCCACCCAGTTGGGCTGCCGGCTTTCTCGCTCCCCGAACGAAGCGCAATAGCACATTGTCATTACTCAGACGTCGATCTTCTGCGAGAGTGTGGTACTACCCCGGACGGACCGGCCCGCGGCTGTAGACAGAAAACTGTCAACAGCGTAGTCACTATCGATAATCCTAGCCCTATATAAGAATTAGAATTGGTATTGTTATTCTCATGTTTTTCACAAATATATTATTGTAATTTACTGAGTCGTAAATTACACTTTTTATGAATTGTAGTATTATATATGTACTTCATTAACCGACTTCAAAAAGGAGGAGGTTCTATGTTTTAATTTAATTTTCTTAATTTATTTATCAGATAGCATTTACTTCAATAATACAATAATATTTTATTCACGCTTTCCATTGACGTAAACACATGCTTGTATCAAACTTTTAACGATTAAAATAATTTAGTTACTATAACAATAAATCTCAACTGTCACCTATTAATTTTACATAGATGGCGTGTACTTAAGATACCGACCTTCCGTGCCCAATGGGTTTGATTTTCACGCAGGACAATACTTTATGCGATCCACAGAGTGTTGTTCTGAGTCTGGGTGTAATTTGTCTGCGTTAATTGCATGTTTGTAAAGTCCCCCGCAATACAAGGATTATTTCCTTAGTTCAGGGTGGTGTTCAAAAGGGCCACCGAAAACAAAGATCGGGTACCGGTGGCCCGCTCGCTCTGCGAAGAGAGGTGCTTGCAGGGTGGGCCTATGGGGTCGCTCGCCGCCTCTTCCGTCGCCCCGGACCGATTTATCGGGGTGCGACCACCTCCATAGTCCACCGCAAGGAAAAACAAAGGGTGGTGTTTAAAAAAATATATGTAGTCATCATCTCATCATTATCGTTTCAGCTCACGTACATCTCACTGCTGCCATCAAACCTCCTCTACAATGAGATAGAACTTATGTAGATGATATAATCATACTCGCATTATCTCTTATCGTCTTTTATGAAATCCCCGTACAAGAAAGAGGATGATGAATTGTAATTAATATTTTATAGTATATCTATTAAATACTCTTTTATATTGCTCTTTTGTTTTTTATAGCTTTTATGCATTTTCAACACTAGTTTTTTTTTATAATGACTTAATATATCGCTCTGGTTTGATAGATAAACATTTTTTTTTTGGTGGACTATGGATGCGTGTTGCCGTAATCGGTTCGGGGTGACGGAAAGACGGCGCGTGACCCCATAGACCCACCGTAAAACTCCTCTCTTCGCCGTGCGAGCGGGCCACCGGTACCCAATCTTTGACTTCGGTGGCGTTTGATAGATAAACTAGAGTTTAGATACTTAGTTCTGAGAAAACATATACAAACCGTTTATAGTTATTTCTTGAGATTATTACGAGAAAGGAATGGGTGACAAGTACATTCTTCTAACACATCGGCGGTTAAATAGAAAAGTGACTTTAATCAAAAAGACTAAAATTGTATACAGGCATTTAAAGATTGGCGACCACAGAGGACCATGGCGGTCAGGGCCATACGCGGGTATCGCACGGTGGCGACGGAGACAGCGTGCCTATTGGCCGGGACTTCCCCATGGGACCTGGAGGCGGAGATGCTCGTGGATTTGTATCGGCGGGTGTCGGGGATGCGAGCGGAGGGCGGTGTGGTATCATTAAGGGAGCTCACCGCCTGGCGCATCGACGCCCGCCGAGATGTCATTACCCGTTGGGCAGTCCGGCTGGAGGGGCCTCGGTTCGGTGTGCGGACCGTGGAGGCCTTCCGGCCGGTGCTGATGCAGTGGTTGGAACGGCGGCACGGGGTGCTCTCTTTCCGACTGGTGCAGGTTTTGACGGGGCATGGATGCTTCCCCAAGTACCTGCACACGGTCGTCAGGAGGGAGAGTACACCGTCCTGCCACCACTGCGATTGCGACGAGGATTCGGCGCAGCATACGCTCGAGGCTTGTGCCGCCTGGGCAGAGCAGCGCCGTGAAATCGTCGCACTCATCGGTGCCGACCTGACGCTGCCGACTATCGCCAGGGCGATGCTCGACGGCGTCAGGAACTGGGACGCGGTCGCAGCCTTCTGTGAGGCAGTTGTCTCGCGGAAGGAGGCGGCGGAGCACGTGCGCGAGGAGCGTCTCCTCGACGACGCGAGCTGCCGCCAGCGACTGGGGCGGCGTAGGCGCGATTACCTGCGTCAATTTAATAGAGAACTTTTTAGATATTACAGGACTAGAGTTAAAGGACTAATAAATAATGCTTTTAAAAATTACTTGAGCACGGTTGGAAATAATATAATACATGATCCCTCAACATTTTGGAAGTATGTTAGGGAGAAACGTACAAATAGACAACAAAATAGGGAATTCATACATAAAGATAAAATTATTGAAGGGCAGGAAGCCATCGATGCCTTTGCCAACTATTTCAGTTCTGTTTTTCATAAAACCAGTCCGAGATTGGACCCGGAGATGGCTAGTCGTAATGCACATGACGAAGGTTATTTAATGCAAATAACTTTAGAACATATTAAACCTATGGATTTGCGGCAAGCAGTAAGACGTCTTAAATTAACATCTGCATATTGGCCAGATAATATACCGGCTTTCTTAGTAAAAGACTGTTTCACAGCTCTTGAGGGTCCCCTCTTACATATTTACAATCTTTCTATTCAGCACTGTTCCTATCCAAGTAAGTGGAAGGTGTCAAGGGTAACGCCAGTGCCTAAAACTGGATCGTCGACCGATATCACTAATTACAGACCTATCGCAGTGCTTTCGGTGTTCGGAAAGTTATTCGAGTCTATTTTGAACAATTATATTTCCATTCAAATTGACAGACTTCTCGACAACTCACAACATGGTTTTCGTCCCGCACGCTCTACCCTAACAAACCACGTAAGGTTTGTTAACTATGTTAAAACTAATATGAGGGCAGGTTGTCAAGTAGATGCAGCATATTTTGATTTTACTAAGGCGTTTGATTTGGTAGATAATGATGTTCTTCTAACCAAGCTTGCGTCGCTAGGATTTGGTATACATCTCTTAAGGTTCATGGCGGACTACCTTAAAGACCGAAGCCAATATGTAAAAGTAGGGAACTGTAAATCACAAGACTATTATACTCGGTCTGGCATAAGTCAGGGTAGTACCTTAGGGCCGACCTTGTTCCTTATCATGATAAACGACTTACCGAAAGTACTTTCTAGGGTAAAATGTCTCGACGGCGAAAGCTGTCGGGGCGTCGACCGGAGAGGAGCCCGAGAGGGCATACCGCCGAGCGGGCCACCGAAGACAAAGATCGGGTACCGGTGGCCCGCTCGCACGGCGAAGAAGAGGTGCTTGCAGGGTGGGTCAATGGGGTTGCGCGCCGCCTCTTCCGCCGCCCCGGACCGATTTGGCGGAGTGCGACGTCCATAGCCCACCGCAAAAAAAAAAAAAAAAAAAAAAAAAAAAGGGTAAAATGTCTAATGTTCGCTGACGACCTGAAGTTATTTACCTGTGTTAGGGGGGCGCGAGACTGTGAAATATTACAGCAAGATATTAATGCGGTTGTTGAATGGAGCGTGGAGAATAAATTGTCTTTCAATGTTGCCAAATGTAAGATAATTACCTTTTCTAGATCCCGCTCTCCAATCATAGCATCCTACGAGCTAGCAGGAACACCTCTTGAGCGTGTGTCCACAATACGTGATTTAGGCTTAACAATGGACTCAAAATTAAATTTTTGTGAACACATTATAGGTACAAGCAAAATTGCAAATAAATCTCTAGGATTCATAATTAGAACTGGTTCTCAATTTAACAATGTCCACGTTGTAAAACTCCTTTACAACGCATATGTACGTAGTAAGTTAGAATATAACGCATTAGTATGGAATCCGCATAAAAAATTATATACACTTATGATAGAGAGAATACAACGCAAATTTGCCCGATATCTGTACAAACGCATATACGGATATTATCCTTTTCTCTATCCATCAATGTTTGTGTCCGGGATGGTTGGTCTAGATACCCTAGAAGTTAGACGAAAGTTTATGCACATTATGCATTACCATCTGCTGCTAGATAACAGAGTGGATAACCCTTCGGTACGAGAGTGTATATATTTCTACGTGCCAGACCAATATATGCGTGGTATTGGACGACGACAACATCGTCTTCTTGTTTGTCCGCCATCATGGTCCTTGCCTCAGGCCGCGAGTAGTCCTACGGGAAGCGCTGTCGATCTTATAAACAGTTTTCTACAGGCTGATCCTGATGCTGATATATTAATTGATGACATGGATAAAATGGCTCATAGAATCCTATCGTATCTGAATAGTGCTTAATTAGAATTGTTGTATCCTATGTTATATAATTTATAGTTTTTGTGTTAGAATGTATGTTTGATTTATTACTGTTTTTTACGTTTTCTTAATTTTTATAGTTATATAAGTAGAACTAAGTAGCATAGCATTATAAGCGTTTTGGTTATACTGTAAGCTTATATTTGTTTATATGAATGAATGAATGAATGAATAAATAAATAAATAAAACTGGTAAATAAATAAAACTGATGCCACCCTAGCCGAGGCCGCGGGTGACTGGACCGGGGAACTAGTCCGTCACCCGCCGAGAGGCTGACCGCGCGAGGGAGGACCGACGTCCTCCCCCTTGGCACGTCGCTCAGGGAGAGGGTACCCCTTATGGGGTATTCCGTCGGGCCGGCCACTGACGACAAGTTCCCGCTGCTCCAGTGGCCGGTCAAACGACGAAGGCGAGGTTCGCGGGTGGGTTATGGGTGTGCGCTGACGCCCCTCTGTCGCCCCGGACAGAGTGGTGCGAGGAGTGCGCCGACCGTAGCCCACCCCAAAAAAAAAAAACAAAAATAAGGCATTTAAAGATTCTTTTTTTCAACAATCAATATGGAGGTTTAACGTAGAATGACACTTATTTTTGAGAGAGTCATCATCTTTCTCCTACTCTTGTCCCAATTACTTGGGGTCGATACAATATGTACTCTTCTTTCATAGTACATATTGTAAAATGCATTGTTTTATGACTGACCGTCTGCCAGACGTCAACCCTCTTTGAGAATGTAATTGTTGACCTAACGACATCAGATGGAGTTGGCCCAGGTCGTTATAAGGCTCTTAGTCGTCTTTTACGACATCCACGAGCAAAGTAAGGGTTGACTACTACATTCGTAGCCGCTACCACACAGCACCATTTAATTTAGTGATGTGTAATATTTCTATAAAAATATAAACGAAAACAAAACATTTTAATGAAAAATATCAATTTTCAAAATATTTGAGAAATGTCATTCTCCTTTTTAACTGACGACATGTATTCTTACTGCGCCATTAGATTAAATATTTATAATTAGAATATTATAAAAGAAAAACAACAATCAATGTTCATACATATCTATTATTAATTCAATAGAACTACATATCAAAAACAAAAGTAATTTGCGAGCATCCATAGCGAAGCAGTAAAATGCTACTGAACTCTGAATCGGTACGTCGACATCGTCGTTGGGGAATTTTCTAATTACGTTTTCAAAGACACCTCGTTTGTTGAACATGTGACACTCGGAGTGAAAAAGGTCACGTATAGAAAATTCGCAATCCGACTGGAAGTCGAACGTGGACGGACAAAAATTTGCCTCTAGACTTTCCTATTAACGAATCTCATTTGTTGGACTGCCGAAAGGTTGAATACTGTTTTTTTTCTTTTGCGTGAACATTGTTATATGCTTGTTCGTAGTTTTTAATTCAAATACTTTTTAATATCCGTGATGTTCCGTGTGGTGACGGAGTAAGAATACTATTCACCACCCCATATTTTACGCGTGGGTGATCGAACGAGACGACTAAAGGATATAAAACGCATGTAACATCTATGCGAGAGAAGGAAAACTTGAAACAAAACCCTATACTAACACGTCTGACCAGCGCGGTATAGTGGGTTAATTTTCCTCCTATTACGGAGGAGGCCCAAGCCAGTAGGACATTTATGGGCTGTGATGAATGAATGAATGATGAATCCGTGATTTATCTGAACTTACATAATGTGACGGGTGACCTTTATATTTAATACTACTTTATAGTAAATACTTTATTCGCGCTATGTGATAATGGCTACGAATAATACTACCAACCCTTACCTTGCTCGTAGATATCGTAAAAGACAACTAAAGGCTTTATATTGACCTGGGCTATCTCCATGACCTGACCTGACCTGATGCCGTTTGGTTAACAATTACATTCCCAAGAAGAATTGACGTCAAGCTGGCGATTAATTATAAAACTACTGGCGACCATCGCTAAAGTGATGTTCGATAGGGTCAGGAACTGGGACGCGGTCGATACCTTCTGTGAGGTAGTCGTCTCGCGGAGGGAGGCAGCGGGGCGGGTTCAAGAGGAAATCCTCTTCGGTGACACGCTCCGCCGCCGGCGCCTGGCGCGGTGCAGGTGCGAGTACCTGCGCCTGATGACGCCCTAGCTGAGGCGGAGGATAAGTCCGTCACCCGCACAGAGGCTGACCGCTTGAGGGCGACCCGCCGGCGTCGAAGCGGGATGGTACCCGAAAGGGTAATCCACCGGGCTGGCCACGGATGTGAAGGAAGCGGTACCAGCGGCCAGCCCAATGGCGATGAGGAGGAAATACGGTGGGTTATGGGGACACGTGCTGCCATTCCGCATTTTCGGACGGAAAGGACGGTATGTGTCCTGACCATAATCTGCAAATAAAGGCGTATGCACCATGGAGCCATTACTTGCACTAGATCTCCGCCGACAATAACGGAACTGTGATTAAAATATAGTAAGAAATATGTATTATAACGACATTCAAAACACAGAGCAGTAGCTCTGAAATATCTTAAATAAGAAGTATCTTATTAACAGAGGCATAATAAAGTTAAACTAGCGTCTATAGCTTGCTTAATAACTGTTGGAATTTGTATCAAAGCAGTTCACCAAAGGGCGGCCCATCGATATTTAACACTCACGATGAAGAAATTTAATTAAAATTTCCTAACAAACTTTGTCGCAGAAAATTTCTTTGTCCCCAATTTAGGACACCATCTGCACAGCCCTATCGCAAAATAATTAGTCCAAAGTAAATTATGCACCCTTTCAACTGCATCTAATTTAAGTAAATAGAGTCAGTTTAAAATATATATTAGGGGCCACATGGCGTATGTTCTAAAAGACATTTCTTATGAGGTGCATCATATTTATTCACCAAAGAGGGGCGGCGAAAATATGATACTATGCAGACCCCACTCTCCTGGTTTTTATAATTAACTCCTGCAAACTGTAATCATACTTATAATAAATGATTATTATTATTTATTGCGCAATTTGTGCTTTATTATAGCTTGACTTGGCTTTCCATTTATATGTGGTACAATTTCAACAATAAAAAATCGTAGAAGTCTAATAGGTATGGAATTCTGTAACTATTTGAAATAATAATTTTAAACTTAAACTTAATTAAATTCTAATAAAGAAATTAGTTCCGTGTGGTGACGGAGTAAGAATACTATTCACCAGCCTATATCTTACCCGTGGATGGTCGTACGAGACGACTAAGGGATATAAAACGCTTATAACATCTATGCTAGAGAAGGAAAACTCGAAACCAAACCCTATACCAACACATCTGATCAGCGTGGTATAGTAGGTCAATTTCCTTCCTATTATGGAGGAGGCTCGAGCCCAACAGTGGAACAAATATGAGCTGAAATGATGAATGATTGAAAGAAATTGGATTGTATCAGAGACTTTTTGAGATAGAGACGAGTACTTTTCAACAATACTCTATTCTAATCGAATTAAGCCGCGCAGCAGTATTCTGAATTGGATTAATAGATTTATAATCTATATCTATAAAATGAGATGTTTGTATATATGACATCGCTAAACTAAGAAAATACTGACTGATCGTTATGCAAATTAGTATGCATATATATTTTTTCACGGAGAAGGTTTATAAGCTATCCCTATTGATGTAACTCGCCATCACGCAGCGCTGCAATATATCGACTTCTACAAACAAACCAACTGGTTGGGTTTGCTGGTAGTACATAATATTGTATGTACTAATAAATCCATGATTTGAATACGAGCGAAAAATGATTGTCACACATGGGATTCGAACCCTATACACATCTATTGGAAATCCGTTCCAATCGTGCTGCCACTTACACCAACATGAACTATTGTAGGACATTCAATTCTCGCATCGTATTATATTTTCGTCTTTAAGGAGACGTGTGCCTACCCGACATTGTTTACACATTGTACAGACTTAACACTCTAACTTTGCAGTTAGAATTGTATTAAACGATGACACCTGATCTTGTCAATACATGGTTTTAAAATAAATACGATTCTAGTTTTTAAATCTTTTCGATCGTACGGATTCTCCTTGCTCGTCGAGATGTCATATTTATCGCTATAATTCTCAAGCACTCTTTAATCTTCAATTATTGCGCCTGATGCCGCCCTAGCTGAAGCCGCGGGTGACTGGACCGGGGAATTAGTCCGTCACCCGCCGAGAGGCTCACCGCGCGAGAAGGAACCGACATCCTCCCCCCAGGTGACGCCGCTCAAGGAGAGGAGGAGGAGAGTACCTATCAGGGGGCATTCCGTCGGGCCGGCCACTGACGACAAGTTAACGCTGCTCCGGTGACCGGTCCAACGACGAAGGCGAGGTTCAAGGGTGGGTTACGGGTATGCGTGCGTACGCCCCTCTGTCGCCCCGGACGGAGTGGTGCGAGGAGTGCGCCGACCATAACCCAGGACAAAAAAAAAATTACAATTATGTATTAAAATATTTTTAAATTTAAACCGAGATAACAGCATATATTTGAACTTACAAAGTTAGATTCTTTATTACATCAGTATACGAATAAATAATTATATCGTCCTCGTACAATAAAAACACTACAGTTAATCCAATATGGCTAATATAATATTTATAAAAGGAACCAAAATTAATACACACTTTGTTCACATCCAATATTTCTTTCATTCATAATGGACCAAAATTGCGTCACTTTTCTTTACAGAGAACGTCAGCAAAACACTTCGAATGGCGCGTGCCGGTACAATTGACCGAGTGGGTACAATTATTCGCACTGCGGAAACTGTGGGGCTTCTGGTGCGAAAAAAAGAAATATTTATTCACCGAGTGCAATCATGGCGAATAAAACGATTACACGGTACGTTCGTGAAATAGCTTCTATTGCGACCAATACCTAACGTTGGGTGAAATAAATTTATGTATTTATGGTATAATATATAACGGTCTGTTAGCTTTAATATGGCTTATAATTTTGTTATATTTAATATTTATTATATTTTTATTTAACTTTTTTGGTCATTATTAATAAGGCTAATGCCTTACATATAAAATAGTATTAGCATAGATGATAATAATTGCACGCCTCATAAGCGAAGTGTTAATGTCTTGCTCTACTCTCGATATGTGAAAATCAGGCACTTTTCAAACCTAAAAATGATTGTATTTTTCTCACATTGCACTTATAGGATAATATTATAATACATATGTCAAGAAAAAACATTTGTTTAAATGTATTTGATATTTTTAAACAGCAATTATTTTGTTTAAAGTAAGAAAATAGTTGATTAAAAAAATATTCGAGGACGTCGGATATTTTTTTTTTGTATCTGGCTGGATCACGATCGTAAAACTTAATGTATCAAAATATTTATTTATTTAAAGCTTCATAATCACAACGTGTTTCCTTTCGAAAATGGTTTGGTAATTCTTTGTCGTTTAATTGCAATTAATAAAAAACTAAACTGCTTAGTCATTAGTGTATGTATACATTATGAATATTGGGTTCGTTTACATTTTTTTTTTGTTCGTCCATTCAGACAGACAAAGGAATTCCATACAGCCTATCAAACGAACAGCTATGTTTAGTACTACGTCGAGTATGGCACGAAATTTTTCTTTCATTTTCATTTATAGTATTGACTAATAGTAAATGATAAATAAAATAATAATAAATTGTCACATGTCTGTTAACTTCAGTATCATAAAAAAATAATTAATATTATATTGTAACGTTTTTCTGAAGTGTAAAGTCCATGAGGGTTATCCGTGTGGTGACGGAGTAAGAATACAATTCGCCACCTCCTATCTTACCCATGGGTGATCGTAAGAGACGACTAAGGGATATAAAAGGCATCTTTGTAAGAGAAGAAAAACTTGAAGCAAAACCCTATACCAACATGTCTGACCAGCGTGGTATAGTAGGTCAATTTCCCTCCCATCATGGTAGAGGCGCGAGCCCAATACTGGGACATATATGAGCTGAGATTATAAGCGCACGAAGGTAAAAATTTTACGGATGAAAAGCGACATGAGAGAGGAAGGGCAAGAGAGATGGATAGAGGCAGGGAGAGAGGGAGAGAGAGAGTGAGTGAGGGAGGGAGGCAGGGAGAGAGGGAGGGAGAGAGGGGAAAAAGGGAGAGGGAGGCAGGGAGAGAGGGAGTGAGAGAGGGAAAAAAGAGGGAGGGAGGCAGGGAGAGAGGGAAGAGAGAGAGAGAGAAGGGGAGAGGGAGAGAGTGAGGGAGGGAAGAGAGAGGGAGAGAGTGAGGGAGGGAGAGTGAGGAAGGGGAGGGAGAGAGAGAGGAAGGGAAGGGAGAGAGAGGGGGGAGAGGGGAGTAGAGAGAGGGGGAGTAGAGAGAGAGAGAGAGAGAGAGTGATCATAAAAACGTATCAATAAAAAATGTAAAAACAAACGATAATATTTTAAATAAACATCAATAAATTTTAAATAAATAATTTAAATAAACAATTTTCACATTGACGCAGGAGAATGATGATGAAATGAAAATGAAAAAAAAAACCTTTCAAATTTCGTGCCATTCTCAACGTAGTTGTAAACATAGCTGTTCATTTACAATGCTTGCAGCATTGTAAACCCATGGCTGTATGGGATTTGTTTCCTTCATTTATGGCGTTGACTAATAATAGTAAATGATAAATAATATAAAATTATGAGGCGTGCGCTTTGGATTTTTCAAATTATTTTATTATTATACTTTAAAATCTCAATAATAAGGGTGGGTTATTTAATTATGTACGAAGTAAGCCTATGTTATTATTGACATTAGAATCTATCAACGTAAATAAATATAGGCTTATTATTAAAATATGATTTAAAATTACAACAGTTATTTTTTTACCTGTGGGATTCGAATCATGAGCACCTTTTTTATACTTTTAAATTATAACCAAAATAGACAACACCGAACGCCAAGTTATAAATTCTTGTATAGTAAGTAAATTTTATAAACATATCAATAACAGACACAGATCAATCACCCAGACTAATGATTTATAGATCGTGCAAGGAATTCTTCTGCGTGGGAATTGAACGCACGACAATGGGTACGAACGATCGGTACTAAGACTAGTCCACCACCTGTGCAGTATTTTTTTATGTGAGTATATACAGTTATTAGCTGCAGATGGCTTTGACAATTTGTTCCAGGCTATGAGTGAGTTCTGAGGGCTCTCAACCAAGTATTCTGTGTAGAAAAATAGCTGATTAAAAATTATACATTAATTTTATCATATGCCGCTCTGACAGTCGTATGGCATTTACTATGAAACTTGTGTGTGTTCTCTGTGGATTTATTTAAATATTAGAACCTATTAGTATATTAATATGTATAAGGTGGTAAAAATTATGAAAATAATTTTTATTGTATGTAATAAAAAATGACACTAATCATTTTTTTGTAGAATGTATCTGAATAACTCGCGTAGCAATGTGATAAGAATACAATTGTCGTCACTCCTTTCTTGCTCGTGGAAGTCGTCAAAATCGTCTAAGAGATCACCAGGGGAGCGGGTAGTACATCCTTTTTTTTTTTTTTTTTTTTTATTGGTGGGCCATGGGTGCGTCTCGCCCCGCCAAATCGGTCCGGGGTGACGGAGAAGGCGGCGCGTGATCCCATAGACCCACCGTAAAATCCTCTCTCTTCGCCGTGCGAGCGGACCACCGGCACAGCGGGTAGTACATCCTGGAAGCGTATAACACCTCACTGCGATCGACAAACCATCTGGCAAGTGTAGCGATTATAGCTCTATCCCTTTTGAGATAGGCCTACGTCCAGCAGTGGATAGCAAAAGGCTGAATGGTATTGATACTGAAGACGTCATATAAATTTTAATATAATACACAAAATCTTTCGAAGGAAATTATCTAATTATATGTAAATTGTAGACAGACATGACATATATATGTTTGCACTACTTACACTATAGCAAAAGAGCTATAGATATAAAATACTAAATGAAATAAGCTAGTTATTTGACATTGAGCAGGCCTATACGCTTCGCTCGCGTATTATTCCAGATGTTTTTTTTTGCAACAATAGTTTTTTAGATGCAGGTACGCCATGATCTCCTCTGTATCAATGATCGTGCTTACAAATTTTCATGACATATATGAGTGTCAAATAAAAGAACATTCGTATTTTAAATATTATTAAGATATTTAGTATGATTGATATTGGTTTAAAAATACACAATGTTAGCTTGTGTTTTATTGATTGGAAATGAACTGCATGTAAGATACAAGTACACAGGAAGCCGTTGAAAGGTGGCAAAAGACCGTTCTGAGTGGCATTCTCTTGAGAAGGCCTATGTTTAACAGTGAACATCTACCGGCTGACGGATGAATGGAAGACACATTTTATTTTGCTCGTCTAGCATATTGTATCATTGTTTTTAAACGATTTTATTTTGCTTGACCTGTTAATTATTTAGCTCAAATTTAGTAATTAAAATTTACCCCCACTTTATTTTGTACACAACTTTAGCTCTGTTAACAATACTATTTTATATATTCAATATTAATAAAATCCAAGACTTGCTTTCTGCTTTAAAATAATGAATTACATATTCTTTTACAACTCCCTCAACATGGGTATCACATGAAAGGGAGAATATTGAGTATTATGACAAATTCCTAACCCAATATACATCGGGTTGAGGGCCCTCAGCCCTCACCCACAGTCCGGGTAAAGTTGTCATAGCCATCCGAGGCTAACAACTAAGTCACACACAAAAAGAAAATAAAAAATAAAGAAAAACAATATACCTACATTTATCTACATCAATATTATCTTTATCCTTACTGATATTATAAATGCGAAAGTAACTCTGTCTGTCTTTCGCTCTTTCACGCCAAAACTACTGAACCAATCTAAATGAAATTTGGTACACAGATGGTCTAGAGCCTGATAAAGGACATAGGCTACTCTTTAATGCAAAAAAAGGTTGTAAAGAGGGATGAAAAGTTGTAAGGAAGTATCGTCATTTTTAAAGCCAGAAGCTTGAAACTTATTTTTAGGCTATAGATTAGATACCTATAAATAAATATGAAAATAACATTTTGTAAAAAAGGGGTAAAATAAAAATAGGGGATGAAAATCTTTAGGAATATAACCTTTTACATGGGCGAAGCCTCGGGCAGAAGCTACTTTTCAATAAATCTGCTTAACTTATTTTTAATTAATTATTATAAATAAAATCATCGCATTATAAGTATCATTTTAAGACAAATGTAATAAACTAAAAAAAAATCATAGTAACAGATATTTCCTATGCCAACTACATCAATATTAAGAAAAAATTAGGTGCACACATTCCAGAATAATAACGGAAAAAAAACGATTGAAATGAAATATTCTATAAATAGTAGTGAGAATTTTCATAGATGTATCGTTAAAGTGTTTATTTCAAACAAACCTCATATGGGATATAAATTAAAGCTGAGCAATTACTTTCCTTTTAGGCAAATTAACAAGCTGAATGTTAGCATAGAAATTCAATCCAACCAAATCTGTATGTAAATGAATTGTAATTGCGGGGCCAATATTCGAATTAGAATTTCTGTGTTGATTACCGTGTAACACCGGAATTTATGTACTCTTCCATCGACTATTATTTTAGTATAATTTTGTTTGTTCAATTACGGGTTCTACACACATACATATGTGCTTATTATTCTTAATTACCTACCGTGGAGTTTAAAATTGCATTATATATTATATTTCTGATTATTGAATTTTATTAATACACACACATATATATATATATATATATATATATATATATATATATATATATATATATATATATATACATATAATTTTATTAAACATACATAGTTTGTAATTTATGAGAAGATGCATTTGTGCAAATGTTAATTAAAAATTAAAGATATCTCCTTCTTCTTTTCAGCCCATTTATGCACCACTATTTTGGCTCGACAAGAGAAGGGAAATTGATCTACTTTAACACACTAATCAGGCAGAAGTTTCCTTTCTTTACATCGATATTAATAATTGAATAAACAATAAATATATTATATATAAAATATTCTCATCGTCATTATCTGCTCTTATTCTAATTAATTGGGTTGTCGTAATATGTATTTCTCTTCAATAGTATATATTGCAAAAGTGATCGATAGTAGATAGAGTATTAGTGTAAAGATGCGAAAGGGAATGCTCCGATGGTTCGGACATGTGGAAAGAATGTCAATCGAACGTTTGGTTAAGAAGATATACAATGCGAAAGTGGAAGGATGTAGGTACCGGGGCAGACCGAGACTCACCTATCTAGACCAGATTGGTCACGTACTGAAGGAAGGTGGAGCCAAGAGTCTCCGAAACCGGCGAGCGTGTATGAAGAAATTTATGAATGTTGAGGACGATAGAGTTCTCTGGCACTCTGTTCTATCTGCCTACCCTGCTGATATGACGTGATGATATGTATGTATGTATGATCGATAGTAGTTTCATGACTTGCTGCCTGTCTAACGTCAACTCTGTTTAGGAATGTATTTGTTGACCAGATGGCATCATGTAGAGTTGACCCAGGTCGATATAAAGCTCTTAGTCCTTTTTTTCGATATGCCACAAGCAAAGTAAGGGTTGGTAGTATTCGTAACCACTACCACAGAACAAATATGTATAAAAATTAAAACGCTCAAAATTTATCGAGTTAAAATGGCTTGTACTTTTAAGGTTTATTCGAAGTCTAATAATTAAAAGCTATTTTTATTTTATTAATAGGTAATAAATAATTATTGCAGTCTAAATTTATTATTACTGTATTTGAAACACAATATCTGTAGATTAAAAGCGTAACTGGCCGATCAAAATTGTAAGTAGAAAACTATTTACAGTTTATTTAGATCAGGATATTAATTTAGTTCACTCAATACTAGATTATATCTAGTAATCATAATCTCGGGTTTTAAATTTACCACTGCTGAGGTCAAGCCTCCATAATAATAGCACAATTGACCTAGGTACTATACCAAGCGGGTAAAATGGATTGATATAGGATTTTATTATGACATTTTCTTCTATTGTATAATTTTTTTACTGCTTGTTATGGAAAACTTACACCTGATGGTAAGTGAAGTGTTCACTGTGCTGTAAAGAAAATGCTGTTCTAAAACCTCGTTTAAAGAAGGGCGTGCATAATCAAGACAAGGATCTGCCATAATTACCTCATTTGGTGGGTGGATTGTTCTTTTTTTTTCACGCTGTGGAAACGCGATTACGCGCAATCCCCCGCCGGTGACAGGCGATGGGGAGTGTGGGACTCGCCGGTCAGCTGCCTGACCGGAATACCCATTAAAACCACCGCGGCCCCTTCCGCGCTTTTACGGAGTGCCAGAGAGATCGTCTCCTGAGATTCGATCCCCAACAACCCAAATTGGTGGGTGGATTAGCAATCGCAACTGATGTTATAAATTAACCAAGATAGCGATACCATTTCACGTAGGTAGCTGCCTGACTGTAACCATGGTGTTACTGAAATCCATTAGTGGCAAATACCGTATATCTTCAAGTGGCCAGCTTTTTCGCTAGCGATTATAGTGAGTAATATAAAATAGGTAAAACTGTATGTAAGTGGCTTATCGAAATCCTGTTGATGTCATGCGACTTATGTTAATTATCTTATCACGACAATAAGCCTTTAATTTCAACGTTATGGTTGTATAACTTCTCATTAGCGACTTAGGGACTTTAGAGTATGTACTTGTTTACCTCTGGTATATCTTTTTAATTTTATTCATGGGGAATTGTCAGGTGGTTCGCCGGTTTTTGTTAATAAATTTGGATATATATTTTTCTTGTATAGTTCAGAACATCATTTTTATTTTTATTTGATTCTGTGTATTCTTAAGCATGTTGATGTCCACTATTAATTCAGACTACAATTTATGTTTGTAGCGACATTCATGACATTTTTATTATTCTTTTTCTTCAACCTATATCTGTCCCACTATTCGGCATGAGTCTCCTCCAAAATAGGAGGCAAATTATTCTACTTTGCCACGCTAGTCAGATGGAATTGCTTGTGTTCCTTAACTACTGCACTTCGATATTTTTAAAATTTACCTTTTTACCAAGTTATTATTATACGAAAAAGTTTGATTAATTATCTAATCTAGGAACTACATAGATAGCGATTACGCCATAGGTTTAGATACCGACCTTTCATGCCAGTACCATGTGTTCGATTCCCACGCAGGACAACCACAAACCGTTGTTCTGAGTCTGGGTTTAATTTGTCTGCGTTAATTAAATGTTTGTAAAGTCCCCCGTAATATAAGGATTGTTTCCTTAGTGCGGGGTTGTGTCTTAAAAAAAAAGAAAAGCTAAGAAAGTCCTATTTTATCAGTCTATTTTACGTTTCATATTGGACACGAACTTGATTCGTAAACAGAAATGAGGTTGTCAGACCTGATTGTGTGAAGTTTCGTTTCTACCTCGTCTTCCTACATTCACATGCAGTGATATACCTCTCCTGATTGTCTTACAATTCGGCGGGAAAGAAGAAGTCGTTCAATTGTGTAGGACATAATATATTGTTACTTAAGCAAATTTGTGTATTTAAAAAAATATAATTAATATTAACTATAGGCATTCTACATTTGCTTTAACTATAAAAATAATTTATTATTGTACGTTTAATCTATAAGATGTTTAATAATAGTCCTGTGATAAATCAGTGTAGAGTTACAGTAATGTTCATACTAGAGGGCATTAGGTGCGCTCCACTTTCTTCATACCTTGTAAAGGAGTGTCGCAGTACTTTATTAGTTATTATATTAAAAGAGAGTGAAGTATTCTTTCTCCGTGTGGTGACGGTGTAAGAATACAATTCACTAACCCCTATCTTTCCCGTGGGTGATCATAAGAGATGACTGAGGAATATAAAACGCATATAACATCTATGCAAGACATGGAAAACTTGAAACGAAACTCTATACCAACACGTCTGACCAGGATAGTATAGTAAGTTAATTTCCATCCCGTTTAGAGGAGGCTCGAGCCCAACAGTGGGACGTGTATGAGCTGATGATGGTGATGATGGTGTGAAGTGAATAGTGGTTATATAATTATTGTATTAGTGATTTATGGAAATTAAATCGGTGGAAGTATGATAAATAACACTAAATTGTTCTAAGTGTTAATTACAGAACGAGTTTAACAATTCTATTCTTAGAGTATAACCATATGAATAGTAATTAAAATCCCGCAAACAAAAAGCTTTGAACACAATAAATGCAAAGATAATGTTCCGTATAATTGTCGCGGATACAATTTATGCAGCGGAGTAAATCGTATGCGGTACGCGGCTTATAGCAAATCATACTGCGATTCAGTTATTCATGTCTGGTGTTTCATTCGTCATCACGTTTTGATGTAATGATTAGTGTTCTGTCAACAGAATTAGCGGGAACAATAGTGCAGTGAGCTGGGAATTAAAAGCTTATTAGATGTACAATGGTTTGAATACATAGAAAAAGAAGCACTTTGAAACAAATAAAACATTACTTTACCATTTAATGTATTTTATATATGTATATACAACTTGTTACTACCGCTCACTTCCTTGGCTGAGACATCACCAGAGAAAAAACAGCACTCTCCTGGAAAAATTAAATCAGCAACTTTGGTCCCCTATCCACGTATCAAACATTATAACACTATTTTCGCTTTGATAAACTTTAAATTCGATTAAAAATAAAGCAGTTATATATAAATGATAATTAAAACGCACAAATCTGCCTCAAATATTCAGTTCATGTTACTTAAGAAACTTCTAAATTGACATCAGGCAAGATGAGAAGAATAAGAATGCTTAACCCGTTAAATTACCATAGGGCTGTGTGACCCCTTTGGCGCTGAAATTACACTAGACACAAAGAAAATATAAGTGTATTTTGGTTCAATTAGTGGGAGGGTATAGGGTGTGAAATTGCATAGGGACAGCAATTTATTTTAAGTGTGACCGTCACCACGCGTACTACCGCGCAATGATTATAGGATTTAAACCTTTTTAAATGGGTATTAGATTATTATATACCAAAATAATAATAATTACATACACTATTGCGTCAATACTAATATAGTAATTATTTAATTATTTTTTGTTTTTTTTTTTTTAATTATTTTAACTGTTCTTGTCTAGCTTGTTCTTGTTCTTGATTATGACTTGTTCTTGTTACTTGTTCTTGATTAGCAGCATGAATAAATTTAGATTACTGTATAATTTTAAATATAACGCATTAAAACTTTCTAGAAAACATTGCAGGGTAAAAACTATTGGAAATAAAACAATTTTTACGTATTTTACATATTCTTTTTCGCGTTTTGTGATCATAAAAGCTTTTTTTTCGTCTTTGGATAGGTTATGGTATCGACACACGCCGCCAATTCCATCCGATCGTTCCAATGACGGACGGCAACGCGTGGACCCACAACCCACCGTATTCCCTCCCGATCGCCATTGGGCCGGCCACTGCTACCGCTTACATGCTATCCGTGGCCAACCCGGTTAATTATAAACGCTGAAAAGTGAACGCGTAAAAATAGTTTTATTTCAAATATATAAAACTCGCGTAATCGAAATCACTATGGTGAAAACGTTAAAACTCATTAAATATTTTAAAAGAAAGGGAAACAGTTATAAAAAGGCTGTCTATAAAAAAAAAGATTAAGCAATAGTTTTTTAGAAAATATCAACAAACTCGTAAAAATCTAGAAGTATCTTATTCTTACGCTACATTAGCGGTTGAATTTTAAATATAAAGATACTAAATATATTTAGATTCAATGTAATATTATAAAATTGTGGTTTAGTCTACAAATGGTATTATTATTTGTTTGAATGTCCTATCCTGTATACTCGGTTTAACCATATGACGCAATTGTGCTATGGTCTGTACAGATAGTTGTATGTAAACATTGCTTCTTTATGTATTTAATTTTAACACCAATGGACGCACGCATAATGGCGGCAGCCTGTCGCCGTGGTTTGGCGAATGTATGTGCTCAGATGTAAAACGAGATATCGTACTGGATATACTAGGAAAATATAACAGCGATCTACTAAACATTTGTATTTGTTTTATTTGGATTTTGTTTTTACAGTATCTTGAGATTAATTTTTAAAAGTACTCGATTTTAAGTTAAAGTAGCATTTCATAATTCTTCTACTCTTATTCCAATTGCTTGAGGTCGATACAATATGTACTCTTCCTTCAAAGTAAAAGTTATTGGCAATAGTTTTATAAGCGGCCGCCTGCCAGACGTCAACTCTCCTTGGGAATGTAATTGTTGACCAAACGGCATCAGATGGAGTTGGCCCAGGTCGTTATAAGGCTCTTAGTCGTCTTTTACGACATCCATGAGTAAAGTAAGGGTTGGTAGTATTCGTAGCCGCCACCACACAGCGTCGATTTTAAGTTATAGTCCATTGGGACTATAACTTAAATTATAGGACTATATCTAACAAATATTATCATCATCAACATCTCGGTATTATCAAATTATGTGGGGTCGACGTAATATTTATTCTTCTTCCATCGTACATATTGCAAAAGTTTTAGCAATAGTTTTATGATCGGCAACTGCCTGACATTAACTCTCCTTGGGAATGTAATTGTTGACCAAAGAACATTAGATGGAGTTGGCCCAGGTCGTCGTAAGGCTCTTAGCCGTCTTTTACGATACCCTCAGATGCAGATGGCTCATCCAGGCCCATATGAGGTACTTGGGTCTGGTGTTCGACGGGCGATGGTGGTTCCGGGAGCATTTCCGACAGATTGCTCCCCGGCTTGTCGGCGCGGCGTCCGCCCTTTCTCGACTCATGCCGAACGTGGGCGGACCCAGTTTCGAGGGCCGATGGCTGTATGCGGGGGTCATCCGCTCGATGGCCATGTACGGCGCACCCGTGTGGGCGAGGGCTCTGAACGCCCAGCTCAGGGCGGTTCTGTGGAGACCACAGAGAGCCATGGCGGTCAGAGCCATTCGCGGGTACCGCACGGTGTCGACAGAGGCGGCGTGCCTGTTGGCCGGGACACCCCCGTGGGACCTAGAGGCGGAGATGCTCTCCGACCTCTACCGGCGGGTTATCACAGCGCGCGAGGAAGGTGGCTCCCCATCGTTGAGCGAGATAGCCACCTGGCGCGTGGATGCCCGCCGAGACGTCATCGCCCGTTGGGCTACGCAGCTGGAGAGGCCTAGGCACGGTGTGGAGACCGTTGAGGCCCTCCGGCCCGTATTGATAGAGTGGATGGAGCGGCGGCACGGAGTCCTCACCTTTCGGCTGGTGCAGGTATTGACGGGGCACGGGTGTTTCGGGTTGTACATGCACAGGGTCATGTATAGGGAGTGGACTCCGGCCTGCCACCACTGCAGGAGTGACGAGGACACGGCGCAACACACGCTGGAGGTGTGTCCGGGATGGGAGCGGCAGCGCCGTGACCTCGTCGCTGTCATCGGTGCCGACCTGACGCTGCCGGCCGTCGCGAGGGCGATGGTCGACAGCATCAGGAACTGGGACGCGGTCGCCGCCTTCTGCGAGGCTGTCATCTCGCAGAAGGAAGCGGCGGAACGGGCCAGGGAGGATTCCCGCGCCCCGGGCCGCCGCCAGCGGCCGGAGCGGCGCAGGCGCGATTACCTGCGCCTGATGCCGCCCTAACCGAGGCTTCGGGTGATCGGACCGGGGAATTGTCCGGTCACCCGACGTGAGGCCACCGCGTGAGGGCGACGCCCCGACGGCGAAATCTGTCGGGGCGTCGACGAGAGGAACCCGCGAGGGTGAACCGCCGGGCGGGCCACCGAAGTTAAAAATCGGGTCCCGGTGACCCGCTCGCACGGCGAAGAGAGAGGAGTTTTTACGGTGGGTCTATGGGGTCACGCGCCGCTTTCTCCGTCACCCCGGACCGATTTGGCGGGGCGAGACTAATCCATAGTCAACCAAAAAAAAAAAAAGATGCAGATGGCTCAGATACGATGAAAAAATCTTAGCCGTCGTTTATGACACCCATGAGCAATGTAAGTATTGATAGTATTCGCAGCTGCTCTCACACAATATTAAAAAAATAAATGTAAAACTGTTTACAGACACAACCTGAAATTTGAATTTGAAATATAACGTAGTCGTCTTAATATCTTTCATCCATACCGAGTGTCGTGGTTGCGATCCTACACAGGTTAGTCTTCCTTCACCGATCCATAAATGGCTGTTCTGAGTTTGAGGGTTATTTGCGTCACAATACAAGGATTTATACCTCAATGCGACGTTGCCTTTAAAAGAACTATATTCATCCATCTATCAACCAATAGACGTCCATATAGTAATCACTACAAAATTCCCAATACGGATGGTCGTGGGCTACTTTCATTCAACGGCTCTTTGCGACGTTTGCGCCACCTTTTACCACCTTCGTCATTCGATTCATGATTGCTACTCAAGAACTAAACTCCACTAATTGTTATCATAAAAATCTATGTAATAATAGTTAATCTATGGTTAGCAGTTTGGAGTATTTATCTTTCTGGGTTTCTGCGGTCAATTAATAGTAATTGAAATAAAATGGAATGGTATGGGTTGTACGGATCAAGTCTTCTCCTTACGATGCATGACGCAGAAATTTTTGGCTAAAGGTCAGAAAATCTTTTGTGCATTCATTGATTTGGATAAATCTTATGACAAAGTGAGGGGGAATGAACTGTGGTCGGTACTGTCTATGTATGGGGTGGACAGCCATCTTATTCACGCGTTGAAATCCATCTATAAGGAATCCAGGGCGTGCGTAAGAATAAACGGAGCCTACACGGAGTGGTTTAATATCGATAAAGGTGTTAGACAGGGATGTGTAGCGTCCCCGTGGCTGTTTAACCTATTCATGGATAGCTGTTTGAAAGATCTGAAAAATAATGATTGTGGTTTACGAATGAATGAGTTACTTATCAAATGTCTTCTTTATGCCGATGATCAGGTATTACTTGCATCATCGGCAGAAGATTTGCAGGCGATGGTAACTACTATGCATGAAGCTTTTGAAAGAAAAGGTATGAAAGTAAATGTAAGTAAGACGAAAATTATGGTTTTTGAAAAGGATAAATATATGACGGAATGTAACATTTTTATAAATGGTGAGGAACTGGAACAGGTGAAAGAATTTTTATATTTGGGTGTTTTGTTTACTAGAGATGGTAAAAATGATGATAATGTTGAAAGAAGAGTAAATGCTGGTAATAGAGTGAATGGGGCACTATACACCTTTATGAAAAGCAGAAACGTGTCCAAAAATGCACGTTTAGCTGTGCATAAGGGAGTATTAGTACCTACTCTCATGTATGGTAGTGAAAGTTGGATTTGGCAGGGAAGACATGAAAGTAGAATAAATGCTGTAGAGATGAGAGCTCTTCGTAGTATGTGTGATGTAAGTATGAAAGATAAAATTAGGAATAGTGTTATAAGAGAGCGCTGTGGTGTGAATGAAGAAGTAGTGACAAAGATCAAAAAGAGTATGCTGAGGTGGTTTGGACATTTAGAAAGAATGAGTAACGAGAGGTTGACGAAGCAAATATATAAAGCAAGCGTGAATGGGACGAATACAAGGGGAAGACCACGTCATACTTTTCTGCACCAAGTTGGAGATGTGTTGACGAGAGGTCTTATTAAGAGTATGCGTAATCGTAGAGCATGCATGAAGACTATTATGAGTGTGAATGAAGCGATGGAAGTATGCCAGGATCGTGGTTTGTGGCAATCCGTAGTCTCTGCCTACCCCTCTGGGAAACAGGCGTGAAGCTATGTATGTATGTATGTATGCAATAAATATTTTAGCGTAAATGCTTAGGCTAAAAATGACCTCATTGTAATTAAGATCTTTGAAGACCAGACTGATGAATATTCCGATATAAATATCTTTTAGGTGAAAAATTAAATAGATATAGAATTAGTAAAGTAGTAAATTTTTTGAATAAAATTAACATTTCATCTCAGCCTACATATTTCCCACTGTTGGATTCGAGCCTCCTCCATAATGGGAGGGATATTGACCTACTAGAGCACGCTTGTCAGACCTGCTCTTGCATTGATGGTATATGCATTTTATACCCCATGGATAAGATGAGGTGATGAATTGTATTCTTACTCCGTCACCACATGGAATATTTATAGTATAAAAATTATATCAGGTTAGGTACGTGGAGTGAATAAAGTAGTAATAAACATGAAAAAAGTTATACTGAAGTAGTTTAGACACGTAGAAAGAATAAGTGAATAGATGTTGAGAAAGCAAATATAAAAAGTAAATGTGAATAGAGTGATTAAAACGGGTAGACCACATCGTAGGTTACAGTATCATAGTGTCATATTAAAAGCACCCGTAACCGTAGAGCATACATAATAGCGGTAAGACCACGCTGTTGACAGTTTTCTATTTTATTGGTAGGCAGCAGCCTAAGCTATACCCTTAGTATTGCAAAGGTTCAGGGGGGGCAGTGACACTTACCATCAGGTGTGCTGCTTTCTCGTTTGCCACCATAAGCAATAAAAAAGGTGTGCTGTTTGCTCATTTGCCACCATAAGCAATAAAAAAAACAAGAAGACTGTAACGAGTGTGAACGCAACGATGAAGGTATTCCAGTAACGTGGCTTGTGGCACTTCTAGTCTTGCCTACCCCTCTAGGAAACAGGCGTGAGTGTATGTATTTATCTAATAAATTATTACCGTTCTAACTAACCAGTATTATCAATTACAGGAGAGATTTTAAATAATCACATTAATGTCAACTAATATCAGTGTTACTTGAAAACCATTAATGGAACATGGAAAACTTAGCAAGCGTAAATATGTTTTTTTATCTTCTTACCTTTACATGAAGCTATTTAGGGAACATACCATAATTATTGAGAAGAGATGAAACCAGAACAGATGTAAGAGTAACAATAGGTAATGATATACTAGAGCAAGTGGATGAATTTGTATATCTTGGATGTGGATTTAGCCGAGATGGAAGGTACACCACTGATATAGAGCGAAGAGTGAATGCGGGAAATAGAGTGAACGGAGCGTTGGGACAACTTCTCGGTAACCACCACCTCAGCCAGTAGGCACGTGTAGCAATACATAACGCTGTGCTTGTCCCAACATCACTATATGGAAGCGAGAGTTAGGTATGCAGAAAAGAGCATGAAAGCAAAATTAATGCGGTCGAAATGCGATCTCTACGGAAAATCTGTGGAGTTAGGCTGACCGACCGCATTCGTAACGACGACGTAAGAGAGCGAGTAGGTATGAAAGAGAGTATTGGTGTAAAGATGCGAAAAGGAATGCTCCGATGGTTCGGACATGTGGAAAGAATGCCAAACGAACGTCTGGTTAAGAAGATATACAATGCGAAAGTGGAAGGATGTAGGTACCGGGGGAGACCGAGACTCACCTACCTAGACCAGATTGGTCACTTACTGAAGGAAGGTGGAGTTAAGAGTCTCCGAAACCGGCGAGCGTGTATGAAGAGAATTATGAATGTTGAAGAAGCGAGTGATGTATGCAAGGATAGAGTTCTCTGGCACTCTGTTCTCTCTGCCTACCCTGCAAGGGATATGGCGTGATGATATGTATGTATGTATGTATATTCATTGCTCGTCTTTTACAACACCCACGGGTAAAACCAAACGGCAAACTTAGTCCTCACTCACCTTAACTAGCTTTTACTACTCCCCAGGTAAAATTAGGGATACGACCGTAACGACACTTTATATTGTTAACCTATCACAAGAATGTGATCGTGTGTTAACGTACAATTTCATTCATCCCTCCTTCAGCTCGCAGGTTTTTACTGTTGAACATAGGTCTCCCTACAAGAATACGATCATAAATATCACTTGCATCCATCGGCTCACTACGTAACATTCAAAGTTCATTAAATAGCATACTTGAAAAATCATTCAGTACATCTCATCTAGCAATCTACTATTGTTCTATGATATTATCATATAGTTACGTCATATAAATACAATACATATAGTAAGGGCAATGTGCTTTGTTGCAGCAAACTGGACTATGCATTATTAAGAATGCAGTGATGAGAATTTTAATTAATTTTGTTTAATAGTTTTAGACCATTAGAAGTTATATATTTAAATGATTGTGGTCTTGCATCAAAACATTAATATATTCTTCCTTTAACAAAAACAGACAGCATTCCTTTTTTTGGCAAGCTAATGTCTAGACACAAGTCATCGGTCCCTTCTTGCGTGACGAAAAGGCCGCGTATGATTCCATAACCCACCGTATTCTGACCCCATCGGCATTGTCGACCATTAAACAAAATCCTTGATGTCCGAGGCCAACCCAACGAGTTACACTTTCGAGTAACATTCCCTTAAGGAATTTATACACATATGCCATACTCCCTATGCTTCTCAGACATGTTGGGGATCGCAATTAGTATTATGAATTTTTGAGGAAAGAACTGCTGCTTATTCTCGCAGTGGTACTTCAGTCTTGTTTTACTTCCAAAGGCAAAGGAACAGGTGATGATATATTGTATTCTAGTCCATTACCATAAGCAACATCTTTTTTTGCAGGAGGCTAACTCATTTCACCAATATCAAGAACACACTTTATATCAAGAAATATTGACATCAGATTATTCATTAAAGGTAGAATGTCAATATGCCAAAATTTTAAAAGGTTCAATGTGTACTGCGAAAACGTAATTAATTAAAAATCTGACGCATGTGTTTCAAATTAAATAGTCTTTTGGATGCTCTTTCAGCCGCTTTTACAGGAACCAAGCAAACAATCAATTTAATTGATCTGACGTATAAATATGCCGAGTTTATTGTCTGTCTAACTTTTTTTTTTTTTTATTGCCGGTGGTGGCAAACGAGCCAGCAGCACACCTGATGGTAAGTGACATTGCCGCTCATGGACTCTTGCAATACCAGGGCATAGCTAGGCCGCTGCCTACCGTGAAGAAAGTGCTCTTCTTAAACCTCGTTTAAAAAAGGACATGTCATAGCGCTCGGGAAACACAGCAGCAGGTAGTTCATTCCAGATCTTGCATGTACGTGGGAGAAATGATCGTTAAAAACGTACAGTTGACGTCTGTATCGTTTCCAATTGGAATGGATGAACCCTGCTGCAGTGTCGAGTGGTACGGTAATAAAATGGTGACGGTGGTACCAAGTCAAACAGTTCCTCAGAGCACTCCCCGTGAAAGAGCCTGTAGAGTACACAGAGAGACCCAAAGTCTCTCCGGCTCTCCAATGACTCCAGTCCTTCCGTGAGATTGGGATCACCGACGATTCGAATAGCACGTCTTTGCAGGGAGTCAAGTGGGTCTAGCTGATATTTGGGCGCGCCTGCCCAGAGATGTGAGCAGTACTCCACATGAGGGCGGACTTGTGCTTTATATAGCACAAGACGTTGTCTCGGTGTGAAGTATCGCCTGGCTCTGTTCAGGACGCCTAGCTTTCTACTTGCCAATTTGGCTTTGTCCTCCAAATGACTCCCAAACTGGACTTTGCTTGATAGTTCGACGCCGAGGATCCCAATACTCTCGGAAATTTGGAGAGTTACTCCTTGGAACTGAGGCGCCATGACGAAGGGGTCCTTTTTTGCAGTGAACACGCAAACTTGTGTCTTAGTGGGATTGAACTGGACTAAGTTCCGTTCACCCCATTTGGAGGCCCGCCCCAGAGAGCGCTCGACTTCAGACACAAGTTGAGTCCTTCTTTCCTGTAATATACTCCGAGGGATATTCTGATGCTCGGTATACCGCTCGTCACCCGTGCTGTCATCCGCATAGCAATGCATACACACATAACTAAAATAATAGCGGCGTGTTTTATTTTATTTGTGTAGATACAGCTGCCTATACAAATAAAAAAAAATAACTCTACATACTCTTCATTACTCTGTATGGCGATGGAGCATAAATACAATGTAAAAGACTCCCTTCCTTTTCCATAAAAACTATTAGAGACAACTGAAAGAAATGAATGACATCATTACAAGAGAAAGTAAAATTAAACGTTATATAATAGACCTATGTAGAATATACTCGCATGTAAAATTAAAGCAGTGCTTATTGAACCTCTCCTAGGGTCCAATAATAATAATCATATTGATATGATATCAATCACATTTCCGTTTTAATCTACTTACAGCAATATTGTAATTAAAAAATCGAGTTTAGCCTTAAAAAACACCAGCTAATGCTCCATAATTCTCGCGCCGTTTGCTCGCTGCACCTCAGGTGCGTACATATACCGCACAATACGCACCTACCAGTCAGGTTGTTGCACTGCTTAACTCTCTGATTGCTCACTATCCAGAAGTTGACATATTTTTCACAAAATTTGATATATTTTAAAATTATGTTTATATTTTTTATCCTACAATTATACTTTTAAATTATAGAATTATAATGGCTCACTACACGTTTTGGGCAACTATAAGTGTAATGAGCAGTTGATTAAAATAAATAATAAATAATCAAATATTTCACAGATTATAAATACTTCACAGAATATAAATACTCCACAGATTAATAATTAAAAGTTCCCTACGCTTAGATAAATCATTTGCAATTTTCTTTTGAATTCTGTGATTATCTTAGTTTTTTATTTACAACTCTAAGTCACGAAGTATTCAGTAAATATTACCGATATCCTCTTTAGTGGTAGCGCTAGTATATTTTGATTTAAAAACCATAAACTATAAATTTTGTGAACGAGGTCTATGCCCAATGATCAAACAACATCAGATGAATTGATGATTAATCTGAATGAATTGACAAGAAGTAAATTAGTGCACCTGGTTCTGTAGAAGATAACTGTTAAGGGTTAGAATAGATAGGTGATACTTATAGTATTATTATGTGAACTTCTAAACAGCATTTACCACTTATTATCAAATGAGCCGCTAGTTCATTTACTTACTTATTGTCTGCCATATAAAAAAATGTCAATTAAAGTGAAACTCAATCAATTTATTTGATTCTAGAACCGTTTCTAGTTAGAATTTAATTAAATGTACACGTATATATTTTGATAACGTCATCAATATCAAATAAAAGCAAGTTCGAGTCGAAACAACTAAATGACGCACACAAACGTAACCATTCCACGTATCGTCATAAAGGCTATTTTTATTGCTTACAGTTAACATAAAGTTTATCCGGCTTCATCCCCTAACGTCTCTAAATGCAATCCAAACGCAGTGGAACCAGGAATTATACCAGCATTTACTTTCAACGATGCACTCAAGATATTTTCAAGTGTGGCGAAGTGAGGGTTAAATGTAAAGTTATTTTTATTTCAATAATATTATGGCTTCGATATAAGAATCTTAGATTCAATATCTTTTATAAGCAAAGAAAATATAAATAACTATAAAAAATATGATATAATCTTCTTGGACCAATAAATAATAGGTATATGTATACATATAAAAAAGCTAAACGGTTGGTATAGTGGTCAAATTATGAACTTCCAGTGTCAAATATTATGAGTTCGATTTTCATAAAGAACAAATATTTTACAAATAAAACTTATTTTAATGATAATCTTTCCGGTGCATTCATCCTGTCCGGGGTGATAAGGCGTTATAAATCGCCATGTACCTGATTGCCTTGTGAGAAAATCACTTTAGGGCTCTCGGCCACAGAAGACAAAGACCGGGTTCCGGTGGCCCACTCGCACGGCGTCGATAGGTACGTAGTTGGGCGGGTCTAAACCACACCGTAGCCTACCGCCAAAAAAATGGCTCTATTTACTACAGATAATTTTCTAGCAAGCAAAACTTAGAGAGATTTAACTGATCCAAAAAGCAAACCTGAGACTTCACGGTGTAGTACAGCAAGTATTCTTATGACCTTAGCTCTTACGTCTTCTTTTAAAGCAGTTAGTCTTGAAATATTTATAAGTTTCTTTTAACGTAATATGTAAACCTATTGCTAAAGCTTGCCTCTTTCTACTACTACTTCTACTAGACTCAATGCCAGATTCCATTCTATTACTAAATCTTTATTAATAGAATAACACTTAAACTTCCTAGTAATAAAGCTTAAGTCCGCTCAGCATAACGATATACTAATAAGCAATTAAGCTATCGTTAAATAAATAATTTTGATAAAAAGTACATTAGCTCTTTAAATTTCCCAGGATTGAGAATAAAACGGCCGATACGACGTAACTTAAAATTATTTTCTCCAAATGGATACTTTATATGCTGTACTCGTAGCTTTGACCTCCTCGTTTCACTTATTTCGATATTGGACCCCACTAATTTTGTTTACTTATTCATTAAAATGGAGAGCGATGGCGGACTCGAGCGAAATGCTTTCTCTATTAGATTTTTATGGAAAATTGGATACGTGAAAGTAGAATTTTAAAGAGGAAACCTTTTTCTTTAACCGGTCTGTAGAAATTATACCAATAAATTTGTTCTAACCATTATGGTGAGTTACAGAGATTATGTTACTTTATTTTACAAAGTTTATCTAGTGCACCATCTTGTTGCTTTTTATGAGATTAGAATTGAAATTGGTATTTATCTTTAGTGTATCACTGAGGATAAAATATACCGGAAAAGATAAGGAGTACGTTTACAGATAAAATTATTTTTATCTGACCTGATTAAATTTTATCTTGAATTATATGTAAATCTCTTAATTATGCTAGAGACTTTTTAAAACTGATTATATTGATAGAATAGATAAATTTATATTAAGAGATAACTAAGAAGGAGTCAAAAAATCCTGATATTAAGATTTATTTTCTAAAAATTAATGTTATTAATAGGATTTTGAGCAGATGTCGGTAATTTGTATATTTTTACACATTAATACTAAGTAGTGAGTAGTAGTAGTCAAGAGTCTCCGAAACCGGCGAGCGTGTATGAAGAGAATTATGAATGTTGAGGAAGCGAGTGAAGTATGCAGAGATAGAGTTCTCTGGCACTCTGTTCTCTCTGCCTACCCTGCAAGGGATATGGCGTGATGATATGTATGTATGTACTAAGTACGTATATAATTCAATTTAAAATTGATATAGCAGTTAGGTTAAGATTAAAAATTCTCTTTACTTTTTTGTATTATTTAAAAATTTAGAACGATTCAAAATTAATATTCGATTTTTATTTTTGGCATTCTTTGTTTTTTTTCTGTGCAAGATAAATTATATTTCACGTTTCTATCAATACACAATTTATTGAAAATATAATGCCCGTTCATGATTATTGTACTGTACCGTATATTTTTTAACAGATTATTTTCTGGACACACGTCGAACGTAACTTCCGTGATGAAGAAAGATACATGACGTATTACGTTCCTATCGCCATTTTAGCTGACCATTGGTAACGATTCCATGACATTAGTGATCGTATGATACTTAACTAATTTGAAGCTAGTTGCCAAATAAATGCCACTTATTTATGAGCAAATTAAATATAATTTTTCCATGTGGTGACAGAGTAAAAATATAATTCATCGCCTATCTTGCCCGTGGATATCGTAAAACACGACTAATATAATCTGCGTATAACATCTATGCAAGAGAAGGCAAACTCTAAACAAAACCCTATACCAAAACATCTGACCAGCGCATACGGTAGGTCAATCTTCCTTCTATTATGGAGGAGGCTGGAGCCCAACAGTGGGACGTATATGAACCGAGATAGTAATCCTTACTTCCTTACTAATATTATAAATGCGAAGGTAACTCTGTCATCACGCCAAAACTACTGAACTGATCTAATAGAAATTTGGTACACAGATAGTCTAGAGCCTGATATTAGAACATAGGCTACTTTTTAATGCAAAAAAGGGTTGTAAAGGGGGATGAAAAGTTGTAAGGAAGTATCGTCATTTATTTTTAGGCTATTGATTTAATATAAATAAATATGACATTAACATTTTGTAAAAAAAATTACCCTTAAGGGGTAAAATAAAAATAGGGGATGAAAAGCTTTAGGAAAAAACCTTTTACGCGGGCGAAGCCGCGAGCAGAAGCTAGTGATGAATAAACTTTGAAATTACTCAAATACAAAAATCGCAACGAAAAGAGCCTTGCAGTTGAATATGTAAACCTTTTCCTGGAAATATATACATATATAAAACAAAATGGATGATAAAAACTGTGAATATTGAAGTTAAACAAATATTCGAAATAGAAATCCAAACATGCGTTGGATATTATGGCACGTATGTTAAACCAAAAGATGAAGAATATAGCATGTGAACACCGCATACGCTATCCTCATATTACACTGCACATTTACGTACAAAATGCAATGGTCTGGGGGCTTGACGGAATGCCGATTCGCATCTTGAATAATTCATTCAGATTCCAAAACTTTACCAAATCGCCCCATTGAACATTGCTTTATTTTCTTGTTTTATTTATAGTTTACAATATTTTTTGCTTTATTTCATAAATACTCTAAGAAATAATATTCTCAAACGTTCATAGTGGAAGGAGAATTGACTTACTATTTAACGCTGGTCTGACGGTTTGGTGTAAGGTTTGATTTCGAGTACCTTAGTCGTGTTATCTATTAAGAAATATATTATATTGAATGTTGATTGATGTTTTAAATACTTGTACACTTAACACAGAGAACTTGCGTAAGTAAATTATACCTAACACTATATATATATATATATATATATATATATATATATATATATATATATATATATATATATATATATATATATATATATATATATGTATATATATACATAGTTGTCACCAAAAGGGGTCATTAGTCAAAACAGACGTTAATCACTAATTTATTGTTGTATTTGTATATTATTTTTGAATACTTAGTGTTTCAAATTTTAAAATAAAATAGAATAACTTCTTTTACTTCTTAGGTAGATTGAAGATTTACCGAAGACAAAGATCGGGTGCCGGTGGTCCGCTTGCACGGCCAAGAGAGGTGTTTGCAGGGTGGATCCATGGGGTTGCGCGCCGCCTCTTTTGTTGCTCCGGATGGATTTGTCGGGGCGCGACCACATACATGGTCCACCCTGGGAAAAAAAAAAAGTTAGATTGAAGATTTACAATTTTATGCCGTAATTTTAAAGACAGCTGTATTACCAGCGAGACTATCGACATCGTTTATAACATTTTTTAGTGTAATTTACTAATAGACTACGATAAACGTTCTAATAAGTCAGTGTAACAATAAGTCAGGACTTTCGGACACGTGCCTCACTGCACCATCCGTTACCCATTCGCCGACGCACAAATCGGTTCGTTTGCGAAGACAAATGGCAAACGTCTGCTCGCTAACAAATACACGGATCCCATTTTCAAAAATTACTTGAAAAAGAGTTGAAAATCCAATATCGTATGCAGTTGCAAGCATGAATGCTGTAACATTTTTTACACATCATGGAATCCCAATTTTGAACCATGCTGCGTACATTATAAAGTTTATTTTTTAATACAGCTCTGGTAATTCAGTCGGCATATGAAAAGTGATGCCCGAGTATTGATATCCCGTTTAGCATTGTCGACGTGCTTCAACCGTGTCACCCTTTTGCTGTAGGCGAGTTTTTGTTTAGCAACAACAGAATTTATTACTATTATATGACAATTTAGGTATGCGAAGCCCATTGTTTGATTAGCGCGTTCAGCACCCATCGCGTTTAGAAAATATGCATCCTGTGGTATTTAGCACCGACGGTGGCATGGCAAGGCGCTTCAGTGGAATCTTCCTTAGAATCTAAATTACAGCATTAAGCAGTAATTAAGATAAATTAGGTTCGATAACAGGCTTAGCAGAATGCCGTACCTACCAACATTGTCTTTAAGTCAAAAGCTTGAGATGTGGACAAGAAATACTGAATTGCTCATTTTTAATAACCATATTTATAATTATTTTTATTTGACCAATGTTGTTTATTTTCATCATTTGTTGCTTTAAATATACTTGGTATCCTACTTAAGGCAATCTTTCCTAACAAAATTATTATTTTAATCAACATTTATAGAACTAGCTTAATTGCCTTGTTGAAAAGCCACAGCAAACTCATCGGCAACATTTCTCGAGTTTTGTCGAATTACTTTCAAATATTATCAGCGGGCTGTCAAAATCAGGTTGTTGTTATTTTGATAAAGCTTAAATATAAATGCTTAAAAATGTCCAACAGAATGAGATGATGATACTTACATGAGAAGATGATACTTGTAGCTTTTGAATTAAACATCGACTAGGCATCTCAATAAGCAACTTGGCACCCAGTACAGCTCGTAAATTTGACGCCAATTGTTTGTTTTTCCAAACTAAATATTGCAATCTGAAAAAAGACATAATAAAAATGAAGAAGGTATGTTTTGAATATCTACTACTAATGAATTGAATCTCCTAGATATATAAGTTATTACTCTGATATATATGTTTCCTATATCAAATATAAAATATAAAAATATATATGTTTCCTATATCCTATATCATCAAATCATGTTGATTTAAAAAAAACATTCGAAAATAAAAAAATATCATCTTCATCTCAGCTCATATATATCCCACTGTTAGGCTCGAACCTCCTCCATAATGAGAGGGAAACTGACCTACCATAACAAAAACCTGAGATCTGTGTGTGGTCAGACGTGTTGGTACAGGGTTTTTATTTCGAGTTTTCCATCTCTTGCATAGGTGTTATATGCGTTTTATACCCCTTAATCGTCTCATACGTTCACCCACGGATAAGATAGCGGGTGGTGAACTGTGTTCTTACTCCGTCACCACGGGGAAAGAAAAATAAAAAATATTATATATATATATATATACTAGCAGATCTGGCCACGCGTTGCTGTGGCTTAGGTTAGCCTCAGTAACACTTAAGATGGATCAAACTACACTTGCTGTGCAAATTTGGTTAAAATCGGTTAAATACTTTATGAGTCCATCGCGGACAAACAACGTGACACGTAATTTATATATATTAAGATATATATATCTATATATATATATATATATATATATATATATATACATATATATATATATATATATATATATATATATATATATATATATATATCCAACCATCTATTCTAATTTTATCTATGTTCTATGGTTATTAAAGTGCCATATCTACACTATATTTACTCATCTACACTTTGCAGGTATAGTTCATAAATTTTAACTTTTGTCGGCTATCTCCCAGTATAAAATTGTTTAGTGTTGGTACAAGTACGCTATATCAATCTCTAAATATGGACGATATATTATTGGTAGGTGTGGTCTTGCTTGTAACAAAGCAGTAGTGATTTGCAAAACGCATCGCACTGATTTATTTGTCTGGCTTTGAAAATATTCGTGGCGTAGTGCTTACGACTCGATAGTTTTAATGTTCTGTTGCATACTTTTCTTTATGGTAGTGTATGGATGTAAAGGAATATTAGTTAAAATGTTTATTATCTATGAATTCTAGAATGGGATTATAAAAATATTTGAAGCGTTTTTCAATTTCTATTACATATTTAGTTTTACTTTAAATCTATTTATTCAGTAGGTATCACCTAAAATATTGATTTATTTTAAGTGCTGACAAAAAATTGTAATTATAAAATATTTCTACATTCTTGCAAAATTTATATAATTATAACTTTTCGACCTCTAAAACTAAAAAAAAATAAACGTTTATAGTTTTAAAATAATATCAAGTATTATAGATAAAAATAATAGAAGAAGATAAAGAAATAATAATATGAAATATTATAATATAAAAATAAATATTTGTAAAAAAATAGAAAATAATAGATGGACTGGCCTCCACGATACAGGGTTTCCTAGTGTGGAGTCCAGAGCTAAACCTAATCTAGCAAATAGATATAATTGTATGCCGAAATTGTATAATTTTAATTTAATTAATTTGATATTCCTATAATATTTAAATAAATAAATAAAAAACTTTGTTAGTTCTTTATACATTAAGAAACTAAATATAAAAAAGCAAGAAAAGAATTGTAACATTTCTGAAAAAAATAACTATGAGTTTTAGACTCACCACAGCTTCCCTAGAAAATGATAATGTACATATATAGCTTACAGACGTATAATAAACAAAGTTATTCAAAGATTTATTACGCTTATATCTCTATAAATAAATATGATTCAATTATTATTTAGCTTAAATTTCCATAATTTATTCCGGAGGCTAGCTATAACTAGTTATAGTTACACAAATTATATAAACTATGTTTTCCTTCAGTTTCGAACACAAACATACATATGTAAAACCAATAAATTTTAAACGATTGATTTATATACTGAATATATTTTACATTTAATTTCTCTATGCAAACAATGGTAAACATGCGGGCTTTTATTGACAGCTAATATCTGTTTAAATAACTATAGGATCGTTTAATACGATTGTAAATCATTGTTAACAGTGAGTTGGTTTTTCAATGAAATTTATTATGCGTACAATTCACGGTTGCTTGCTGCTATTTCTTCGAATGATTCAAGATGTTAGTGTTTTGTGGCTTTAAAGATAACGATATTTTGTCCCTTTTAAAAGTTTTATTGATAAATCAAATATAATAATAAATAAAATTAGAATAAATATTGTAATAATTTTACACATTTATGTTATATGTATTATAAATAATAATGTCAGTACTTTTAGACAATAATCAATGAAGCCTACTACAATAATTTATATTTATATTCAAGTGTCTTTGCTCGCGAAGAAGTATACAGTTGTGTGAGATGTCATAGTTCCTATAGTTAGTAAGTAGTAGTAGTATGAGTATCGATATCCAAATTCTCTCACACGAGTTTTTTTATTTTTATTCCCATGCAAGATAATTCATGTGCGAACTACAAATATTTTCATGAGGAAAAATGAATATATAAGATATATTCACTAATTATATAATATATTTGTAAAATTACTACGTTCTAAAATTAAAAAAAAATGTAATTTGTAGAATGTAAATAAGTGATGTGTGATGGCGGTTATGAAAACTAGCAATTCTTACATTAGTCGTGAAAAGACATTTACATACATACATACATATCATCACGCCATATCCCTTGCAGGGTAGGCAGAGAGAACAGAGTGCCAGAGAACTCTATCTCTGCATACTTCACTCGCTTCCTCAACATTCATAATTCTCTTCATACACGCTCGCTGGTTTCGGAGACTCTTGACTCCACCTTCCTTCAGTACCTGACCGATCTGGTCTAGGTAGGTTAGTCTCGGTCTCCCTCGGTACCTACATCCTTCCATTTTCGCATTGTATATCTTCTTAACCAGACGTTCGTTTAAAAGAAAAAAGAAAAAAGAAAATACATAAAAGACATTTAAAAGTCAAAAATCGACCTGGGCCAGCTGCATCTTACGGCAGCCGACCGGCTGGTCATACAATTATTGCAATATGTACAATTGAAGCGGAGTATATATAGCGTCGTCCCCAAGTAAATAATTGAGATAAGAGTAAGATGATGAGGATTATTAGTGGTAGGACCATGATGTTGACAGTTTCTGTCTACAGCCGCGGGCCGGTCCGTCCGCGGTAGTACCACACTCTCACAGAATATCGACGTATGAGTAATAGCAATGTTCTGTTGCGCTTCGTTCAGTTAGCAAGAGAGCTGGAAGTCCAATTAGGTGAGTTTGCGATTTGTATTGGTAGGCAGCGACTAAGCTATATCCCTGGTGCTGTAAAGGTCCATGGCCGGCAGTGACACTTACCATCAGGTGTGCAACGTGCTAGTTTGCCACCATGAGCAATAAAAAAAATATCCGCGATAAAAGAATTTAATACTTATTGTAGTGTTGCCTTAAAAAAGTAAAAGAGTTAAATTATATAAAACTTTCTAGTCATAAATTCTTATTACGCGTAAAAGATTAATAAAAAATGAAGTTTAAGCTATGTTTTATAAGATCTACTTTTCAAAGTTATATCAAATCCTCATCATCTCAGCTATAAATTCACTTTTTTTTTATCTTTCTGAATCACTAGGTACCCGTGGTCAGGAAAAGGTCTAATGCACTTACTGGCCAGACGGATTGACATAAAATTTCTTTTGGCTATCTCATTTGTGTTATCTTTTAATGTTCTCCAACGAAACCCGTAGAAAAGAAAGAAATACTTCTCTATATATACTAAGAAGCTGGTTAACTAGCTCATTAAGGCAAAGTCAACACTATGCAAACTATAAACATGAAAATCAATTTTGCATGAAGAGAAATAAAATGTTTTATTAACTGTATTGAATATATGTAAATAAACACGTGTTTCAGCATATGTTAGTTTTCATCCTTTAAAGGGCTTAAAATAGGAAATTTTACGTTCAATTTACTGAAATTTTTAGCATTTAATATGCTTAATTATTTATAAATACCCGATACGAAACGAAAAATGATGTCACAAGCGGGGTGCGAACCCGCACCTATTGGGAATCCGGCCCAACCGTGCTGCCACTTACACCATCGTGAACTATTTTAGGACATGCAAATTTCGATTCATATTATATCTTACGTCTTCACCCCGCTTGTGACATCATTTTTCGTTTCGTATCGGGTATTTATAAATTTTACGTTGATAGGTTTCCTCAATTTCTTATTGAATTGAAAAAATAACACAAAGAAGCACTAATATATGTACGTTAAACCCTTTACATAAGCGATACAGAATATAAAAGGCGATATTGTTCGTAGACTGACAATAGGTGTCCCGAGCTCGCCACGGACGTCGAGGATTTGGTACCAGTAGCCAGCCTAATGGCGAAGGGAAGAGAATACGGTGGGTCATGGGACCACACTCCGACCTTTCATCGCCCCGGACGGAATGGCCAGCGTGTGTCTGCCCAGAAAAAAGACTGACGATAGGTATAACCTATACCTATAGGTTAGTACTTTGAACACCATGCACAACTTTGGTTTCTGATAATTCCTACGCAGACTCGGTCGCGGGGAAAAACTATTATATTATAAAAACTTGATTACGAGCGAAAAAAAAATAATTTCAGTAATTTGAATAACAGGGTCGTATCATCGTTTAATACAATTTTAACTGCAAAGTTAGAGTAAAATTGTATAATGTGTAAACATTGTCGGCTAGATGGCACACATCTCCTTTAAAGACGAAAATATAATACGAGGCGAAAATTGAATGTCATACAACAGCTCACGCTGGAGTAAATAGTAGCACGATTGGAACGGATTTCCAATAGATGTGGGTTCGAATCCCATGTGTGACAAGCATTTTTCACTCGTAATCAAGTTTTTATAAATAATCAAGCATGTTTAATGCTAAATTTTAGCAATTTGAACTACTATGTTATTTCTGAATATGTAACCATTCAGATTGCACGTATTTACTATAGATAGATCGTATCACATCACTGTTTAATCGAATCGTGATCGTTACATATAAACCAAATGTGTAGAAATTATAGTTTGGCATCACTCCAAGTATCGAATGTACTTATTTCGCACTTACATGTACATATATATGAAGAGCTTGAAATACATTGATATACGGTCTATGTAATATTGATATGGCGTTCAGTTACAATTCTATAAAGGTTCATTATTAGTCCGGTCAATTTAGACATTTGAAGCTACATAAATGCCCAACAAGCTGAAAATCAGTAAGATTGTTTAAAATATGATTAAAAATAAAATTTCAAAGTTCCCCATGTTTCCCCTGTATGGAAAAAAAATTCAAGGTCAAACACAAAATGAGTTTTTCGCGGTTTTCAGCAAAACGGGAAGTTTTATCATAAAATACTTCAAACAAAAATTATAGATCATAAAATTATTTACAAAAATGTATCAATACTTTTTGCCTACGAGCCACCATTTTTGAGATATAACGATTCAATAAGTTGTAATCCTCATAATATGCATGAGTACGCCACGTATATACGAGTACATCTCTATAGTTGTAATATATGTTAAAATATGTAGATTTTGATATTAACAACTCAGTTGCTGCTCATCAACATCTTTTTCGGGTATATTACCAAGTTCAAGAGTGGCTTGGTTATCAGCTAGACCGCTAGGGTCTCAGCCAGACGAGCGTTGGTAGTTGGTCATATTCTTATAGTTATAACTTATGTATATTTTATATTATAGGTGTAAGTTACAATGACCGATAGAGACATATTTTAACATAATTAATTACAACTGTAAATAATTATATTACAACTGTAGAGTTGTACTCGTATATACGTGGCGTACTCATGCATATTATGACAATTACAACTTTTTGAATCGTTATATTTTAAAAATGGTGGCTCGTAGGAAAAAAAGTATTGATACATTTTTTGTAGATAATTTTATGATCTACAATTTTTGTCTGTAGTATTTTATGATAAAACATACCATTTTGCTGAAAATCGCGAAAGTCTCATTTTGTGGATCTTTGGCCTTGAATATTTTTTTTTCCATACAGAGGAAACATGGGGAACTTTCAAATTTTATTTTTAATCATATTTTAAACAATCTTACTAATTTTCAGCTTGTTGGAAGTTTTTTGTAGCTTTACTCTTATTTTTTGGTCTAATTTGACCGGACTATTATACCTACACTTTAAATATATATCGCTTGTCCGGAAGAATAGTGACACAACTCAAAATATGTATTTCAATTTTCATTATATTTAAATTTTTGGTAGTAGCGGGTTGTTAATATTATAAGTTCTATCAACTCTTGGTCGTCATTCTTAAGGAAATTATGCTGACGTTCGTGCATTTGGAATCGCTGCTGAACCAAGCTGAAAAAACGGCAATACTTTGACCCTCCTGAAAAATTTAACTTTTTTGAATTATGTCACTATTCTTCCGGACAAGCAATATACTACTTGAAGAGTAAATGCTATGTTCATTATATTTGTAAATAATGCTTTACGCTATTTACCCTTTAGCCCTTTAAACCTCTTTTTTTAACCGATCTTACTATCCGTACTGAAATAAGGAGAAATATATTAAACTAAAACTATCAGGCGTGATCCTTGGCCTCTGCCCGCACCCAAATATCACAAACTCCCCAATGCCAAACGAATCCGTCACGGGTCGTTCACAATGAAAATCTGTTGTTTCATATTAATGTTAGCGATGGACTATATCGATGTTTCTTTATCGATCAATTTAATTTTTGTTAATCGTCCCACTATTTTTTTATAACTTTAAATAAATTACGAGTGATGTTTCATAATGCAAGTCAGTTTCTAGACTAGTGTGGATTATAAATGCATTTTATTACCTTTAGAATACTTATAAAACAATGGAAAAGCAATACATAGATTTTAAATGTCCAAGTAAATTTATAAAGTATCATTTTGCGGTAGACTAATGATTATTTACTATAATTTTCTTTGGAAAAAGCAAAAAAAATGTTTCTGTGTAATTATTAAAAACTGAATTTTATTTATTATAGCATTCTAAATATCTCCCACTTAACTTTACAATAGCTGCAGATATTACATAGGAATATACACGTAGGTACTACTTGAGTCTAATCTCGGTTAAATTTCTAGGAAGAATCGGTGTAAATTAGTTTTGAATTTATAAAAATTAAGCAAAACCAGTCTTTTATTTTATTTTTATCGTACATAGAAAAAAATGAAACTACGCAAAACACAAAAGTTAATACATTATTGTATTATACTAAATACGTATAATTAAATTAGAATGTCGGAAAAAAGGTAATCTATTATAAATTAACTTTCTTCCAAAATTCCAGTATTTTTTTTAAATAAAATTTTATCTATACTATAAAAAATACTTCATCACAACACTAAAAGTATCGGCGATCTTTTTTGATCAAACATTTGGTTTAATTTGATTAGTTGACACTTCTAGCACACGACGTTGGGTCACTGGTCAAGTTTACAATTTTAATTTATCGCCTTTAAACTGTAACAATTTAAAATTGAATGAATTATTTTATTATTTACATTTAAGTAACATCATTGCCCTCGCTTTATGCCTCTTCTCTTGATATAGCAGGGAATTAGTCAGTTTAAAAGAAATTAAATTACGCCTCAAATGTCACGAAAAGCGATTTACTGCTTATTTTAGTGTAGACCAAAATAGATATTGAAAATTGCTGGACATTACCGTAACCTATAATATCATCATCATCATCACAGCCCATAAATTTCCCACTGTTGGGCTCGAGCCTCCTCCGTAATTGGAGGGAAATTAACCTATTATACCGCGTTGACGTCGTCAGACGTGTTGGTGGTGGTTGGTGTATGGTTTTGTTTCGAGTTTTCCTTCTCTGGCATAGAAGTTATATGCGTTTTATATCCCTTAGTCGTCTCGTATGATCACCCACGGGTAAGATATGGGGTGGTGAATAGTATTCTTACTCCGTCACCACACGGAAAACCTATAATATAATACATATTACATACTTCATTATTATAGTAACAAATGATCATGACGGTATATAGTAGTAACACTGGAGGTAAAATCAATCTGTTGCCCATCATAAGAAAACTTCTACGTAAACTTGTTTTGAAAAAGTATTTGAAAAGTATCGATCTTCCTAGTAAAATATTACAGTAGACAGTTTATTTTACAACCGTATTTTAATCATTTTATCCCGTTTCTTGACAGGGTAAGAATATATATGCGCCTGATGCCACCCTAGCCGAGGCCGTGGGTGACTGGACCGGGGAATAAGACCGTCACCCGCCGAGAGGCTGACCGCGTGAGGAAGGACCGACGTCCTTCTCAGTTACGTCGCTCCAGGAGAGGGTACCACTCAGGGGGTATTCCGTCGGGCCGGCCACTGACGACAAGTTCACGCAGCTCCGATGGCCGATCCAACGACGAAGGCGAGGTTCACGGGTGGGTTACGGTGTACGGGTGTGCGTGCTTACGTCCCTCTGTTGCCCCGGACGGAGTGGTGCGAGGAGTGCTTGGAACATAGAAAAAAAAAGGGTAAGAATATAATGGCAACAACTATAATGTTATCATTGAGTCATGATATGATTATTTATCGTGTAAATTTGAAAACGAATAAAATATGTAAGTGACAATAAAATATGTAAGTTATATGAAAAATAACAATAACTGTAAACTTATAAGTAATAGTTATCATCATCATCAGTGGGTATTATCAAAACTTTACTATATTGCGAACAAAATAAACACTCATAAAAATTACTTTATAGTTTGTCAAAGTGGACAAAAACAGTAACCAAGTCGTAGAACTGGACAAAACAATGTAATATATCAGAGAGTGTAAGCCACAAAATATATGACATAATATCGACATATTTATGGCCTCTGTCAGCCAGGTAATGGGATGAAAACACCACAAGACTACACTTATTGCAATAACTTGGGAAAGCAAAGAAGTGCGTAACACAATTTAGGGACGGAACCCCACTTTTGTTTGAGTGTAGTCCTCAAGGAGATTCGTGTATAAGTAATAAATGCATGAAAAGATGAGCCCCATCAATAATGTAATGTTAATAAATTAGATTGTATTATACATTTGGTGCATAAGATTGTTTTAGCGATCCCTTGAGAAAATTATAGGTGTGTATGTGATGAATGATGTTTTGGGCCTTGGAAAATTCTATATGTATTTTTCTTAGAATTATTAAGAACTAGGCAAGATTGGATTATATTTTCCTATATATATATATATAAAAATATTATATATATATATATATATATATATATATATATATATATATATATATATATATATATATATATATATATATATATATATATATACATATGTATATATATCTTAATATATATAAATTACGTGACACGTTGTTTGTCCGCGATGGACTCATAAAGTACTTAACCGATTTTAATCAAATTTGCACAGCATGTGTAATTTGATCCAACTTAAAAGATAGGATAGCTTAAATCTCAATTTATAGTAATATTATTTTATTGCAAATTATTTGTCTAATATTTGATAGTCAAAATCATATGTTATATCCAAAGGATTTTAAAAGATGGCGGAATCTGTTGACTGGATTCAGTAAGTATTTAAATAGGATATAAATGTACGTATAATACATGTTTATCGTCATCATCTCACCTCATATATGTTAGGCTCGAGCCTCGAATGGGAGGGAAATTGAGATACTATACCACGCTGGTCAAGCTTGTGGGTATAGGATTTTGTTTCAACTTTTCCTTCTCTTACATAGATGTTATATCATTTATGCTTAGTCGTTTTTTGCGATCATTCACGGATAAGATATAGGATGGTGAATTGTATTCTTAATCAGTCATCACACGGAACTATATATATATATATATATATATATATATTGCGGGCAGTGTCTACTTGGAATATTATAGGTACATAGTCCTTTTGAGTCGGAAGAGCCAAAAATTCAAATTTATAATGGTTTTTAAAGAGCCACAATTTTTTTTTTTTGCCAACTATAATTTGTGCCTAATCCTCATTAATCAATCCAGAACCATTTTTAAATGTTTTCTTTATAAAATATTTTTTTTGCGTATAGAACTAAAGAGCTGCAACTTCACATTTAAAGAGCCGCATGTGGCTCGCGAGCCATAGGTTGCCGACCTCTGGCCTAGAGGTATTTAAATGAGGCAGGTATTCTTGGGAGTTTGTATAATTTAGTAAGTAATTATTATATCACAGTTTAGAAAGCATCGTCAATATGACCACGAAACCTATTTCAATAACACGCCGGTGCACTCGTTGATAAAAAATAACACAGTAACATTTTTTAAATCTAAACTGTCATCTTATAGTTCGTGATAAAGTGATAATAGGTGTCAAATACAGTCTTACACTTACCGATGCACTTGATGGTCCGTAGCGAATGCTAGTGACACATCCTCGCCTACTTCTGCCAGAAGATTATATATACTAAAAATTATGCACGTTTAAAATTAAGAGATGACATTTAATCTCTAGTTTCGCAAAACTAAACTACTAACTAGGTATCAAAAAAGCTGAATTTCCTCTTATTTTCATAAGCGCACCTTTGAGGATAAAAAACCGGCTACTATGATTTAAGCCATTTTTTTTTTTTTTTTTTTTGGTGGACTATGGATTAGTCTCGCCCCGCCAAATCGGTCCGGGGTGACGGAAAAGGCGGCGCGTGACCCCATAGACCCACCGTAAAACTCCTCTCTCTTCGCCGTGCGAGCGGGTCACCGGGACCCGATTTTTAACTTCGGTGGCCCGCCCGGCGGTTCACCCTCGCGGGTTCCTCTCGTCGACGCCCCAACAGATTTCGCCGTCGGGGCGTCGCCCTCACGCGGTGGCCTCACGTCGGGTGACCGGACAATTCCCCGGTCCGATCACCCGAAGCCTCGGTTAGGGCGGCATCAGGCGCAGGTATTCGCGCCTGCGCCGCCCCGGCCGCTGGCGGCGGCCCGGGGCGCGGGAATCCTCCCTTGCCCGTTCCGCCGCTTCCTTCTGCGAGATGACAGCCTCGCAGAAGGCGGCGACCGCGTCCCAGTTCCTGATGCTGTCGACCATCGCTCTCGCGACGGCCGGCAGCGTCAGGTCGGCACCGATGACAGCGACGAGGTCACGGCGCTGCCGCTCCCATCCCGGACACACCTCCAGCGTGTGTTGCGCCGTGTCCTCGTCACTCCTGCAGTGGTGGCAGGCCGGAGTCCACTCCCTATACACGACCCTGTGCAGGTACAACCCGAAACACCCGTGCCCCGTCAATACCTGCACCAGCCGAAAGGTGAGGACTCCGTGCCGCCGCTCCATCCACTCTATCAGTACGGGCCGGAGGGCCTCAACGGTCTCCACACCGTGCCTAGGCCTCTCCAGCCGCGTAGCCCAACGGGCGATGACGTCTCGGCGGGCATCCACGCGCCAGGTGGCTATCTCGCTCAACGATGGGGAGCCACCTTCCTCGCGCGCTGTGATAACCCGCCGGTAGAGGTCGGAGAGCATCTCCGCCTCTAGGTCCCACGGGGGTGTCCCGGCCAACAGGCACGCCGCCTCTGTCGACACCGTGCGGTACCCGCGAATGGCTCTGACCGCCATGGCTCTCTGTGGCCTCCACAGAACCGCCCTGAGCTGGGCGTTCAGAGCCCTCGCCCACACGGGTGCGCCGTACATGGCCATCGAGCGGATGACCCCCGCATACAGCCGTCGGGCCTCAAAACTGGGTCCGCCCACATTCGGCATGAGACGAGAAAGGGCGGACGCCGCGCCGACAAGCCGGGGAGCAATCTGTCGGAAATGCTCCCGGAACCACCATCGCCCGTCGAGCACCAGACCCAAGTACCTCATATGGGCCTGGATGCTGATGTGGATGGAGTTTACCACTATCGAGGCGCCGATGGGTAGCCTCACACGGGGCCCATGGAAAAGTAGGGCCTCCGTCTTGTTTAGGGCCACCCTGAGCCCCAGCGCCTCGATCCGCCTGACCATCTCCTCGGTGCCGAGAGTGGCCAGGCTCGCCGCCTCTTCGAGTGTCCTGCCCCGGGCTGTGACGAGCGTGTCGTCAGCGTAGCACACCAAGCTCAGCCCGGGGGGGAGACTCCCTCTCAACGCCCAGTCGTACCCGATGTCCCACAGGGTCGGCCCCAGAACCGACCCCTGTGGAACGCCGCACGACATGGGCGTCCGCACAATGTCCCCTGCGGGACCCGCGCAGAGGATACTGCGGCCCTCCAAATAGTCTGCCACCAGCCGCCTGAGGTACAGGGGCACTCCATGGAACCGGAGCGCCTCCCTGATGCAGCCGAATGGCAGACTATTGAATGCGTTGGCGATGTCCAACGACACCGCCAACAGCACTCCCTTCCCGGCGACGGCCTCCGCGGCCGCCTGCCTCAGGCGTAATAGGGCCCCGATGGTCGAACGCCCCCTCCGAAACCCATACTGAGCGTCCGACAGATCGGGCCCCACCTCCTCCAGGTGTCGGACGATGCGGGCAGCGAGCACACGCTCCAGCAGCTTACCCACATCGTCGAGGAGCACGATGGGCCTGTAGGCCGACGGCAAATCCGGGGACCGTCCCGGCTTTGGCAGGAGAACCAACCTCCCTTCCTTCCAGCACTCAGGGAACCGTCCAGACGTCAGACAGGCGTTGAACAGCTGCCTGAGGCGAGGCTCGAAGTGCTCGAGGAGCGACGTCAGCACCCGGACTGGAATTCCGTCCGGGCCGGGGGCCGTGGTGGCGGAACGAATCTTCGCCACGGCCGCCCCCACTTCCGACTCCGTCACGGGCGGAACACTCTCGTCGTCGTCGGCCTCCCGGTCCTGATCTGGCGGAGCCATGACCGGGGGCGTGTGTTCCGACTGCCGTGGAAACAGCTCCTCGACCACCCCACGAAGGAAGTCGGGCTGGAGGGTCTCGGTGAGGGGGGGGGCCCGCGCGCGAAGCTTGTTCAGCGCCGCGCGATATGGGCGACCCCAGGGGTCACGGTCGAGACCGTCCAGCATCTCCTGCCAACTCGCGCCCTTGGCGGCTCGGATGGCCAGCCGAAAGGCAGTCCGCGCACTGCGGTACGCCTCGTACAGCTGGCCCTCCCGCTCGACGTCGCGGTGACGCCGCCGGCTGCGGGTGTAGGACCTTCGGGCACTGATACACGCCGCACGAAGGTCCGCCAGTCTTGGGGACCACCAGTAGACCCCCTGCCTCGGAGGCGGACGCCGCCGCACTCTGGGCATGGCCGCATCGCAGATCTGCGTTAACGCACTGCGAATGCGGACAGCCTCAGCGTCCACTCCGTCTGCTGGGGGTGGTGAGGACAGCCACGTACTGACAATGGCCGCCTCCGCCAGTAGATCCCTGTCAAGACGACCCACAGCCCACCGCGGAAACGCGGGAGCTCCGTCCGCCCTGTGACCCCTACCGGGTTCCCGGGGGGAGACCTCCATCCGGATGTACCGGTGGTCCGACAGGGTCTCCGCCTCCTCCAGGACACTCCAGTCCCTCACCCGTGGCGCGACAGCGGGGCTAGCGAACGACAAGTCCACTATCGACCCGCCCTGCCGCCGCACACACGTGTTCACCGAGCCTCTGTTCAGAACACAGAGGCCCAGTGAAGCCGCCCACTCGTTGACCGCCCGCCCGCGGTCGTCCGTCATAGGGGAGCCCCACGCCGTGGATTTGGCGTTGAAGTCCCCCAGAACCAGGACGAGGCCCGGTGCCAGTCGCCGTATCGAGGCCTCCAAGGTGGTGAGTGAGGCCCCGAAATCGTCCATCCTCCTAGTGGGGGAGAGGTATACGCTGTAGAGCGTGACCCCTCCCCACTCCGCCGCGACAAATTCCTCGCCCCTATCCAAAAGGGACAAGGACGGGAAGTGCCGCTGCGTTGAGACGACGATTGCCGCAGTACCGTTTCGACTGACCACCCAATTGGGGCGATCAGGCACGGCGTACGGTTCCGCGACTACGGCTGCACCAATCGACCACTCCGCCATGGATTGCAGGAGGAGATCCTGCGCTCCGGCGGAGTGGTTGGTGTTGGCCTGCAGGAGGAGGTGCATGGCTGGTGTACCCATTATCGGGTTGTGTCCATGACCTCCTCGCCAGCGGGCGATCGGACCGCGCTAGGAGCGGGAGCGGCCGTGGTCGTAGGGCCGCCCCGCGCCTTTGGGGCCGAAGCTGGAGGTTTGCACGCCCCAGAGCCCATGCGGTGCTTGGCGGGCTTATTGCCCGCCGCACACGCGGGGCAGTGGGGCGGGGCGGCGCAAGATGCCGCCACGTGCCCGGTCTGACCGCAGCGGAAACACAATCCGCCGCAGTCGAAGCAATTAGTGCACGTCGGTCGAGTGTGTCCGACCGCCATGCACTTGTAGCACCTCGCGGGCCGGTGCTCAAGCACGGTTACCCGCGCCGAGCTCCAGCCCACGAGGAGCCTGCCTGAGCCGGCCAGTTGCCTGACCGACTCCACCGGGCACTGCGCCCAGGCAGCACCTACGCCACCCGGACCGGGACGAATGGCACCGACCCGGACGGTGTCTATGGGACACCCGGTTTTCGAGGCAATAGCCTCCCGGATGTCTTCCACCGTCACCGAATCGTCCAAACCCGAAATGCGCATTTCGGCGCACTTGACGGGCCTGGCGATCTTGATGCCACCCTCCACGGCGAATAAACCTCGCAGCTTCTCGGCCACGCTGTCGGCCGTCTTGGCGCCCTCGGCCCCTGGGAACTCGAGAATTCGAGCCCCCGTCCGGGCCTTGCGGGTCCTGGCTTCGACGCCTCCAATATCGGAGACGTCTAGCTCCCGCCGGGCCTTCCTCAAGACGGCCTCGTAGCTGAGGCCCTTCTCGGCCGCCTCGGGCAGCACAGTGATCACCACTGCGGCCGTCTTCGGCGACTTGAGCCCCTTGCGCGGTCTCTTCTTCCGTCCGGCTCCTGCCTGAGGAGCGGGGACCTCAGCGGCGCGCTTGGCCTCCGCTCTCCTCCTTTGGCCGCGACTCCTTCTGTCGCGTTCGGCTACCTGCCAACCCTGTTCGGGTACGGCAGTCGTGCCGGACGCGGAAGGCCTCGTCGCGGCCTCGCTGGTCGTCGCCGGCGGTGTTGTTGCGGGCGACTTCAGCGGTCCGGCAGGAGCCGGAGCCGTCTTCCTCCTCAGGGCGGGTCCCTTCGGAGCTGGGCCGGGGCCTTTGGGCTTAGGCCCGGCCGCGGCCGCGGCGTAGCTCCCCACGCGGCCACCCTGACAAGGCAGCGGGGCGGGGGCTGGTGCCACATGCGGCCGCTTATCCGCGGCTAGGGGCGGCCGGACACGTGGTTCTGGAGGCAGTCTTGCCTCCAGAACGGCCACACGCGCATCAACGAGTTTGCCAACTGCGTTGATGATTTTGGCGAGGGCCTCGTCCGACAAGCCTCCCACCTCCAGCGTCGGGGTCGGCTGAGCCCCTCCAGGGGCCCGCTCCGCGGCGCCTGGCGGCTTTGGCGCCGCAGGGGCGCTAGCCGGCGGCAAGCGGTCCGCGGGGAGAGGCGTCAACCTCACCACGGGAACAGGGAGTTTCACCGCGGTGACCGCGCCAGCGTCAGCCGGCGGCGCGCGCTTCGCGGCGGCAGGCGTCTTCCTCGCCGCGGGGATGGGTGTGACGCTGACGCCATCACCCAACGTCGTCGGCGCCGCAGCGCGAGGCGGCTTTGGCGCCGCAGCGGCCGCCGAGTATCCGGCCCTGGCCGATAGCGCGGCTGGCGCGGGTGACACAAACAGCGCCACCTGCGCCTTGAGGTCGGCCACGTCTATCAACAGCTGGCGGTTTGCGCGACGCATTTCCGCCAGCATGTCGCCCAGGTTCCGGTTTCGGGTCCGCAGGCCTGACATCTCGCCTCTAAGGCGGACATTTTCGGCCTGCAGATCCGTGGCCTCGCCGGCGCGGACAGCGACCGCCGCCGCCCTTTCCATGACCGAGGTCCCTCGCCCTCTTCGGGAGGCCTGGATCTTGGGTGGAGGCATGTTGGCCACGCTCCCCTCGGTTTCGGCGCTCGAGCTGCCTCCCTTACTCAGGGGGCGCTTTCGCACCTGCGAGGGGAGGGCCTCCTCCTTCTTAGTCGCGGTCGCCGGCGGCGTCTTTGCTGCTAGACGCGCCGACGACCTAGTGGGGCCTTCACCAGCCGACCCACTGTCCTTTTTGGACGGCCCTGCGGGAATATCACCGCCCTCGTCCATTCTGACGGTAGATCCGCCGCCCTCGTCTTCGGACGGCTCTGCGACATCGCTATCGCTCTCGTCCGTCGACGGCTCTGCTGCGAGTCTACCGTCCTTCTTCTCTTCAGCGGCGGCAGCCTCCCTGCGCGCTCGCCGCTCCTCCAGCCGCCTTTTGTGGCTCAGGCCGTTGCCCCGAGACTTTCGAGGCGACCTCCTCTTCTTCTTCTGGGCCTCCACGGTTTGTGCCGGGCCCTCGGCGGACGCCTCAAGTCCTGAGGACGAGGCGTCGTCTTGGTCAGTTTTTGATCGGCTTGACCGGGCCTTGGGGTGAGGATCACTACGATCCCCGTCGGTTTTTAAAGTATTTAAATTTTGCGTATCCATTATGAATCCCACGAGAATGGGAGATACATTACGTCGACCCGGGCAGAGATCCCTTTACCCGGGCAAGCCTACATTTACCAACCAGGGGGGCAGCCGGTACCCTGGCTGGAGCGTGCTAAGAACAGAACAACCCATCTGCCATGCATCTTCTCGCCGCACGCCAGAACTTAAGATTCTGGGTGATTTCCGAGTCCGAATGTTACTTCGAACTCTTTATAGAGGTTGTCTTCCTCGCGGTCCGGGCGGTTAAGCCAAGACCCTCGCTCCTGAAACTAAGACAAGCAGAGAATCAGGTTTACGATGTGTGGGCGGTGGCATGTGCCTGCCCAGCCCTCAAATGAATGAGTGACTGAGCCCGTCCCAATATTTCGCGTCCTATAACCTCTACTACGACTGTAGTAGAGTGAGGAGCGAAATCGCGCAGATATTCGCTACGGACGACAGTACAACAGAAGAACTGGGGACCGCCGCCCGCACCCAGGGTACACCGCGTGGAGGTTTCTGGGATAGTACCCCACTATGATTTAAGCCATGCAAATGGTGAAAAATAGATGTTCCTTTCTCCTATCCTTACTAATATTATAAATGCGAAAGTAACTCTGTCTGTCTGTCGCTCTTTCACGCCAAAATTACTGAACCGATCTAAATGAAATTTGGTATACAGATAGTCTAGAGCCTGATAAAGGACATAGGTTACATTTTAATTCAAAAGAAGGGTTGTAAAAGGGGATGAAAAGTTGTAAGTAAGTACCGTCATTTTTAAAACCAGAAGCTTGAAACTTATTTTTAGGCTATTAATTAGGTAATATAAATAAATATGACATTAATACGTTGTAAAAATTTACCCTTAAGGGGTAAAATAAAAATAGGGGATAAAAAGCAATACATAGATTTTAAATATCCAAGTAAATTTATAAAGTATCATTTTGCGGTAGACTAATGGTTATTTACTATAATTTTCTTTGGAAAAGGCAAAAAAATGTTTCTGTGTAATTATTACAAAATGAATTTTTATTTTAGCACTCTAAATATCTCCCACTTAACTATACAATAACTGCAGATATTACATAGGAATATACACGTACTACTTGAGTCTAATCTCGGTTAAATTTCTAGGAAGAATCGATGTAAATTAGTTTTAAATTTATGAAAGTTAAGCAAAACCAGTCTTTTATTTTTATTTAAATCGTACATAGAAGAAAATAAAACTACGCAAAACTCAAAAGTTAATATATTATTGTATAATACTAAATATGTATAATTAAATTAGAATGTCGCAAAAAGGTAATTTATTATTGATTAACTTTCTTCAGAAATGCCAGTTTTTTTTTAAATAAAATTTTATCTATATTATAAAATATACTTCATCACAACACTAAAAGTATCGGCGATCTTTTTTGATCAAACATTTGGTTTAATTTGATTAGTTGACACTTCTAGCACACGACGTTGGGTCACTGGTCAAGTTTACAATTTTAATTTATCGCCTTTAAACTGTAACAATTTAAAATTGAATGAATTATTTTATTACTTACATTTAAGTAATGTCATTGCCCTCGCTTTGTGCTTCTTCTCTCGATTTAGAGGGAATTAGTCAGTTTAAAAGAATTAAATTACACCAAAAATGTCACGAAAAGCGATTTACCGCTTATTTTATTGTAGACTAAAATATATGTATATTGAAAATTGCCGGACATTACCGTAACCTATAATATACATACATACATATCATCACGACATGTCCATTGCAGGGTAGGCAGAGAGAACAGAGTGCCAGAGAACTCTATCCTTGCATACTTCACTCTCTTCCGCAACATTCATAATTCTTTTCATACACGCTCGCCGGTTGCGGAGACTCTTGATTCCACCTTCCCTCTGTACGTGACCAATCCGGTCTAGGTAGGTTAGTCTCGGTATAATATAATATAATACATATTATTACATATTTCATTATTATAGTAGCAAATGAACATGACGGTATATAGTAGTAACACTAGAGGTAACATCAATCTGTTGCCCATCATAAGAAAACTTCTACGTAAACTTGTTTTGAAAAAGTATTTGAAAAAGTATCTATCGTCCTAGTAAAATATTACAGTAGAATTTTATAATCGTATTTTAACCATTTAATCCCGTTTCCGTGTGGTGACGGAGTAAGAATACAATTCACCCTATCTTACTCGTGGGTGATGGTACGAGACGGCTAAGGGATACAAAACGCATATAACATCTATGCGAGAGAAGGAAAACTCGAAACAAAACCTTATACCAACACGACCATTCACGATCATTCAAGGGTAAGATAGGGGATGGTGAATTGTATTCTTAATCAGTCATCACACGGAACTATATACAAACATATGCTAAAATACATACAATCATTAAGTTTTAATGAATAACGGTAAAAATATAATTCTTATTGAATTTCAGTTACTGCGGGGAGTGTCTACCTGGAATATTATAGGTACATAGCCTAGAGCAGGGGTCGGCAACCTTTTGTGTCTGAAGAGCCAAAAATTAAAATTTATAAAGGTTTAAAGTTTTTAAAGAGCCACAATCTTTTTCTTGCCAACAATAATTTATGTCTAATCCTCATTAAGCAATGCAGAACCATTTTTAAATGTTTTGTTTATTAAAATATTTTTTTTTGCGTATACAACTAAAGAGCAGCAACTTCACATCCAAGAGCTGCATGTTGTTTCGCGAGCCGCAAGTTGCCGACCCCTGGCCTAGAGGTATTAAACTGAGGCAGGTATTCTTGGGATTTTATATAGTTTAGTAAGTAATTATTATATCACAGTTTATAAAGCATCGTCAATATGACAACGAAACCTATTTCAAGAACACGCCGTTGCACTCGTTGATAAAAAATAACACAGTAACATTTTTTTAATCTAAACTGTCATCTTATAGTTTGTGATAAAGTGATAATAGGTGTCAAATAAAGTCTTTCAGTTACAGATGCACTTGATGGTCCGTAGCGAATGCTAGTGACACATCCTCGCCTACTTCTGCGAGAAGAATATATGTACTAAAAATTTTGCACGTTAAAAAATTAAGAGATGACCTTTAATCACCAGTCCCGCAAAACTAAACTATTAACTAGTTATCAAACAAAGCTGAATGTTCTCTTGTTCTCATAAGCGCAGCTTTGGGGATAAAAAGCCGGCTACTATGATTAAAGCCATGTAAATGGTGGAAAGTAGATGTTTACTTCCTTACTAATATTATAAATGCGAAAGTAACTCTGTCTGTCTGTCGCTCTTTCACGCCAAAACTACTGAACCGATCTAAATGAAATTTAGTAGACAAATAGTCTAGAGCCTGATAAAGGACATAGGCTACTTTTTAATACAAAAAGAGGGTTGTAAAGGGGGATGAAAAGTTGTAAGGAAGTACCGTCATTTTTAAAGCCAGAAGCTTGAAACTTATGTTAGGCTATTAATTAGGTAATATAAATAAATATGACATTAACATGTTGGAAAAATTTACCCTTAAGGTGTAAAATAAAAATAGGGGATGAAAAACTTTAGGAAAGTAACCTTTTACGCGGGTGAAGCCGCGAGCAGAAGCTAGTATATAATATAACAACATTATACTAATTAAAAAAACTGTAATCAAGATATGACACCTAATCTATCTTTCTTCTCTATATATATATATATATATATATAGATAAGAGATTTCCACCTATGTATTGACTCATCACGATATCTCTGGAACCATAAGGCCTACAAACCTCAAATTTGGTAGGTGTATTTCTTTCGCCGAGTAGAGGTCAGCTAAGAACGGATTTTACGAAATTATATCCCTAAGAGGGTGAAAAAGCGGGGCAAAGTTTTTATGGGACAACGTGATTCCGTGGTCCAATCTATTTCAAATTTTGCATAAACATTCTTTAACAGAATTGATGAAAGATGTGATTCATATTTTATTCAGATTTATCCCCTAATTGGGTTAAAAAGGGGTGGAAAGTTATTTTAGGGGTGATTTGCTTTAAAGTTGATATCAATACTTCTTAGTGATTTTGATTTAAAAAACATTTTATTTTGACACATGTTTGAAAACTCAATTCGATTATATTCAAAAAACCGGCTAAGAGCGACTCGGAGTCGCGCACGAAGGGTTCCGTACCATTATCTATAAATGACAAAATAATCATGTTTGTTGTATGGGAGCTTAAATTCTCTATTTGTTTTATTTTAATTTAAACTAAATATTAAACTAAAAATTAATAACTAAATATTCTGTAAATATTTCAAATGTCTACCTATTTTTGTTATCAATATCGAGCAAAAAGATTACCTTTGTTGTGTGGGAGCCCCCTTAAATATTTATTTTATTGTTTTTTAGTATATGTCGTTGTAGCGACAAAAGAAATTCATCAGCTCTGAAAATTTCAATTGTCCAACTATCACGGTTCATGAGTGCAACCTGGTGACAGATAGGCGAAGCAACGGATGGACAGCAGAGTCTTAGTAATAGGGTCCTGTTTTATCTTTTGGGTATGGAACTCTAAAAAAGTTGATGTCACATAAACGTTCTTCTTCTTCTTTTTGTGTATTAGCAATCAGCTACTTATACGAGCTATTGGTGCCAGTTTCAAGTTATAATTATTTTTACGTTTTTAGTCTTTCAGGTTAGTCATTGTCTAAGTCAAATTGTCGCCATCAACAGTGCCATGGCAACGCTGTTAATGGTGTCTTGTGAGAATTTTGATGGAAAACGAAATTGTTGTAAAGCATTTTTATATGATATTCACTACGTCCCAGTAGTTCCGCCGCATCACATTACATAAAATGCAATCAAAATTATCTAATATAACACATTAAAACACTAAGATATTGAATATAATACAAGAGCACCACATGACGTTTTCAAATTCTCGTCACAAGTCCCACATAAACGTTTGGTACAATGCAAATACTTTTTAAAATTAAAATGTCTCGAATGTCACCGCACTATATTAGTACGGCGTTTATAGGTTTCTAAGTTTTAGAGAGGTTATATACTTTTAGGAAACGGCCTCATATGAACATAGACTTTGAAATTTGAAATGATTGGACGGTAATTTTCTAAGCAGAATATTGTAATTCAAAGCCATGGTAATACCTTGCATCGAATAACGGAAATCCATCGATGCATTACAGTTTGTGTAACAATATCCATTTGTGTCATGCTACGACGATGATCGATACTCTATTTCAGCAGTTGTTTGGTTTTTGAATTGTGCTAGGATATAGCCATTGCGATACTAAAACCACAAACACCGCTTTATAAAATTATATCAACAATCTATTACAACTTTTTATTTTACCCTATAATTATTAGGAAAGGAGTATAAGATCATCTGCTATATTTTCGTTCGCTGTTTAGCCAGTTTTTAATCAACATGTTTGCAAAAATCGAGACAGAAAGGATGAGTTATAATAAGAACAACCTTTATATATATAAATTACGCGTCACGTTGTTTGTCCGCCATGGACTCTTAAATTACTTAACCGATTTTAATCAAATTTGCATAGTATGTGTAGTTTGATCCAACTTAAAAGATAGGATAGCTTCCATCTTAATTTATAGTCACAACATTATTTTATTGAAAATTATTTGTCTATTATTTTATAGTCACAATTATCTGTTATCTCCAAACGATTCTAACAGATGGCGGTATCTGTTGACTGGATTGACTAAGTATTTAATAGATGGCGCTATGTTAAAAGTAGAAACGTTTCATATAAGCTACAATTTATTAGCATAACCACCACGCGTTACTGAGGCTTCCTTAGCCACAGCAACGCGTGGCCGGGTCTGCTAGCACGTTATATTTCTAAGACACTATCTTCAAATATTGTAAATTATTATTAGTTTTGTAGATTGTTTTAGAAGGTGTTATTTTAAAATGAAAATTTAAAACAACGACTACTCATGCCGCAAAATTATCTACACACATTCGTATTCTAAACGCAATCTATAAGTTCTTCATTACTTATCTTCAAACGCATCGATACGCAACATTTATTACGCTTTCAAATACCAACAATATCATGGACCCACTGAAATATGTCAACAGTCCTATTCAATACAACATATGGACTATATTGGTAAAGCAAATTGATGAGTTAGCTGTATTGAAAGATTGTTTGCAAATGTCTAGAGCTGTTCTGTCACGTCAAAACAAGGAGCTGGGGAACAATGTATTGCAGTTGGCAATCTTAGTGCCCTTTCCACAATATCTTTAGTGCGACGCCCCTTTATATGAATAATGTGTCATACGATCGCGCCCTTTTATCTACGCTGAGGGAAACTTACAGATTTTTGTAGAAATATCAGTGGGGTGCAAAAATGTTCAATAGTACTTGCTCTTGATAAGAATTTTGGTTAGATTACTCTCTTTATAGCTAATAAAATAGTTTCATTTTATATAAAGTGAGGGATATGTATCTATATGTTTATGTGACGTATTATAAAAATAAATTGGAGGGCCTAATAGTAACTTTAGTAAATAAAATCACTGCAAGTAAAGGCAAACCCAAATTAAAACTATATAACAATCTGACGAGTATAATACAGTAGGCCAATTATGAAAGAATACCGTGCCCTATAGCCTGGGCACAGAAAAAAGAAGAATAAGAAGAAACAACTTTCTGATACAACAAGATTTAATGAAATGCCTTAAATTATGTTGTATTGCCGTAATACTTTAGATATTTATTATTAACTATTAAGGTATATTTGCCGAAAGTATGTTTGCCGAACGAACGTCTGGTTAAGAAGATATACAATGCGAAAGTGGAAGGATGTAGGTACCGGGGGAGACCGAGACTAACCTACCTAGACTAGATCGGTCATGTACTGAAGAAAGGTAAAGTCAAGAGTCTCCGAAACCGGCGAGCGTGTATGAAAAGAATTATGAATGTTGAGGAAGCGAGTGAAGTATGCAAAGAAGAGTTCTCTGGCATTCTGTTCTCTCTGCCTACCCTGCAAGTGATATGGCGTGATGATATGTATGTGTGTGTATGTATGTATGTAAGGTATATTATTTTAACATATCGCTTTTGGGATGGTTTTTTGACTATTTGCCTTTATTTGAGTTATACCCATTCAATTATCAACCTATTCAAGTACGTTGTTAGACACAGGCCTCCTCACAAGAATGCCACTAAGGATCTTACGTTACCTATATCCAACGATTCTCTGCGGAATTTCTAATCAGTCTACCTGATCCGCATTGGCCGCATCTGCATCGTCTGATTTGTGGTTGTAACTCAAATATTTTTCCTCGCAATAGCTATCTACTCGATGAGCCATGCGGCCTGCCTTTCGCCAGTTTAGCGTGCTAGTTCTTCAGGATCTAGCATTGATACTCGTTCTTCTTTATATTGTTGTTTACCGACTTTTATCATGTAGGGCAAAAATCAAACATAACTCTCTCCACAGTATTTGAATATAGGTAGGCTTATAAAGCTTATGTGAGTTGAAGTTAAATAATTTTGTTTTTATACTTTGCTATCTCTTATTAATGTTGATAATGATATTATTTGCTCCTCCTTAAGTCCTCTCTTACGAAATCCTGAGGAAGGGCATTTGTGACCCATTGTATTCATAGTTTTCTCCACACGCAAAAAAAATAATAATTTAATTATTATTTCAAATTGTTTTTTTTTTTTAATTTTCTGCACCTTTGTATAGGTTCACCGTGGATTCCGTCGCCGCTACAGCCTTATTGTCAATTTAAGGTAAATATGACGACGCCAATGTGTCAACATATGTCGCAGCCTATACCAAAGGCCGACCGGCTTCTACGGAAAAATTGTCAGTCCGAAATAGGCCACATCTTTAAGACTAGCATGGCTGGAAATTATTTTAAATTAATTTAACGTACGTAGTTTCATTAAAGCAACATATATACATCAATAAAAACAAACGTACATGCATAAATAACGCATAAACCTAAAGTAAACAAGTACATAACAATCACAGATTTCGCTATCAAATAACCGTATCTTACTTTAATAACTTTTATTTTTAGTTTCGTAATAAAATGTTCCTGACACTGGCTATAAAAGGGGAGAATCAAGTAATTGCGAAGTCGAAAAGCCATAATATGAACGGACTTAATGGCAATAATAATATAATTTAGTGAAAAATATTAATAAAGAATTCACTAAAGCATTTCTAAATTAAGCCTTAGCTAACTATTTTTGACTTATGATAAAATTTACAGCAGTTTAATTTTAAGCACACTTATATATTATTCGTAAATAATATTTTAAATAAGAGCAGATCATTTATAATTACACAAACATAATAAGGTTAAGTATATATAAAAATCTATTCGTGTGGTGACGTAATAAGAATACAATTGACCACCCAATATCTTACCCGTGGGTGATCGTAAGAGACGATTAAGGGATATAAAACGCATATAACAAGTAGCAAGAGAAGAAAAACTCGAAACAAAACTCTATAATAATACGTCTGACTAGCGTGGTATAGTAGGTCAATTGCCCTCCTATTACGGAGTAGGCTCGAGCCCAGCGGAGAAACATTAACTGAGATGATAATGATATATACAAATGTTCGAAACATATTTATACTAAAAAAAAAACCAGTACATAATTCCTAAGACTTAGTAACACCATCACACAAATATATGACTATAATTGACTGCACAGATGGCGTAGTGGTTAAGATACCGACCTTCCGTGCCAGTGCCGTGGGTTCGATTCCCACGCAGGACATTACTTTGTGCGATCCACAAAGTGTTGTTCTGAGCCTGGGTGTAATTTGTCTGCATTAATCGCATGTTTGTAAAGTCCCCCGCAATACAAGGATTATTTCCTTAGTGCAGGGAGGTGTTTAAAAAAAAAAAAAATATATATATAAAATATATAGTAGGTATATAAAATAAATAGTAGGTAAAGTAGTAATTATTTAAAGTAGTAGAGCTGTGTGGTAGCGGCTACGAATACTACCAACCCTTACTTGGCTCGTGGATGTCGTAAAAGACGACTAAGTGCCTTATAACGAATTAGGCCAACTCTATCTGATGCCGTTTGGTCAATAATTACATTTTAATGAATTTAAGTTTATTTTTAATAATTGACATTTATATTATTTACGAATAAATCATCTTAATCGCTGAAATGAAAGATGTAGTTTCAAAACTCTCTAAAGTGATTTTTGATACATTTTTATATTATGTACCAAAAGAAAGATTTTTAAATTTTATTTGCTATACGTCAATGCTTATTAATGTAATCATAAATTCAATCTGAAAAATAATGTTAGTTAAATAACGCTAAAATAACTATAATTATTTTCAAAGTCCCCTAAAATGTAATTTATTTATTTATTTAATTACATTCCCAAGGAGGGTTGACGTCTGGCAGGCGGCTGGTCATAAAACTATTGCCAATAACTTTTACAATATGTACTATGAAAGAAGCGTGACCCCATAGACCCACCCTGCAAACTCCTCTCTTCGCTGTGCGAGCGGGCCACCGGTACCCGATCTTTGTCTTCGGTGGCCACAAGTTAGTTAAGTTACTGACTTACAAGTAGGGATAATCGAATTGGAAATCAGTATACGGTTACGCAGAGGCCAGAGGCCTCAGGGGGTACTGATTGTGTGACATTTATATCTTTTAAGTTCTAAGTTAATAAGTAGTTAATAGGTAGTTCTTAGTTAATAGTGGTAGGACCACGCTATTGACAGTTTTCTGTGTACAGCCGCGGGCCGGTCCGTTCAGGGTAGTACCACACTCTCGCTGAAGATCGACGTCTGAGGAATGACAATGTGCTATTGCGCTTTGTTGGGTGAGCGAGAGAGCCGGAAGCCGAACTGGGTGGGTTTGGGGATTTTATTGGTAGGCACTGGCCTAAGCAATATAAGCCCTTGGTATTGCAAAGGTCCATGGGCGGCAGTGACACTTACCATCAGGTGTGCTGCTAGCTCGTATGCAAAATATAAGCAAAAAAAAAAAATAAGGTACATACATACATATCATCACGCCATATCCCTTGCAGGGTAGGCAGAGAGAACAGAGTGCCAGAGAACTCTATCTCTGCATACTTCACTCGCTTCCTTAACATTCATAATTCTCTTCATACACGCTCGCCGGTTTCGGAGACTCTTGACTCCACCTTCCTTCAGTACATGACTGATCTGGTCTAGGTAGGTTAGTCTCGGTCTCCCTCGGTACCTACATCTGTGGAGTTAGGCTGACCGACAGCATTCTTAATGACGACGTAAGAGAGCGAGTAGGTATGAAAGAGAGGATCGGTGCCGACCTGACGCTGCCGGCTGTTGCGCGAGCGATGGTCGACAGCGTCAGGAATTGGGACGCGGTCGCCGCCTTCTGCGAGGCTGTCATCTCCTATGCCGCCCTAACCGAGGCTTCGGGTGATTGGACCGGGGAATTGTCCAGTCAGATCCCGAGAGGCCATATCGCCGAGCGGGCCACCGAAGACAAAGATCGGGTACCGGTGGCCCGCTCGCACGGCGAAGAAGAGGTGCAGGGTGGGTCAATGGGGTTGCGCGCCGCCTCTTCCGTCGCCCCGGACCGATTTGGCGGGGTGCGACGTCCATAGCCCACCGCAAAAAAAAAAAAAAAAAAAAAAAAGGTATGAAAGAGAGTATTGGTGTAAAGATGCGAAAGGGCATGCTCCGATGGTTCGGACATGTGGAAAGAATGCCCAACGAACGTCTGGTTAAGAAGATATACAATGCGAAAGTGGAAGGATGTAGGTACCGAGGGAGACCGAAAAATAAGGTATATGTGAATATATCGAAAAATGTTAATTATGGATTGTTTTAACGGTGATGGAAAACTATATATCTAAGACAAATCTAAGACTACTACAAAAATGCGCTATAAAATGTCCATAACTTCATGCCTCAGAAAGCACGATAAGTTGTCATGAACATATATGATCATCATATTGATTGTCATATGACTATGATAATCGATCTAACTCAGTCGTCAGTAAGTCAATATTCTCAAATATTCTGCAATCTGGCCTAATTCCAGAATATAGTTTACTCTTCAGATTGCTGTAAACAGATGGAAGTTGCTTCGTGGTATAATTATATTCGGCCAAACTTGATAAGACAAATCTAAAATGATTGGTAATAATAAAGACTCAGAGAATAATAATATGTCCTAAGATTTCGAAATAATAACAAACCATTTTTTTATCGACCTTGATAAGAGGGTAATTTGTAATAAGAGATATTTCAGCGGTTGAATTGGAAAAATATATTTTCTATTAGACAGCCAGTTTCTCTGCAAGGCCCTAAGAAATAACTTTGAAGTTTAATTAAACGTTAGAATATAAATTTCAGCATGAGCACAAAGTGTTATTATCCATGTGGTGACAAACTACGAATCATCATCATTATCACAGCCCATAAATGTCCCACTGTTGGTCTCGGGCCTCCTCCATAATGGGAGGGAAATTGACTTACTATAGCACCCTAGTCAGACGTGTTAGTATAATGGTTTTGTTGCGTTTTATATTCCTTAGTCGTCTCGTACGATCACCCACGGGTAAGATATGGGGTGGTGAATAGTATTTTTACTCTGTCACCACACGGAAATAATACAATTCACCATCCCCTATCTTACTCGTAGGTGATCGTAATAGACAACTAAGGGATATAATATAACATCTATGCAAGAGAAAAAAACTCGAAACAAAACCCTATACCAACACGTTTGACCAGCGTGGTTATAGTAAGTCAATTTCCCTCCCATTAAGAAAGAGGCTCGAGCCCAACAATGGAACATATATGAGCTGAGATGATGATGATGATGAGCACACATATATCAACTAAATATTCAAAATATTTCTAATAAGTTACAAGAGAACGGTGCTGTATGGTGGCGTCTATGAATACTGCCAACCCGTAAATTGCTAATGGGTGTCGTACATACATAACAACTAAAAGCTTTCAATCGACCCGAGCCTTCATCTGATGCCTGTCTGTTTAGGAACTACATTCTCAAGGCGGTTTCACGTTTGACAGGCGGCCGGTTATAAAACTTTTTCTAAAACTTTTGCAATATGCACAATGGAAGGAAAACTATAGGTGTATTGCTTCGATTTATTGCGTACTATCACAAAGCAACTGTTTGTTTGTACACTACACTTTGATAAATACACGTCCCTAAATGCTGATGACGCGTTAGAGAATCAATTGGCACCAGATAGCCTGTTAAAATAGAAGTTTGAAACTCTATTTTTGGTGAAAGCATAAATTTTCAGGTACTTATTCACTACACGGACAAATAATCTTCAAAATGGAATATTTAACATTAATATAGGTGCAGTATTGATTGAGTATGGATAATATTTCACAGAGATAATAAACACTTTGAGAAATAACAAGTATGTATACATTCGGCTTATTCATAGCAATGCTGCGTGGTAGTAGTTTCGAATACTACCAACCCTTATATTACTCGTGGGTGTCGTAAAAGACGATAAAGAGCTTTATATAGATTTGTAACAACTTCATCTGATGCCGTCTAGTCAATTATTACATTCCCAATTAGGGTTGACGTCAGGCAGGCGGCCGGTTATAACACTTTTGTTAAAATTATTGCAACATGTACTATGAAATAACAGTAGACTCCAAGTAAATGGGATAATAATAGGATGATTATGTATACAGACTAAAGGCATAAATGCTCAAAATACTCATAATAATTATTTAAGTACATAAAGTAATCTACATTATCAAAACTCCGAATACAGCTGGTTACATTTTTTATTACAAGCTAACCAACCAATTACTCTCATATTTACCAATCCAGGTTAAACTTCAAAAACAAATGTTAAACAAACGCATTTCATGTTTTTTTTTTGTCAAAACAAAAGAGAGCTCATTACGAAATATAATAAGAGATAATATTTATAATAACATTTTACGAGATAAGAAAATAAATGTAACGCGTATTAGGACGTATTTAAATGAGAATCCACCCTACGGCGTAAAAAAAAATGAGAGTACAAATACTTGTATTATTTCTGTGGGGCTTGATTCTTGGGGTAAGGAAAGCCAATGTTTTGCCTCGATACGTTTTCATAAAAAAAAATGCATGAGTTCAATGCAATATTTTAATATTAACCGTATTTATAGGGTGCAGTGCATTCTCATAGGCTATAAAGAACGTTATGATTAGTATGGATGAATAATTATATAATACTCATAAACATTAAATAATATGTATTTAATGTAAATAAAGGTTGGTCGTGTGGTGACTGAATAAGAATACAATCCATTAGAGTTCGTTACTACTACGATATCCACACAGTCAACTAGGTACTAAAAATACAACCAAAATGTTTGCTATATATTTGCTATACATTTTTAATATAAAACCAATTTTTAATCCAACAGTTAACAACAACGATTAACTCAATATATGTACATATTATTAACCGACCTGTGCGGAATGCCACAGTGAGCACCAAATCGTCTCGTTACCATTCTTTAAAAATTTTGGCGAAACGACATTTTGAAGAAGAATAGAAAGATTCTATATCTATCGAAAAATCTACGCCTCCATTAAAAGACCTCTTCTCAGGTGAATTTTAAATCTTGGAACAAGATGTACATTCCTAGCTCGTCTATACCTATTTTTCGTCTTCAGCTGGCAAGACAAGCTTTAAAATGACGGAGTAAATCAAGGAACTTGATATAATAATAAGGAAGATATCGTGGACTGATAGATAAACCGGCTAGACATATAATAATACATAAGAAAGTAGTGAATATCTATACTATGCTTTACCATTTGTCCATATTTACTTCATAAAAAACTTCGATGCATCGCGAGTGCACACTGTGAGGGCAACATCGGTTTGCACTCCCTGATATTAGCCTAATATTCAGCTTACCCTCGTCTTTATTAAAAAACCAGAGCCATTTGTACGTATTTATAGTACCCAAACATAACGGTCCCTGTCAACGTTTCTCCCTATAGATTAATTTTGTTAAAGCATTTTGCCTATCAATACATTCTTCTGCCTTTAGATGCTTTGAAAATTCCAGCACTCATGTTCTTTTATTAGATGCAGTGAGCGGCATGTTTGAAAATTGAAACGAGGTGTAGATATTGCCATTTTTAAAATGAAAATGTTGTAAGGAGAGGGAAGTTTTACATAATGTGAGGGTAGCAAGATATATTGAGCGCCTATTAATCAACAAAGTTTTGCAGTACTAAAATCAAACTCGTGTGAGTTTCTTCTTTACAAGTAGAACGTATAGATACAAAAAGCAATAATTCTGAATAAAAAACTTCATTATTTACCTTCTAACACAGTCGCTGTTGCCTAAGGGCGATTTAATAGAAGCAAAAAAATGTATGAAAGGAAAAAAAAACATTTATCGCACGTGCGATTATTTTTCTGTATAAACATCCGTCATGGACACACCATAACTTCGCCCTAGGATGCAATAACAGATAAAACGTAGCAAAACAACGACAGAAATATAAAATGTCTTTCACGTTTATTGCATTCCCGTTTTGTGGTACGGAGATAATACTATCTGATGTCTATAAATGATATATAGTTTACAAATATTATGCACATTCACGTACAAAATTTAATATTATTATTTAATAGAAATAGTAACTAGCTGGTTTTCTTTTCTTTCGCCTTTTAACGTAGACCAATAGAGGCAGGTATTATGAAATTCTTTTGTATATGTGTGACTTAGTTGTTAAGCGCGGACGGCTATGTCAACTTTACCCTCACTGTGGGTGAGGGCAGAGGGCTCTCAACCCCAGATATTATGATAATTGAACGGGTTAGATTTTATTACAAACTTTTCTGCTTTTGTTGTGATGTGGTTCGATCTGCTTATATCCGCTCTTCATCTTACACAACACCCGCTGAAAATGTACGCGTAGTGAATGGTATTCTTATATCTCACTTTAAGGGGAGGGATAGGGTTTTAAAGGCAAAAAAAAAGCATATCCTTGTGATTTTTTTGCGGCGACATGTGTAATATAATTTTATTAAATTTAATTACATTTTATTGTACAACTTTTGGAGTATGTCAGAAAAAACTTCAATGAAAAGTATTGATAAATAAGCCGATGACGTTGAATATCCAGAGGCGCCTTGAAAAAAAATGGTTTTGCGGTGAACATCATTACTCGTTACCGGATCATCTGAAACAAAAAAATCGATATGCATTTTAAAGGTGATATATTTCTCGAGCTAATCAGGAAGAGCTTTTTATTTTTCAATTTTTTACAGCACTTGGAAGTGAAAAACGCGATTTTAGCTTAAAAATCGCGGTTAATTTGTTATTAAAATATAGAAAAAAAAAAGAAAAAGAAAACTCTTCCTGATTACCTGTTGATTTATGTGAAGAAGTAATGTTCAAATTTTCAAAAGGATCGGTTCAGTAGATTTTGAGTTCTGATGTTCACGAACTTCAAAAATTACGTTTTCGGGCAAATCGATTTAAGTTTTTTATACGTGAAAATTCGAAATTAACCATCAATAAAAGAATATGAATTGTTATACTTACATAGAGTCATCAATGCCAGCTCAATACAGTGAAACACTGTCATTCAGCATATCCAATGTATCTTTCCAATGCATTTTTTCTCGGTCGACCCACAATATTGCCACTTTCCTGGCGATCTTGCCGTGTTACTTTTTTGGCATTTTGCAAATAAATAAATTAATTACAAAACAACACTAAACGAGTGAAAATACAACTATAAACGAACGAACAGAAACGAAAATTTAAGAATAATTTCGAGCAAAGCTCTGTTAGAGTGTACTGAACCGTTCAACAGAAAGTGTGCCAGGAAACTAATTTATATTAGATGTACCTGAAAATATACAATATGTACAAGGTCAGTTTACATCTTTTGAAACAATTCATAATTCTCTTCATACACGCTCGCCGGTTTCGGAGACTCTTGACTCCATCTTCCTTCAGTACGTGACCAATCTGGTCTAGTTAGGTTAGTCTCGGTCTCCCCGGTACCTATATTTGCTACGCTATATTTGCAGTTATAATATTTGTAAAATAGGTCAACGTCTATGAAATTATATGTGTTTAAATGTTGAATTATAAGAACATAGTTAATAAATGTTCTATAAATTGAAAAGCAAATAAGAATGAATCTCTTTCGGAGTATTATATAAACAGTTTATCTACAGACATGTAAACAAAACGTCCGCCACAGGAGAATCTTCTTTGAATACAGATTACAGTCTTAAAATAAACAGATTTTATTTATCAAAGAAAATTTTTAATAAAATAAAAGGCTACGAAATTCTTCTTCTTCAAAATAAAAATTGAAGGTGGAAACCAATGAAACGGCACTTAGCAATTCGAGTTTAGCTGTTGACAAATTGGCCAATTTTTTTCACCCTCGCAAGATAAAGGCATTTCATAACAGACTGACAGCGATAGCTTATTACTGGGCGTCCGAGTCTTATTGACTTTAATTTTCTACTCTGTTGACGTTTCCAATGATATATATCTTTAGCGGAATGGTGAAAATGGCCCTTCGCTTTTTCAAATAACAAGCGAGGCGCCATCAATCGTCGCTGTCATTCATTTGCGCAGTCCCTTCCCGTAAAATATTAGTGTTATCTATCCGGACGAATCACTGTAAAAACTACTGCGAGCTTCCGAAAATAATATTTCACTTTGATTTCTTTCCTATTGTAAATAAGGGAGTGAGATGTTTTTGTTGATGCTATGATTAGCCGCCGAATTCGTGGGAAACATTTTCAGTTAACGTTCAATGTTTTCACAAGAATATATTTGATGAGTATAAATAGCAGGCAATGAAATATTTTTTTAAAGACGATTTCACACTGTTGATTAAATATTTACGTTATATAGTAATTTATAAATATATCGGTAGTGGTAGGACTACTTTGTTGACAGTTTTCTGTCTACAGTGCAAGCCGATCCGTTCCGGGTTGTACTACACTCTCGTAGAAAATCGACGCTTGAGCAGTGGGAATGTGCTGCTGTGCTTCGTTCGATGAGCGAGAGAGCTGGCAGCCCATTTTTCTAGATAGGTTTGAGGTTATTGGTAAGCAGTGGCCTAGCTGTACCCCTGGTATTGCAAAGGTCCATGCGCGGCAGTAACACTTACCAACAGATGTGCTGCTTACTCGTTTGCCACAAAGAGTAATAACAAAATAAATATCCACCTATCCATCCACCATCCTTTTGACTTTCACTCTTGTCTCCCTAATAGCCCTATAATGCAATAATTAACGTTTGCGAGGAATTTGGCGATCACAGTTGGTGTTATAATAATATAACCTTGAAAAAAATTCTGCCTCGTAAACTATCGTGTTTCTTCTCCATCACCGTTTGGGCTGACCACTGGTACCAATTCTTTGACTGGTCTGATCTTCTCTCCTAGTCTCTTGATGTAACAAAAACAATAGGTAGATATGAAGTATAAGTTATCCCATTTAATCACGTAGTAAATATACAGCGGTCTCCATTTCTCGCTTTGTAGGTCTCAAAAATAGATAAAAATTGCAAATCGTTATCATCATCTCAGCTCACATTTCTCTCTCTGTTGGGCCTGATCTTCTCCATAATGGGAGGGAAATTAACTTACTCTATAACACGCTGGTCAGACGTATTTGTATATGATTTAGTTTCAAGCTTTCCTTCTCTTGTACAGATGTTATATGCGTTTTATATCTTTTAGTCGTACTTACGATTACTTACGCATAAGATAGTGGTAGTGATTTGTATTCTCCCTTCGTCACCATACGGAAAGTTGCAATTAACTTCGTGTAAATAACATCGTTACAAGAAAGGAATATTCTCAATAAAAGACTGCAAAAACCATTTGACTAGTATGCTAAAATTTCTTTTATCCTGTATGAAAGGATACTATCCGGTAATAGGACCTGTATCGCCTAAAAAGCAGGATAAAGAGAATTATTCTCAACTAAATCACAATTAAATTTATTATTAACTAAAAGAGAATTTTTATATTGTAATTATTTAAAACTATTAAAATAATAAATCGGGGCAACTTCTCGGCAGCCACCACCTCAGCCAGAAGGCACGTGTAGCAATACATAACGCAGTGCTTGCCCCAACATTACTGTATGGAAGCGAGAGTTGGGTATGCAGAAAAGAGTATGAAAGTAAAATTAATGCGGTCGAAATGCGATCTCTGCGGAAAATCTGTGGAGTTAGGCTGATCGACCGCATTCGTAACGACGAAGTAAGAGAGCGAGTAAGTATGAAAGAGAGTAATGGTGTAAAGATGCGAAAGGTCATGCTCCGATGGTTCGGACATGTAGAAAGAATGCCGAACGAACGTCTGGTTAAGAAGATATACAATGCGAAAGTGGAAGGATGTAGGTACCGAGGGAGACCGAGACTAACCTACCTAGACCAGATCGGTCATGTACTAAAGGAAGGTGGAGTCAAGATTCTCCGAAACCGGCGAGCGTGTATGAAGAGAATTATGAATGTTGAGGAAGCGAGTGAAGTATGCAGAGATAGAGTTCTCTGGCACTCTGTTCTCTCTACCTACCCTGCAAGGGATATGGCGTGATGATATGTATGTATGTATTAAAATAATACATTACTAAAATCTAATAAGACTTATGGAATTCGTATTAATCATAGTAACGACAAGTTTTCCAATTAGATCTTATTAGTGTAACACCGGGCATCCCGATAGGGTTCACGAAGGCATGCTTTAGCGGTGGATTAAAAGCGATCACCCCTCACATACTGGCTGGATGCCAAAATAAGTGGCATCAATGTAGGCTATATATCGGCTTTTACCCTTTAACTAATGTAATAAGATTACAAAAGGGTTGCAGGCGCTATAGCAAACTACGCAGGTTGGGATTTAGGACCTTATAATGCACGCTACGTTTAAACGGAGGGAAAAAAATACTGTATATGTAATATTTATAAAATATACTTTGCCGCTGCGTCTTATTAATTATTATAAGTATCTTCATGTGATACTTAATATGTTAAGGTTTCCGTGTGGTGACGGAGTAAGAATACAGTTCACCACCCCTTCTCTTACCCGTGGGTATCGTAAAAGTCGATTAAAGGATATCATATGAATATATCATCTATGTAAGAGAAGGAAAACTCGAAATAAAACCCTATACCAACACATCTGACTAGTGCGGTATAGTAGGCCAATTTCACATTATGGAGGAGGCCCGAGCCCAACAGTGGGATAAATGTGGACTGAGATAAACTCAATATGGTCATCATCATCATCAATTCTGTTCTTATCCCAATTACTTGGGGTCGGCGCAATATGTTCTACTCTACGTAGGTACATATTGCAAAAGTTATTGGCAATAGTTTTATGACCAGCCTGACATCAACCCTCGTTGAGAATGTAATTGTTGACCAAATGGCGTCAGTTGGAGTTGATTATAAAGCTCTTAGTCGCCTTTTACGATATCCATGAGCTAAATAAGGGTTTGTAGTATTCGTAGCCGCTACCACACAGCATAAGTGATATCCAATATCGTAATTTTCAATATTTTTTTTTATTCTATAATTACATAGATATGATCTAGCAATGACATATAAAATCTAGTGTTCCGTGACGTAGGTTTTAACCATCGCGTAATTAAGACGTTTCTAACATTAGTAACTTAGAAATTATGAAGAGACAGATATACATACATACATAAATCGATCAAACTCATAATCTGCCGAATTTCGGTTCATCGATGATGGCGTAGTGGCTGCACAGATGGCGTAGTGGTTAAGGTACCGAGCTTCCACGTCAGTGCCACGGGTTCAATTCCTACGCAAGACAAGGTTCTGTACAACGCACAAAGTACAAAGTGTTGTTCTGAGTCTAGGTGTAATTTATCTGCGTTAATTAAATGTTTGTAAAGTCCGCTGCAAAACAAAGATTATTTCTTTTGGGTGGTTTAAAAAAAAAGAATCCGCAATACAAGGATTAGGTATATCCTTAGTGCAGAGTGGTGTTTAAAAAAAAATGAACCTACGTTTATTGGAAATTCGTTCCAATCATCCTAGTATCATTTAAACTTTTAGAGTTTTTTTCATAATATTCCTCTTGTTTCATAAAGACGTTTCTTTTTTGTCACAAACGTAAGTTGTTCATCATCCCATAGGCAACGCAACTCTATTAAAGCTGGTCGTGTTATAACGATACGTATTTTAATAACTAATTGTCACAATTTACCAACTGATTGCTACAATTTATCCGTGTGGTGACGGACTAAGAATACAATTCACCACCCCCTATTTTACCCGTGGGTGATCGTAAGAGACGACTAAGGGATATAAAACGCATATAACATCTATGCAAGCTAAGGAAAACTCGAAACAAAACCCTATACCAACACGTCTGACCAACGCGGTGTAGTAGGTTAATTGCCCTTCCATTACGGAGGAGCCCAACAGCGGGACATATAGGTATGGGCTGTGATGATGATGAGGATGATCAACTGATCATCCAAAATGTAATTTGGTTATACAAACCACCCTTTCATATACATATTTCTTTCATTTTGTTCTAATAACGATTAACGTAACTGTTCGCCCATGACAATAAACATTTTAAAGTGTTCGAGACGTCGGGAAATTAAAAATCAAATCCAAATATGATAGCATCGATAAAAATAGTTTTATATCAAATGTAAAATATTCGCGTAAACATTAGAATTCAATATACATTTATAATTTAAATTCAACGGTATTTTTACCACATTTCGATCTAGGTGGACGATGATAATATCAATTACGTAGTTCATAATGGATGTAGGTAAAGTCTGATAATAATAAAGTACGACTTTGTCTTATTTTCATAGTCCAATAGGATGGCAATTCTATGAACCGCAATTGAATAAAATTCCGTTGCAGCATCAATGAAATTACGTGACATCAATCTCTGCCCGACTAGAAAAAAAGTATGGTTCAACCAGATCATGTATCTGGACCCGATCAGGATAGAATGAGGCATGCCGGATCCGGCAAACCCTATCAGGACCAGGTCTGGTCCTGATCAGGATAGCCTGATTTGAAATAACATCAAGTATGGTAAGGCATACCGGATCGGGACCAGATCAGGACCAAATAAGGATAGCCTGATGTGAAATATCATTAAGTATGGTAAGGCATACCGGATCAGGACCAGATCAGGACCAAATAAGGATAGCCTGATGTGAAATATCATCAAGTATGGTAAGGCATACCGGATCAGGACCGGATCAGGACCAAATAAGGAAAGCCTGATGTGAAATATCATCAAGTATGGTAAGGAATACCGAATCAGGACCAGGTCAGGACCAAATAAGGATAGCCTGATGTGTAATATCATCATGAATGGTAAGGCATACCGGATCAGGACCCGATCAGGGTAGAATGAGGCATGCCGGATCCGGCAAACCCTATCAGGACCAGGTCTGGTCCTGATCAGGATAGCCTGATGTGAAATAACATCAAATATGGTAAGGTATACCGGATCAGGACCAGATAAGGACAGCCTGATGTGAAATATCATCAAGTATGGCAAGGCATTCCGGATCAGGACCAGGTCTATACCAAATAAGGACAGTCTGATGTAAAATATAATCAAGTATATGGTAAGTCAGGACCAGAAACAGTTTTCGTAACTCAAAAAAAATATCAATCAAAATTGAAAAAAATATCATATCATGATTGTCATATTTATGCCACGGTGTAAATTGTATTTGCATCAGAGGAGATTAATCTGAATTCTTTAATTAATCATATATATTTAATAATAATAATAATAATGTTTAATTAATAATATATAAATAATTTATATTTAAAGTAAAAACAAAAATAAATAATAGGTATATTTGAAAACATAGATAGTATATTTGAAAACATAAATATAATAATATTGTAACAACCATTCTAACATTTAATGTTTTGGATCATAAATTGTTGATGGCGTTAGTAAAATGACGTCATCATCTGAATCGCGGTGTTAAGATTCTCCGAAGCGTAATGCCATCGCCTAATATTAAATTAGTTGTTATCGAATAAGATCAAAACAGATCGATCAGGTCATGAATGAGGAATTCAGGCGACAGTTGAAGTCGTTAGCATCTGGTGGTTGCGCCCTAATTGGAACGGCTCACTGGGACTCTCTATGATAAGAATATAGCACTGCATTCGCTGCCTACGTCATATATTAATTTATATTTTTATCTATTAAACATGTTCTTTAAGATATTCATGTTTTTTAAAAGGACCGGACTGGGCATACTCGTTTTGGATCAGGCAAGATATATAACGCAGATGATTGATTTGGTTCCGATCAGTAAAATTTCAACTGGACCCGATCAGGAATGCCTGATCTGGACCCGATAAGGTTTTCCTGATCGGGTCCAGATATATCTTCTGCGTTACATACCTTATCTGGTCCAGATCGGGCATGCCCGATCCGAACCTGCTAAGGAAGACGAAAAAATTTCTAGTCGGGTGCATCACGGAAAGCAAGTGATAAATTAATGATAAATAAGTACACATGGATTTTTCGATAAGGCTCTGGATCGAACTCGTTGCCTTCAGTATCCTCGACCTCCTTCCCCTTTCTTTCTGTTTTTGTGTGTGTTGTTAGTTGTTAGCCGCAGATGGCTTTGACAACTTTACGCGGACAATGGGTGAGCGCTGAGGGCTCTCAACCCGATGGAAGTAAACTAAGCGACATCACCCAAGGGTTCCCCATATGGGGAACGGGCCTCGGCTTGGGGCGTCGCTGGTGGCAAAGTGGGCGTGCCCACGTTAGGATCAATGACTTTTACGCGTCGCGATTTCGCACCTCAGCGGCGAGGATGAAATCGCGGTATTTTTGTGTTATGGCTTCGTGAGCCGTGTATGCTCTAAGTTGAGCGAGTGTGGTACCGTCGACCTCCTTCTCCATCCATCATATCGATTTATATGCTATTGGACATAGACCTACCTACGAAGGGATGCCCATTGGATATCTCAGTATTGCCAAATTCTCGATTAATGAGTTGATAATGATCAACTCTTCAAGTGACTTAAAGTTGTGTTGTTGACAACAGTAAAATCGATCCAATTCAGAGGTGCAAATCCAGTCCAAGTCAGTATCTTAGTAGGTACCTTAAACGACTTTTACACAAGATAACTGTAAATCATAGAATAATAACTTATTATTAACCTTTAGCTTTGAAGGGATTGCTACCAGTGGCCGGCCCAATGGCAATGGGGAGGGTATACGATGGGTTATCAGTCAAGCGCGTCCCTTCCGTCGCCCCGGACAGAGTTCCACATAAAAAGAGCGCGAGTGAGGCTGTCCCTGTTAATCGCGAATAATAACAAAATTCAAATTTGTTATTCCCATATTTAATATCATCGAAAATGTAAGAAATTTGCAAAAAAAACCGAATAAAATTTGCGAAATAATTCGAATAAAATAAGGAAAAATATCTCTCCTTGACATTCGCGTGCATATGCTTATAGCCTCTCTACACCATGAGGGTGGGCCAGCGGAATCCGGTCCATTTCATGGGTGGCCCCGTCCGGTAAGCAGAAACAGCCTACGAATACATATAATAACAATTATTAAATACGTCATTATAAGAATATTAATTAGAAATAAAATTTTATAGGTATAAAATCCAAGTACCTCTCTGAGCTGCCGTAACGAATTACCGCTGACGTTTTGCCGAAGCGTTAACTATCGACCCCCAAAGGGGTAACAGCGCTATATTATAGCCATTACGAACAATCGTTTAGACGTCTGCAAACAAAATATCTTCACGCTAAAAGCCTATCCGTCACAGTATAAATAAGTTTGTACACTATAAGTTCTTGAGGGTTAGGGAATTTGATATAGAACGAACTTACTTTTACGTAGTTATATATGTGACACAGTATTGGGATAAAATAGTACTTTTATGTTTAATACAAACTAAAAAGATCCATACGAATTAATTTGAACGTGACGTATTAAAAATAAAAAGCGGTGAAGTAGGTATAGTCCAGTGCAATTACGGAAATAAATAAACATAAAATTATGTAGTTTGGGGATTATGAAGGATCGATAGGGGGGTGTATTCTGAGCATATATTCCAATTTGAGGGATTCTGGCGAACTCAGCTCAAGGTCATTTCGATGAAAACGCGTTCGATTCGATTCGATTTAGTAAATTTAATTTAGAAGAGAAAAGGTCTCCACAATTTTTTGCCTAACACTAGCCGTTCTCGAGATATCGAATTAAACGCGTTTTCATCGAAATGACCTTGAGCTGACCTCGCCAGAATCCCTCAAATTGGAATATATGCTCAGAATACACCCCCCCTATCGATCCTTCATAATCCCCAAACTACATAATTTTATGTTCTTTTTTTCCATTTTTTCCGTAATTGCACTGGACTAGTACTTATCATTCGGCAACGCTCAGCAAAAGTTTCCATAACATTGCACAAGATTAAAAATATTACCGAAATATTTTTTTGCTCATAATAATAATAACACATGTGTTAAGTATCTATATTTCTAAGATTTTTTCAAATTAATTTCCAAAACGAAAAATCACAGATAAATAATATTTCTCGAAAGAATACCTAATGTGGCTTAGGAATAATGTATCCGGTGGTACCTTTAGAGTAGGTACTTAAGCAAACCAATAATAGCAGTCAATTCAGTTATCCATCTGAGACTAACAACTAATACACACAAAAAAAAGCCTAGGTGTGGATTTTTTATTATTTTAATCATAAATTAAATAATAAAAAAATTGCACGAAAATATTTAAATATATTTATTAACTTTATCGCAGTAATGCTATGGAAATATAAGTGGTACTCTCCGCCTTCCTGATGATAGATTTTTATGTTAGAATAATGGCGATAACGATGATCTTAAAATAAGATTTGGGAGAGTTCATGTTTGTGGTTTTATATCTCTACTGCGACCATGACATAAAGAACGATCACATCAGGATGTAAGTGATGATTATAATTATATATTATATTCACAATACAATAAAATATAATTAATAATTATTCTGATTGTGATAAAGAATAAATAAAATAGTTGATTACTTATTTTTTATGAACAGCGCCCTCTTTTGTATTTTCTTCGAACAAGTGTTCCTTAGTACTTATTATTTCTTACACAAAATGACGGTCCATCTATACGAGTTCATTAAATAATTTCTTTAATAACCACTAGATAGCACTTATAAAATACTATTTTATTAACATTTGTTGATTCAACGGAGAGTTAGATACGAATGGTGTTTTATAATAGTTATTCTTAGATAAATAAATAAATGATTAATAATTATTCAGATTTTGATAAAGATAGAATTAAAAATAATTATAACATATTTTTTTTATCAACTTTATATTTTATAGGTATTTATTATAGATATTTACTTCGAACAAGAGTATTTATTAGTACATATTCCTTAATTAATTATTTCATCACTAAATGACGACCCATCTACACGAATACATGGAATAATTTCTATAATAACAACTATATATAAGTGCCTTATACAATTTACTATTTCCTTACCATCTGTTGATTTACTAGAGAGTTACTTAAGAACAGTTCTTTACAGTAGTCCTGCTCGAATTCATAGATGGCGCTAATAATAATATGGCAGAGATTAGCTCCATCTATATTTTGTAATTAGTAACTATTGGTTATTCATCCAATGACTATTTCAATTGTCTCTCAGAAGCAAGTATTTCAATTAGTTGATTACTACTACACTAGATGTCTCAAAATTATGTTTCTCAAGTGATTAATTAAAATAAAAGATTGTATAGATTGCTTAGCCGCGTAACTGCCAGGTCAGGAAATATTGGATTCGCTACCGACTTTAGACATTTTTTTAATTTAACAACCCAGAAATTGGAAATCGCCATGCAACATAATTATTTATTTGCCCATTATTCATGCATTCATTATCAGTTATACATCGAAATACTGGCTTATGTTTGAGTTACATCTTTACAAAGGAAGTCCTTGTAGTGTCCCCGTTAGGTTGACAAAATATTTTTGTCGACATAGGTACCTATTTTACTTTTTCGTGTTATTTGAAAAATCGGTTAAACGATCACCGAAGTAGTGGGCAGCAGTGCTCTCCTGGTAAATTATAACACTAACGTTATTTTCTCAGCTTAGTTAAGTTGGTTCGTCAAAAATTACGAAATGTACACAAGGCCCTCCCCTAGTGTAATGAGATATTGCGTGTATTTATTTTTTCGTTGAACGCGTAGCGCGTTCTACCAGGTTAGATTAGGATTAAAAATTTAAAAAAAAAATCACGTGTTTAATGGACCACCTCTTCTATAAAGCAGACGAAGTAGCGCGGTGCAACTAGTCAGATATAAAAACGAAATTAAACATTTTAAGAAAACAAAAAATTTAAAGAATAATAACGACCTACTAACTTTATTAGAAGAACCCATTAATATTTTCATGATTTATAATAATTGGTTTAATTAAAATTTGTTATTATTTTTCCGTTAACGAATTAAAAATACAAATCATCGTACTTTCGATTCTCGTATACGTAATTTCAAAAAATATAACAATAAAATAATTCCCCTAAAATTTTAAATGACGGCTGAGTGACGTGACGTGACGGTGACGTATAATCATTACTGAAAGAGAAGGAACAATTAAAAAAAACAAACAGGTAGATAAAAATGTACCTACTAGCGTATATAAGTAAGTAATACAAGCGTATATAAGTGATACAATGATTTTCAAAGATAATAAAAATCGAGATATAAGCAGAACTTTACTGCAAGGAATAAATTAGAAAAAAAAAAAACAACTGTACCTACTTGTTGAAGTGCCGACAGAAGTGAAGCTTGAACGTGTTATTTATTGAATTACGTGTGTATTTATTCTTGTAAAGACCGCATCTATTGTAGTTTTATAACTCGTATTAAGATTGTGATCATTGGACATCGTTAAATCAAATCTCTATTTAAAAATTCAATTAGATTGAAGTGCCTACCATTTTCACGTGTTTTCAATTTAAAAAGTTCCAACATAAATTATATTACGTTGCGCATGGGTTTCGTAAAAGGCGACTAAAGAGGTTTATATCGACCTGGCCAATTACATCTGATGCCGTCTGGTCAATAAATACATTCCCAAAGAAGGTTGACGTCAAGCAGGTGCCCATTCATAACTACTTGACAACATCATCATCATCTCAGGCCATATATGTCCCACTATTGGGCTGGGGCCTCCTCCATAATGTTAAGGTAATTGACCTATTATACCACGTTGGTCAGACGTGTTGGTATAGGGTTTTGTTTCGAGTTTTCCTTGTCTTGCATAGATGTTATATGCGTTTTATATCCCTTAGTTGTCTTGTACGATTACCCACGGGTAAGATAGGGGGTGGTGAATTGTATTCTTACTCCGTCACCACACGGAAAACATACGATAACGATACATATTGCTTCGTCTCCAAGTAATTGGGATAAGAATAGAATGATGATTGAGTTTTAATATATCTAAAAAGTTTTCATCACAATATCTTTGAATGCAATTCCAAACACAAAATATTTGTCACGAGCAAAAAAAAAGAATTTTTCTTATCGTTAACATTTATTGCTTATATGTGATATGAATAAATGTAAGGTGGAAGCATCCTATTCCGAAATAAACAATTTCGTACAATAATAACCCAACACGTACGAATTGAATTTCTTGGAAACCAATTTCTTCTTTGCCTTTGTTAACATCTAAAGAGCTAATTGCACATTGGAGCCCCATTTAATTAACGACAATGTAAACAACATTAGGGCTGGCCACAAAGGGCCTAAACTTTGAACCTCATTGGAACGTGACGGACCCTGAACACATACTTTTGATTAATTAATAGTCAACTACCCACATAAGGATTAGGTGGTTTTAACCAAGATGGTCCCCCTTGAGGTTTTCGGACGAGAATTGTTAATGCGATGACTATTAGATAATAGTTGGAGGATTAAGGCGGTTCCTTATTACGTACAATCTTCATAACAGTTATAATATTTAATATTTATATTTTTATTGCATAACATGTCTTTTACGATATAATAAAGTTTTGCCTAGCTAAGAAACTGTTGCGTATAGGATCGACCACAACGTCCATATTTAATTCTCTTAGTTTTCTTTAAGTTTAATTATTGTATCCATTTTTATATCCAAGAAAATATAGATATATATAGCCTCGAACAATATTAATAATTTGCCCATAATACAGAAAAATATTCTAATAATAAAAGGTAAAAATAATTGCATATAATTTATAGTAAGTGCAGATACAGAAATGTAGGTAAGATGTTGGCACTAAGCGATAAGATGCCGAGTAATTTTTATGGTTACATTTGCCGTAACAATAATAACAACTGGCAACTAATTAAAAGCGGGACACGAACTGGCTGGGTGGCGCTTCCTTACCTTGATAAGCTATGGTCGGCAAAAACATTAAATATTATTAAAAATCTCATTTTAATTTAAATTCAAAATATGGGTGGACACAGATGTTACAAGGCCTCACGCTACCGTATTCACATGTCGTATGGGTATGAGCGAAGAACGGTCAGATCATGGCAGTTAAGGCGGAAGAAAATATCTGGACATATCACAGTATTGATCTAATAATGACATTCATACAATTTATTAAATATCTATTTACAAGAGCCACGAATATGAAGCGAAAAATGATGTCACAAGTGGGATTCGAACCCACACCTATTGGAAATCCGTCCCAATCGTGCTGCCACTTACATCACCGTGAACTATTGTAGGACATTCAAATCTCGCTTCGTATCATATTTACGTCTTTCAGGACAGGAGGAGACGTGTGCCATCTACTCGACAATGTTTATACATTGTATGGGCTTAATTGTATGGGTTTAATGTGACATCATTTTTCGCTTCGTAATTGGGTTTATATAAATAATTAAGCATATTAAATGCTAATTTCAGTAATTTGAATAACAAGAGCCATTTAACCTAAAAATATATATAACCCAAGAAACATACAAAAAGCTTCCAACGGCATTTTGAGAGCTTTATGTATATATGTACACAGCAATATACAGAAAAGCTTGAATCTAAAAGCTTTTTACAATAACAATTGCATGACGCTACGCTATATAAGCTGTTGAGCAGACGAACATATATACCAAACAATAGTATATATGAAAAGCCAGAAATATATACTAAAGCGTAGGTACGCTACTTAATTTAGGTTAAATGAATATATAAATTAACGTCATTTTTTTTAAATTTATACACAAAGTTTGCCGAAATTATTTTTATAATTGCTTGTATATGATTTATATATAGGAGAAAAAGAAATAGGTGGTATGCCTCGTTTTGTAATTTTATTTTTAATTTTTTTTTGTCTAAATTATAATCAAACTTCTATAAACAAACATCTTTATAATATGCATCCATCGCGTAAATATGATGAAATTCTAACTTCGCAGTCTGTAACTAATAAGAATATTATGTTAATAATAAAATATAATAATAATATCAACATCTCAGCTCATATATGTCCCATTGTGGGGCTCGAGCCTCCTCTATAATTGGAGGGAAACAGACCTACTATACCACGCTGGTCAGACGTGTTGGTATAGGGTTTTGTTTCGAGTTTTCCTTCTCTTGCATAGATGTTATATGCGTTTTATATCCCTTAGTCGTCTCGTACGATAACCTACGGGTAAGATATGGGATGGTGAATTGTATTCTTGCTCCGTCACCATACGGAAAAAAATATAGTCAGACAATAATAGAGATCATCATAACTCAGACAATACTTCTTCTCAGCGTAATATAATTCCTACTGTTGGCCACGAGACTTCTCCACAATGAAAAGGAAATTGGCTTAATATAGTAATCGGAGGGGTCAGTATAGAATTTTATTTAAAGATTTCCTTCCCTTCCCTGCAGTGATCTACGCCTATATTTTTCCTCACCATAGCTTTTTTTTTTTCCTGCAGGGTGGACCATGGATGTGGTCGCGCCTCGACAAATCGATCCGGGGCGACAAAAGAGGCGGCGCGCAACCCCATGGACCCACCCTGCAAACACCTCTCTTCGCCGTGCGAGCGGGCCACTGGTACCCGATCTTTGTCTTCGGTGGTCCGCCCGGCGGTTTACCCTTACGGGTTCCTCCCGTGTCGACGCCCCGACAGCTTTCGCCGTCGGGGCCTCGCCCTCACAGCTTTCGCCTCACGTCGGGTGACCGGACAATTCCCCGGTCCGATCCCCCGAAGCCTCGGTTAGGGCGGCATCAGGCGCAGATATTCGCGCCTGCGCCGCCCCGGCCGCTGGCGGCGGCCCGGGTTACGGGAATCCTCCCGGACTCGTTCTGCCGCCTCCTTCTGCGAGATGGCGGCCTAGCAGAAGGTGGCGACCGCGTCGCAGTTCCTGACGCTGTCGACCATCGCTTTCACGACAGCCGGCAGCGTCAGGTCGGCAGCGATGATAGCGACGAGGTCACGGCGCTGCCCGTCCCAGCCTGAACATACCTCAAGCGTATGTTGCGCCGTGTCCTCGTCATTCCTCGCCATCCCTGTGAAAAAGAAAGTGGTGGTGAATTTCATTCTTAATTGGTTAACACATGAATTAAATACATTTACGTTCTGCTTAATATGAATTTATTTAATAGTTTTTTAAATACACTCCAAAATATTTTTATACGCGTCTATTTTGCCGACGCTACTAAAAGACGACTTCTAATTAGCAAGTTGAGAGCTAAATATTACATTTATGATATGCAAATTTCGCTGAACCACCTAACCAGGAGGCTATAATTTGAACTATACTGCAAAGATGTTACGGCTTAATATCATCTGTACAGCGTTAAGACGCTAGGTTTTCTTCTTTACAAGGAGTCGGACTCATTTGTATTATCACATTTATTTTATTAGGTGTATTTTAGCATGCCTCTTTTTAAGGGAATAGTAAAGTAGATGTGCAAGTATACCTGAGTATTATTTAATGTGTTTTGTATTATCCGAGTAATACATATTTCGTGGATGTAATGTTAATTAAAGGGTGTAGAAATTATATTTAAGACTTTTACAACAGTCCTGTCTTATAAGATGTATTCTTCGAGACTATTTTTTATTATTTACAATCAGATTGGTTAGTTTTCTTGCCTTATTTCTTTTTGATATTCCATAATTTAGTCACTCTGCGTTTAAACTATTTGAGATGATAGACGGCCAGCTGCTGCCTCTCCACTAATAGATTGAGCCATGTGTGTGGATGGTAAATTAATTCCCGATTCGCAACCCCGTCTTCTTAGGTAAGGCAATATCTGGCATAAAGTCCTAGCATTTCCCTTCGGTCTTTTAACTTAACCAATTTCAGTAGAATATGATTTTTCATAAAGCCCTACCCAGATTAGTAAACTCAAAGTGATAACCATATTCAATGATAAGATCTTAAGATATTTAAGGGTGCAACCCATATCGACTGTCATAGATATAAGTGAGAGCTGGAATCTATAACTTCACCTGGTCTCTGTTTAACACATTCTACACCTACATACAAAAATAAAACAATTTCGAAAAGTGGCAGACTTTGGGGATGAAATCGAGATATCTGGGCACCAGTTTCCCAGAAGTCCCACTGGGGTATAATTTCCGGTCTTAAGACACAATCGATAATTTTAAATATGAATTGAATATAAATTATTGTAATTATAACCTTATCATCACTAGGCATTATATTTTTTTGCCGAACATATCGGCAGAGATTACCAAAGGATCTAAGAACATTAGAAGAAGAAGTCTTAAAATAAAAGTGTCTGAAAATTCATCTGGACCATTTCCATGGTGATCCTTCAGCCGGTTTTAATGACTCCTACGACAAAGTAGAGGGTGATGACACATTATATTTGTGTTGTTGACCGATGATCATAGGGGATTTCCCCTTCCTATACATAATTTTAAACTTAGGTGTGCTTTTATTGTAGAGGTTTTTGAACGACAGTTACTACTTACCATAAGATGACTGCTTACTTGACAAAGGCGTTGAATATAGAATAATAACTATGCCTGCTATGGCTGCCACAAGCAGCACTTTGCTTATACCATAAATAATTATAAATCTTTTAAAATAAAGTATTTTTGTAACAACAATAATGGTTTTATATTAAGAGTAAATCCGCTTAAAGAGATCAATTAATTGGTATTAAGCTAATCTTTTATTAAGATGCTTCTTTATAACAGACTTAAATTTGTAAAGGGGTAGATTAATTATCTTAATAGGTATTTTATTATAAACCGGTTACAAAATTCTCTACCGATGCCTAATTAGTTTTATGTAGGCGATGGACAATTTAGGTTATATCTTATGGATATTTGAGCTTTTAAATTGTAATAAAACCTACATTGTCAATTTTTTATATATTTTAATGCGGTTTTCAATTTTGCTTTCAATTTTGGAGATTTGAACGGATGGGTGGGGACCAAGCGTCCCGACTATGAGGACGTACTTGATCCATTTGGTTAAGGACATCGATATGTATACATGGAGTAGGAATGAACAGAAAAGTATAATAGATTTAATTTTGGTAGACAGTTGCCTCCGAAGCAAAATATTGGACGCAAGAGCCTACAGGGGCCCCACAGTTGATACGGACCACTATCTCGTTATTGCGACATTTAGTGGTTTGTTCAGAAAGTGGAGGCACTGGCGAGAGCGTGTCCACTTCGGAGGGCTTGAAAGAATAAAGGTTGAAAGGTTGCAAGAAGAGTGTGTAAGAGAAAAGTATGCAGAGGGTGTCCGAGAACGGCTGACGATGGCAATCCAGCTGCAATCTGACATTGAAGAATGCTGGAGAATATTGAAAGAGAGTATGGTAGATACAGCGAAAGAAGTGTGTGGAAGTTCAAAGAAGCATAGAAAAACAAATGGTGATGCATGGTGGGATGCGGAAGTTGCAGCTTCCGTAGAGCAAAAGAAGAAAGCGTGGCTGGACTATGTTTCTTCTTTGAATCTGAATGACAGTATGACTGAACAGAAGAAAGAAATATATCGGCAATGTAAGAATGACACCAAGGCCTTAGTTAAAGAGAAACGTGATAGAGCAAATATGAGTGCAGAAGATAGGCTGACTAAACACTTCGAGGGTAACACCAAACTCTTTTGGAGGGAGGTGAAGAAGTCTCGGGGTGGTTGGTCAGCCTTCAGAATGAATAAAATAAGGTCTAAATGTGACGACATTCTTACACTTGTGTACCTATACAAGATGTGTTAAGCCGATGGAGTAAATATTTTGGCGATATGTATGCAGATACTCGAGTTGGCGCTGGTGTCGCATGTGGTTTAGTAGATCAACATTCGGCACCGGCGTCCTCCGATGGCATCAGTATGGATGAAGTTGAATGGGCGATAAAAAGTTTGAAAAATGGTAAGGCAGCGGGCATTGATATGGTGTCTGCCGAAATGATCAAGCTTGGTGGATCCTGTGTCTGGGAAGCGTTCCTGTTGCTCCTCAATTTATGTTGGAGTTCGGAAATGGTTCCCAGGGACTGGCATAGCGCAGTCATCGTGCCTTTGTTTAAAAACAAGGGTTCACGTTATGACTGCGCAAATTACAGAGCCATAAGCTTGACCAGTTTGGCAGCAAAAGTGTACGGTAAAATTATTGAAAGGAGAATGAGGATGGTGTCCGATGGTTTGATGTGTGAGACACAAGGAGGTTTCAGGAGTGGAAGGGGATGCATGGATCATATGTTCTCTCTGCGCAACATTGTGGAGAAGCATCTGGCTCTAGGTCAGAGGGTTTTCTGCAGTTTTGTGGATCTGGAGAGAGCATTTGACACGGTTGTACGAAAGGAACTTTGGGACATTTTACCGGAGTATGGTATTAACGGTAAACTGCTACAGGCTGTGCAGTCCAGTTACATGGGCTGTAGAGTCTGTGTGCGGCTGGATGATGGAATGTCGCCTTGGTTTGTCGTCAATATCGGCGTTAAGCAGGGGTGCGTTCTGTCAGCCAGGCTGTTTATCATATATCTGGATAAATGTATCCAAAGGTTGAACGATATGAATGTGGGAGTCCAGATGGGCGACTCAGTGGTCAATGCTCTGCTTTATGCAGATGATGCAGTCCTGCTGGCACAGTCAGCGACTGACCTGCAGACCCTAGTCGACACAATGACAGAAGATTGTAAGAAAAGGGGTCTACGCGTGAATGTGAGCAAAACCAAAATAATGGTCTTTGAAAGAGATGAAGCCAGAACAGATGTAAGAATAAAAATAGGTAATGATGTACTAGAGCAAGTGGATGAATTTGTATATCTTGGATGTGGTTTTAGCCGAGATGGGAAGTACACCACTGATATAGAGCGAAGAGTGAATGCGGAAAATAGAGTGAACGGAGCGTTGGGGCTACTTCTTGGTAGCCACCACCTCAGCCAGAAGGCACGTGTAGCAATACATAACGCTGTACTTGTCCCAACATTACTATATGGAAGCGAGAGTTGGGTATGCAGAAAAGAGCATGAAAGCAAAATTAATGCGGTCGAAATGCGATCTCTACGGAAAATCTGTGGGGTTAGGCTGACCGACTGCATTCGCAACGACGACGTAAGAGAGCGAGTATGTATGAAAGAGAGTATTGGTGTAAAGATGCGAAAGGGAATGCTCCGATGGTTCAGACATGTGGAAAGAATGCCGAACGAACGTCTGGTTAAGAAGATATACAATGCAAAAGTGGAAGGATGTAGGTACCGGGGGAGACTGAGACACACCTACCTAGACCAGATTGGTCACGTGCTGAAAGAAGGTGGAGTCAAGAGTCTCCGAAACCGGTGAGCGTGTATGAAGAGAATTATGAATGTTGAAGAAGCGAGTGAAGTATGCAAGGATAGAGTTCTCTGGCACTCTGTTCTCTCTGCCTACCCTGCAAGGGATATGGCATGATGATATGTATGTGTATGTATGTATCAATTTTGCTATTTCATAAAGTCTTATGGAAAAATAGCTATATGGTTGTAAAGTAAATTTAGGTTCTAACTAAATCTATCATTCTTTCCGTGTGGTGACGGAGTAAGAATACTATTCACCACCCCATATCTTACCCGTGGGTGATCGTACGAGACGACTAAGGGATATAAAACGCATATAACATCTATGCGAGAGAAGGAAATCTCGAAACAAAACCCTATACCAACACGTCTGACCAGCGCGGTATAATTTCCCTATCATTACGGAGGAGGCCTGAGCCCAATAGTGGGACATTTATGGGCTGTGATGATGATGATGATGATGAAATCTATCATGTAGAATATTAGTTATTATCTAAGGAGCAAATTGCTTTTTCTGAAATCTTTAATGAATACCAAGTCAGAAGAGCAAAAGAGCTATATAGACTCTTAAATACAAATTCAACTCTTAGAAATGAATTACCTACATATCAATACTGTTTTATGATTTTAAATTAAAGGCTATCTTCCAAGCCAAAGATAACGGCTAGCCTTATTACTTGATTCTAACAACCTAGGTATTTTCTAGATATCATCAATGGCAGCCCGGTCTGATTCGGATTTTCTTCTATAGGATGACCCACGGTAGGATACTAATATGTTTAAATTAAATATCTCGTCGTAAACAGAGATGCAATCAGAAGATTAATCTCATACAAGTTCTAACATAATCATTGTATAAGTGATATGGATGCAGCCACATCCGGATGCAACGTCTAGATAAGCTGATATTAACACTTAACATGCAACTAATAACGTCATTCTCATCAATGTTTATTACAATATACGCTCAAATTAGGATATCCTGTACTAATGGAATTAGTTGTTTGTAATAGGAAGTGGATAAAGATTTAAATTAAGCATGATATAAAAGATTCAAGCGTTATCTTATAAAAATCTCAATATATATTACTTTCTTATTTGAGGCCGTGAAATATTGTTAATATTTTATCCAGTAAAGACTGAACTCTCCAAATTTTTTTTCCTAAAGTCACCCTGCATAATAATCCTTGTATTACAGGGGGACTTTACAAACATGCAATTAACGCAGCCAGATTACACCCAGACACAGAACAACACTTTGTGGATCGCACAAAGTATTCTCCCGCGTGAGAATCCAATCCCCGGCACTGGCACGGAAGGTGCATCTGTGCAATATTGAGTTTAAAGTATATTGAAATCAAAATCACAACTATGGGTATAAACCTATTCGTCTCCCAAATCATTTCTGTCTTCGGATAGAGAGCCCTCAACGCTCATCCATAGTATGGGTTAAGCTGTGAAAGGCATCTGCGGCTAACAGCTAGAAGACACGACAAGAAAAACATTATTTCTCTATTCAAAAAAATACACCATGTGTAGATAATAGTGGTATGATGGATAACCAATCAAATTAATTAACTGCCATAAATAATAAATTAGAATAGGGCCCGGGTCCGTTGGTCAAGTGATATTACCATGTCGAACGCGACCTCCTAGGTGACAAAATGGATATTGCCATAAAACAATTACTTGAGATTTATGCAAATTAACCAGGATTGAGTCATTCTACCAACATATACTATTCATAGATCAAAGCTTTCATACACTACAGACTATTAGACGGGAAGATTCTCCTAAGTTTCATGAACACTGCGAGCCGAGTTAGATTCTAGTTGGACAACTTATTTGAAATTATAATTTTGAGGTAATCAAAATAATCGGGAATGTAAAATTAGCGATCACCATTCATAAAAATAGGTTTTGTTCATTTACTAATTATAATATGGCTTCTTCCTTAGGACATGTGATATTTGCCTGTCTAATATTTTTTTATAGTTGAATCTATTTCGTACTCATCCGTGATTCAGGTATCCTTGATGAGCTTTCTCTATAGATATATCAATATTCTGATATAATTAAATAAATATCATCATCCTGCTGCTCTTATCCCAATTACTTGGAGTTGACATGACTGCTTCCATCGTACATATTGCAAAAAGTTACTGGCTATAGTTTTATGACCGACCGCCTGCCTGACGTCAACCCTCCTAGGGAATGTAATTGTTGACCAAACAGCATCAGATGAAATTGGCCCAGGTCGATATAAAGCTTCCGCTCGCACGGCGAAGAGAGAGGATTTTACGGTGGGTCTATGGGGTCACGCGCCGCCTTCTCCGTCACCCCGGACCGATTCGGCGGTGCGAGACGTACCCATAGCCTACCAATAAAAAAAAAAAAAAGGTCGATATAAAGCTCTTAGTCGTCTATTACGATATCCACGAGCAAAGTAAGGGTTGGTTGTATTCTAAGCCGCTACCACACAGCAATATTAAATAAATATATATTTTTATAAAATTAAATACATATATGTTTATTGTCATTATTTTATTTTTTTGTTATACATCGTGGTGAGAAAATAGTTTACTAGCCGTAGTCGATTTAGTAAAGTTATTATAATATCACCAAGGCTTCAATATGAAAATAATATGTGCGTCAAATCTTTCCAGGAATGATACAAACATGATAACAGTATGTTATCTCTATAGACAATAAAAACATCCATAAAGTAATGAATATACGAGAAAATCTCTAGGTCGCTCACATCAATTATCGTAACAAATCATATGAGGTAAAGAGATTCGCATATATTCTCGTATATACGCTAAGGTTATTTACCACCTAAGCAAAGAGTTAGTAGCAAAAGTATTTTGTTCTTTTTATTGCTTCGCATTCGTATATTTTAGGATTTTGGGCTGCAATTATCTTTATAAGCCGTTGCTCATACATACTATGGTTTATCACAAAAAATCGGCCAAGTGCGAGTTGTACTCGCGCACGAAGGGCTCCGTAAAACTAAAAATTTCGTTTGGTCAACAATTACATTCCCAAGGAGGGTTGACGTCTGGCAGGGGGCCGGTCATAAAACTATTGCCAATAATTTTTACATTATGTACTATGAAAGAAGAGTACATATTGTATCGATCCCAAGTAATTGGGATTTTTTTTTTTTTTTTTAGGGTTGGGTTATGGTCGGCGCTCTTCTCGCACCATTCCGTCCGGGGCGACAGAGGGGCGTACGCACGCATACCCGTAACCCACCCACGAACCTCTCCTACGTCGTTGGACCGGCCACTGGAGCAGCGTGAACTTGTCGTCAGTGGCCGGCCCGACGGAATACCCCCTGAGAGGTACCCTCCCCTTGAGGGACGTCCCCCCGGGACCGGACGTCGGAAGTAATTGGGATAAGAGTAGGAGAATGATGATGATGAATTCAAGTTTCTTTTTTCTTTGATATTAATTCAAGTTACACCTAAATTAGTAGTAAATAAAAATTAGTACTTTTAATAAATATTAAAACTACTAATTTTTAAAACATTTAATGAACACGTTTTTAAACTATTTTATTTATAATATTATATTATTAAATTATTATAAATACATTTTGCAAAAATAAATAGCAAAAAGAGCTCGGCGGCGGTGAAATTCGAACTCGTGCCTACGGTGTCTTAAACCAGCGCCTTAGACCACTCGGTGACGCTGCCTGTTCATTGTCAGTGCAAAATTAACTGTTGCTTGTTAACCATACACGTTCAGGTGAAAAGGGGTAGTGAGTTTAAAATGATTAAAAATATTTTTTTTATATGATGTAATCAAAAATTTACAGTTTTCACAATTTTTCCTTAATCTGTGCTATAAGACGTTGCTTCGTTCCAAATTTCAAGATTCTGAGTTCACGGGAAGTACCCTGTAGGTTTTGATTCCCTTGAGAGTGTCGAAAATTTGCAGAAATTTGCGACATAAACAGCTATATCTTTTGATTGCGTTAGCTTAAAAGTTTGATTTTTTCACAGCTCTAAGGGACAGTAGACCTGAGTATTTGATATAAATTTCAGCTTGATACCTCCACGCGTTCTTGAGAAAAAGAGTCTTGACAGACAGACGGACAGACGGACGGACGGACAACAAAGTGATCCTATAAGGGTTCCGTTTTTTCCTTTCGAGGTACGGAACCCTAAAAAAGAAGTAAAGAATAAAATAAGGGTTTAACCTATTTACTTGTCCTTGAAGATACCCAAACCTAAGCTAAATTTAAAATAATAAGACTTTGTTATCTACAAATTAACTATTATGAGCTTAAAATTTTATTTTATATACAGGATAATTATATAATATAGAATTAGATAAGAAAAACACATTCTTATACTGTTTAGAGCTGTTTATAATTAAGCATACTATTTATAATTTAAAATTACAGAAATGATACATACATACATACATACATATCATCACGCCATATCCCTTGCAGGGTAGGCAGAGAGAACAGAGTGCCAGAGAACTCTATCTCTGCATACTTCACTCGCTTCCTCAACATTCATAATTCTCTTCATACACGCTTGCCGGTTTCGGAGACTTCCTTCAGTACATGACCAATCTGGTCTAGGTAGGTTAGTCTCGGTCTCCCTCGGTACCACCTACATCCTTCCACTTTCGCATTGTATATCTTCTTAACCAGACGTTCGTTCGGCATTCTTTCCACATGTCCGAACCATCGGAGCATGCCCTTTCGCATCTTTACACCAATACTCTCTTTCATACCTACTCGCTCTCTTACGTCGTCGTTACGAATGCGGTCGGTCAGCCTAACTCCACAGATTTTCCGCACAGATCGCATTTCGACCGCATTAATTTTACTTTCATACTCTTTTCTGCATACCCAACTCTCGCTTCCATACAGTAATGTTGGGACAAGCACTGCGTTATGTATTGCTACACGTGCCTTCTGGCTGAGGTGGTGGCTGCCGAGAAGTTGCCCCAACGCTCCGTTCACTCTATTTCCCGCATTCACTCTTCGCTCTATATCAGTGGTGTACCTTCCATCTCGGCTAAATCCACATCCAAGATATACAAATTCATCCACTTGCTCTAGTATATCATTACCTATTGTTACTCTTACATCTGTTCTGGCTTCGTCTCTTGCAAAGACCATTATTTTGGTTTTGCTCACATTCACGCGTAGACCCAATACAGAAATGATATTAAGTAATATTAAGTTAAAATAATAGTTATTATACTTTTAGTTATTATTGTATAAAATTACTAATAATAGGCGTGTAAATACTAAAACACTAAAGTTTTTGCAATATAAATAAATAATGTTTAATTTTTTAAATAATCACAAATGTTGGGTAATATTATTTTAAAAAATGCCCTAATATCTATATTCTTTGGTGCCATAAAAGAGAAAAGATTATAATGTTTAAATATACTGAGGCATTTGAATTGTATTTAATTCAACTAGGAAATATTGTTTGTGGTCTAATACTTGTCACTGTTGCGGGCGGAAAATAAAAATTTTTCTCAACCTCTCTATAATCGAAAATTTTTTTAATATAAAAGGTAATAATAGTTCGTATTTGCTTTTATTTTTTCAATCTTTGTTGAGAGTCTAATTCATACTTACTATAACCACACTAGTCAAACAGATTGATATAGTTTTATTTCGAAATTGCCTTATTTAGCTGTGATGTTATTAGCTAATTTCTTTTAGTAGATAAACGTGACTGCACAGATGGCGTAATGGTTAAGATAGTCACCTATTATATTGTGGTAGGACCACGCTGTAGACAGTTATCTGTCTACAGCCGCGGGCCGGTCCATCCGGGGTAGTACCACACCAGTAGTTTGTCACCATAAGCAATAAAAAAAAAACCTACCGTGTCAGAGCCGTGGGCTCGATTCCAACGCAGGACAGTACTTTGTGCGAACTTCAAATTGTTGTCCTGACACTGGATGTAATTCGTGTCTGTTAATTATTAGTTACTAAAGTCCACTGCAATACAAGCATTATAATTAGCGCGGGCTAAAAAAAAGGAAAATAAAGAAATAAGAATGTGACGAACATCAGTAAGTATATGATGATATATTGATTAATTAATCATATTATTAAATCGATAACATGAAAATTATAAACTTGGCAAAACCAATCCACACAGCGTAACGTTTGTCTCCTTATTATTTCTTAAAATTAACTGGCAATTGCGAACAGTGAGCTGACTGACCGTACGCCTTATGAGTTCGCTTCCTATCAATACTGTTTGATAAGAACAAGGCAAACTTTACGGTTGATATATTCTGTTTTATTATCTCCTTTGTTTTTGTCTTCGCATGAAGTGACGACGATCATAGATGCCGGGAAACGATTGATATTCTTTACTCGTAACAAAAAGGAAAATAAGGATAAACATTCTTCGCTTGCGTAATTGGAAATTTGTCATGAGAGTTTTTCGTATATTATAGTTTGTAACAGATTCTCAAGACTGTGCCCTTCATCAGAGATTAAACGCAAACCTGTCAATAACATAAATGTATATCTTCTTTCTTTATTACTCTAGGAGGCGTTGATTAGCGCGCGCCTCTTTCCGCAATGCTAAGAATTTATTCTACTAGGAGTCTCTCTCTCTAAAGGAGTTTGATTATGAACTTCCCTTCTTTAGCAATACTTTTATCAAATGAAATCTTTTAGATGCCTCTTATAACATTAGCGGGAAAGGAAGATTTCTTTGATGCCTCTACATCAGCGGGAAAGGAAGGAGGGCCGAGTCCATTTATACTTAATCCATTATCAAATTGACCATGTGAATTTTATACATATAGACACATATAAGTTAAAAATCTTATGTGATTTATCATCAAATAATCCGTGATTGGGGTTACCATAACAGCGCAAAATTTCACGATTGGGTACTCCTTCATAATGTGAGGTTACTTGACCATTCATATCCCTCTGGTTATATATACGTTTTGATGTCATAATGTAAGGACAATTGACCATCCACGTCACTTAGGTTATACGTTTTGGTTAAGAGAGTTAAATCTAGATTTTCTTCCCTTGCTGTGATGTTATAAATACATACTACCAAGTTATGTATACAAAAGTACTTAGTCGTTTTTTTTAAACGCCAACCACGGGAACTTTGATAAATAAATGTGTTTGTACTATGTGTGTCATTCCGTGTAGTGACGGAGTAAGAATACTATTCACCTCCTTTTATCTTACCCGCGGGTGGTCGTAAGAGACAACGATATAAAACGCATATAATATTTGATAACAGTATTGCTTAAGAGAGAAAATGCAAGAGATGGCGAACTCGAAACAAAACCAACACGTCTGACCAGCGTGATATAGCAAGTGAATTTCCCTCCCATTATGGAGGAGGCTCGAGCCCACCAGTGGGACTTATATGAGCTGATATGATGATGATGATAATGATGATGTGTGCGATGTCTCTTAGGTCTATCACTATACGAATTAGCAAATCAAAACAAACATTTTTTATTTATATATTTTCATTATAGTAACAAAGCATAATCATTGTTTTGACGATCGCTTTGAAGCCCGATACATCATTTTTCTTAAGCACTTTCTTGTTTTGGCCAAAATTGTGCCCCAAATTGATGATATATCGAAGTAAATGAACATCAAGTGATACAGTATCTTTGTGTTACATAACACTTATCCCAATTCATCTTCCTCCGCTTGATGGATGAGACCTCGACACTTCCCTTATAAAATGTAAACAAAACATTTACTTTGTGGCCACAATAATAATGAATGGTCGCCGATAATAAGTTTAATTGTTTCGAATACTCCCTCTATAATCTTGATAAAAGATTCTTATTAGAACGTTTTTTGTGACAAAATGTAACGTTATTGGCGACGACTTGTAATGTCACTCCATTCATTATACACCTTTAAAATTCTACCACGCAAAACTTAGCCTAAAAAATTACGAATAAGATATATTTTACTTCAGCAAAGATCGTGAACTCGCGGTGTCATATGATCCAAAAAAATTCTTTTTTAATTCTACAAAAGTCAGTCACCGTAAAAAAAAAAGAAACGAACGTGGAATTCCAAGTAATAGGCCAAGTATTTTAATGAGCATTTTTTTTTTAAATAAATAATGGTAATGTGTGTAACCGTTGCGTGTTTCAGGTAAATTGGTGACGAATGGTCAAGCCGGACAATTTATATAATGCAGGTATATAGTTGTGATGTATTTATGTGTTATTAGAATTAATATGCTTTGTAAATAATTCAATATCGTGAACAAAATTATACCGAAAACATATAATAAAGCAAAATTAGTCGTTTTATTTGGACTGAAATTCTTTAAAATAATATTTAGCAGTTAATTTGCATTCAAATATCACGTATAGGGCTTAATAAAATACAGTAAAAGCTCTTTATTCGCGGGGTATGTGTTCCTTAAATATGGCGCGAATACAGAAACCGTGAATATGGAACGGTAATTTATATGGGATTATAGGGGATACGTTCCTAGGTGACAAAATAAAATACTAAAATATATGAAAAATAAATTTAATTGAAGTTTTTGAATATTTCCATATTAATATTATTTTTATTATCTTAAGACTTTAAGCCTTAAGATAATAAAAATTTTATATTATATACACTAGTCACAAAAATTAAGGGATATAAAAAAAATTCCAAATTTTTGGGTTATTTTTAACGAGCTGTAACTCCGAAGAATATGGTCGTACAGAAAAAATAAAAAAAGTAAATTGTAGCTCCAAGTGTCTAGTTTTCAGATATGACTATAAAAAAATTTTGTCATGTCCAGGTCTGGGGAAATCCTAAGAAAACAACCAAAAAAAAATTTTTCAAATTTATTCTCGTCTAAAAAAAGGTCCACGGGCTTCAAAAAATTTTTTTTGATTGTTTCGTTCAAAAGCTCTTTTAGAGAATTTAATACTCTTTAATTTGACGTATTCAAAAAGCCAACGATTTGTCGCGGAGTTATCGTCAATCAAAGCAAAAAAGATCTTTTTAACTTTGATAATCAATATCTCTTGAAATAATGACTGATCTTTTTTTTTTCAAACTTCTTAAACAGTTAATCTTTTTGATCAAAAACATAAAGATTTTAGAGAGAAAAAAAATTTTCCATTGAAAAAATTAATAAAAATCACAAAATTGCTCATAATGGTGATTTTTGCAAAAACAAAAAATTTGAAGCTTCGGGGCACAATGAAAAAAAAATCGCAGCGCTTTGAATTTTTGAGGGATTTTAGGGGACACTTTGAGGTTAAAAAATTACCGACGATATCTTTCGTTCATCCATTTTATCCAAAGTTATACCAAGTTATCCAAATATCCTTAATTATGCGAATTTTTGTCTTTTTTTCAGTCCGAGTTTTCAATTCAATTTTTTTTTTTCTAAAAGATGTTTACATTTTCTTATAGAGAATATTGTGCAGTTTTCAAAACCTTCCTTCAATTTTCTATACAATCGTTATTTCCGGAGTTATTGATTATCAAAGTTAAAAAGATCTTTTTTGCTTTGATGGACGATAACTCCGCGGCAAACCATTGTACAGGCTTTTTGAATACGTTAAATTAAAGAGTATTAAATTCTCTAAAAGAGCTTTTGAACGAAACAATCAAAAAAATTTTTTTGAAGCCCGTGGACCTTTTTTTAGACGACAAAAAATTTGAAAAATTTTTTTTAGGTTGTTTTCTTAGAATTTCTCCAGACCTGGACATGATAAAAAAAAATTATAGTCATATCTGAAAACTAGACACTTAGAGCTACAATTTGCTATTTTTATTTTTTCTGTACAACTATTTTCCTCGGAGTTACAGCTCGTTGAAAATCACCCAAAAATTTGGATTTTTTTTTATATCCTTTAATTTTTGTGACTAGTATATAAAAATTAATCAAAATGTTTAAAAACCATTGCCTAAATGGTTTGAAGAATTTTGTAATTTTTTCTTGCTTGAGTTTTTAAAAGCTCCTTCAATTCAGACTGACGCAGCAGTCGCATTAGCAATTTGCCTATTAAAAATAAGACTTCGTAGGCAAAATTATAATAAGATCTATTTTACTTTTTTATTAGTCCATTTGACAGCATTTACAAAGGATATTGGGTTGGATATCTATTAGTATCCTTTTATTTTTATGTATGTACTTACTAGATCCGCGAATAAAGAAATTTTCAGCCGCGAATATAGGAATTGAGTCGCATTTTTTTAATCCGCGAATAGTGAAAACGCGAATGAAGGAAGCGCGTATAAGGAGCTTTTACTGTACTAATATTTTTTTAATAATTATTGGAGTTTACTCCTTAAGAATCGATTTTCATATAAGGCGCCCGGTATGAGAAAAAATTGAGTAGTTAAATCTAGTGATCGAATGACCTCGTTACGTTTTTGGTGCGCAACCTATTCTACGCACCTTTCACTTTCTGAGTATTACCTCATACTTCACTGAACAGTTTTAATAAATGTAGATATATATATATATATATATATATATATATATATTATTTTTAGTCAAATGAGCTTTTTTTGCGACTGTTTTGATAATCGTACTTAAGGAGTAAACTCCAGTCGTGCCGCGGAGCTGACACACTCACTTTTTTACTATTATAACATTTATAGGAGAATTTTAACTTATATACAAAAATGATTTAAAATTTAAAGAATTTACAATGAACTTTTAAATTTAACAGGATATTAAAAAAAACGGAAGCAGATTCCTACTTGATGATGCCATCGATTATCATTTTAAAAGCTTAGTGTCTGGTGACAAAGTGGGTGAATCATTCTACCACTACAACTTTAATGAGGTCCATTACATGGTATAAAACACTAATTGGACAAAATGCCCTTTTATAGGCCTCATCAAAATATTAACCAGATCGAATCACAGAATTGATTCTAAGTAATATTCCGCATGAATCAGCTGCTTTTTTGTTTATTGAATGATGCATAATTTCTTCCATATGATGACGGCATGGGAATAGAAGTCAACATTTTCGCGGGTGTCATGAAGTACTAGTAAATACCACTGCAAGAGCAGGCATACTTGAAACAACTCTATGGTAACCAATGTGATCAGTGAGGGATAGTAGGTAAAAAAAAGGATGTGAAATAGTACGTTACAAAAATTTTTTTTACAAGGAAAGGAAATAAATTAAAATGAAACACAGCTATAGAGACAAGCCGTTATTTGAAAAATCCGTGAATTTTATTTTATAGATTTTGCCCACAGTCTGTGTAGTAGTCGAAAATGGTTCTAATAGGATTTTTATTTGTTTTTTTACGTTATTCATTTTGTTATAACATATAAATTATTATGTTTATATGTTTGAATACTTATAAAATATAACAATATTTATTATTTACTTGTTTATTTGAACATGGAATGATTCGTATATATTTGTAAGTAAAATGTTCTGGTCCTTACTATTTCAAATTCAATCTCTACGCCACTATGAGGCCGTGTCCTAAAAGTGCATGACCTCTTTAAAGCATACAAACCTTCAAATGCTGTACTAATATAGTACGGTGAATTTAGACACATTTCAATTTTAAAGAGTATTGTATAAAGCATTTGGGTTCAAACATTTTGAAAAAAATTGGATTGAGTTTTCAAATTCGTGACAAAATAAAATTTAATTTAAATCAAAAGCACTAAGGAGTACTTCAAATCGTCCCCAAAATAAATTTTAGACCTTTTTAACTCCGTTAGGGAATGAGTTTTTAATAAAATACATAACACATCTTTCATTTAGGTATTCTGTTAAAGAATGTTTATGCAAAATTTGAAGCAGATTGGACCATGGAATCACGTTATCCTATACAAACACAGGGAATAAATCCTATTATCACGGGGACTTTAGAAATAAACAATTAACAGACACAAATAACACCCATCCTCATAACTGGATGGCTAGCCATTTGGCTTATGAATATTGGCACATACGCTTTTATTTGGATTTTTTCATCCCTTACAGCGTGTAACGTATAGCGTTAGCGAGACAAGCAATGTTACATCTGTACATTTTAGAAGTTTGTGAAAGTAATTACGGGAAAGAAAAAGGGATAACACATTGTATTATTAGTTCGTCATCACACAGACAGCTAATAATCATCTATAATGAGTCTTAAAAAATATAAATTAAAAAAGGAAAAAAAAAAATATTTTTTTGAATAATTTTAGTTAAATTTTGTGTTATAAGTAATTGAAAGTTGTTAATGTAATTTTAATTTAAATTCATAGCTTGTTAAATATTGATATTATATTATATAATAAAGTGAAACGAAACTATCATCTATTTTTACTCGACTGCAAAGGAGTGGTATTGTGTTTAACAGTCTATGTATGTATGTATGTATGTTTGTATGTTCCTTTGAAGCACTATATATACCAAACGCCTGGGCCGATTTTTATGATTCGCACGTCAATCGATTTCTCTTAATCCGGCGAGTGTCACTAAAGATATGACGTTAATGAAAATTCAATATGGCGACTACTGGACACCATATTGTGAAAATAAAAAAAAATAAAGTCAACAAACTATATCGAGTGGGGTATCGTTAAATAGGTATTTAAAAATCATTTTTAATTTTCTCTCAACATTTTTCGATTTGACTAGCCGTTTAGGATCTATATCGATTTAAAGTTTCGTAACAACCTTTCTCACATATACGTTTTTAGACAGTAGAAATTTACAATGAAAAGACGAAAAATTCATATAACTGGATGTGGATGGACATATACTGAAGTATCTAGTAGATATATTGTCCAATATACCATAGGTAGTCCTACCTAAAGTATCTAATGGCTGACGCGCTCGCCCATCTCCAATTTCTAACGATTTAGTACTCAACTTCAGTCGAAAAACTATATATAGTTAGGTACTTACCTACTTACTAATAAATAAGATAACTATAGCTACCTAGGTATTTATAACTAAAAAGTATAAAATAAAAAAAAATGATTATAAAATCAAAAAACCCGACTGCGTAAAAAGTCACCAAAACTACGTACATAATAAAAAACTGAAAAGAAAAAAACAAGCACTTAGTTGTCCGGTGGTCTAGAATTCCATAATATATTATTGAAGAAATACTATTGCAGAAAATTAAATATATTTTAATAATAGAACATGATAACTGAACAGTCGGGATCCATTGAAAAATTAGATTTGCTGTCGAATAAAGGATCCCGACTGTTCAGTTGTCATGATCTATTATTAGAATATATTTCATTTTCTGCAATAGTATTTATTCAATAATATATTATGGAATTCTAGACCACCGGACAACTAAGTGCTTGTTTTTTTCTTTTCAGTTTTTTTATTATGTACGTAGTTTTGGTGACTTTTTACGCAGTCGGGTTTTTTGATTTTATAATCATTAAGGATTGGACTACAGATGTTAGCCTTACATAGCTGTTATAACCTTATGCGGACTAATGGTGAGCACAGAGGGCTTCTAATCCAAAAATAAACTACATTATTACTTACTTGTACCTATATTTTTTTTTAATTTCTAATGATGGTAAACGAGCAAGCAGCACACCTGATGGTAAGTGTCACTGCCACCCATAGACCTTTGCAATGCCAAGGGTATAATTAGGTCGCTGCCACCAATATAAACCCCAAACCCACCCAATTGGGCTTCCGGCTCTCTCGCTCACCGAACGAAGCGCAATAGCACATTGCTATTACTCATACGTCGATCTTCTGCGAGAGTGTGGTACTACCCCGGACGGACTGGCCCGCGGCTGGAGACAGAAAACTGTCAACAGCGTGTTCCTACCACTATTTAATATATACCCAATTATTGTCACCTTATGTTAATTCATCAACATTATTACTTATCTATTACTGCTACATTTTTAAATACGGATTTCCACCTAAATAAGCGGCTTTCTCAAAACAAGAGGGAAGTTCAAGTGTGCCAATACCAGTGATTAATTTAATTTTCAAGGAACTCCAAAATACTGATTTCTTTTGAACACTTCTATAAAGATTCGTACATTCTTTTCACAATAATTAGATAGGTTAAGTGTAGAGACACGAAGCACCGAAATTCAATGCTAACGTAATATGAATATTAAACTTAGGAATGTACTCAATTTCCGACGATATTTTACCACAAAACACCCCTGTATCGGAAAATAAGAGTCACATTACTGTGCGCGCCACACCATCATAACATTATTAGAGAAACATATGCCCCTTAACGACATTTAAAAAATGACACTTTTTTTTCAAAGTATCTCGCTACAAAAAGCGCCAAATTAACTTTTTTAAAGGAAACGATGTGTTTTTGAGACCGCCACGTGTGACAGCGCTGAGATGGTGACGAATTCTATTTCTGAATTGACGGCACATGTTGTTCTGTTGATACTTTGTCGTCGAATAATCCCTCCTCAATGGGGATATCTATTTTTGGACACTACCCCGATTGATGACTCGAAGTTTGAGGGCTTAACATGACTTTAATATGCTCGTGATATATTAAACCTCAACCCAATTCTGACATATTGAAATAAATTCTCTTTATGAATTTATTCCTTTTACTCTTTCCAGACATCGTGAAATATCTTTCACGTTTCATGTTAAAAACTCTATTGCTTCAGACGTATTACAAAGGAACTAGTTATATTGGAAAATATAACACTACAATCTGTATTGTATTTCTCAAACAAATATATTCAATAGTCAAAATAGGAAACGACAAAATAGTTTTATTTTGTTTTCTTTCACAAAAAAGAGCCCTTGAGGATTATATGTGAAAATATTAGGGTGTGGGAATAAAAAAACTCATGAGTGTATAGGCATATAAAGGAAAAAGGAACGTTCTTAACTGGTTCCGACATTATATTCGCATTTGTGAAGATCAAAGAGCATGTTGTGACACACGGGCAGGGGAAAACTTCGGTGGTGAGGTGAACAACGCTAGAGGGCTCTCAAGTAACACCATCCTTGAGGGAGCTAGGCTTTGAAACAAAATGCGTTTGCATACATTAAACTGTAAGAATGTTGGAGATAGGGAGGGTAATACCGACGGGTCCCTAAGGGAGTGTGTTTCGGCGATTACGCGGACAGAATTTCTCGACAGTAAGTTGCCTTCTTGGTGAGATAGTTTGCACGTAACACTAGCCTCTTTGCGTATTTTCATAGTCAAAGCCGCTCCCCAGAATACTTCTGTGTTTCAAAGTATTTGAAAGGCAAATTAGGAACATATCTTGAGCGAGTTCCTTGAGAACCTCGAGCACTGCTACGCTTCGGGCGTCGTAAATATTTGAACATAATGAATTTAAGCGCGTCCTGTTTTAGAAACACATTTCAGATTTAAGAAAATGTAGCAAGGATTTTCAAATATTTGCATGAATAAATCGAAATTTCAATTAAATATTTCTCGTTGATAATAAATGAAAATACTATTTATAACCTCACGTATTCCTAATACTTGCTATTTAACTAAGTTATTGTCATGCTTATCTGAATGGTGACACAATTCTACAAATCTTCTTTTTCGTAAGTGTGCCGTTCTTGTCTCTTATCCCAATTACTTGGAGTCAACGCAATATGTACTCCTCTTTCTACATATTGCAAAAGTTATAAGCAATAATTTTATGACCGGCCGTCTGACTGACGTCAACCCTCCTTGCGAATGTAATTGTTGACCAAACGGCATCAGGTGGAGTTGCCCTAGGTCAAAATAAGGCTCTTAGTCGTCTTGTACGACATCCACGAACAAAGTAAGGGTTAGCAGTATTCGACGCCGCTACCACACACCTATAAATCAAGAGATATAAGCAAATAAGGTAAATCTAACAGAAGAAAATTCGAAATTAAACCATATTCTAAGTTATTTCAGCAGTGTATTATTGCTGATAAATCTCCCACCTATTGTGACATTGTCTCGTGCCTGTCGTGTAAGACAGTTATGGGCTCAGAAAAAGACAAAACAATTCGGACATTTTTTTAAAACCCTTAATTACAATGAAAATCTTCTAATGATTTTAATACTAAGGAGAACAAAAGAGAAACATAGTAATACTATATATATATACTTAACTTATATATACTTAATTTTAAGAAAGTAAAAAACAACTAATGTACAATTTACAAGAAGGAAACATTAGTGCAAATAAAATTAATGATAGAGGGTTATCCACCCTATTCACACACAGAGCTTCACAGTAGCGGAGTTTGCAATCTGTGGGCAAACATACAAGGCCTCGGGGGAGTCCCCGCGGACCATATTTGTAGGATGATGCACGTGCGACGCCGCCTTGACACACAACTCAGAAAGTTTGATGTGACTTATAGCCATTACAAGATTGTGTTACGGCAAAAGTTTTGTTTGATTACAGAATATTTCTAAGTAATAAAAATATACAGCTAAAATAAATATATTAGAAGAAAACTTAAAGATTCTATTAGTTTGTTAAGCTAGAAAAGTGGTTTTTAACCTTTTTAAGTCCGTTACCCCTATTACCCAAGTTGATCAACGATGATCTCAAACAATACGTATTAATACATATACGTAGACTTTATTAAACAAAAAAACAATTGCACATGCAAAATAGGGATATTTTTATTATTATTTATATGCTAAGTTTAACTTAATGAATATATAACAACTAAAAATAAAATAATTTAGGAATGATATGATAATAAAAATTTAAGGCAAACAGAGAGATAACAACCAGCTCATTGCTAACCCCGTGAAATAAAAGTTTTACCCGCGGGGGTAATTACCCCCAGTCTAGGTACCCAATAGCTAGAGTAGGTGATAAAAATAATAATAAGAAGAAGACACTAAAAGCCAGATTCATAATGGGATAAAAATTGGCCTACTACACTGATGTTCAGCAGACAGATAGCAATAAGATTTTATTTTAAGTTTTCCTTCTACTGCATACATTTTGTATGAATATTATATCATTTAGTCATCTTTTACAATACCTAGGAGGCAAGATAAAATGTTAACCACCACTGTATTCTTACTTCGTCATCACACGGAAAAGTGTAGCTATATAGTTCTAATACTTGAGTAGTAAATATTGATTTACCTATTGCTAGTTCATTACCCTCTTGCCCTGTTCTCATTATTTGGGATCGATGCATAATACACAGGTCTTTCTTCATATTTTTGTCAAAGCCAACTTTCATACTTCCCTTGCATATGTTACTCGCACGTTCTTATCCGTCCTTCTCCTCCCCTTAATTCTATAGACGCTACTTAGACATTTACAATAAATTATTAATTTATTCATTCTTATTTTTGTAATAACTTCCACACATCAATTCATTCATCAATTGTTATTTCTGTTTAAAATTGATAAACGATATTTCCCGTGTAGGCAACGAGGTATAGTGGGTCAATTTTCCTCCTGTTATTGATGATACTCGAGCTGAGTATTCAGACGTATGGATTACGGCATGAGATGAGATAAAATGAGCCAATCTACAACTATTATCATAAATTAAAATGTTTTAAATGTCCTATGTTTCCGGGTGGTCGCGGTTTAAGGATACTTTTTGTCATCAATTCACATATCAGGCGTGAGACACTAATAACAGTATTTCCATTTTGAATATTTATCAGTGGATGTCTATAAGCTGATGAATAGCTGGGTGGTAATATTTTATGCTAACAGAAAGTTACAAAATATTTATATAAGAAATTAAAATAAAAGTAATTAACTCTTAGTCTCTTACATTACACATATGTTACAGAAAATATTAAACTTAGTAAATAGAAATATAGAGAGACTAATCAGAAAGTCTAAATTATCCCTGCCATGAATTATTATCGGAATATTAAAATAATAGGAATATTATAATATAAATCATAAAATAATAGATTAAAACTAGAGTTGAAGTAAGTTGTAGAGAAAAAGAAAACTAAAAATTGTTCATCATCATCATCTTGCTCTTATCCCAATTACTTGGGGTCGACGCAATATGTCATGTTCCTCCATACAGTCCTATCAGACGTCATCTCTGCAGTCACTCCCTGTCTATCCATGTCATACCTCACGCAGTCCATCCATCTTTTCTTTGGTCTTCCTTTACCCCTAAAGCCTTCAACATTCATATTTAAAACTTTCCTCACAACATTTCTTTCATCCCGTCTCATCACATGTCCATACCATGTTAACCTTTCACTCCTTAACTTTTCCGTCACTGGCGCAACTTTCAAACTTCCTCTTATATGCTCATTTCTTATTTTATCTAATCTCGTCACACCACACATCCATCTCAACATTCGCATCTCCGCTACATGCAGTCGTCTCTCATCCGTCGCTTTTATCGCCCAACATGCTGATCCATACAGTACAGCAGGTCTTATTAGGGTTTTATATATTTTACCCTTTAATTTAGGGGGTACTTTGGGGTCGCATGTTGTTGTAAAACTAAAAATTGTTATTGGAATATTTAAAAGTTGAAGGTTTTTTTTTAATAAAACCCAGTCTCCTTTATTCACTCTCAACAGAAGTTTATTATGCAGATAATATCCAAATATTCAAACCCTTAGCAGCAAAACTCAACGTTGGACCATAAAAACTTGAAATGATAACTCGTTAGTCCGAATAATATTAAAGTAAGTCGTAACAATTATAATAAAAGATTAATCGGCTGTAACCCTAGGTAACTAAATAACTCTGCCCCTGTAGATCAACGAAGCAAGAAAAGTTTATGTAGCATTTTTATAAGCAACAGAAGTTGCTTCTTAACTTATTTTTTATGGTCATCCGCTTTGAATCGTTAGAACGTCCCAAAGGAAATGCAGGTGGACATTTTATTTAATTTGATTTATTGTAATAACTTTATAATAAATATTCCTTGTATAACGTACTTAAAATTATAAATATCAAATCTAGACTAGAATCGGTCGTTATTTAATTAAGTAGTAGAAATAAAAATAGCAAGATGCCAAACAAATCTAAAGTTCACCCATTATACTATTCACAAATGGCGGATCATACAGTAGATTGTGGAGGCTAATATTACCTAAGAGTTGTCACAATATGCGATCGTAATAGTAAACCACTAACAGCAAAAAAAATATCTGGCATAAGTATTCAACGAAATAAAAATACTTTTATGTATTTGAATACTACGAGTATAATGTTCATAAATAATTAAGATTAAACTATAGCGTCAATATGCATTTCATATTTGGTTTTAATTTAAAACAAGTGAAATGAAGATATGACATAGGTCAACGGATTCATTTTTATTTAATACAATTTTGAAATGAATGATTAAATTTTACACATAATATCACAAAAGTATACAGAGTCGATATTATGAAAATCATTAAATACTGTGTATGTAATATATATTAAAAGATTTTAATCAACGAATGAGAATTTATTCTACGTGGGGATTAAATTGTTAGCACTTGACAGAATAGATAGCCCTCGTTAACTTGCACTCATCAACGCCGTTTCACAGTGACAATCAACAAGAATTATGATTTTTTAAATACATTTTAATAAGCCAATATTTTAAAACTACTCTTAGTTTAAGATAGAACTAGGCGCATGTCACAATTAGGCGCAGAATATATAAATATAATATGAGAAATATTATTGATTTAAATGAGGGAAAATAAAGGTTTCTGACTTTATCTCAAAAGTTATGCTTCTTAGAATTCTGTATAAGTATTACTACGAATAAATATCTTCAAAGTATTTATAACTTGTACATTTAAGTAATAAATTATTTCGTTCGTACGATTGGGCTTTTCATGTCTTCAAGACAGTTATTACTGAGGGTGCGTTTATGTCGTGAGTGGAGAACGCAATAACCACTACGGTGATAAACTTAGTCGAGTCTGCGTTGTCATGGGACAAAGGATATCCACTGGGCAATAGTTCCCCATCAGAAGCGATTAGGGTTGCTACAAAAATTACCGAATTACAATGTTCGTATATGATCCGTTTGAATTAAAAAAAAAAATATATTTTGTATTATATTATAAGTAATTATTATGTGCTATATTTGAGCAAGCTAATATTTGTTATAGCTTTCTATTCTTAGGTCTTATTTATTATAAGACTTTTGTAGACTGCTTCGTTGGTTGAGAGACATAATACACTGTTTAGACCATGAAATTATATGTTCAAATTCTTAGTATCTATATAAAAAAAATAAGGAATTTTCTATATATTTTCTTAATTTACGAGTACTATATCGAGAAATTCTCAAAATTTCGGAAGAATGACTTGTTAATAATAACGGGGGTTTCAAAAATACGTGGTAACAAATATTCTGTAGCAAAATTTCAGTCGTTAGAATCGTTTACATCTTTATTCACTTTTACAAAAAAAAGGCGTGAGATTGTATTAAAAAATGAAATCTTTTTTATGTTCAGAATACGGCCGCCTAGTAAAAGACGATGTTATAAAATACACATCACATTAGTAACAACCCTGTCGTTGATAATACAAACAAGTCTACAAATTTAAAGTACACTGAATAACAAACTTGCTAGTTTTCCCACATAAAAGTTACTTAACCACTCAAACTTTTATGCCGTTTGTCACGCGAGCTCGACTTAAAAACTTTTAGCGAGTTGACAGCCCTAGCTGAACCAATTTAATGCTGTAAATCCACAGGGCACACTTACCTCCCTTGAAACTCATGCGATATTGCGTTTTTTCTAAACCGCAGTGAAGGGGGGCGTAAGTATGTGGAGCTATCGTTTTATGTCGTCACGAAAATGCTTTACGTATAAAAATGTTATGGAAAATAAAAACGTGTGTCGAAAGCCGGTTGACTTTTTTGATGTGTTTTCAATGGAGTAACCGATAGAATTTTTCGGTTTTTAATTTATTTATTCCTTTAAATACTGCAGACTAGAGGAATATGTCTGGTTAATTTGACAATTCATTGTTTACCACTATGAAGCATCTAAAGCTTCAAAACATGCTACCTTTTCTTCATCCAATTACGTCATACTGTTGAATACAACTAAACTGATAGAAAAATTGGCCAGACCAGCAAGCGTAGGGTTATATAGTGAGGGTTATTCAGTGGAGTGATGCTAATATTTGTTTACAACCCTAATTGTTTTGCACAATACCCGCTTCGTGTGGAAACAATAAAAATTGATTCATAAAAACAAACTTGATCAATTATTTATTGATTTTAATTAAGTAGTTTCATGTCATTTGTCAGCTATTTTTTAAATTTCTAGAGAGTCCAATGTTTTTTTGTTATATACATATTGTTTAATAGTGATAGGGCCGGGCCACATTGTTGACAGTTTTCTGTCTACAGCCGCAGGCCGACCCAGTACTACACGTCTACAGAAGCCGACGTCTGAGCAATGGCAATGTGCTGTTACACTTCGCTAGGTGACCGAGAGATTCAGCGGGCCCAATTTTCGGGGTGGATTTGCGGTTTTTATTGTTAGGCAGTGGCCTAGCTATACCCCTGGTATTGCAAAGCTTCAGGGCAAGGGCGGCAGCAACGCTTACTATTAGGTGTGCTTGCTTATGTACCACTATAAGTAATGCGATGCATAATTTAATAACAAAGTGGCAAACAGCAAAATAACTAAGACAAAACATATTTATATTCGTATGGAAACTATCCTTTTTACAAATATTGTCATAATTCCTAACAGATCCATTCTACAGATAATTTTATTACAAATTAAAAACCACCTCCTCCCCGTGCGTAACTATTTGTAGTATAGAAAAAAAAAACAAATTTTTCAAACGTAATATATTTCAAAACCGCTTTCTCCCTGAACAGGTCACGTAATATGGGTATAATCCCTAATTTATGCGCATATTTTCATATAATTATTGAACTTGAAAAGGGGAATCATACTATAACCTACACGATTAGTAGGCGGATTAGAGTGTAGTTGGTGTTATCAGTTTCTAAGTAGAGCACTGCTGCTCACTCCCTTGGTTCTTCCTTAGCCAGGTTTTATGACTCTCACCGAAAACGGGTACTTACTATACTTTTCTTAACTCAGCAGTATATGGGGATATTGTCTCGAGCGTCTTTAAAAATATTATTTGTTTTTTTTCTTTCCATAATCCACTGAAAGTAGAAGGTGTTTCATAGAATTGTAGATAATTAGCAGTTTTACAGTAGTAACAGAGTTCTTTGACTACAAACGACTCTGTGAACTAGCTACGTAATGGTAGCACTCTTAGTCATTTGTAATTGGAATTGGAAAACGATTCCCAGCTACAATCAAAGGCTTTTGTTATTATAGCTTTGATTTCGATCTATTTAATAATACTTATACAGTAATTTCTTTTAAAATGTTATCTGTATAATTAAGTTGCAAAAATTGGTTAAAGTAATTCATGTTAAAACGTCTACAGTTCGTATATTTCTTTTCCCGTCGTTTGCAATGTGGGAAAAATGGACTTATCATATTATACCGGCTAAATAGAAAGAAAGAAAAATAATTTATTTCATTACTCATGGCAAGGACACATTACAAGCTTAAATAGTAACTACTTAAAAATATAAAATAAAATAAAAATAGGTTAACATAGAGTTTTATTTAGAGTTTTTTTTTGTATTCTATACTCTATATATACTTATGTACACAACAAATAATATAAGTTATATTATTAATTAATTAGGTAAAAAAAACGGCTACAAAAGGGAAAATCACGGAAGGGGAAAACTGAGATACAATACGAGTAGTATTGTTTTTTTATTTCATACGTGGGTCATACTGAAAGTTTTTATAATAGGCCAGTAAGAAAAGCAGGCGATGATTTTTTTAAATTTAGAAGTTCTTGAACTCTTTAGGTATCTATAGATATGCAATGAATTTATTTGCTATTTGTTTTATAAATTGAAGGCAATTTAAAAAGTGTCTCTCGTGCGTCATAATTGATTTGATTACAGAAAATTTTCGCTCAAAAATTTATTAGAACTTTTACTGGGATTTTATTTAGCAACATGATAGATTACGATCAGCATTTAATGACCCCATCACTTACCACACTATTAACATCTGGTTTAATAAATTTAAATATGGTCAAAGCAAACTAAATGATGATTCAGAGCAAACTAATTGAGAAGGGTTTCCTTCTACGGCGACTGTTAAAAATAAAGTGAATATTGTGTGGGATACAAGCTGATAGAAGGATGACATATCATCAGATTTGGGTAGCTTTAGGCATTGGAATGTGTTAAGTATTAGTTGAATATTTAGGCATCAGAAAGCCTTGTACTAGATGAAACCTTTATGATGAAACGTTGATCAAAAACTTCATGATTAAAAACGTCATCGTTTGGATTTTATTATTTTTTATTTATTATATGATTTTCAATCCTCCTCGATACTTGAAACGTATGAAGGAGGTGACTCGAAGGCTGTAGATGATATAGTAACAAGTGGAACAAAAAAAAAAACAAATTTGGGCAAAGGGGCAGATGAAGCCATGGGGCAATCATCTTTCTCCCCTGACTTCTTGAGAAAAAGAATTTGAAAACAAGAAATTGATCTTGAGAAAAAGAAATTGACTTGAGAAAAAGAATGATCTTTTTCTCATCTTATGGATGATTTATTTCGCAAGAAATGTACTAAATATAAAATAAAAACTATTAACGCAGATTGTTATGTCAGTTATTATTTACCAGTTGTCTTGGAAAATTTTAGACAGCAGATCCAGCATCCTGCTTCTTCCTTATTGAAGAATAAGGGAGAAGCAGGACCTTCTTCTATCTGGACAATGCTCTAGTTTACTCCAACACTATACTATATAAAAAAATATTTTATGAAATCAAAATCACTATATAAAAAAATATTTTATGAAATCTAGCATGACACGTATATACTTGTTCTATTATATTTTTTTATAATGACTTAACGAAGGGAGATAAAATAATAACACAGCTTATTTTTTTTAACCTTACATACTGTAATAATTTTCTGAATAAATCTAATTTTTAAATACTTTTGATTTTATCATAAATAAAATCTGAGTATAACAATGAAGAGTTACGATAATATAATAATTAGAAATATTTGAAACAGCTTATAAAGTTCCAATGTTCAATTTATTTTTGCTGTTTTATTTTATTATATATGTATATATAATTACTTTTACGGATTCTATCCTGTATGTATTTGATTTTTAATTCCCGTGTTCGAAACGTCGGGCAATTAAAAATCAAATACAAACGCGATAGAATCCGTAAAAGTAGTTTTATTTCAAATGAGTCACACTCGCGTAAACATCAGGAATCATTATGTATATATATAATATTTAAGATATGAATGTAAGCCCGTAGTCAATAAATTATTAGACGAATTTTAATATATAAATATAATTAACGATAATTAAAATTAGACTCCCCATTGAATATATATTTCAAAACACCAATAAATTATTTGGCAGAACACAAAAATCCGTAATAATAAATAACTGGCGTTCTTTTGCTCAAAAATTATGGGGTCCGAGAGTTTAGGAAAATATTGAATCGTTCCCACGGGATTCCTTCCATTTTTCTCTTAAAACCATAACAAATTTCCAGATTACTTATGAACATAGCGTAGTCCCCTCACTATCTCTTTCTTTTTCTCTATTTATTGCTCTCCACCCTAAGCTAAGTTATCGAAAATATAATCCCTCTTACGCACGAAAACTTCCACAGCTGATTACTATTTGGCTCTGATAAAGGAACGTTGTATTAATACGGACTCATATAATAATTGAATATTTTAATTTCATTTACGAAACAAAATTATTTAATTATTTTTTTTCAGTCAATAAGCGTCTAACTGTAAAACAATACGCTAATATTTAATGATTGATAACCATCATAAAATAAATACATTACAAATATTTTCTAACAAGAAAGAGCTAACATATTAGTGACAAAAGCGTGAATATAAAACTTGTACTTGCTACTAAATTTATTCGAGGCGCAAGAAGCACTAAACGGTGCCTAGTTTGGGATATTTTAAATGAAAAGCCTGTTGAATTGTATAATCTTTAAATATCCTTTGCCAAATGGTCAATCTAACATTCGTATATGGTTTATGAGTTAGAATCGAACAGTCGTTCTGGGTTATAGCAAATACATACTTTCTCAATATGAGAAACAGACATACTTCTTCTTTAAGACGGAGAGTAATTTGTATCTATTGATTGTATATTCGTAAAAGACGACTAAGAGCCTTATAACGACCTGGGCCAACTCCATCTGATGCCGTTTGGTCAACAATTACATTCCCAAGGACGGTTGACGTCAGTCAGACAGCCGGTCATAAAACTATTGCCAATAACTTTTACAATACGTACTATGAAAGAAGAGTACATATTGTATCGAACCCAAGTAATTGGGCAGAATAGGAGAATGATGATGATGATTGTATATTTGTAAAATCCTTCATTAATTAATCCATATTAAGTAGTATATATAATCTTAAAATAGTTCAATATCTCAATTTTATTAGTCGATTTACCCCATCCACGTTATTATGTACACACATCGCAAATAATCTGGGTTTATACTCAAAGTTCCGAATTGTGGGTAGAAGAATAAAATCCAAGTGTAATCCTCACGAGATTAATATTATTTTATCGCTAACAATAAATAACGAGTGAATTCAATAGCGAAACGCCGAATGGAATTATAAGTTTTTTGACGCACTACGAGAAAACTTTCCCTGAATTCAATCTGGTCGGGATTTATTCGGGATACTTTATATTCCTCTCTTGAACAGGTATTGAGTAAAGGTATGTTTATGAAGGCATACTTGTAAATGTAGGATTTAAGGATATGATGGCAATGTTATATGCAATTGAAGCTGTCAATTTGTAAAGTATATATACATACATATCATCACGCCATATGGCGTGATGATATGTATGTAGGAGAAGGCCGCCTACCCTGCAAGGAATATTCCTTGCAGGGTAGGCAGAGAGAATAAAGTGCCAGAGAACTCTATCCTTGCATATAAAAGTAAAGTATAATTTATCGAAAGTGAAAGGATGTAGGTACTGGGGGAGACTGAGACTAACCTATCTAGACCAGATCGGTCATGTACTGAAGGAAGGTGGAGTCAAGAGTCTCCGCAACCGGCGAGCGTGTATGAAGAGAATTACGAATGTTGAGGAAGCGAGTGAAGTATGCAAGGATAGAGTTCTCTGGCACTCTGTTCTCTCTGCCTACCCTGCAAGGGACATGGCGTGATGGTATGTATGTATGTATAAATTATCGATTATTAAGAAAATTATTGAGTGTTTAATATTGTTGGTATGAACTACTAATTATCAAAGCTAAAGAATTTGTTATTTATTTCAATAGTTTAATTTCAGAAATGTACACTTAAGTTATCACTGTATTAAAATATCATCATCATTCTCCTACTCTTATCCCGATTACTTGGGGTTGATACAATATGTACTCCTTCTTCAAAGTATAAAATCATCATACTGTCAAAGTTATTGGCAATAGTTTTATGACCAGCCGTCTGCCAGACGTTAATCCTCCTTGGGAATGTAATTGTTGGCCATCAGTTGGAGTTGGCCCAGATCGTTATAAGACTCTTTTAGTCGTCTTTTACGATATCCACGAGCAAAGTAAGGGTTGGTAGTATTCGTAGCCACTATCACACAGCTATGTATAATATATATTTGATTTTTTTTTTGTATTTGATATATTTATTGTATCTGGTCAAAATTTAATAACTGATACTGTAGTGGGTAGTTATATATTTCTGTAATAACCTTGACTTATTGGACGTGAGACACCTTTTTTTTTCTTTTTACGGTGGGCTATGGACGTCGCACCCCGCCAAATCGGTCCGGGGTGACTTGAAATAAAACTACTTTTACGGATTCTAACGCGTTTGTATTTGATTTTTTTTTTTTTTTTTCTAATTTCCTGACGTTTTGAATACTTTACAGCGATCATGGTCACTGGAGGACTAAGGACGTGAGACACCTTAGTCCTCCAGTGACCATGATCGCTGTAAAGTATTCAAGACGTCAGGAAATTAGAAAAAAATCAAATACAAACGCGTTAGAATCCGTAAAAGTAGTTTTATTTCAAATCACTGCCAATTTTGAGCCTGTAAGCAGTTGTAATTATTTTTTTTATTAAATAAACATTATAAAATACTCGTTGTAAAATTAACAGGCGTTTATCAATTAAACCGTAACTGCTAGATTTATAAATATATTTGCAATTGTTGTTATTATAAAGAATTATAGTATATTGAAAGTGTATTAATGTATTTGTAAATCGGTTAAGCAAAGGAAGCGGCAGTCATCAATAAAATTAAACGAGATATTACTTTATATTATACTATATATATATCTATATATTATTATATATTCTTTCTATTCACCACCCCATATCTTACCCGTGGTACGAGACGACTAAGGGATATAAAACCCAATTTTTTTTTCTCCGCAAGGTGGACCATGGATATGGTCGCGCCCCGACAAATTGGTCTAGGGCGACAGAAGAGGCGGCGTGCAACCCCATGGACCCACCCTGCAAACACCTCTCTTCGCCGTGTGAGCGGGCCACCGGTACCCTTTCTTTGTCTTCGGTGGCCAGCCGGCCCGGGTCACGGGAATTTTCCTGGACTCGTTCCGCCGCCTCCTTCTGGGAGATGACAGCCTCGCAGAAGGCGGCGACCGCGTCCCAGTTCCTGACGCTGTCGACCATCGCTTTTGCGACAGCCGGCAGCGTCAGGTCGGCACCGATGACATCGACGAAGTCACAGCGTTGCCGGGGCCCAGGTCACGCAGACCTCCAGCGTGTGTTGCGCCGTGTCCTCGTCACTGCCGCACTGGTGGCAGGACGGAGTCGCCTACCTATATAAAAAAAACGCATATGACATCTATGCGAGAGAAGGAAAACTGGAAACAAAACTCTATACGAACACGTCCACGGTGGCGATGGAGGCAGCGTGCCTGTTGGCCGGGACTCCCCCGTGGGACCTGGAGGCGGAAATGCTTGCCGATTTGTATCGGCGGGTGTCGGGGATGCGAGCGGAGGGCGGTGTGGTCTCATTGAGGGAGCACACCGCCTGGCGCGTCGACGCGGACCGTGGAGGCCTTCCAGCAGGTACTCATGCAGTGGTTGGAACGGCGGCACGGGGTGCTCTCCTTTCGACTGGTGCAGGTTTTGACGGGGCGTGGATGCTTCGACAAATACCTGCACTCGGTCGTCAGAAGGAAGAGTATACCGTCCTGCCATCACTGCGATTGCGATGATGATACTTGGGCAGAGCAGCGCCGTGAACTCGTCACAATCATCGGTGCTGACCTGACGCTGCCGACTATCGCCAGGGCGATGCTCGACAACGTCAAGAACTGGGACACGGTCGCAGCCTTCTGCGAGGCAGTAGTCTCGCGGAAGGAGGCGGCGGAGCGCGTGCGCGAGAAACGTCTCCTCGACGACGCGAGCCGCCGCCGGCGACTGGGGCGGCGTAGGCGCGATTACTTGCGCCGGATGCCGCCCTAGCTGAGGCCTCGGGTGACTGGACCGAGGAATTAGTTCGTCACCCGCCGAGAGGCTGACCGCGCGAGGAGGGTCATTTGAAATAATGGTCACGGAGGACTCCTGTATGATGATCACTGTAAACTGTTCGAAACTTCGGGAAATTAAAAATCAAATACAAACGCGATAGAATCCGTAAAAGTAGTTTTATTTCAAATGTTTAACACTCGCGTAAACATCAAAAATCTCTATGTAAAGCAAATTTTATATTTAAATTTTATTTCACAACATATTTTTAGCCAGCCAATATCTGGTCGTAAAATTTAACAACTGGGAAAGACTGCAGAACAGCGTAGTAATAGCCTAAAAACACAGTTAACCATTGTCTTCTCTGCAAGGATCATAAAAGACAATGAAGGATAGTTAGTAGATGACGAGATATTGACATTACAAGAAGAAGAAAGCTCAAATCAAAACAAATAAATTCATCTGGCTATGTTAGGAGGCCAAGGAGTTCAATATTAGCATGTACACGCGTGGGCTTCAGAAGGAGATGAAATGATTTTCACGTATTCTAGTCTGTAAGTAAGCTGCTGAAAGACAAATATTAACAAAAAAAATCGGCCAATTGCGAGTTGTAATTGCGCACGAAGGGAACCCTTCGTAAAACTATAAAAAAATATGTGATGCAACTAAAAATTTAAGGTTTTCGGAATTTTTGCTTTATATATGCTATAAATCGTTGCTTCATGCGAAATTTCAAGATTCTAGGTCGACTGGAAGTACCGTTTAGGTTTTTATTCCCTTGCAAGTAGTTGCGTGTTTGAAAATATGCAGCTTAAATTGCTGTTTCTTTTGATTGCGTTGACATAGAAGTTTGATTTTGTTACAGCTTAAAGGTCTTATAGATCTGAGTATTTGATATGAATTTCAATTTAATACCTCTACACATTCATGAGGAAAGGGGTAGTAAGTTTAAAATTATTTAAAATATTTTTATTATATGATGTAATTAAAAATATACGGTTTTCGCAATTTTTCCTTTATCTGTGCTATAAGACGTTGCTTCGTACCAAATTTTAAGATTCTGAGTTCACGGGAAGGTTTTGATTCCCTTGCGACCCTGTAGGTTTTGATTCCCTTGCTACCCTGTAGGTTTTGATTTCCTTTCGAGTGTCGAAAATTTGCGGAAATTTGCGGCATAAACGCCTGTATATTTTGATTGCATTGGCTTAGAAGTTTAATTTTTTCACAGCTTTAAGGTACAGTAGACTTGAGTATTTGATATAAATTTCAGCTTAATACCTCCACGCGTTCCTGAGAAAAAGGGTCTTGACAGACAGACAGACTGACAGACGGACGGATGGACAACAAAGTGATCCTATAAGGGTTCCGTTTTTTTCCTTTTGAGGTACGGAACCCTAAAAATGATGACATATTTAGAAGATCCATTACTATTTACAGGAGGAGAGTAGTCATTGGCTGTTATCTATTATAGAATAAAATATACCAAGATACTTCATAGCTTTATAAAACAGCGAACAACAAAACAACAGAGTAAGCGATATTAACATATTCTGGTTCGACGATAAGGAAGATGTGTCCTCATTAAGAAATCTTTTATCCATGTGGTGACGGAGTAACAATACAAATTACCACCCCCTATCTTACCCGTGGGTGATCGTATGAGACAACTAAGGGATACAAAAGGCAAACAACAATAAGCAAGAGAAGGAAAACTCGAAACAAAATCCTATAGCAATACGTCTGATCAGCGTGGTATAGTAGGTTAATTTCCCTCTCATTACGGAGGAGGCTCAAGCCCACCAGTGGGACATAATATGAGCTGAGATGAAGAAATCTTTAAGTGCATGTGTCGTGTATTGCCTGCTTTCTTTTATCTTATATTTTGTAGATATTTTATTTAATTACTTTCCTTAGTGATTTGTATAATACTTGCGGGAATTGTATTCTTAGTCAGTTACCATATATTTTTTTTACGATTCCCACTCCATAAAACTTTATGAGAAATATCTTTGTGGTACCATATAGGAAATGCGCCCGACACTTGAATATTAAACTTCTTTTGAACTCAACAGGAAAATCAAATAATTTTGTTCTGAAGTAATATGGGACCATTCGCAAGTGGGCTTATTATGAAAAATTGCCAATTTTCATGTGTGTCTTATTTCTTCTCGTCATTGGATTGAGTTATAAATCAAGGGCTCTTTTCATTTGTACGCACAGTCTAAAAAGTAAATGGCCTCATCATTTTCTTTAAATTGGGATTCATCTTTTTGAAATATAGATTATTAGATTTGTAATGATTTATATCTAGCCAGACGAGTTGCCTTATGGCATGGAAAATATGAGAAAGTTGGTGAATTACCTTTACCATAGGTGTAGGTATACGCTATGATTTTAAAGTTTCAATGGAATATTTCAAGAAAGATATTATTTATGGCAATTTTGTAAACCAGTGCTACATTTATCATTCATAGGTGGCTCATTTTTTTTTAAAGAATTGTTTATGAAGACGCGTTTTTACTTTAGAAGATTACTTAAAAAAATTAACTTAACATTTTTGTGACACGTGCTACGCCCTACTGGTTCGTTCACCCCTCGTGTGCCGTATAAATATGAAATGCACCCTCACTAAGACAAATTATTTCATTTCCCCGTCTAAAGGGACCCAACGTGACTGCAAGCTTCCATCAAATGTACGAGAGATATAGCACGTCGATTTAACATAACGATGGTAATATAATAGCGGTTGTTTAACGTCGATGTTACGCTTTTTAGTACTCCATTCAACATGTTAATAGCTTAGTTAAGTATTGTGTGATTTATATTAACAATGTAGTTAGGTGTTTCAGAGTTTCAGCATGCTGAAACTAACTTATATTTTAGCCTTTTGGTATATAGGAATGTATTACCTATCTTATATGTGTTTCGTTTTTGATACCGGTCTCCTCCATAATGATACGATTAGTATGATTCGTATGAAGAAAGAAAAATATTTATTTTGTTCTCGTTTAAAACTAATGAAAATAAACAGAACTAAAGAAAACAACTTCTGGTATAAAATGACATTAACGAGAAACAAAAAAGGCTATTGGCTTAGCTTTGGCTATTTTATTTTATAAAATAGCGCGGATATTCTGGCAACAACTGGTGATGACTGATGTAGATACATAGCGGCAGCCTATTGCCCAAAGAATTGGCTACTTAATGTATTGTCTCTAATATTTGATCTCACTTTAGTCTATACCGCTGCAAAGGCAAAGCTTTAGTATTCCAAATACGGTGTTGTTGGAGTAGGCGTGGTACAGTTCTAGTCGGGGCATGATTGATTCCACAAGTACTTTTGGTCATACGGTCGTAAGAAGAGAGCTGATTTTACGATATCACCACCGAAAACATAATGTAGAAACGTGTGAGATTTGCGTACTGGGATAACAGTGCCGTAATCTCTTTGCGATCAGAAACCTGTCACTGCTAATTGTATTAAGACTAATAGTTAGCTATCCGTGTGGTGACGGAGTAAGAATACAATTCACCACCTCCTATCTTATCCGTGGGTGATTGTAGGAAACGACTAAGGGATATAAAACGCATATAACATCGCAAAAGAAGGAAACCGCCAGCTACTGCAGTATCTTGAGGATCACCAGTTGATCAGTGATCGCCAATACGGCTTTCGACATGGTCGATTGGCTATTGATCTTCTTGTGTACCTTACACACCGTTGGGCAGAGACTTTAGAGGGCAAGGGTGAGGCGCTAGCATTCAGCCTAGATATCGCAAAGGCGTTCGATAGGGTCTGGCATGGGGGCCTTCTATCGAAGTTACCTTCTTATGGAATTCCCGAAGGACTCTGTAAATGGATTTCCAGCTTCCTGGATGGTCGGAGTATAAAAGTCGTCGTCGATGGCCCTTGCTCCGATACCATGACCATTAACGCTGGTGTACCACAAGGCTCGGTGCTCTCCCCGACGCTGTTTATCCTGCATATCAATTACATGCTCTCTATAGAGAATATGCATTGCTATGCGGATGACAGCACGGGTGACGATCGGTATACCGAGCATCAGAATATCCCTCGGAGTATATTACAGGAAAGAAGGACTCAACTTGTGTCTGAAGTCGAGCGCTCTCTAGGGCGAGCCTCGAAATGGGGTGAACGGAACTTATTCTGGTTCAATACCACTAAGACACAAGTTTGTGCGTTCACTGCAAAGAAGGACCCGTTTGTCATGGCGCCTCAGTTCAAGGAGTAACTCTCCAAATTGCCGAGAGTATTGGGATCCTCGGCGTCAAACTATCAAGCAAAGTCCAGTTTGGGAGTCATTTGGAGGACAAAGCCAAATTGGCAAGTAGAAAGCTGGGCGTCCTGAACAGAGCCAGGCGGTACTTCACACCGAGACAACGTCTTGTACTATATAAAGCACAAGTCCGCCCTCATGTGGAGTACTGCTCACATGTCTGGGCAGGCGCCCCCAAATATCAGCTAGACCCACTTGACTCCCTGCAAAGACGTGCTGTTTGAATTGTCGGTGTACCCAATATCACGTAAAGACTGGAGTCATTGGGGAGCCGGAGAGACTTTGGGTCTCTCTGTGTACTCTACAGGCTCTTTCACGGGGAGTGCTCTGAGCAACTATTTGACTTGGTACCGCCGTCACCTTTTTATCACCGTATCACTCGACACCGCAGCAGGGTTCATCCATTTCACCTGGAAATGATACGGACGTCTACTGTACGTTTTCAGCGATCATTTCTACAACGTACGTGCAAGATCTGGAATGTGGTGTTTCCCGAGCGCTATGACATGTCCTTTTTTAAACGAGGTTTAAGAAGAGTTCTTTCTTCACGGTTGGCAGCGGCCTAGCTGTGCCCTGGTATTGCAAAGGTCCATGAGCGGTAGTGTCACTTACCATCAGGTGTGCTACTTCTCCTTTGCCACCACCGGCAATAAAATAAAAAAAAAAATAAAAAAAAGGAAAACTCGAAACAATACCCTATACCAACACGTCTAACCAGCGCGGTATAGTAAGTTAATTGCCCTCCCATTACGGAAGAGGCCCAAACCCAACAAAGGGACTTATATGGGCTGTGATAATGATGATGATGAGTTAGTTATAGCAGGAAGTGGTATTCGGTTGCCTTTTGAAGGGTTTTCAAACCGTAGAATATTAAAATAATTAATTACCTACGTGTTACATTATATTACTAATGAAAAAAGACAAAATATACCGACTTAGTCATAAATTATTGATGTGTTTTTGCTTGATTTAGTATTAGATGTCCAAAGCTACTTCGCATCATCATATTGCAAAAGTTAATGGCAATAGTTTTATGACTGGCCACCTACCTGACGTTAATCCTCGTTCAGAAAGGAATTGTTGATCAAACGGTATTCAATAGTTAGGTTAGCTTGGTTCGATATACGTAACCACTACCACACACCATAGCTGCCGTCAAAGCTACTTCGCACATACATATGTATATAGTGTGTATACGGTGGTGAGGAGGGAGTTTTGTTTTATAGTGCCAGCTAGGAATACTATCAACACTTATATTGCTCTTAGGTGTCATAAAAGACGATTAAAAGCATGACATTGATCTGGGCCAATTCTATCTGATGCCATCTAGTAACAATTACTTTTCAAAGGAGGATTGACGTCAGGCTGGTGGCCGGCCATAAAACTATTGCCAAAACTACTTCCAATATATACGATGAATGTTATTCTTCGGCCAGCATCTGGTATCACTCTAGTCGACACAGAGGCGGGTGGGAACGTAAATTAGTCCACTACCCGCACCGCAAGTCCACCGCATAAGAGCGACGCAACGATGTTTGTTGCCAGACGTTGATGAGGGAGTTCCAAAAAAGCATAGCTCCCTGATTAGGCTATTGAATTCAAGGAACCGTTTGTAGTCCTCTCAGAAAGCGAAGAGGATTTTATTCTTAAGGGCTAGTTCGATAGGGCTACATGCTGCCATACAGTCGTTTTGGATCATCATTCTCTCATCTAATTTACGTACGGCAATGAGGTTATGTCATACAGGACTTAAATTACACATGTTGGTTCTGTTGCAAATTTATTTCAACTTCTATATTAATGACTAATAGCAATGTGATTGCACAAAAAGTCTAATGATCCAAGTACGGCTGTACTTGGATGGCTGGGGATTCAGGGTTCTATTTCTACATCCATGCAGTTATTACACACATAATTAGAGAGAAGATTAAGAGAACCGCAAATAATTCTCCTATAAAACCTTTGTACTATTCATAAATGATTGAATCTGGGTGTGATTGGTGTCTTTTAATTGATGTTCGTGAAATCCTTGGAGACTGATTTATTTGAGCGAGATTGATTAATAAGTAGTTGATTTTTTTTCCTACCTTAGCAGTTATTTGATAAGTTAAGCTAGCAATAAAGTAAATTTGATTTAATAATAGTTTTCATATAGCTTTTATGCTTGGTTACATATTCAAAAGAAACATCTGAACTAGGCACGTAATTCAACCCCTAATGGCCAAATATACAGTTTTTTTTTCTGTCAGTCAATTACTAGGGACTTTTCACAAGGGAATTTATGTTTCATAAGGGGCTACGTAAAAAATAATAAAGTTATAAGAAAATGTACAATCATCCCCCCTATTTACATACAAACCCTAAAATGAACATAAACACAGAGTTTTATCGGCTGAAATGTTTTTAATACAGGCAAAAACATTATTTTAGGCCTTCATATATGAATATTTAACTTTACGCGTACCCAATAAACGAATGTTTTCATATTTTGAACTAGATTAATGAATGAAAAAAGTTAAAAAATGTATAAAAAATATAGAAAACTAATGTTATAAACATTTGATAGACAATTAAAAATTGTGGAACATAAATATTTTCAGTACTCGATGTAAATACAATAGTAAGTTATGTATTTCTTTGCGAAATATATATTTTAAGTCCTCGTTTTTGACGAGTTAATTTACGCTGTTTGTCAATTTACGTGGTAAAATTTTAAAACGTTGTCTCGGTTTGTCTTTGGGCCAACGTAGGCTTATTGCTGTTAATTAATTCTAACCATAATATACATAACAAGGAGCACTAAATTTACATTATTTCCAGTTGTCTAATAAGCTGGGTGTCTGAGTGAAATTGTTTTCTCCTGCTGTATACACTTTGTCACCGTCAACGTGAAAACGTCCAGGGAAATTGGCCCCCGGTTCGAGCAAACCATAATTAGGACTGGCTAATGTCCCGGAAAAACAATTTCATAAAACATCTCATTTCTTGCCGAGCTACCAAGGCCGCATAAAAAGAAATAAGACACTAAATAAACTTCTACTTACACGCTTGGATACACCTTTATTCAGAGCTCATGATGAAATATGTATGTTTTTACCGTTGTCAAAGCTCGACGGGCTACATTCCGTTTTACGTTTTATAACGATTTGCGTAAGCCTTAGCTTAAATTAAAATTACTTTGAAGCGATTTTAATTCAGAATCACACGGCAAATTAATGAGCTATCCACATGTGTAACATTACAAAAGATTAAAGAGTTTAATTAACTGAGTTTAATGTTTAAATCGTAAACATTTCGCGAATTCAGCGCGGTGTAATACTATTTGTGACAAATCGTACGTCATTGCATTGTTCGGAAATTTTCATGGTCCGATTCATCACACAAATATGCACGGCTTGATATTTGTCGTTCATTTTATTTCACCATTCGGTACAAACAATGGATCCTGTTTTCGTTGAATATAGTGATGGTTTTTTTTTATATATATAGATTTGTGTACCATTATGGAGCTCTGTAATTTAGTATGCAAGCATTTATTATAGCTGTTGTTATTTAAAAATAAGTAAGCATTTATACATAATCATTCTTCTACTATTTTCCCAATTACTTGGGGTCGATACGATATATACTCTTCTTTCATAGTACATATTGTAAAAGTTATTGGCAATAATGATGATGTACTATAGCAAGTGGATGAATTTGTATATCTTGGATGTGGATTTAGCCGAGCTGGAAGGTACATCACTGATGTAGAGCGAAGAGTGAATGCGGGAAATAGAGTGAACGGAGCGTTGGGACCACTTCTCGGTAGCCACCACCTCAGCCACAAGGCACGTGTAGCAATACATAACGCAGTGCTTGTCCCCACATTACTATATGGAAGCGAGAGTTGGGTATGCAGAAAAGAGCATGAAAGTAAAATTAATGAGGTTGAAATGCGATCTCTACGGAAAATCTGTGGAGTTAGGCTGACCGATCATATGCGTAACGACGCCGTAAGAGAGCGAGTAGGTATGAAAGAGAGTATTGGTGTAAAGATGCGAAAGGGAATGCTCCGATGGTTCGGACATGTGGAAAGAATGCCAAACGAACGTCTGATTAAGAAGATATACAATGCGAAAGTGGAAGTATGTAGGTGCTTTGGGAGACCGAGACTAACCTACCTAGACCAGATTGGTCAAGTACTGAAGGAAGGTGGAGTCAAAAAGCTCCGAAACCGGCGAGCGTTTATGAAGAGAATTGAGGAAGCGAGTGAAGTATGCAAGGATAGAGTTCTCTGGCACTCTATTCTCTCTGCCTACCCTGCAAGGGATATGGCGTGATGATATGTATGTATGTATGTATGTATGTATCGGCAATAGTTTTATGACCGGCCGCCTGCCAGATGTCAACCCTCCTTGGGAATGTAATTGTTGACCAAATGGCATCAGATGGAGCTGGCCCAGGTCGTTATAAAGCTCTTAGTCATCTTTTACGACATCCACGAGCAAAGTAAGGGTTGGTAGTATTCGTAGCCACTACCACACAGCACGTAAGCATTTATACAATTATCTAGTTATTCGGCTGGGGTTTTTATATTCATGTCGTGATGATTCAAAAATAAAGAATGAAGTGATAATGAATATTTGTAAAATAATTATAATTCAGGCAACGCTAAATGTTTGCCTTTATATTGATATCAAAAATTTATTTTTATACCATCGTAATCTATAACATTTTCCACCTCTTTAAAACTGTTTCTTTATTCACAAAAGTGTAAGACGATGCGAGGTCGTCATCGATATTCATTAATTTTCATTTATATCAATAAGAATTTTATTAATACAAAAATATTACTATACTTTGCTCTTTTACATCCATCATTTTTATAGTTTTATTAAGAGTAAAATAGATTTATTGTTTCTCGAAAACAATAACATTTATATAAAATTTATTTATTGCCTGTCGTATATAAAATAAAAATAATCCATCTGCGTGAGGACGGACTAAACTAGTATATCACTTTATTTTATTTTTATTCTTTGGACTAATCTCACCACACATTCACATCACTGTAACTTCTGTAAGCTAAGATTCATAATAACCTTCATAAAAATTTCGAGGTTTGACGTACAGAAAGACCCAGGAAACTTTTAATTTCAGCTTTTACTTGTCAGCTTTTAATTGTAATATTTAATTAGAAAAGAAAAAAAAAACAAGAAGATTAGAAAATAATCCACTTCTCACCTATGCAAAGCAGGAGATATGAACCAATATTGAGTAATAGATAAGAGGATGTACCGATAAGCGAAGTTCAGTGGTACAGCACCATAAATATGGTAGACCTTAAGGGGTCTATATGTAAGCTTTAAGATTGAGTGCAATTATACTTATAGCAGAAACACCTGAACGCACGGATTTTTTTTCAAGTTGCTGTATCACTTCATTTATAGTAAACTAGCTTCTGCCCGCGGCTTCGCCCGCGTAAAAGGTTACTTTCCTAAAGTTTTTGATCCTATATTTTTATTTTTGAACGTCGGTAATACAGTGCAATGGTATTACAATACTCGGGGTTGGAACTTCATTACTGGACTGCTAGATGGCGTTGAAGAAGCTAGATTTTGAGTTTTTTCGACAAACAATTTTTTTATTTTTCATATAAAAATTTTGATTTTTTGTTAATAAAAAGTATCCTATGTTACTTTTAATACCTCCAAGAATATATGTACAATGTTTCATGATGATCGGTTGAGTAGTTTTAGCGTGAAAGCGTAACAAACAAACTTACATTCACATTTATATATTAGTAGGGATATCGTAAGACACGACTTAAGGGGACTATTAAACAGTTATTATAACTAAGACAGTGAGAACTTTAAATAAAGCACTTTACCAGACCGTCTATTACTCAGCATATATATATGGGTAAGAATAACATAAAATTTAAAATTTTAAGTAACCCCGATATAAAAAGACCCCTTAAACGGCTTAACCGATTTTCATCAAACATATCTAAGAACACACGCACATAAGTCACCTTTAATACAAAAACAAAAAACTAAATTAAAATCGCTTCAGCCGTTCGGGAGCTATAATGCCACAGACAGACAGACAGACACACACACACAGACAGATACGTCAAACTTATAAGACCCCTGTTTTTGCGTCGTGAGTTAAAAATACTAAACTAAACGACTAGTGTTACCCACTTCCTAAGTAAGATGTTGCAGCAATCAAATATCATTACTGAAGTTTAAAGTAAAAAAATATATCTGTATTTCATTTGTTTGCATTAACTTAGAATCTTACTAGAAATATTATACTTCAAATCTCACGAAAAATTAATAATATTTCGAATCCTACGCAGGACAATACTTTCTGCGGTCCTTAAATTGTTGTTCTGAGTCTGGATGTAATTTGTGTCAAGTAATTGCATGTTTGTAAAGTCCCCTGCACTATAAAGATTATTTCCTTAGTGCAGGGAGTAGTTCATTAAAAAAAAAAAGACATGAAATATTTTGTATATTTACTTTACTAATATTAAACTCAATCTATACAGCGTCAAACCCTGTTTAATTTTTGCTGAACAAAAATGTCGTCGGTAGTTGCTGAATACAAGTTGCGAAGTTTCGTTATCCCTTTTTATCAAGTCTATGTTGACCTAGTTAGATAGTTAGGCTGACTGTCAAACTTCGTTATCAATACCATCTTGTTTGGATGAAAGGTTTTTAGGAGGATCTAGGTAAATTGCCGAATTTGTCAATGCCTTCATCTGTAGATTAGTAAGTTTATCAATGGTATTCAATCTACTCAGTACTTTACTAAACATGTTTGATATATTTTTTTATAAGAAATAAGAGTTCTCTGACTTTTATTTTTCAGATGTTTTCAATAACGGCCATGTTCCAATTTGTTGGTAGATTATAATATTCTCCTCTATGGAAGTATAAAACTTGATTACATGTAAGTCGTCGTTCTCCTACTCTTATCCCAATTACTTGGGGTCGATACAATATGTACTCTTCTTTCATAGTACATATATTAGAAGTTATTGGCAGTAGTTTTATGACCGGTCGCCTGCCTGACGTCAACCCTCCTTGGGAATGTAATTGTTGACCAAACGGCATCAGATGGAGTTGGCTCAGGTCATTATAAGGCTCTTAGTCGTCTTTTACGACATTCACAAGCAAAGTAAGGGTTGGTAGTATTCGAAGCCACCGCTGGACGACACGAAGGCACGGCAACCTGTTCTTCAGGCTGACGCAGGTACTTACTGGACACGGGGTCTTCGGTAAGTACGCGTAAAGTGCGCAAATCGATGACGCGCGTCACACCCTGGAGGTATGTCCCGCCTGGGGGCCTCAGCGCCACGACCTGTCGGCGGTCATTGGAGCGGACCTGTCGTTGTCGACCGTCATCAAAAAGATGCTTGACAGTGACAGGTACTGGACGTCGATGGCCTCCTTTTGAGAGGAAGTCATCTCTGCAAAGGAGGCCGCGGAGCGGGAACGCGAAGCACTCGCGTCTGCGAACACGCTCCGCCGCGCCGGCGGCGACCAAGGAGAGGGAGGCGCCGTTACGCGCACCTCCTCCCACCGCCTTGACGGCTGACTGGTCGTGGCCAAGCGTACGGTGTCGGGGATAGAATGTCATTAGACGATCTCTCCGGCATCCCGTAAAAGCGCGGAAGGGACCGCTCCTGGTTGTAGTGGGTATTCCAGCCGCCAACATCTATGGCCGGCGAGTCAGTCTGTCACTGGCGGGGTATAGTGTGTAAAAGCATTTTCACAGCGTTAACAAAAAAATAAAAGTATTCGAAGCCGCTACCACACATCTGTATGTAAATATAAAATATATTTCCGTGTGGCGACGGAGTAAGAATACAATTCACAACTCCATATCTTACTACTCACTTCCCGTGGGTGATTGTACGAGACGACTGAGGGATATAAAACGCATATAATATCTATGCAAAAGAAGGAAAACTCGAAACAAAACCCTATACCAACATGTCTGACTAGCGTGGTATAGAAGGTTAATTTTCCTCCAACTATGAAGGAGCCTTGACCCCCCAACAGTGGGACATATATGAGCTGAGATGATGATGATGATGAAGTATAAACTAGCAGGCATAGTGTAATTTGTGTCCGTGCGTCAATTATATATTTGTAAAGTCTCCCGCTTGATTATTTCATTAGCGCCGGATATTGTTGTAGCGGGTGGATGAGCCGGGGATTAGTCCGCCACCTGCTAAGGGGCCCACCGCGTGAAGGTGACGCCCCGGCAACACTGTTTTTTATTGCCGCGTCGATGGTGATGATAACCGAAAGCATAACGCGAATAACTATTTGCAATATCTACGATGAAAGAGGAATGTATATTGACTCCAAGGAATTGGGATAAGCGCAAGATAATGATTCTGATGATAATGATATTTTTAAACACTATTTTCGTATAGTAATATAGTATTTTTCTTAATTTTTTTTTATAATTTAATATTTTTCTTAAATATTCGAAATAAAAACTTATTCCAACTTATCTGACCAGTGTGGTATATAAAATTCCCTTCCTATTGTAGAGGAGGGTCAGCAGCGACCAATGTTATACTATTCTCCATAATGTAGCTGCATTTAAAATAAAACTATTTTTATGAATTCTAACGCGTTTGTATTTCAATTTTAATTTCCTGACGTGTCGAACACTTTACAGGGTTCATAGTAACGAGAGGAGCATATAAATAAAAAAATAATAATAATTAATTAAATTAAATAAATAATTAATATTAATAGCCCTGGTTCTTCTGTAATCATGAACGTTATAAAGTGTCCAAAATGTGTGGAAATTAAAAATCAAACACAAATGCTATAGAATACGTAAAAATAGTTTTATTTCAAATGTGTAATACTCGCGTGAACATCAGAAATCATGATATAGCTAGCTGACTAGATTTTGTTCGAAACTCATTAAATAAAGAGTAAAGATATTGATCAGATTTATGAACTTACGTAACCCATACAACTAAATTAACCATAATATAATTGCACTGAACACATCCATTACTAATTCGAGATAACGCTCACGCACAATTATCTACGGGAACTTATTAAGATAAGCTGGTCACGGATGGCGGCCATTTTTCTTATTGCTCCTAATGTATAAATGACTGGCTGTGTTATCGATACCAGTGATGGACAGCCCTAGATTATGAGTAATCCTGCTAACGAAATTAGATAGCGTGTTATATTTTTTTGTAGTATGATGATAGAAGAGGATATTACATTCCTTCTAGGCAAACAGTAAAATGGAAAGTCTTATACATCATCAATTCAGGTTACTACTATACATCCTACTGCTCGGCTCGAGCCTCCTCTATAGTAGAAGGGAATTTAACCTACTACACCGTGCTGGTTAGATGGGTTGGTATAGGGTTTTATTTCGAATTTTCCTTTTCTTACATAGATGTTATATGATTATATCATCTACTCGCCTTTTAAGACAACCATGTTTAAAAAAGTGGGTAGTGAATTATATTATTAGTTTGTCATCAAACGGAAAGAGGGGAGGGTCTTATTATGCAAATAGTTTAGTAAAAGCTATTGGTAAAATACAAAATATTACCATTCTATACCTTCTGTGACAGAGCTAAAAACAGACTGAGCAAAAACTACAAAAATGGTCAATTAACAGTTCTTTGGAAATTTATAACACTTCTTACGAACATCAATTTATGATAAGCAAGGCGATTTTGCAATTATCCCGCTTTGAAAAGTCCTATATCCTCCAGTGGATGGCCACTAGGTGATAGATGGATAATATAATGGCTTTATCCTCAAATAGATTAACAGGTATACTTGAGAATCAAATTCGCGACATCTAGTCTGAAGACGTAGAGACCAAACTAGTCTCTTAACTACCACGTTATATGTGCACTCAACAAGCTGTTCATGTATTTCAAAATAAATAAATAGGTTTATACAAGCTTATACATAGTATTCATAACCGTGTTTAGTGATATTAAATATGTTTAGTGATATGTATTCTGTATTTATGGATGTTGTACAATTAAAATACAACCCTACGAATACGCGCGTGACTAACATTGAAATATGCAACTGTCGTGCCGTGAATGTGATGGCAGTCTAAATTGTACTAACGTTTAGTTCTGCCTGGTGCACTCTAGTTATGTGAATTGGTTTTATCTGCAGTTACTGTACGTATTAGAGTACCTTCCATATAAGTACTGATAGGAAATAATATTCAAATTTATTGTACTACTTAGAGGATATAATAAGAATACAAAGTCCACGATTATCATGTTAAACAAGTCGTAAGCTACCTGCAATAGAAGGAGAAAGTAAAAAACAAACATTCCCTTCTGGTCAGTTTGAATTAGACGAAAAATAAACTAGTATCGTAGGAATATCAATTTATCTTTTCCTAAGGACAGAAGTTTTGTTCCAAAGTGAGACATAAGCTGTAAGAAAATTAAAGATCATCATCATCCTTATCATCATCATCTCAGCTAATATATGTCCCACTGTTGGGCTCGAGCGTCCTCCATAATGGAAGGGAAATTAACCTACTATACCACGCTGGTCAGGCGTGTTGGCATAGGGTTTGGTTTCGAGTTTTCCTTCTCTAGCATAGATGTTATATACATTTTATATCCCTTAGCCGTCTCGTACGATCACCCATGGGTAAGATAGGGGATGGTGAATTGTATTCTTAGTCTGTCACCACACGGAAAATTAAAGATACGTGACTTCTAAGTGCTTAGTAAATTATAAAATGTATCCCTATTATATTGTTATACATAGTGCTGTATGGTAGTAGCTAAGAGTATTACCAACCTATACTTTCCTCGTGGATTAAAAGACGATTCCATTCCCAAGGAGGGCAGAGAGGTGGCTGGCCATAAAACTATTAACAATTAACTTGTGCAATATGTAAGGTGGGATTGTAATAACTTTTTTTTATAAATTTATATAGCATTTATTATTATTATAACGTTCCTACCCATTATCACGACTTTGGCTTGCACTCACGACTGATACCCCATTATCATCATTCTCCTACTCTTATCTCAATTACTTGGGGTCGATACAATATATACACTTCTTTCATAGTACATATTGTAAAAGTTATTGGCAATAGTTTTATGACCAGCCGCCTGCCAGATGCTTGCCTCCTTGGGAATATAATTGTTGACCAAACGGCATCAGATGCAGATGACCCAGGTCGTTATAAATATTATATTGACTCATCACGACGGATACCACAGTGAAGGGTAAAAAGATACCGAACACTTGAGCTATAATCTGTAGAGTCTTTGCTTTAAAGTAAGACCGGCAGGCAGAAACCAGGTTCGTTGCTGGTAGTAGTTAGCTAAAGTAGTATACGCTGAGTACTAATTGATATAATGTTAGTTTGTATATCCAGTTATTGCTGATCTGATTATTTGTATGAACAGTGGAAGTTTGAAAGTAGCACCAGTGATACATAAGCTTAGGAGCGCGAGATTGTCTTGGTATGGACATGTGATGAGGAGGGATGAAAGATATGTGACAAGGAGGGTTATCAATATGCTTGTGGATGGGCGTAAGAATCGTGGGAGACCCAAAAAGAGATGGATGGATTGTGTAAACGAGGATATGTGTATGAAAGTTGTGAGCGCAGATATGACGGCTGATAGAGGATTGTGGAAGGCAAGAACATGTTGTGCCGACCACACTTAGCGTGGGATGAGGACAGGCAAATGATGATGATTAGGGTGAGTGGGGGGAAGATGAAAAACGGGGTAACACAAAAAGGCATCAATAAAGACAGATTTTGTGTAATTAATCCAAAGCAAGCAACATTCATAAGACCGCCATTTTGTTACGTCCCACACCTCAGTCGGCACTTGTCGTTTTGAGGGATCGGTTGTGTGTAATAAGGGAATATCAGCGCTGAGAATTTTACGCGAGCAAGTCGAGTGTTTTAATCTTACCCCGTGTCGTGTAACTTCATTTACGAGGTAGGTACGAGTTTTTTATTTGTATACATACTTATTATTTTTAATTTGTAGTTATGTTGCTATATCTAAATATCGCTACTTTTTGTATTTTAGGATTTATTGTAACATTCCGTCTTTACCCGCCAATATTTGACGGGGTAAGATAAACATATAAAATTTTCCATCTTGCCCCGTTTTCAAAAGTCGTACTAATGGAAAAAATGTTTTATTTTGTTACAGCCATTATATAAATTCTCAGGGGCACAATTTCAGCAAATATTAACTAAAGGTAAATATTTTTATATTTGTAAATTATAAGAGAGACAAAAAGAGCAAGCGGGTCAAATGATGGCTAAGTGATTTCACCGCTGCCCTTAGACACAAGAAACAACAGGAGTGTTACTTGTGCGTTGTCTTCTCATAAGGTCCAATCCTGTTCCTATAACAGGATTCGTAGGAATGGGAGTAAGAACTTAAGGAAAGGGGAAAGAACACCAGACACTCGCTAATAAATGCAGCATCGCAGCTCCTAGAACAATGCAATGTCACATCGGTTCATCTAGTAAACGTCAACATTCGGGTGGCCTTAAGGAAAGGGGAAAAGGAACGGGCATCCGGAACTCTCATTCACCAGACGAAACATGGCAGTCACTAAGAAGCTAACCACTTCACGCTGATTTTCTGTGAGAGGGTAGTATCACACCGGTCGACGCTGCTCATTTATGTGTTACAGTAAACTGTAGACGTGGATGTACTACCAATTTTTTTTTTATTTTTTTATTAATGTAGGTATATATATTAGGGCACCCCAAAAATACGATTGTTTATATATATATATATATATGTATATATATATATATATATATATATATATATATATATATATATATATATATATGTATATATATATATATATATCTATATATATATATATATATATATATATATATATATATATATGTGTGTGTGTGTGTGTGTGTGTGTGTGTGCGCATGTGTCTGTGTGTGCGCGTGGGTCTCTCTCTCTCCCTCTCTCCCTGTGTGTGTGTGTATAGTATGTTATTACGTATCTAGTATCGAATAAATAAAAATTTAATTCATTTTGTCAATTTAGAAACACCACCATGCCACGTAACTACGTCCGAAAATCCCTACGTGCAACCTCCTATACTCATGAAGATGTGGCTAAAGCTATTGAGAAAGTGAAAAGGAAGGAACTGACATTATACGGCGCGGCTAAATTTTATAAAATACCCATTGCTACTCTTCACAATCGTCTAAATAAAAAAACCGCTGTTAAAAGTGATACACTTGGTCGCCCTCCTGTTTTTGATCATGAAACGGAAACAAGATTAGCAAATGGTCTAAAAGTTTTAGAAAAATGGGGTTTCGGTCTATCTAGAAAAGAAGTCGTTTTATTAGTGGAACGCTATGTTCGATTGAATAAAATACATACCCCATTTAAAGATAACATTCCAGGACCAGATTGGTTCACAAACTTCCGTAAACGACACAGGCTTTCGCTTAAAAAAGCTCAGTCTCTAGAACATTCAAGAAAAAACAACACTAATCCTTTTATTATAGATGAATACTTCATAATGTTGGAGTCAACGTTAAAGGAATTAAATTTGGAACAACGGCCACATTTAATATGGAACTTGGATGAAACATCACTGTGTTTAGACCCTTCAAAGACAAAAGTAGTTGGAAAGAAGGGTGCCCCATCTTTTCGAACTACACATGGTACTGGCCGAGAAAATATCACTGTTTTAACGGCTGTTAGTGCGAATGCTAAGAAAATAAGTCCTTTAATTATATTTAAAGGGAAATTTGTGTGGGATTCATGGGTAGCTGAAACTGAGGGCAAATATGATTTTGAGCTGTCTTATGCCGCGAGTCAAAGAGGATGGATGGATACACAAATATTTTATAATTACATAGAAAAAGTGTTTATATAGTTAAAAGTGAAAGACCAGTCCTCCTAGTTTACGACGGACATAGCAGTCACGTTGATCTCAATGTAGTCGAATTAGCTATTCGAAACAATATAACAATATTAAAATTACCGCCTCACACATCCCATATCCTACAACCATTAGACGTGGCTGTATTCAAGTCTTTCAAAAGTAGATGGGACGCTAAATTAGTTGAATGGCAAAGACAAAATACAGGTGTTAAAGTGCCTAAAAGGGTTTTTTCTGAGCTTTTTGCTAAAATTTGGAACGAAACCAAAGACATAATAATATTGAACGGCTTTAAAAAAGCAGGAATATACCCTTTTAACTCTAAGGTGGTTCCAATTGATAAGTACGACCTAAGAGCATACAAGCGTTGGGAAGACGCGCAAAAAAACAATCCCCATTCTTCACATCCACAGTCTCAATATCCGTCAGTAAATGATACACAATACTTCCTACCACCACATGTAGATTCACAGTTTTCACACCAAGATTCGCGGTTACATATTTTATCAACGTTAAGCCCAATATCTTTAAAAGAACTTTGCATTAATGCTATCAATGTGCTAATGAAAAATGACATGTTATTATATTATGAAAATACTTCTTTAGCTATCGAGTTAGAAAGTGTTCATCTGTTGGCGGATGTGTCAAAGAATCACGAATACGCACGAAAATTCATAGCGTACCACAAAGAAGAATTACCTAAATGTTTGACATCAGATGATGTTAAAACTGAAAATGTATCAACATCCGCAATTAATTTGCAGAAACAAAGTGCAAAAATTAATATAATTTCTAATGAGTTAGTCAGTTTTGAAGAACTACTTCTCGAAACAGTCAAACAAACCCCTCGACTCAACACGAAGATCAAGAGAAGACGTATAGCGTTAGGAGCGGAAGTAATCACAGAGACTATGAAAAAAAATTTAAATGAAAAATCAACACAAAATATACTTAAGACAAAGATAGAAATTCCAAAGAAAAAACCTTCAAAAAAAGGTCAAGTCGCAAAAGAAAAACTGAGCAATATTAAAAAAACTAGTAAAATAAAAAAAGAACATAATACTAAAAAATACCAAATAAAAAAAGAAGACCAACTGGAAAAGAAAACATTTAAAAATATACAGAGAAAAAGGAAACAAGTATTGTACAGCGAGACGGAAAGCTCCGAAAGTGAGATAGAAGTTAAAACTCTTGAATCTGATGATTCTGAGTATAGTAATATGGAAGAATTTATTGACAAATGCTTAAAGGAACAAGACGAAGATCAGGAAAATATAAATCCATGGCTAAATACGCCATTGGGGCTAGGTGAAATTACATTATTTGACGATAAATCTAGTGAGTTAAAGAAAGATGATTGGGTTGTAGTACAATTTACTACAAGAAAAAAGAACGTCAAACATTTCGTTGGAACAATTTTGTCATATGAAAACCACATGCCTCTAATAAAATTTGTACGAAAAGTTAAAGAGACGAGGTCGGATACAATTATATCTTTCACCTATCCAGTTGTGGAAGATACAAGTGTTTTAAAACACACGGAAGATATTGTTTGTATTCTTCCACACCCAGAAATTTCTCGTCGTGGCCAAATAAAGTTTGAGGTCAATTTAAAAAAATTCAACATTCAATAAGTTGTTTTTTGTTATTTATTTTTATTTTTTTTAAGTAATACAACACAACAATACAATATTTTTTAGAAGTTTTTTGTGTTTTTAGTTATTTCTATATTTTTAGGCATTTTTCTAAGATCTTATTAATTGGTTAACTATTTAATTTTGAAATATTTAATGTTTTACGTTTTGTGCTACATATTTTGTTGATGAAAATGGTAAAAGGTACATGTACGTAATTGTATTTAAAATTATCTTGGCATTGACAATAAAAGATTTTATATAATTGATATCTTTCATTTTCTGTATAATCTTATTCAGGTAAAGTGAAAGTTTGAGAACCTCTAGTTCAATCTTTCCCCGACGGAGCAAGATTGAAATATAAAAAACAAATAATTTGTGTTATCTGTGTTATTTGAAGGTATTTTGATATTATAGACAGTTCTAAAGTGTCAAGACAATTAAAACTCTAGCCTACTGACCGTCAATATCGTCTGACATTAATTTGAACGATTTTAGAAACTACTTCAATCTTTCCCCACCACCCTTTCATCTTTCCCCCTGTTTTTTTCTTTCGATAAAAATTTTGTTATTATTTTTTTTTTGCTTTTAAATAAATATAACAGGGATTTATCGATATGACATAAAAATATGTTCTTTGTACTTTATTCACTATAGATATAATTTTAGATTAAGTTAATATGTACTGTTCTACAAGACGTCAAACACAACACTGCTCATCTCATCAAAAAACCGTTCGATCTTCCCCCCACTCACCCTACCTAAATTAATGATTATTATAGGTCAGCAACGGCTATTGCAAATAGGGATGTAACAGATTGTTTGTGTTTGTGTGCGTGCATGCGTATGTACATAGGTGTACATGTACAGTTTTACAGCTGTTACAGTGTATAATCTACACATGATTGCAACCCTAATATTTCACTGAAACATATCGTAAGCGATTGTAGTTTGGTAATTCATATACAAAAAAAAAAAATATTTTGCTAAAATAATTTCTATCTTACTAATCCTTACTAATATTATAAATGCGAAAGTAACTCTGTCTGTCTGTCGCTCTTTCACGCCAAAACTACTGAACCGATCTAAATGAAATTTAGTACACAGATAGTCTAAAGCCTGATAAAGGACATAGGCTACTTTTTAATCCAAAAAAAAGGGTTGTGAAAGGGGATGAAAAGTTACAAGAAAGTACCGTCATTTTTAAAGCCAGAAGCTTGAAACTTATTTATAGGCTATTGATTAGATCTAAATAAATATGATATTAAAATTTTATAAAAAAAATACCCTTAAGGGATAAAATAAACATAGGGGATGAAAAACTTCAGGAAAGTAACCTTTTATGCGTGTGAAGCCACGGGCAGAAGCTTGTATTATATAAGTGCACGTCTGTGAAGATGTTTGGATATTTGTTACTCAATCACACGTAAACTGTTGAATAGATTTAGATGAAAATTGGTTTATAGTTAGACCATTACCTGGATTAACACATAGAATAGGTTTTATCCCAGTAATATTTTCTTTTGGGATAATAGTATAACTTCGGGAAAGTTGAGAGGAAAGGTTGAAAGCTAGTTTTTTATAAGAATAGATTAATTGTAACTTGTAACAAAAGACTAGACATATTCATTTCTATCTCTTTCTATTATATAGATAACATTAAAGTTAAGTTCATATCATAACAAAAGCAAAAATGGTATACCATTTTGAACGCTTGTTGGAGTTCCCCGCTTCAGAGAAATAAATTACGCAAACAATTAAATATCGGCAATAATGCGAACATGGGGTGCGACAATTTGTCTGGACCGGCTCGCTAGGGTAGCGTCACGTAATATACAGTATGTTGTTATTGTCACATTTGTATTTAATACTATATATAGGTATACTTATAAGTGAAGTGCTGTGTGGTAGCGACTATGAATACTACCAACCCTTACTTTGCCCGTAGATTCCGTAAAAAACGACTAAGAGATTTATGTCGACCTGATATTTAAGGGCACTTGCCAAGAAATATAAGCAATAATATGATATAAGAATAAAGCCAAGAAATATAAGAAATATATATCGGATATTTTCACCGATTTTTCTGGTATACTATTTTAAAAAATATTTTTGGTTTGAAAGGCTATATTCTCATGTAGTTAAACAAAAAAATTGATGAGAGAATCCTATGCGAATTTAAGGCCAATTTTTTTTTTTTTTCTGGGGGCGGGTTACGGTCGGCACACTCCTCGCACCACTCCGTCCGGGGTGACAGAGGGGCGTAAGTACGCACACCCGTAACCCACTCGTGACGTCGCCCTCGTCGTTGGGCCAACCACCGGAGCAGAGTGACTTGACGTCAGTGGTTGGCCCGACTATTTAAGGCCATCCTAAATTTTATTGTCAATTAAGTTTTACTTAAATTTTACGTAATTCAAATAAAAAATCATTACTTATTCAGGTATTTGCGTTTGAGGTTTCTTCATTTCATGTTGCAACTCAATATAAATATCACAGCACTGTTGCTATAATTTAAGAGACCACATCTCAACACCTAAACTACTCGTATTTAGCTATTCTTGGATAGATTTGGATGTATAAGATAATTATGTTCTAGATATTATTTCTTGTAATAATATAACGAGACGAATCAATTGAGCTGATGATAGAAAGGGTTTTAAAATCATCAAAAAATATAATCCAATTATGTGAATTTTATATTTAACCAAAGTCTTCAAGTTTAACAACTCTCTATATGTATATATGCGATCCTTTTATAGACTGCTCTTCTGGTATTCTTTCGCTTTTTAACTAGCCATTTGCCACAAATAACAGCAACCCGAAGCAAATTAAAAAGCTATGACTTCTGCCTCTAAGTTCCACCAAGAGAAGCTTTGTGATCCTTAGGTAATTATTGGGTTTTCACTATTTTAATCTTCTGCGTCATTTACAATTTCATTAGAATTGTTATAGTTATTATGCATTTTATACTTGTCATCATTCTGCTGCTCTGAGCCCAATTACTTGGGGTCAACGCAATATATACTTTTATACTTCGTTATTATAAAAGCTATTGACAATAGTTTTATGACTGGGCTGCTTGCCCGACGTCAACCCAACGGAAATGTAATTGTTGATCAGGCGGCACCAGTTGGCCTAGGTACCTATAAAGTTTTTAGCCGTCTTTTATGACATCCACGGGCAAAGAAGGGTTGGTAGTATTCGTATCCGCTACCACACATTATAATTCGTATAATATGTTTATAATTAAACTTTTCCACGAAGTCAAATTAAGAGCTAGTTACTATAAAAATATTCTTCACTCAGCATTTTGTTGTCCACTGCTGGACGAAAGCGCCATAGAAACGAAAATGTTGCGATCATTCATCGAATGAGCTTTGCTGTAATCGCACCGATTGGTATATGAGTAGATGATCACAAGCGTTATTTGTTTTCCAAAAGAGGACTACTGTCCTTTCTCTCGGTGATTTCGTGGCGTATTTTTACGACTTCGTAAGGGATGGCCACAATTATATTCTTATCGAAAGGAGAATATGAGAAAAGAAAATATTCTTATTATTAATGTGTACTAATATTTATTAGAAATTACTCATTATTTATAAACGTTGAAATATCTTAATATTTCAACCTGTATATAGACAATGTAACACATGCATTGCGTAGTTAATGTAATTATGAGGCCGTAACGTAAACGGGTACGACTTGCTGCGATTAGAGTTTGTCTCCGCTGCAGAGGTATGCAACATTTTAAAAGAATATAATATTTATTTTGCTTTATAGGCCTAACTATTTATAAGTGCAAAGTCATTGTTGCCCACGATTTTGCATAAGTCGGTAAAGTATATTTTTATGCACAGATTATAAAAAATATACATGAGGTAAATTTTAATTTTGATGATATAATAATATATAATAATAATTTATTTTATTACAATATGAACAATACAAAAATATACAAGAATCTCTGGCTCCAACGCTAGTTACAAACTGTGTTGCAAGGCTAGAAGTAAGTTTACAGTATATGATTGCTAAGTTGTAATTTAATTGAAGCGTTTTCTGAATTTAAATGTTGTGTAAATACAATATTTTCCTTTAAATATTTTTTTTCTATAAATAAAAATCTTCGGAAGAAAAATCTTTGTGACTCTGTAAATTAAAAAAGAAAAGAAAAACTTAGCGCCGTTTAAAATTTATACACATTACAAAATGTTTATTACTAATGCAAATAAATTGGAGGCAAATGTCTGTATTCATTGGAAAAGTTAATGAAAGTTACCCTAAGTTTATGATTCTCTCCCCTATCTTGATGATCTAAACACATTTGCCGTTTCAATTTGAACTACCACTTAGACTATCCATGGGTGTTGTAAAAGCCAATAAAGAAGTTCAGACTTCTTAGTCTGCTTATGAAACTCTCGTCAACAGTGTTCGCGCTGTTAATACTCTCCATCGCCTTTGAAAAGTAATTGAAAGCGATAATTCTGCGAAATTCCTCTTGTACCTATACTTCTGTTCTAAAGTTTAATTAGAAGTTTAATAATAAATCTATTTTCATGGCAAAGGTACAAGTTAATTACCAATAAATAGTTCTCGAGTTAATATTATATACACATTCGGCAACCTACCAGTTAACGAAGTCATGCTTGCATTTATATCTTCCCAGTAATAATGTTCCAAGTTAGACTGCAGAGGGTAATTACTTACTGCAATAGACCAATTAATATGGCTGTATGGTTGAAGGCTATGCTTGGTCTCGGATACAGGACAATGCAAAAATTTCAAGAACATTATTGCCTCTTTGTAAACAGTCATACTTAAATAAATAATGTTTAATGTATGTAATACGTCCATTTATCATTGTACGACAATATACGATACGGACTCAGTATCATTGGCCCGACGACGTTATGGTAATAAAGAGGCGGTATACAAATTACGGAAATTTAGTATTTAATATGCTTGATTATTTATAAAAACTTGATTAGGAGCGAAAAATAATTGTCGCACATGGGATTCCAACCCACACTTATTGGAAATCCGTTCTAATCGTGCTACCACTTCCACCAACGTGAACTATTGTATGACATTCAATCTTCATATCGTATAATGGTGGGTTCGAAAACCATGTGTGATAATCATTTTCACTCGTAATCAAGTTTTTATAAAGAGGTGTTATGTTGCCCTTGCATGGTCAGCCTGACTATTCTTGGGTCCGACTATAACATACATACATACATATCATCACGCCATATCCCTTGCAGGGTAGGCAGAGAGAACAGAGTGCCAAAGAACTCTATCTTTGCATACTTCACTCGCTTCCTCAACATTCATAATTCTCTTCATACACGCTCGCCGGTTTCGGAGACTCTTGACTCCACCTTCCTTCAGTACCTGACCGATCTGATCTAGGTAGCTTAGTCTCGGTCTCCCTCGGTACCTACATCCTTCCACTTTCGCATTGTATATCTTCTTAACCATTCTGTTCGTTCGGCATTCTTTCCACATGTCCGAACCATCAGAGCATTCCCTTTCGCATCTTTACACCAATACTCTCTTTCATACCTACTCGCTCTGTTACGTCGTCGTTACGAATGCGGTCGGTCAGCCTAACTCCACAGATTTTCCGAAGAGATCGCATTTCGACCGCATTAATTCTACTTTCATACTCTTTTCTGCATACCCAACTCTCGCTTCCATGCAGTAATGTTGGGACAAGCACTGCGTTATGTATTGCTACACGTGCCTTCTGGCTGAGGTGGTGGCTGCCGAGAAATTGCCCCAACGCTCCGTTCACTCTATTTCCCGCATTCACTCTTCGCTCTATATCAGTGGTGTACCGTCCATCTCGGCTAAATCCACATCCATATATCCACTATAACATAATCTACCATTATACCGGTCCACTTTTTGAGAGGGCCGTTGATTCCTTGAAATCAGTTGCCCGCTTGTATTTTTCGACAAATGCGGACAAGAAAGGGGTGATAACACCTTGTATTCTTAACTTACCACCACTTGAGAATCACTGACTTTAGGAGGAGGAATCCCACTCAGAAAGTTGCACTACCGGCTCTCTCACTCACCAAATGAAGCGCAAAAGTACATTGCTCAGACGTCGATTTTCTGTGAGAGTGTGTACTGTCCCGGACGGACAGAAAATTATTAACAGTGTGGCCCTATTCAAGATATATCTTAGGCAATGAATGAATTTATATAACAAATAATTTTATCTTTACAAAACAAATCCCTATCCCTACTAATATATAAATGTGAATGAAAATTTGTTTGTTACGCTTTCACGCCTAAAACTACTCAACCGATCATCATGAAACATTGTACGCATATTCTTGGAGGTATTAAAAGTAACACAGGATACTTTTTATTAAAAAAAAAATCAAAATTTTTATATGAAAAATAAAAAAATTGTTTGTCAAAAAATCTCAAAATCTAGCTTCTTCAACGCCATCTAGCAGTCCAGTAATGAAGTTCCAACCCTGAGTATTATAACACCGTTGCACTGTATTACCAACGGTCAAAAATAAAAATAGGGGATCAAAAACTTTAGGAAAGTGACCTTTTACGCGGGCGAAGCCGCGGGCAGAAGCTAGTATTAAATATTATTTTGATCGCTAGTACAATTTTAGTCCAAGAATTAAATAAAGTTTTTATTCTACAAATTAACATTGTTATTTCATCGCCCAAAATCTACAAATCCGTAGCTCGAACCCCACAATTTTTGCGATTGTCACTGTTAATCTAGCCCGAAGCATCGTCACGAACGGGCATCAAACATTTGAAATTTAATTGAATTGATAATTCACAGACTGCATTAACTGAGAGTAATTCGCCTCGGGCAAGCACGTGCCCTTGCTTTTATTGCGTTAGTTTGACGCTAAAAGTGTTTTCAGATAGAAATGCACTTTCATTAAGTATTCTCGCCCGTTACTAATACCTACACTTTGTTGAAAAGTGTTCCATTACCTGTCTGTGTATATTGTATTACTATTTTATTAAATGAAATCCAAAATAATAACGGCCACAATACTATTGCTTAACACATTCAGTGCCTACAAAATAAATAAAAAATAATAGCTGGGTGCAAAAACTTTTTAAGGCGTATTTTGATTAAGTACATATGAATGTTTGAAAATATGGATAAATGTATACGGATAACCGGTATAAACGGGACGCTCGCTCGGATCCGAGAGGGAGGCGCCGCTACTATAGCCCCGCCCTACTCGGATTCGAGTGGTGAGCAAGGTATGTGTTAAGTAATTTAAAAATATGTGAAATATCTTAATTAAGTTGAAAGTCAGTGTGAAATAAAATTAGATAAAATTATTTTAATGAACTCGTGTTGTTAAATTTTGTTTAATAAATACATTTGGTTAAATGTGTGTTATTTCTAATACATTGTTTGAGTTATATAAATGAAAGCTAAACTTGGATTATGTTAATAAGACAACCTTGTGTTTTTTTTAAATTAGTTATTAAAAAGAGACGTATATTATATTAAATGAAAATCATTAAAAAAATACGTTAATTAAATTATCTAAAGTATTAAGTTATAACAGGGTACAGCTAATATGCGCGGCGATAAACTGGTGTTTGGCATTCTTATATGGTATCATTATTATCATCAGCATTTAGCCTCTTGATATCCATTTCTGGACGTAGATTTCTATCATACTTCGCCTCAAAGTGCGGTACTGTGCTGCGCATCCGTTCTCAGCAACTATTATCAAATCGCCAGTCCAGTGGGTGGCCGTTCTGATCTACGTCGACAGATTTGCAGATGCTACTCCAGAACTTTTCTTCCCCATCGGTTATCAGTTCGTCGAGCGATGTGACCTACCTAATGTCACTTATATTATTATCATTACATGGCATTAGAAATTACGAAACATGTATTTTGAACTGCCTGGGAATCTCAAAAGACAAAAACAGGGTTTCAGATTTCAAAGAATATTTATATAAAAAAAATACGATTGTGTTTTAAATATGTAATTTTAGGTTTATTTAAAAAAAGTGATCAGACTCTTAAATCACGTTTAATTAAAACACGTTTATATAATTTTCAGATAATTCCATTCCTTATATTGCATGACTGATTGGTTGATAATAAACTAATGCATAACTCAGAAGGGTGAAGATAATAACTATATATTTAAAATTAACTTTTGTTTAAGAAAAACAATGTTTTAAGGCTCTAAGGTCTAAGGTACTACGTTTAAGGCAATCAAACAAGTAATAAGTCCAATTTATATGAAACTTTTATTTGGTGCTTTTGAGCCGTTATCATTTAAGTATCATATAACTACACTGGCTCATGTCAGTAAAAGTAATATTTAATTTTTATATATATATATATATATATATATATATATATATATATATATATATATATATATATATATATATATATATATAGAGATCTAATACAAATATGCATTAAGTATTGTGACATTACTTTATATATTTTAAAAATGGAAATTAAAAAAAAATAATATTAAAAACTATAAGAAAAAAATACAAATATACGAACTGCAAAATTTTATACGCAGAGATATCAGGGATTAATCGAAGGGGATTTCAAAAAGGGTAAACAGATGTGTGTTATCGTACACTCCGATAATATTAAGTCATAGAGTAATGGGCAATCATGGGGAAGTCTGTCACAATTTTCATTACACCCCAAGATTAAAGTTCTGAATTTTAATATTGCAAGAAGACACATTTATTGGTAATGATTTTAAAATATATTTACTAAAGGGACGATTGCGTTTAGCGTTTAATTAATAACATTATTTCTAATTGTTTGAGTAGCTCAATTATAATTTGTGTGACGATTTTATATGCAAGAATTATAGTAGGTATTATTAATTATTTTTCCTTATGGTGACGGAGTTAGAATACAATTCTCTACCCCCTATATTGCCCGTGGGTCATCGTAAGAGATGACTGAGGGATATAAAATGCATATAACATATATGCAAAGGAAGGAAAACTCGAAACAAAACCCTATACCAACACGTCTGACCAGCGGGGAATAGTAGGTCAATTTCCATCCCATCATGACGCTTGAGCCCAATAGTGCACAATAGTGGGACATATGAGCTGAGATGATGATTCATAAATCATTATTAATGAATCATCATCTCAGCTCATATATAACTACATTTAATCATCATGTCATGACATCTATTATCGTAAATGCCGCAAAATATAAGTATGGGATGAATTCATATGATACTGTAAAATAAAAAATATATATACTATACTAACAAGCCTCGAGTAGATATGTGCTCAAGAATGCACCGTATTTATTTGGGCTGAAGAATATATATGGACTAGAAAGAAAGAAAGAAAGAAAAAATTTCTTGATACATTCCTTTAACAAATTGCAAAATTATACAAAAATAACAATACTATGTATATTGAAAATGTATCAACCAAGATTCCATTTCAGCATGTGCCAGGTTACAAAGCCCTGGCGCTGATTTTCAAGTTAAACCTGAACTACACAGATAGCATAGTGGTTAAGACTGACCTTCAGTGCCAGTGTCACGGCTTCGATTCCCACGCAGGAAAATATTTTGTGTGATTCATGAATTATTGTTCTTGAGTCTGGGTAAAATTTGGGTGATTTAAATTGTTTGTAAAGTGCCCCGCATTCAAGGATTATTGCCTTGGTCCCAGATGTGGTCTTTAAAAACAATATAAAAGTATCAAAGTCTAAGGATTTTTTTATTATTAACCACCCCCTTTCTCCTTGTGGGTTTCATAAAAGATAACTAAGAGATATGCAGATAACATAGGTGCCGTATAAGATGACCATATGATGCAGATAAAATTGATAAAAAATATGTAAATCTCGAAAATTTCTACCAAGCTGAACAGTAGAATACAAGAAAACATGTAGCCATTTGATTTTGGCTATATAAATTTGCACTGCTTCCATCCATTTGATGAGTTATCATTGTCTGTAGGACTTTTCTTAAACAAAAGGTATACAAAAATTGGTGAAAAATTAATTATACTATAAATCTGACTTATTGTTGACATATAAGAGGAAGTTTGAAAGTTGCGCCAGTGACGGAAAAGTTAAGGAGTAAAAGGTTCACATGAAGGCTTTAGGGGTAAGGGAAGATCGAACAAAAGATGGATGGACTGCGTGAAACATGACATGGATGGACAAGGAGTGACCACAGAGATGACGTCTAATAGGGTTGTATGGAGGGAGAAGACATATTGCGTCGACCCCAAATAAATTGGGATAAGAGCAAGTTGATAATGATGATGAATTCTGACTTATTGTTAAAATTATAGTAACATTAATCTTTAAAAAGAAGCTAAACACAGTACATAATATTAAATACGATACTATTATATTATATACAAAAATAAATCTTAAACGCGGCACTCTTGAAAATGTTACGGTAAATAACAAACGGTTTTTATTTGCAATTGGATTGAATTTTTCTTTTTTTTTGTATCGAAAAGATATTAAATACTAGCTTCGAGCGTTTATTACATAAATAAAACTACAACAAGAAGTATGCAAAATGAGATGCGTAGTCCCCCGGCCACCGACTGTCACATTCGAAAGAGAGATGAGAATTTTATGCAATCCTGATCTTAGATAAGGCAAGAGGAGGGTGGTGAGGCCTAGATAGTAGCTTTATTTTAATACAAACCGACAACAAATAACGAATAAATATTCCCTTTTTTATTGTTTAGTTGTGACGCAGACGCTTTGATTTAGGGTGAGTGAGAGGGGTTCGCGGCGAGTTGTGGTCGAGATTATTCGGATAACACCGGGATTTGTATTACAGTAACTGTCAGAAATTCGAGTGCTATCAAGTTTCATCAATATTACGAGAGTATTGACCCGAAATAGGGACAAATTGCAAATTGTTTGAAATCATTGTTATTTAAAACTGCCATTGAACTTTTACCAGGGAAAGGGCAAAAGAGCTATTGTAGAGAGTTATAAAATTTGTGAAATAAAATGTGAACTTGTTAAAACAATTCGCTGAGTTCAATTATAGAATGCAAATTAATATTTAATACTAATGATAATTTAATAGTTTGCATATTAGTTTTAGAGGCAGGGTTTTCGCTACTATCCATATTTCAAAATTATTTTACTTAAACTTTCAAATATAATAGGCAGTAAATTTATAATATCATTTTATACATAGCAAGTGCTTGTGAAGACTAAGCTTTTATAATGTTCATTATAGACGTGTTAGATAACTAAATATGCTACGTATCTAATACATGTTCGAGAATATTTTCATAAAATTCTCGTACCTACCCTAGTTCCTCAACGATATTTTTTTCCGTGAAAACAGTTTGCGATTTGATATTTTAAATATGTAATTTGAAAATAGATGGCGTAGTAATTAAGATACCAAACTTACGTGCCAGTCCCGTGGGCTCGATGTCTACGCAGGAAAATACTTTGTGCGATTCACAAAGTTTTTTGCGTGTGAGTGCAATTTGCTTGAGTTAATTATATATTAAAGTCCCCTGCAATACTTTCTTATTGCAGAGGGGGTCTTTTAAAAAAATGGTAAATCTGAATAACTTATAAATGGTATGTAAATATTTTCAAGGCAAGTATTAACATTATTTCAATACCACTAATCTATATGTAAGCTATGTGACAAATATTATTCCAATTATTTAATAAACTAAACAATATTTTACTACAAGGGAAAATATTGCTATGGTAACGTTGTTTGCTGCACCTGCTTCGTAGATTCAAAGTTTAAAAGGTCTGCCACCCTTAGCTGTAAAAGCAATCATTTCGTGTATAGGAGAAATAAGAAACAGACGCTCGGTCGATGCACTGGATGCTGGAAGTTCACTTTTTATAGGGGTACCAAAAATTATGTTCCTCTGATATACGGCGACACTTCTCTCGGAATTTAAACGTCCCGTTGTCGTAACAGTTACTTACAGTAGGTAGGGTGACCCCTAATAAATTGAGAATAAAGGAGTGTCACGGCAAAATTGTTTCTTCCTACATATTTTAAATGTTTTATGATTGCTGTAATAAAATTTTTTTCTTAATTGAATTTGAAGAAAATTTTTCAGTTCAACTAAGTTCAAATGAATTAGAACAATTAATTTATCAGAATATTTAGACACGAGCGCCTTTTCCGGTAGGAAGAAAATACGAGCAATACCTCACTGGTTAGAAGATTTGGCACATACATTTGCTTACAGTTATTCTCTTCGGGGATGTCATCTGCATATTCGTATGATCTCTCTCTCTCTGATCCCAATTACCTGGGGACAATACAATATGTACTCTTCTTTCTTAGTACATACTGTAAAAGTTATTGCCAATAGCTTATGACAGGTTGCCTGCTAGACGTCAACCCTCCTTGGGAATGTAATTGTTGACCAAACGGCATCAGATGGAGTTGGCCCAGGTCGCTATAAAGTTTTTAGTCGTCTTTTACGACATCCACGAGCAAAGCAAAGGTTGTTAGTATTCGTAGCCGCTATCACACACATTATATATATATATATATATATCGCAGTCGAGCAGTCGTAGCGTAGGACAACCTCCCACTAGGTGGATTGACGATATCTTAAGAGTCGTAGGAAGCGGTTGGATGCAAGTGGCATCTACTGGGGCGCTTATGTCCAACAGTTGGACGTCTATAGAATGACGGATGGAGGCAAAATATCGAAAATAGGTATAACCCATCTATAAGTATTAATATACGTAATTATTTAAAGTATGGAGTTTTTACTTTATCCTCATTGTCTCATTTTATCCATTCTCTTTATATCACACAAAAGGAAATATTTAACAAATAAAATTCAAGTCTTTGTTCATATTAGGTATAATATCTGGATGACTGAGCTTTCGCTCGGTATTTTCTTTTTAGTGTGTTTTAAAGACGTGTTTAAATAAATAATAAATAATTAATTAAATAATAATTCTTAAAATAATTAATTAAATAATAATGAAAAAAATAAAACTCAAAAGTAATAAAAAAAGAAACAGGATCTGAACCGGCCGCGATTAGACTGCTTGATTATCCAATTGAGGTGTCTTAATGACAGCGTCAAAATTTGCCTTCATATTTTAATAGTTGTCAGCCAACGCAAAATTAGATATTTTCATTGCCTGAAAATATTGACATTGCTCGTTGAAAGATATTAGATAGATAGATAAACGAAGATTTAAAATTATTTATTCCATATTTCTCTATGCATCAATATTTTACCTTACTTCATATCATATAAACTTCAAATTTATATAAAACAATCGATTTCACGACGAGTGTAATGGCAAAGTGTATCTAGATCAAATAGTATCTGTTTCTACTTTAGTAGCTATATCTCTTTCAGATGTTAATGATAAAGATTGCACGACCGATTCTGTCTTGACCCTTACCGTATTAGAAGTCTCGCTAACTGAAACATGAGAGCCATTTAATTTATCTACTTGTATAGGGCCGGATAACTTTGTTCCAGGATTTTTAACTTAACCTTAATGAGGTAAATGCCCGGCTATTTATTTTGTCTAGACGTTTCAGACGTATTTAGGTGAAATGAGCAGGAATTATTTAAGTTTTCTTTTGTACTGAAAAGAGATTTGCAAGTTTATCTGTCCATGTTGTTTAAGAATAAGCATTGAATGTATATACCCCTTTTCATTTCAAGGGTCATAAAACATGTACGATAATTGGTAGCTATTCTGATAACTATATTGGTACCTATATGAAATTGCATTATTTATTTTGGAAAAATTAAACCACAAAAAAATCTGTAACTTACCTTAGTTAGTTAAGTTATTTTTGTCAAACATGTTTGAAAATTTGAGCATTATTTTGACAACCTTCTTCGAGATAAATCGAAATTGCTGTACTGACGAAATGCATGCGAGCAGCGGCCAGCAAGAAATGTATGAAAATCTATATCTGTCGTGTTTTAGTGGCCAAATAAATATATATGTAAATTCATATCTATCGTGTATTTTAAAAGTGGAACGATTTGTTTCTTCAAAATATGGTAACCATATAGGCAATTTATTAGAGTTTTATTTAGATTTCGAACTGTCTTGAGAAAGAAACCTGTTTGATAATGAAAAAATTCTACATAAAATTTCTACGTTCGTCCATTAATGACTCTTTTGCTGGCCGCTGCAGTAATATACTATTTTTTTTTTGTAATTTAAGACGCAGAACAATAATAACTGATGAATCTTATTCTTATTAAATCACCACTGATAGGGCGGCTTATTAATTTTGAACATTTTTCGATTTGGATGTTATTTAATTATACTTTCAAATTTATTCACGATACCTGAGTAGACCGGATGGTATAGCGTAGTACTTGGAATTTACTTCTCTTAGAGTGATATAATGCATGCAAAAATTGACTGCACAAATGACGTAGTGGTTAAGATATCGACCTTCCGTTCCAGTGATATTGGTTCGATTCCTACGCAGGACAATGCGTGCGATGTACAAATTGTTGTTTTAAATCTGTGTGTAACTTGTCTGCGTTAATTATATGATTACAAAGTCAGTGGTGTGTTTAAAAAAGAAGTGCCAACAATTATATTTTAATTTAATCAATTCTTATGATACCAAGAGAGAAGAACGTGATGACCACTGTATTATCATTTCTTCAACCTAAAAAAAGTCTTGGTAGTCAAAAACTTGATATATTTTATCTATTTTAATATAAATTAGTAGTCTTGAGGCTAAAGTAAAAACTCAGACACTTCTCGTTCCACAATCAAATTGCTTTTTATTTCGATCAATAACGGCATTGGGTTCATTCTGCCCGCGCCACGCGTTGCCTAAGGCGATACGCCGAAAGTCCTTTAATGCACCATTCTGCCTGTCCATTTGTCGAACGTTAGAACTAACAGAGAAATACCTTTTAAAATTTAGTTTAATTCCCAGAGGGTTAGGTTTATTGCGGGTTTTTAACGTCGGAATTGCATTTTTATTTGGCAATCAATTCATCATGGTGTTTGACTGCTAAAATTTTTATCCTACTTTATACTTTTATTGCAATCACTATTATATATGATATTTTCATTTGCACTATTTTTATGTGACTTTAAAATTAGAAGAACTTTTTTAATATTATAAGAATTTACGACATAATTACTATTGTTCCCAAATATCTACCTACCTATGATGAAAATACGACATAAAAAAATAAATAAACGTATTCCAAAAAATATTTTCTAGAAGAGTAAACAGATTTAAATACGTCAGAAATAAATTATTATGTTTAATATACGCCTCCAAAAGTAGCTTAATTATCTTTTTGACTAATTATGACAAGAACGAAAAAGTTATAATTGAATAATCATTTTTGGGCGACTACGTTTCTTCGTAATATCTTTCTCGCCAAAGTTTTCGGGTCTCCCAATGGTCCCTAATATCTATGCAAATATTATACACTAATTAAGGTCTGAAAGTATCATTATTAAAAAAATATATATATATTTTAGTAACTGTATTTTGTCGCAATTGAATGTTTACTTGAATATTTTACCAAAAGTGTCCAGTTCCTCGTATTTGTATGCCATTATATTTTTTTTTATAACTACAATGAAGTCGAGACAATTTCATTTTTGTATTATTATACACCATGACATTTATGTCGTCTTATAAAAGAAGTGCCATAAAAGTATCCAACAAAATAATTGTATACAAATTTAATTGTTCAGTAGTGTTAGTATATATAACCTTTTAATTGCACGAATGAATAGTAAATACTGGATACGTTGTCTGAACTGATTTTGTAAGACGATTTAAATGTCACCGAGTATAGTATTATTAAATAATTATTATATACGTAATATTATTTTCCGTGTGGTGAAGGAGTAAGAATACTATTCACCACCCCATATCTTACCCGTGGGTGATCGTACGAGACGACTAAGGTATATAAAACGCATATAACATCTATGCGAGAGAAGGAAAACTCGAAACAAAACCTATACTACTATACCAATACGTCTGACCGGTGCGGTATGGTACGTTGGTTTACCTCCCATTACGGAGGAGGCCCGAGCCCAACAGTGGGACATATGTGGGCTGTGATGATGATGATGAATATTATTATGTAGATATTTTTAGTGTATACTGCACCGTGTTTATATATATTTTTAGTGTATACTGCACCGTGTTTGTATCATACTGCAATCACAATAGTGGTAGTACAGAGTCATCTTTCACCTCACGACCATGAACAGGTACTTGCCAAAGCAATGATGACCCTACAAGATCAATATCAGTTGTAAACAAAAGGCCCCGAACCGACTGGTGTCATATCCACAACTGAGTAAGTACGGTGCCCCAAATCTTCTTCAGGCGGACTATCTAACGGGATGAGACGACATACCAGCGGACGTCGTCTTGCCATGCGGCCAACTCGTCAAATGAAATGAAGCCTACATCACCGACACCAGTTAATAGAGTCCAACGAGCGAGAGATTTTGCAGGTGGTGACCTGCAAAATCTCTCAAAAATCTCATGCTTCTACAAGACTTATCCTCAACGGAAAGTATTAATAACGCTTACCCATGATTTAATTTTTTTGTGGATGCAAGCGACACAGGACCGCACTCTATGGCGTAACATGAGGGAGGCCTACGTCCGGCAGTGGACGGCGATAGGCTGAAATGATGATTAAAATTAATCTCCGCTGGTGAATTTAGGTGAGTTTGGATTGAGAGACAGTGGCCTTGCTATACCCCTGTTATGGCAAAGGTCCATAAGCGACAGTAATATTTACCATCAAGAGTGCTAGCTCGTTTGCCACCATAGGCAATAAAAAAAAGTGATATTGACTTTTTGATGTTTACGCGATTATTACACATTTGAAGTTGAGTGTTTGACACACATGAGTTGTTGATCATGCGTCTCTGTCTTAAGTAAGTCATATTTTGTTACTGTGCGGATTAGAAGCACACTGCCCTCTGAGATACAGTTTATAACTAGTTCGGAGGTTAGCGCAAATCTTCATCACATAATAGCAAAAAATTAACTGTTTATTAAAGAAGTTATGTTTTGATATACAAATTGTGAGCTAAAACTGTATAAGATGTAAATTAGTGATGTGAAAAATTTGATCGGTAAGTGCTAAGTGTATATAACTAACTAAGAAGTGTATATAACACTTCATTAGAAAAATAAAAATTAAGATAACGTTGACTGGTGGGAAATTTTGATAGTTAAGCCGACGATTACTTATTAACTTTTAATATTAGCACATCATTTATTACCTACACATGTTACTTTATAAGAACACGTTTTAAAGAAATAATTCATGTAAAATTGTAATCATCTAATTAAGTATTCATAGTACCTACCTATAAAAACCTGTGTCACCTTAAAAAATTATATAATTACAAAAGTAAATTTATTTTGACAAAAACTATTCTATTATATTACTACCGGATCGGAACGCGGCCACATTGAGAAAGATCCGGCGAGAAAACTCAGGAGGCATGATACTAATTTTATTATTGAATTTTTGAGTGGCGGCCTACTATATCTTACTAAAATTAATTAAATTAAAATTTAACTATTATTGTGGGTCAAATCTATACAATAAGTGCTCACAGTGTCTTGCAGTCTTGTGGTGGTCTTCTTAGATTCCTTTTCTTCTTTTATTCCTTTTCTTTTTGTTGGTTTTGTAAAAATTGTAAAATTGCCACAATAATAATTATTATAAATTAAATACCTTAATAATAACAAATCATAAACAACATAAATTTTATATATAGAATCATTCTCTTTTTGTACTGGCAATAAATTTGTATTAATTTTGTTTAAAAATGTGTGTCAAAATTTAATATCTTATAGGGTAGATATAAATAAATTTCTGTAATAACATTGACATATTGGACGTAAGACACCTCAGTCCTCCCGTGACCATGATCACTGTAAAGTGTTCGAAACGTCGGGCAATTATAAATCAAATAGGTACAAACGCGATAGAATCCGTAAAAGTAGTTTTATTTCAAATTACCTACATATTAATCTTATTTATGCAAATAAATAAATAAATTTGAAATTTAAATTTGAAGTATATACGGTGGAGAACTTATATCTCCCGTGATCACGAATGCTGTAAAGTGTTCGAAAAGTCTGGAAGTTAAAAATCAAAAATAAATTCGATGGAATCCGTAAAAATAGTTTTATTTCTAAAATCTATTGATATATCCACAAAATGTATTTAAAAAATATTAAGCGATTAAGTAAATGATTTAAAGTAATATTTTCCGGTTATTTTATTGAAAATATTATATTTATATTGTATCCATGGGTATGCTAATGCTTGTCATATATTTCAGAAATTGACAACACTTTGTCGCCCTTCCATAACAACGTTTAAGTCAAGAGACATGTCGACACAAAGTGTATGTAAATTGTTAAATGTAATAAATTGCATATATTTATTTGGTAATGGGGCCTTAACCCATAGGGTGGGGCAGTGATGGATCGATCCGACGAATTTGTACTACTCACCATCTTGCTTAGGGTGGGTTAATTTTGGGACAAGATTTCATCGTGTTTAAAGACCATGCAGTCTACTTAGTACAGTTAAAAGCTTTTCTAAGTAGCTTAAGAAGTTATAAAATATGAGAGTCTTTTCTTTGTAAATTGTTTTAACTTTATTAATATTATTTTTTTAACAAATGCCTTCTTTCAAACTGACAAGTCATTGTAGAGCTGCTTAATCACGCAATTTTTGTTAATGGATTTTAAAATCAAAAGCGATTACATAACACATTCTAGTAGATTTTAAATAAAAATATCACTTATAATCGATAAGGTAGTATGATATGAAAAGAATGAAATTAAAAAAAAAAACGATGCAAATTCGCATTTAAAATGACGATATCTAAATTTGAAATATATGGTTGTGTTTCGAGTGTTCCTTCTCGTGCAGAGATATTATATACGTTTTATATTCCTTAGTCGTCTCTTCGATTACCTATGTCTATGAGGAGGAGGAGGCTCATGGATAGGAAGTGATGAATTGTATTCTTATTCTATCACCCCACGAAAAAGCAGCAGGTATGTAGCGAAAGAGCAGCAGGTATTGATAATAATGCTAATTATATCAAATTAGTTGTTTGAAATTTTTGATTGCTATTAGCTCGTCGTAATTAATTTGAATTTGTCATCAATTAAAAAGGGGAAATTAATCATAGATAGTTATTAAACTGGTAGTAATTATTTCTTGATTATAATATGTGGAAAGTAATGTGGATCCATCAAACAGCTAATGATGACAAGAATGAATATCAAAGGCTTATATGCATATATGAACCGAAATTATTAACATGGGGTAAGATTAAGGGTGCGCGAACTGTCGCATATCTTCGCATAGAGGGGATTACTTTGAGATAATAAATCCTACTAATTTTATAAATGTGAAAGTTTGTGAAGATAAATATTTGAATGCGTGTTATTAAATCATGGTTAAATCGTAGAACAGATTTGGTTCATTCAAATCCGTTCTAATATTAGGCATTTAGGTAGACCATTTTCTAGATTAACATATACGATACTTTTCATCCCAATAATATGTTTCCTTGAGATAATAGTTCAACTTAGGGAAAGTTACTTTTTATGCGGTAATTACTTTTTATGTGCGGGTAGAAGCAAATAGATAATATACTACAAGACTGTGTCAATAGCTTTCAAATTCTAATAAGTTATTTAGAAAAAAATATATATTGAAAATATGTCTTAAATATTGTCTTATTCATCTATGTTTCATTTTGATATGAGCATTATCTATATATGTATCAAGTGGATTGGTATAGGGTTCTATTTCGAGTTTTCCTTCGCTTGTATTTTAGTTATTTTGACTTAGGTTCTTTAGGCAGCGTTTGTAATGCGGTATAATACAATAAGTTACATATAGAAGTATTAAGTATCCTTAATCTCATCGCATATAATGTATAATGTAAAAAAAAATATAAAAAAAAAAAAAAAAAAACCATTGAAAAATTTGCTTTTTATGTGTTGTGAATACGTGACATGATGGGGAGATATTAGTATAACTGAGATTGTATAGAAAATAACCCAAGCCGAGATGGCCAGATCGACGATTAGTCTGCGTCTTACAAGAATTCCAACCGCTTGAGGTTGGAGTCCCAGTAAGTTATTTTCGGCACAGAAACTACCAGAATCAAAAAAATCGATATGGTGATCTATTTATTAGGCGAAGAGGGATAGAGCGATAGGTATAGCCTTTTGAATCACCAGATGTTTTGGGCGGGGTGTGTCCAGATAGAAATGTGTGATAGTGAACAGCATCTTTCATCGACTACACAGATGGCGTAGTCGTTAAGATACCAACCTACCATCCGAGTGGGGGTGTGTGGGTGATGGCATGGGTTCAATTCCTATACAGAACAAAAGTTATTGTTTTTGAATCTAAATGTAATTTGTGTCCACTGATTGTATGTTTGTAAAATACCTCACAATACAAGGATTGTATCCTTAGTGCAGGTCTTTTTAAAGAAATAAAAATTAAATATTTTTATTTTTTTTTGCTTATGGTGGCAAACGAGCAAACAGCACACCAGATGGTAAGTGTCACTGCCGCCTATGGACCTTTGCAATACCAAGGGTATACCAAGGCTGCTGCCTACCAATAAAATCCCCAAACCCACCCAGTTGGACTTCCGGCTCTCTCGCCCGAACGAAACGCAATAGCACGTTACCATTACTCAGACGTCGATCTTCTGCGAGAGTGTGGTATTACCCCGAATGGACCAGCCCGCGGCTGTAGACAGAAAACTGTCAGCAGCATGGTCCTACCACTATTAAATAATATCATAAATCAATGTGAATTTTAACATAATAATTTTATTATGTTTGCTATCCAGATAAATCAATAAAGCATTATCCCATTTAATTCACCTGCCTCCAAATACATAAAGTGCGAGCCACGCAAAACCCTAATACGTCAAATGAAACAAGATTTCACTCCCCCCGAAGGTACCAATTTAGTTTGCGACACGTCAATAATATAAAAAGGGGGTCGATCTTTGTTTCCCCTGCGAGACTCTATACGATCCCGAAATGAAGGGTATTTTTAAATTCAGCGCCATAAAACTTCGTGATTTGATGTGAGAGCGTTTGATTTTATGTGACAATGTGATTGACAGAAAAGTTTGGAAATGACAGATAATCTGTATGTGACTTCTCAAACTACTGCATAGAATGAGAAAAGATTCTTCTGTAAATAAGTTAACCATTGTTTCATTTCTTGAATAGAACGTGAAAAAAATTGTTTGTGGTATAGTGATGGAGTAAAAATATTGTTTTAAATCTCCATATTTCAAGAGTCTTGTTTGATACTCTTGATTAAGCAAGGGAGGCAGATAACATAAAAATGAAATGCAATTTGCATTTTATTTTTATGTTATCTGTTTTCCTTGCTTTATTATGTAGGGCAATAAAAATTGAATAAATCCGATATCAACAAGTCTGATTAGCTTGATATATACATATGTTAGGTAATTTTACCAATTATTTTTTAATATTTACGTGAGTATTACGAATATGAAATAAAACAATTTTTATTGATTCTATCGCGTTTGTGTTCGATTTTTAATTTCCCGAACGTTTCAAACAACTTACAGCGTTCATGGTCACGGAAAGACTGACTATCCTAAAACCAGAAGTGAATAATGACCTAATATCTATAACAATATTATTTCTTTATAAGACTAATCCTAAAATGTATGTAAGTAATAAAAATATAACCATATACAGGTACTTTTTCAGTTATAATGAAACAAATAACATGTATTCAATATTTAATTATATTTTTTATATTATATATTTTATTATATAAAGTAACAGATTTGAAATAAGACTGTTTTTTTTTTGGATTCTATCGCGTTTGTATCTGACTTTTAGTTGCCTAACGTTTTGAATAAATGAGCGTCATGGTCACGGCAAGACTGATATTATGTATTCTGAAAATTCGTCACCACGCTTGCTTCGCATAGTTAAGAATACAATGTCTCACAACCTTCACTTTCGTTATAGAAACCGTATAAACGAGCGAGTATTTCTGAATGTAAAAAGAATAGTAATAAGTTAAACTTATTTTCATAAAAGATAACCTACACATAAAAAAAACCGTTATTAAATCGCGAAACACTTCAAAAACTTACAAATAAATAGGATAAAATAACATCCAGATTAGTCTGGACCAGCACTTACAAATTGTCTAAAAAAAATTCTGCATGAGAATTGAACTCAAAATATTCAGCAAAGGACATCGATATTTAGACCACTACCCTATCTCTGCAGTATATTTGCAGAAAAAAAAGCGATATAACGTTTAAAATAAAAAAATCTGGAAGTTATTATTTCAACAAAACCACAGCGTTGAAGCATTGTTCTAGATTATAATGAAGAGAATGGATTTTTCATGTAATAACTCCTGAAGTGCATAAAACTATTCCAGTTGCGTAATTTTAATAATCTAATACATTAAACTCATCATAGCTTTAATAGACTTAAGAACTTTTAAGTGGATCCGTAAAATGCGCTTAAGTGAATTTACATGTTTTCAAAAATATTTTTAAAATAATATACCTAATACTTCTCGACTAGCCTGAATATTCTCATTATATAAATTAAATGCAAACTCAAATTGATAAATTATTTTTCTTTTTAAATTTTCAGTCATTTGAAAATAGAACTATTTTTATGGATTTTATCATATTTGTATTTGTTTTTAAATTTGTCCACGTTTCGAAAACTTTACAGTGTTAATTATCAAGAGTGGATTATGAACATTTGTCTCAGGAGGACCATGAACGCTGTAAAGTATTCGAAATGCGGGGAAATTAAAAACCTAATACAAATGCCATATAAATATAAATGTAATATTTGAGTAAACAGAAATCGTTAGATTTTCAGTAAATTATAATTATAGTGTAAGTAGGTTTTAAAATGTTCTAACTTCCCTCGAACGTTAAAAGTGTAAAATTTTATATAATTAAGTAATTAATATCTGATCATCACAGCTAGAATAGGCCCCGCTGTTGAGCTTGAGCCTTCTCCACAATAGGAGGAAAATTTACCACGCGGTTCAGGGGGTTTGGTATAGGGTTTTATTTTGAGTTTTCTTTTCTTGCACAGATATTGTATGTATATACTTTAATATTTTTTTACGATACTCAAGGGGTGGGATAGGTGGTGGATTGTTTTCTACTTCCCTCCAAATAATAATACAGTAATACGAAAAAAAAACATTCTATAGTGATTTCACAATAATATATAAAAAAAAGTATATCTATCTTGTCAATATATAATAAAAATTAAAGGGACAAACTAACGCCAAAATAACCAGTTTTATAAAGCCATCAGTTGCAATGAAAGGAAACATTAAACACGGAAGCAGGTCGGCACGCTCCTATTTGTGCTATGGACGGTAATAATAATGATCAGCCTTCCTGTCGCCGCTCCAGTTCATACCATCGGAAATATTTCACCATTGATTATTCCACAAATAATACAGGCACCAAATTTCGTTTCGTACTTCATTGTTTCTAATGTCACCCGTCTAGGGTGATATTAGAGCCATCACCCCTCATCTCGTCGCGTCGACGCATGGTTTTGAGTACATTAGATTCGCTCAAACACATTCGGCACTCTCGGTTTCCTGGACGTTGGTTGGCACGTGACTCCAAATATAAAAGACTTCACGCTTGATCAACTCAACGATATAGATGTGAATGGAATTACCCTTATTGTGTAATATTACGAGGGTGATTCTGATCAATCTGTACGAATCTTGATGAAACCAGACTGTATTCAAAGTTATTACAGAAAAGTACTTTCACATTTTATTACAGTTTTATAGATCGGTCTGATAGAAACATTGTAAATTAACGTCTATATATTTTACAATCAGGTATGTTACCTAAAATGAGCGTCGACATGTCATGCAAATCTGTTCCAATACTTTTATATAGCGCTCTTTCATTGTCGTAATTTGATTAGGCAACTCCCCAATCGCGGTACCCTCTTTCTCGAGGGCGCTAAATAAGATGCGACGTTTTCCGCCTCGGGCACCTTTGATAGTACTTTTTAAAGCTGTGTCACGAATTCCGAACCTCTCTTTTATTGGTCGCCATTATGATAATTACATTAAGGGCCGTCCGTTGCCGATACTTCGTCTTTCGAATTTGTTCTGTTGTTACGGTAAGGCGTTTGCCTCTTGAATATTAAGCAGCTCATTTGCGAAAATCGCACCTATTCTCTACGTGACACTTTTATTCTACAAAGTCTTTGGCAGTAAGTTTCTTGAGCTCGAATCAAATTATCCCAAATTAAAAATTTATTCACGAAGTTGATTGACACTCATTTAGTGAAAGTTACAGCGTACATGAATTTTCGATGTAGAAAATATAACTATTTTTTAATTAGTTTTGTCATTTTATATAATTTTGGGTAACTTAGTATGACATATTTTAATTAGTCTAAAATATAAATGTAAAGTAAATTAAGTTTCAATAAATGTAGATTTTGAAACAAGATATAAAATTTATAAACAGTTGAAAAGCTATATTTTGTATTAAAATAAAAACTAAATTGAGATTAATTTTAAAAACCAAAATCTTATTCAAAGCGTTTGGACTTTTTATTTACAACCTCGCTTAAAGACATTTTTTTTATATAAAATAGATTGAGTGCTGTGTTTTAATAGACAGCACTAATAAGTAAATCGTGTATTCCAGGGTTATTTAAAAAAATCAATTACGGGACACAAATGACCCTCAGATTTTTGTATGCAAATTTAAATAGAATTGTAACCATACCTACGAGTTACATATTCGCCAGGAACATCGACATTTATATGAATTTTTATTATTTTGGTTTCGAATACTAGATTAATTTTTCTCCTGTTATGGAGGAGGCTCGAACACAAAAATAGGACGTGTATAAGCTCAGATGGATTGAAATATATCTGATTTTCGCTATGTATATGTTATTTTGTTATGTACAAGTTTAATACATACATATCATCACGCCATTTCCCTTGCAGGGTAGGCAGAGAGAACAGAGTGCCAGAGAACTCTATCTCTGCATACTTCACTCGCTTCCTCAACATTCATAATTCTCTTCATACACGCTCGCCGGTTTCGGAGACTCTTGACTCCACCTTCCTTCAGTACATGACCGATCTGGTCTAGGTAGGTTAGTCTCGGTCTCTCTCGGTACCTACATCCTTCCACTTTCGCACTGTATATCTTCTTAACCAGACGTTCGTTCGGCATTCTTTCCACATGTCCGAACCATCGGAGCATGCCCTTTCGCATATTTACACCAATACTCTCTTTCATACCTACTCGCTTTCTTACGTCGTCGTTACGAATGCGGTCGGTCAGCCTAACTCCACAGATTTTCCGCAGAGATCGCATTTCGACCGCATTAATTTTACTTTCATACTCTTTTCTGCATACCCAACTCTCGCTTCCATACAGTAATGTTGGGACAAGCACTGCGTTATATATTGCTACACGTGCCTTCTGGCTGTGGTGGTGGCTGCCGAGAAGTTGCCCCAACGCTCCGTTCACTCTATTTCCCGCATTCACTCTTCGCTCTATATCAGTGGTGTACCTTCCATCTCGGCTAAATCCACATCCAAGATATACAAATTCGTTCACTTGCTCTAGTATATCATTATCTATTGTTACTCTTACATCTGTTCTGGCTTCGTCTCTTTCAAAGACCATTATTTTGGTTTTGCTCACATTCACGCGTAGACCCCTTTTCTTACAATCTTCTGTCATTGTGTCGACTAGGGTCTGCAGGTCAGTCGCTGACTGTGCCAGCAGGACTGCATCATCTGCATAAAGCAGAGCAGTGACCACTGAGTCGCCCATCTGGACTCCCACATTCATATCGTTCAACCTTTGGAGACATTTATCCAGATATATGATAAACAGCCTGGCTGACAGAACGCACCCCTGCTTAACGCCGATATTGACGTCAAATCAAGGCGACATTCCATCATCCAGCCGCATACAGGCTCTACAGCCCATGTAACTGGACTGCACAGCCTGTAGCAGTTTACCGTTAATACCATACTCCGGTAAAATGTCCCAAAGTTCCTTTCGTACAACCGTGTCAAATGCTCTCTCCAGATCCACAAAACTGCAGAAAACCCTCTGACCTAGAGCCAGATGCTTCTCCACAATGTTGCGCAGAGAGAACACTTGATCCATGCAACCCCTTCCACTCCTGAAACCTCCTTATGTCTCACACAGTAAACCATCGGACACCATCCTCATTCTCCTTTCAATAATTTTACCATATACTTTTGCTGCCAAACTGGTCAAGCTTATGGCTCTATAATTTGCACAGTCATAACGTGAACCCTTGTTTTTAAACAAAGGCACGATGACTGCGCTATTCCAGTCCCTGGGAACCATTCCCGAGCTCCAACATAAATTGAGGAGCAACAGGAACGCCTCCCAGACACAGGAGCCACCAAGCTTGATCATCTCGGCAGACACCATATCAATGCCCGCTGCCTTACCATTTTTCAAACTTCTTATCGCCCATTCAACTTCATCCATACTGATGCCATCGGAGGACGCCGCTGTCGAATGTTGTTCTACTAAACCACATGCGACACCGGCGTCAACCGTAGCATCCGCATACATATCGCCAAAATATTCACTCCATCGGCTTAACACGTCTTGTGTTTGTGTAAGAATGTCTCCACCTTTAGACCTTATTTTATTCATTCTGAAGGCTGACCAACCACCCCGAGACTTCTTCACCTCCCTCCAAAAGAGTTTGGTGTTACTCTTGAAGTTTTTAGTCAGCCTATCTTCTGCACTCATACTTGCTCTATCACGTTTCTCTTTCACTAAGGCCTGTACAAGTTTTATATATATATACATATAGTTTTGTTAGCGGTAGAACCACCCGAAGTTGACAGTTCTCTGTCTACAGCCGCGAGCCGGTCCGTCCAGGGTAGTACCACATTCTCACCGAAAACTAACGTCTGAGTAATGGCAATGTACTATTGCGCTTCGTTCGGTGAGCGAGAAAACCGAAAGCCTAACTGGGGTGGGTTTGGGGCTTGTATTGGTAGGTAGCGGCCTAGCTATAGTCTTGGTTATAGCAAAGGTTCATGGGCGACAGTGACACTTACCATCAGGTGTGGCTGTTTGCTCGTTTGCCACCATAAGCAATAAAAAAAAAGAAATATATAAGATTGTATATAAAATATACATACGTATATTTTATATACAATATGTATATTTTATATACAATCTAGATAATATTTATAGTATCTTTGGTTGGACAGATTTTAATGATTTCGTTTTTGTATATGTATGACAGGGTCTTTGGTTGATTTATATATGTAGATTAAAGGCAGCAGTTGATACTGCAATTAAGCTCTTACATTTTTAATTTTTTCATAATATTATTTTTTATATTTTTTAAATAGAGTTACGATTCACCTCATAGCTAATAATGATAAAAATCTAATAGAAACGTAGAGTGGTTGGTCATGAAGTGATATTATAAATTCAAGAAATATATTTATTGCTGAAAATATGGCAAGCATATAATAGCTAAGATACTATGATGGGCATCATTTTACAATAACAGTACTTGCTTTCCGTGTGGTGACGGAGTAAGAATACAAATCACCACCCGCTATCTTACCCGTGGGTGATAGTTCAAAACGACTAAAGGAAATAAAACGCATATAACATCTATGCGAGAGAAGGAGGCCTCGAAACAAACCCTATACCAACGTGTCTGACCAGCGTGGTATAGTAGGTCAATTACCCTCCCATTATGGAGGAGGCTCGAGCCCAACAGTGAGATATATAATACGAAGAACACCGGAACAGATTGTTAGGTGCAAAAGCAGCCAAATTACTTTTCATAAAATAACATATAACTTACCACTACTTAATATTGAATATTAATATAATGTTCAGTTGTAATATTGTTTTCTGTAGTAGATTTCTAAGATATCTGTTTTTAATCTAGATTTGGTGTATTTGATACTTAATAAAGAAATATATTTGTAAATTTGCTTTTTTTTTCATATTATTTATACATCCGTTTCTGTTTCTGCTAAAATTTACTTTTGACATCTGTTTCCGTTGTGTATTATTAATTGAAATTTGTTTCAATAATAGTATTAAATATCCAAATGTATACTTTTTAATAACAAAAGAAACGCTTTGAAAATATCTTCTTTCTTTATTTGTAAAAACAATAAAACACAGAAAGGAAAAGATATGAGCAGTCTAAGATCGTGACTAAAGGCTGTCAGCGTGTCTTTAAGAAATTTGCATTTGAAATAAAGACGACTCCACCCAAATCACATTATCACGAATTTGAGGCTAAAACCGTCGTGTCATTTTGATAAATAATAAACCACGCCCTTGAAATAAACTGTGAATGTACTATAACAGTCGCGTGGGTTTCTGCCCCATCATCATATACTTCTATCACTACATCATAAATGACACGAAAAAGCTGTTTATATATATATATATATATATATATATATATATATATATATATATATATATATATATATATATATTCATCTAAAAGTTTTAGTTTTCAAAGAAGGAATATTTCTTTAAATCCAACGAGGCTTAAAGATATCTTTGTTATTACAGATGGATTATTATTTTGCCAGTGGCTATCACAAGATTTTGGTTTTAGTTTATTTTAGAATTGGCATTGAGTCTACAATGATATATTTCTGTACAATCAGTGTTAGCTGATGAATTTTCATATCTTTCAAATTTATACCCGAAAGTCTGAGCTCGGTTACTCTTAGTAGCAAGGTTTCTAATTAGCGACTAAAGATTTTTTAGTCTTCAGTTTCAGCCAAATGAAAATACGTTTTCCCCTGAGTAATAGATACAGTAAAACAAACTAAGGGATTACTAGGCGAATGGCTTCAGTTTCAGCCAAATGAAAATACGTTTTCCCCTGAGTAATAGATACAATAAAACAAACTAAGGGATTACTAGGCGAATGGTTAGCAGCACACAATTGGAAACTTATGACATTAAATGCGATTACCCACTTGTCTGCCAAACATGGTGGTGAATATTGTATTTCATGTATTATGGATAGATGTTTTTTTAGTAGAATGAATGAATATAGATTGTGATAAGTCTTAAAAAAGAAACTATTTGCCTACTAACGTAAATGATCTGGTACCGGTAACGATAGAATCACAGATATTTGAGGCAATGATCGAGCATATAAAATGCGGAGTCATCAACAAATTTAAGTATTGCCGTGACACGAAAAAATAAGGTTACTTACGTAAGCTCTTATTTTCAAGATAAGAAATTTGGTATTTGTTAACGTAAGGAAGTAGCATTTTGGATGTTTGGGCTAATGTCAGTTGCACACGCACGGGGCCATTTACGCGTGACTTAAAAAAACATATGAACTATTTAATTATGTGAGGTCATTAAACTATATATGAGGTAAGATATTATTTTACGGTTACGTATTATTAAACCGATTTTAATAATCTTTTGATAAGATACTTGATGTATGAGATGGTCATTAATATAAAAAAATAACGCGAAGCAAATTATGGAAAATTTTAGAGCTTCTTTTGGTAGGCTATGGTCTGGACACCCTACCCACTGCGTCTGTCAACTATCCCCGCGTGTTTCAAGTTCTTTTTAATTTTTAATATATGGCATTCTTTTTCAGTATACATCTATCCAACAGCCTGTCTCATGTTCCGTTCCCCGTTCTTTATAAGATGTAAACCTCTTTCGTCGTCCTAGCTCATATATGTCTCATTTATTTAGCTATTTAGTTTAGGTGCATAGGATGTCCACTTTTCTCATTAAATACACACATAATATCACAATACCTGGATTTTTTGGCTTTTTTTCACAATTTTCGAAGGTTTTTTGAAATTTACTTAGACTTTAAACGACTAATGGTCCAAATAAACTTCAGATAAGTATTTAGCGGATCAAAATACATAAAAATCATGCTTGGTTTAGGTCAAAAAAAATTTACATCACAGAAAACGCCGATTTTTGTATTTTTTTTCGGTTTTTTAAAGTTTTCTCGAAATTTTGAGGCTGTACGGGTTAAATGGACCTCATTTTCGGATTCAGCGGTTCAAAATACTCTCGTCTCATCAAAAGTACAGAGAACTTTTTTTTGTGTGCCTGTGATACTATTGAACATATTTATACTTACATTGATCACCCTCCAATATAAGACTAAGCCCTCCCAAAGACGGATTAGTGAGCACAATTAGTTCTATGAAGTTTTCAGGAGAATGAATACTGCTAAAACTGTGTTCTTCAAGGGGTTTTATGACTCGTATGATAAGTGTCACCTATTTTGCTTTTAAAAAATCACTATACGGGTTGTTGAATCTTTAAATTTAATCATAATTATCAGGTTATATACGGCTCACAGCCGAGATCAAGTGTCCTTCAAATCAAAAGGAATATTGCCGTCTTATGCCATGTTATGGTTTTATTTCTAGCTTTCCTTCTTTTGTATAGATTTAATATGGATATTATATCCCTTAATCGTATCTTACAATACCCGTGGGTAAGAAACGACGTGGTGAGTTGTATTCTTATTCCGTCACTACACAGAAAGTCTTTAAATTTAATTACATATAATTTGAATTATTTATTTTAGAACTTTAACTAAAAAAGTATATATAAAGCACTAAGATCTAGTGTATTGTGCCTAGTGTTCTGGATTTTCTCTTTTTTTTAGGTCTGATGGCGGCAAACGGGCTAGCATCACACATGGTGGTAAGTGTTACTGCCACCCATGGACCTTACTAGGCCGCCGCCTACCAATAAAAACCTCAAACTCACCCAGAAAGTTTGGCTGCCGGCACGTTCACTTATCGAACAACAACAGCATATTGCCATTGTACGGACGTCGATTTTCTGCGAGAGTGTGATACAACCCCAGATGGACGGGCTCATAGCTATAGACAGAAAACTATCAACAGTGTGCTCTTAACACTTTAAAAGATTCTCTTTCTCTTATACAATTACAATGACATAAAATAAGTTGCTCTCATATCGCATATAATCGATGGCATGCTAGTTGCAATATACTTGTGGTTTATAGTAAACACACTTTATACATGTTAAATCTAATTTGCCATTACCCTCTGTAAAGCCTCTGGCTTTCTGAAAATGTGAAAATTTTATTTGTTTGTAAAACTTTAATTTAAGTCTGTTGCCAACCCGCAGTCCTAGGCAGCACTCGTGCAAGTAAACTGCACTTCCTTATAAGCTTATTTTCTTCACAGAGACTCGAAAATTTTCTTTAGATTAGTTTCTCTTGTTGAGAAAAATAAGATGGAATAACGAATAATAAGTTTCCGTCTCTCCTGTTAAATTGGACTTCGCCTCTTTTGTACGACATTTTTTTGTTGGTTTACCCGGACTGTGAAAATAGCATTGCTTTAGTTATTAAGAACTTATTTGTGTAGTTAAAACTTGGAAATAAATTTCAACTTCGTTGGTTAACGGCTTTCAAGGGAGCATATCCATTGAATAATATTTTGTATATTTTCTTTTAGGATGCTTGGAAACTTTAAAACCTATCAAATTAAAACAGTGACACAAGTGATAATGTGAGTAATATTTGCGTATATGTATTAACTACGTCACGAAGAGGTAAATATACAATTATATTTACCTCATATTATCCGTGGAAGTCATAAAAATCAGCTAAAGTTCTCACTAGAAGAGTAGATGACAGTTTTCTCTACAGCAAAGTCTTTATACATTCACTGCGATCACGAATCTTACTGTTAAACGTGACAATTACTGTAGCCCATCTATCGTCTCATTCATGGAGGCCTACGTTCAGAAATAGACTATGAAAAATGAATGATTGATTATATGTATTAAAATCGATAACCGTCGAATAGTTTTACACTTAAATATTTTGCCTACTAGAGATTTTCTGTGTAATGATGGATTAAGAATATAACGCGTCACAATCATTTATTTTTTGCAAAAATCGTCAGAAATGATAAAAATGAAATGATAACCTTAGTAAGTTACCGTACCGTAACAGTCTGGGATACTAGTACTATACCAGACGGCGGAACAAAGCAAATGCAGCACGTGACCCCATAGGCCCGCACTACAGGTACTTACATATCTACACCGTACGAGGGGGCCACCGGAACGTGGTCTATGTCTACGGTATGAAATCTAACCCCTTAAGAAAAATATTGTATATATATCTCATAATTGGGTACTAAAGACATACGATTAGGGCCCCATTAAGTTCTTACTAACTTTAATATACAACACTAAAATAAATAAAAAAACACAATGTTTTCATAATATGCAATAACGGGTTACGAATACAATGTCACGCTTCGCTATATAATATCTATTTTATCTCGTGAGGTGTTGTAAAACCGGCCACTGACGACAAGTTCATGCTGCTCAGGTGGCCGGTCCAACGACGAAGGTGAGGATCACGGATGGGTTACGGGTGTGCGCGCTTACGCCCCTCTGTCGCCCTGAACGGAGTGGTGCGAGGAGCTCGCCGACCGTAGTCCAACCCCGAAAAAAAAAGGTGTAAAAATCGGCAGAGGAATTAGGAAAGCACTTTCCTTGGAAACTGATAACATCAAATTGGATCCACATTGTTTTTTTTGTAAGATAACAGTAGCAATTTTAACAATACAAAACATTGATATATTTTAGTAGTGATCTACTCACAATGTAAAATATTCTAGTTAAATAACATTGAGTTACAAGAGCTAGATTTTCTCATACGAAACGCTATCAAACTGAATGAAGTTGCAGTACAATAAAATCCAGACGTAACTAGATCTGCGGTCACATCTGCGGTGTAACCAAGTTGACTCTTGACTGATAGTATATATTTGCATCTAGAAAGGACAATTCCAAGAAAATGACTTCTCGAGTGTTAAATTTTGAGTTCGTATTCGACTTTGACAGTCGCAGATGTCATATATTATAGAAATAGAATTTTCACAATCTATAAGTTATAGTAAAATCGAAAAGTAAACTGTTTGTTTTTAATTTAAGCAGACTCTTTTATGGAGCTACTAGTAGTTATTTAAAATAATTCTCTTTCTCAATATATACTTATTTTAAAGGATGGAAATGATGAAGGATGTAGATAACTTGGGAGTCCGAAACTAACCTACCTAGACCAGATTGGTCATGTACTGAAGGAAGATGGAGTCAAGAGTCTCCAAAATCGGCGAGCGTGTATGAAGAGAATTATAAATGTTGAGGAAGCGAGTGAAGTATGCAAGGATAGAGTTCTCTGGCACTCTGTTCTCTATGCCTACCCTGCAAGGGATATGGCGTGATGATGTGTTTGTATGTACTTATTTTAATGCCTTTCTTTATAAATAATCCTTATATAGATAGGTCTGCTAATGTTAGTGCTATATTGTTGACAGGAAACCCGTCTTCAGCCGCGGGCCAATTCGTCGGGGCTAGTACTACACTCTCGTAGGAAATTCATGTCTAAACAGTGGCAATTTGCTCTTGTGCTTAGTTCGGTGAAATAGCCAGAAGACCGACTATCTGAGTGGATTTAATTGGTAGATAGTAATCTAGCTATACCTCTGGTACAAAGGTTCATAAGCAGCAATAATAGTTAACATCAGTAATGCTGCTTGGTCGTTTGCCACCATAAACAATAAAAATGGACTAATTGCTTAGGTAAATATAGGAGATAAAATAGATTTCACACAGATAATTCTTTATTTGTACACCAGTTACAATAAAATTAAGAATATTTAAGATATATTATTAGTACTTCATCTCAACTATGCTTACATTTTTAGAATTGTATTGCTGTGCATTCCAAAGCGTGACTGGGCGTAATTTTAAGCATTATCCGACAAACCATGTTGTGCAACGTAAAATACGAAATATAAAAATAGTTACTTAACTAAATATAATGCGTAATTAACTGTGCAAATTATACTTTTGAATCGTTAAAGTATCTAGAGACACATTGTTCTTAAAAAAAAAACTTATTAAAAAGGAAAGTAAATAATAATCTACGTAAACTTAAGTAGTATTATGGTCAAAAACTATTTAGAGACATAAATTAAGGATTTCTATTGAAATTCTTTTTAGGTTTTGTTTCATAGTGCTTTTGTGTTTAGGTTTCTCGCTTGAATTATTCAAGTGTACATAAAAGCAAAAGACTAAAATATTAGTTGTAATGTAAATATTCTGAGTGATATTAATAGTTGACACCTAGATAGACTGGGAAAGGAAATGCTGAAAGAAAATATGAATATATATATATAGATATATATATATATATATATATATATATATATATATATATATAGAATATATATATATATTCATATATACTATGTATATTCATTGTAACTGATAATTTGGGGTCCACAGATAGTAGACGAGGCAGCATATTTTTTTTAGTCTCTTAATAAACAATAGCGAGTTAATAAAAATTTTAACACTAGTAGAAAACTTATATTGTTTTTTTTTTAAACTTAGTTTAGATCGGCTCGCTAAATCGCTGCATCCACACTAACCCGTAGTTTCATGGTTCATTTGATATCAAAAGAAAATAGAGTTTTAAAAAGAATGTAGTTGCCTAACCTTTTTGAACGTTTTTTATCCGTTCCGCAAGGGGAACTATTCGTGCTTGTGCATTGATAAACATGATTTAAAGTTTGTTTGAAATACAGATAGTGTATAAATATTTGAAATTATATCGATCTCGATGCGAAAATATCAAGCATTAGATTAATTACACATTATTAATTACACTGTGAATTAAAAGACATATAATAATTGTATTATTTTATTTTTATCTGACTTACAGGGTATAGGGTATATATTACCCTTCTTACATAGTGGAAGTGAAACTTACCACGCTGAGTAGATCTAGGTCAAAACTCGGTTGGTTAATCACATGATATACGGGAAAATGGAAAAGCTGGTAACACGCTGTGTTTTTTTTTAAACTTTCTAAAACAACATATTTTTATCATAATATGCATGATATATGTACGTAATTTATGAATTTTATTAAAATATTTTAATTATGGCATTATCTTAATCAAGATTCGCAGTTATTTTATTCTCGCTTTTCATACTTCAATATAATTTTTGTAAGTCTAATAAGGTATAATACGTACTTGATTCTACTTTTTTCTCTGTACTGAAGTTATTGCGTGATTTCAAATGTATAATGCTTATATTAATATATCTTATAGTATGTACTTACATCATATATTAACATATCTCCATATACATACATACATACATACCATCACGCCATGTCCCTTGCAGGGTAGGCAGAGAGAACAGAGTGCCAGAGAACTTAATCCTTGCATACTTCACCCGCTTTCTCAATATTCATAATTCTCTTCATACACGCTTGCCGGTTCTGGAGACTCTTGACTCCACCTTGCTTCAGTACCTACATGACCGATCTGGTCTAGGTAGGTTAGTGTCGGTCTCCCTCGGTACCTACATCCTTCCACTTTCGCATTGTATATCTTCTTAACCAGACGTTCATTCGGCATTCTTTCCACATGTCCGAACCATCGGAGCATTCCCTTTCGCATCTTTACACCAATAGTCTCTTTCATACCTACTCGCTCTCTTACGTCGTCGTTACGAGTGCGATCGACCAGCCTAACTCCACAGATTTTCCGAAGAGATCGCATTTCGACCACATTAATTTTACTTTCATACTCTTTTCTGCATACCCAACCCTCGCTTCCATACAGTAATGTTAGGACATCTCAATATCTTAAAATAAAAATTTCAATGGCACTTGATACTACAGCTACAGTAGTTTAGCCGTTAAGAGCATCGATATTGATGTATATAGAACTATGCCCAGTTGAAATATTCCTAGTTTCTAGCCTGTTAGCTCAAATATCAAGAGAATTTATCAGAATTTGAAGCAATTTAAACAATTATTATTCTTTCCTTGCTCGACAAAAGATTCGGCCCGTTAATTACAGAAGGAATCTTATCCTACTAGATCAACGACGTAGTCAAATATTATTTTACGAATAGGTAAAACATTATCATTCTACGAGGTTAAGAACATACAACAAAGGTTTTGTCTAAATATTGTAACTGCTCGTTTGCTATTATAAATTTTATTTGAGAAAATAATTGCTGATAAAATTGTTTCAGGTATAACGCTTTAGTCGCACTTAGTTTATTTTATTCGTACTCCGTGACTGCTACATTACTACAAGCTATTTATTTTATTAATAGGAAAGTACGTGAAGAGCATGTTTCATATTATCACAGTGTATGTATTCCATGTTCCTCTTCACTTAAAAATACTAGCTAATACAGCAAATGCACAAATCGCATAGCTCTTCATGCACCGTTGGGCAACATCGGACGGTAATGCATCTCCCCTATCGGTACATTTAATATCATACATTAACTTTAATGGATTGGCCATTTTGTTATTACCTCTCTGTATTTTTTATCTCTATTTATTGGCCATTTATTTTATTGGCCTTTGAGTTTGCTTGTCCGAAAGTTATGAATATACAAAGAGTTGGACAGACTGCGAGGCTTGATATATTTTTTAACACGCTTATATTGATTTGGTTTATATTTAACGGATTCTTTGAACGTTATTTTCACGCCCTTCTAAACTTTAGAATAATTTTAAACTTTTCACACCTCCCAAGGAGTGATGACAATGCAATAATTATTTACCCCATTATCCTTTCAGGATTAGCGATTTTTTTATATCCGTGACTAAGAATTAGGTGTATCTCGGCAGATGTCGCTATCCCAATTTTCTGCATCATAACACATGACTAAATTGATCTATTTTGAGTTTAAATTGAACTAAAACGAAACGAAAAATATACTTTAAAAAAAAAGCTTAGTAATAACCCAAACTAAATAGGTACAGAAAATAACTTTTATAAAATTTAAATTAAGAATAGATTAGTTAATAAAGAAACATATCTTATTGTAAAAGAAGTGTGGGTTGCTCGATCTTAATTGTTATTATTTGTTATAAATCTTTTAGTGACATATTTTAATAATAGTCATTTTAAAAATATTTTAAAAAAGCATCCCACGCTATGCATTTTTTAAACCGTTATTGAATATTCAATATACCTACTGTTAGTCATTCTCTGTGTGGTGATGGAGTAAGAATACAGTTCACCACCCCCTATCTTAACCGTGGGTGGTGGTGATCATAAGAGACGACTAACGGAAATAAAATGCATATCCTTCTATCGCATAGATGTTCTAAGGAAAACTCGAAATAAAACCCTATACCAACACGTCTGACCAGTGTGGTATAGTACCACCGAAGACAAAGATCGGGTACCGGTGGTCCGCTCGCACGGCGAAGAGAGAGGATTTTACGGTGGGTCTATGGGGTCACGCGCCGCCTTCTCCGTCACCCCGGACCGATTCGGCGGGGCGAGACGCACCCATAGCCTACCAATAAAAAAAAAAAAAGTGTGGTCTAGTAGGTCTATTTCCCTACCATTAAGGAGGAGGCTCGAGCCCAACAGTGGGACTTATATGAGCTGAAATGATGATGATGATAGTCATTGGGGGGTCACATAGTCAGGTACTTCTATTATATACTTGCATATGTTCGTAGTTTCACTCAGTTAGTTCCCATTCCCATGAGAATACAGAGACAAAATATAACCTATGTTACTTACTGATAACGTAGCTTTCCATTGGTGAAAGAATTTTTAAAATCAGTCTAGTAGTTTAAATGTGGCAGCGTAACAAACAAGCAAATAATAAAATTTTGTTATTTAACTATAAATATAGAACTTCTATATAACGCTGGTTAATTTTATACTATTTTAATATTAATTCATGTTCAAAAAAATTATAATTCATTCGTGTTTAAAATTTCATAAAGGCGTATAAAATTTAGCCTGTTAAGATCTCATAAGCTATGGTTATTTTTACTTTTATTTATTTAAATAAAGTTTATTTTGAAATCAGATATTCCCACAATTTAGATTACTCTGTACTCCATATAAAAGTCAATTGTATAAGTGAATTGTATAAGGGAATACATAAGCAGCATTGTGTTCTAAGTAGTAATTTCTCATGTCCTGGGTTTTATCGCCAAGCTGGGTAGTTCAGTCCGAGTCTGGGCGTTATTTATGTCCGTTAATTATAGGTTTGTAATATCTGCAATAATTATAGGGTAATAATTATTGGTTTGTAATATCTGCTGATATAAGAATTTAATTGAATAGTTCTTCATTCAAAAAATATATATTAGGTCAGATAATAATTATCATTATATCAGCTCACACATATCCCACTTCTGGGCTCAAGATTTCTCTACAATAGAAAATAAATTGACCAACGTTGGTCATTCAAGTTGCTATAAGATTTTACTTCGAGTTAAAGTTATATACAGTTTATATCCTTTAGTCATCTTTTACGAAATCCAAGGGTATATCTTATCCTTGGGTGTGTATTAATAAGGGTAAGCCCTTGGGTGTGTATCTTACCCTTGGGTGTGTGGAGGAGTGAATTGTATTATTACTCTGTTGCTACACGGAAAAGTAATATGTATCTTGATATTACTCTACAATTTAATTAAATGTTTAATTTCTAGCCTATTAAGTTTCTCAATAATTACTCTACTAACTATTGTGGTAGGACCACATTGTTAACAGTTTTATGCCGACAGCCGCGGGCCGGTCCGTCCGGGGTGGTACCAAATTCTCGCAGAAGATCGACGTCTGAGCAATGGCAATGTGCTTCGTTCGGTGAGCGAGAGAGCCGGAAGCCCAACTGGGTGGGTTTGGGGTTTATATTGATAGACAGCGGCCTTGCTATACCCTTGGTATAGCAAAGGTCCATGGGCGGCAGTGACACTTACTATCAGGTGTGCTGCTTGCTCGTTTGCCACCAAAAGCAAAAAAAAAATCCCTACTGGGGTTGATTGTACTGGCAGGCAGCGGCCTAGCTATACTGGCCCAGCTATATATAAAAAAGCTTATGTTGTGAAAATACTGTAGGTGTATTTCATAAGCAGGGCCGACGGCTGTATGCGGGGGTGATCCGCTCAATGGCCATGCACGGCGCACCCGTGTGGGCGAGTGCTCTGAACGCCCAGCTCAGGGCTGTTCTGTGGAGGCCACAGAGAGTCATGGCGGTCAGAGCCATTTGCGGGTACCGCACGGTGTCAACCGAGGCGGCATGCGTATTGCCGGGACACCCCCTTGGAACTTAGAGGCGGAGATGCTCTCCGACCTCTACCGGTGGGTAACCTCAGTGCGCGATGAGTGTGGCTCCCCATCGTCTAGCGAAATAGCCACCTGGCGCGAAGACGCCCGCCGAGACGTTACCGCCCGTTGGGTTACGCGGCTGGAGAGGCCTAGACACGGTGTTGTTACCGTTGAGTCCCTCCGGCCCGTACTGATGTAATACATGGAGCAGTGGCACGGAGTCCTCTCCTTCCGGCTGGTGCAGGTATTATCAGGGCACGGTTGCAACGGCTTGACCTGCACACGGTCGCGTGGATTGAGTGGACTCCATCCCGCCACCATTGCAGTAGTGACGAGGACACGGCGCAACATACGCTCGAGGTATGTCCGAGCTGGGACGGGCAGCGCCGTGACCTCGTCGCTGTTATCGGTGCCGATCTGACGCTGCCGGCTATCGTGAAAGCGTTGGTCGAGCAGCGTCAGGAATTGGGACACGGTCGCCGCCTTCTGCGAGGCTATCATCTCTCAGAAGGAGGCGTCGGAACGAGTCCGGGAGAATTCCTGTGACCTGGGCCGCCGTCAGCGGCCAGGTCGGCGCAGGCGCGAATATCTGCGCCTGATGCCGCCCTAACCGAGGCTTCGGGTGATCGGACCGGGGAATTGTCCGATCACCCGACGTGAGGCCACCGCGTGAGGGCGACGCCTCGACGGCGAAAGCTGTCGGGGCGTCGACATGAGAGGAACCCGCAAGGGTAAACCGCCGGGCTGGCCACCAAAGACAAAGATCGGGTACCGGTGGCCCGCTCGCATGGCGAAGAGAGGTGCTTGGAGGGTGGATCCATGGGTGGGCGCGCCACCTCTTCTGTCGCCCCGGACCGATTTGTCGGGGCGCGACCACATCCATGGTGTTTTTTTTTTATTTTTTTTATTAGATAAATTGTTGGTCCACAGATTTTTGTCCGTGCCTTTTTTACCCGACTGCGCAACGCAAAGGAGTGGTATTGTGTTTAACAGTCTATGTACTTATGTATGTATGTATGTTTGTATGTTCCTTTGAAGCACTATATAGACCAAACGCCTAGGCCGATTTTTATGATTCTCACGTCAATCGATATATCGATCGAATAGAACATGACAACTGAACAGTCGGGATCCACTGAAAAATTAGATTTGCTGTCGAATAATGGATCCCGACTGTTCAGTTGTCATGTTCTATTATTAAAATATATTTTATTTTCTGCAATAGTATTTATTCAATAATATATTATGGAATTCTAGACCACCGGACATCTAAGTGCTTGTTTTTTCTTTTCAGTTTATTTATTATGTACGTAGTTTTGGTGACTTTTTACGCAGTCGGGTTTTTTAATTTTTTTAATTATTATGTTGTGTATTTTAGTCATTATGTTGAAGTTGAAGTTATATAATTCAGTTTTTCTTGAAGTGGCTATGATATTATACAATTATGATGGTTTAAATGTATTTTAAAGAGATTCTGCGTTATTAGTTTATTGTAAACTTGTGATGATGTCTTTCCCACATCCATAGTTAACCTTGCGGGAAAAAAAAGGTATATTTCATAAGCTAGTTTTTTTAGTGCACTTGATAGTAGAGGAGAAATCAGCACACCTGATAGTAAGTTGTTAATGCCTTTTTTTTTTTTTTTTTTTTTTTTTTTTTTTTTTTTTTTTTTTATTGGTGGGCTATGGGTGCGTCTCGCCCCGCCAAATCGGTCCGGGGTGACGGAGAAGGCGGCGCGTGATCCCATAGACCCACCGTAAAATCCTCTCTCTTCGCCGTGCGAGCGGACCACCGGTACCCGATCTTTGTCTTCGGTGGTAAGTTGTTAATGCCTGGACTTCTGCAATACGAGAAGTACTGTCAGGCCACTGCGTACCATGGTCGGTTAGCTAATTGTTAGATAATTAGGTAGCTAATAGTGGCAACTATTCAGTCATCAATTTTCTGCAACAGTGTGGTTCTAGTCCGGATGAGCGGGTTCATTTATAGCTACAGGCAGAAAACTGTCCGCAGTGTGGCATTACCACTATGAATATGAAGTTTTTTTTAAATGTATTTCCTCGTTACAATGGAATGATCAAGTCACACTTCTTGTTATAATTGGAAATGTGTTGGCAAGATGTCATATTAAGTGTACTCGTAATTCTACAGCATGCATGAAGGTTTATGATTACTGTGAATGAAGCGTTATGCGTATAGTAGGATGGTTGTCTCTGGTAATTTTCAGTCTCTGCTAACCCCTCTTTTATTCGCGCTGTGGAAACGCATTTACGCGCTATCCCCTGCCGGTGACAGACGAGGGGGGGGGGGGGGACTCGCCGGCCAACTGCCTGGACGGAATACCCACTAAAACCACAGCGGCCCCTTCCACGCTTTTACGGGGTGCCAGAGAGATCGTCTACTGATATTCGATCCCCAACACCACAATTGCCAACCCCTCTGAAAAACAGGAATGAGGTGATATATGTATATATGCATGTTCTTCTTCGTCATTTAAAGTAGTAACACCGAAAATTCTAGAATGAAATACATACATGTATTTCATTCAAACCAAATAGTTTATTTTTTTATAAAACTGCAGTGAAAATGTAGGTATAGAGGCATTTATTAAATTCAGAGAGGAATATATTATTCCATTTTAAAACAAAACATTTATCAATTGCAAATATATTAAATTTTATGGATACTCTAAGAATGAACTAAATGGTTGTAATGATGAAACTTCGTGAAAATATTATCTATTTGTCGAAAATAAATGTGCAATGTAGTAGTACAATTGTTTACTTTCCTATTATCCATTGTCTTTCAAAGTTATCCTTTGGGTAATCATTTCATTTCGATACAATTCGAAATTATCGTACCATCGCCGTAAAATTGGGAATTGAAAATTTATTGTTTATTCAAAATGACTATATAGCTTTATTGTCTCGAGGGAAATTATATACTCAGATGTAGATAAAATTACGCTTAGCAGTTTTCTCTTATTGTTGTGAATACACGAGGCGATAGTGTAATATTGATAAGAATTTATATTTGAATACAAATATAACTTCTTGAATATAATCGAAACAAAATAAACACTAATAATGCGTTCACATTATTTGAGTAAATGTCATGTAATTATAAAGAGTTTTTCGGTTAGACTTCTATTACCTTAGGTAAGTAATTAGGACCCACATAATTACTAGTCAACTTCGTAAATCCTTCATCTATCTTTTAGCTGAGATGGAAATTATCGTCTGATAAAAGAATAATAATTTTCCGTGTGGTGATGGAGTAAGAATACTATTCACCACCTCATATCCTACCCGTGGGTGATCCTACGAGACGACTAAGAGATATTAAACGCATATAACATCTATGCGAGAGAAGGAAAAGTCGGAACAAAACCCTATACCAACACGTCTGACCAGCGCGGTATAGTAGGTTAATTTCCCTCCTACTATGGAGGAGGCCAGAGCCTAATAGTGGGACGTTTATGGGCTGTGATGATGATGATAAAAAGAATAATAAATAAGGCATAAAGTAATTATTAAAATGGAAACAGTTTCTATTGTATCACAATTTTAAAGGTCTTCAATGGTTGTTTATTAAATAATTTGTTAAACAAATAATAATTAGTATTCATAAAAATACCTACAGCTCATCATTCTCCGGCTCTTACCCCAATTACTGGGGTCAACTCAATATATACTTGTAAATATTGTAAAATTTATTGGCAATAGTTTGATGTCCAGCCCCCTGCCTGACGTCATTCCTTATTGCGAATGTAGTTATTAACTAAACGGCATCAGATGGTTTTGGCCCAGGTCGATATAAAATTATTAATCGTCTTTTACGAAATCTACGAGCAAAGTAAGGGTTGGTAGTATTCGAAGCCGCTACCACACGGCACCATAAAAGTAGTTAAAACTATTTATTATTAATTATTTATATTTACATTCTTATTCTCTTATTATATGAGCAAAAATAGAAGTAATCTTGTAAAAGTTGTTGTACTATAATATTATAAAATCTAGTAAATTTCCAGCAAAAACCTTTTCTCAAGCGGCTTTCTCTTGATGATGAGGCTTATATTTTTGGTCCGCTATCGAGGTAAGAGGACATATTTTTTCTCTAAATGTTATTTTCCTTACAATTTATAAAATAATCAACATCATCCGAAAGCATTTTGTATTACTCGTACAATAATTTATAGATTTGGTAGGGTGCCTTTTTATCACATCGTTCTGATATTGAAGCACGTTTTAATACTAAATTCTTACCCTAAGCCATTTAGCGGACTCGCGTCGTACTCACGGCCTGCTACGTTTTGCAGCTAAAGCCTGCAATATTAATCCTTGTAGGTATATCTAAGTTAAGAATTAATACAAACGTGGGATTATTTATAATATCCACTTCTTCTATAGTACCTACTACTATAGGCTATGATTCTGATAACACCCTAGGCTAGTCTGGACACACCCCGCTCGTTCCGTCCGGAATGAAGACCGGCGTGTGACCATGCGGTCGTAACCTACATTATACCTTCCACATCGCCATTGGGTTAATCACTGATACTGATTTCTTGACTTCCAGGAAATGGACTATCCGTGTGCCAATTTTTATCCAAATCTATTCAACATCCAAACATCATCATAAACTTTTACATTCATGATATTAATAAGGTTATTGTATACCGGGCTGGGCGTAATTTTTTACGCTGACGACACGCAGTTATGTACAATGGTTACTAATCCTCAAACAATTGTATAATAATATATATGGAACATAAATATTTTATACTCAACTACTAGTGCTTTTTTTTTTTTTTTTTTTGGGGGGTGGGTTACGGTCGGCACACTCCTCGCACCACTCCGTCCGGGGTGACAGAGGGGCGTAAGCGCGCACACCCGTAACCCACCCGTGACGTCGCCTTCGTCGTTGGGCCAACCACCGGAGCAGAGTGACTTGACGTCAGTGGTTGGCCCGACGGAATACCCCTGAGGAGTACCCTCTCCTCGACCGACGTCCCCCCCTCGGGTAGGATGTCGGTCTTTCCTCACGCGGTCGGCCTCTCGGCGGGTGACGGTCTAATTCCCCGATCCAGTCACCCGCGGCCTCGGCTAGGGCGGCATCAGGCGCAAGGAATCGCGCCTACGCCGCCCCAGTCGCCGGCGGCGGCTCGCGTCGTCGAGGAGACGCTCCTCGCGCACGCGCTCCGCCACCTCCTTCTGCGAGGCAGTAGCCTCGCAGAAGGATGCGACCGCGTCCCAGTTCCTGACGCTGTCGAGCATCGCCCTGGCGATGGTCGGCAGCGTCAGGTCAGCACCGATGATTGCGACGAGTTCACGACGCTGCTCTGCCCAAGCGGCACAAACCTCGAGCGTATGCTGCGCCGTGTCCTCGTCGCAATCGCAGTGGTGGCAGGACGGTGTACTCTCCCTCCTTACGACCGTGTGCAGGTATTTGGCGAAGCATCCATGCCCCGTCAAAACCTGCACCAGTCGGAAGGAGAGCACCCCGTGCCGCCGTTTTAGCCACTGCATCAGCACCGGCCGGAAGGCCTCCACGGTCCGCACACCGAACCGAGGCCTCTCCAGCCGGACTGCCCAACGGGCAATGACTTCGCGGCGGGCGTCGACGCGCCAGGTGGTGTGCTCCCTCAACGAGACCACACCGCCCTCCGCTCGCACCCCCAACATCCGCCGATACAAACCGGCGAGCATTTCCGCTTCCAGGTCCCATGGAGGGGTCCCGGCCAACAGACACGCTGCTTCCGTCGACACCGTGCGGTACCCGCGTATGGCCCTGACCGCCATGGCCCTCTGTGGTCGCCACAGAAGAGCCCTGAGTCAGACGGTCAGGGATCCCGCCCACACCGGTGCGCCGTACAGGGCCATCGACCGGATGACCCCTGCGTACAGCTGTCGGCAGGTAGCGCTTGGTCCGCCCACATTCGGCATAAGCCATGATAGGGCGGACGCCACGCCGACGAGCCGTGGAGCGAGTCTGCGGAAATGCTCCCGAAACCACCATCGCCCGTCGAGCACCAGGCCCAAATACCTCATATGGGCCCGGATACTGATATCAACCGAATTGACGGTGATCGAGACGCCGATGGGAGGGCCCATGCGGGGCCCATGGAGCAAGAGGGCCTCCGTCTTGTCCAGGGCCACCCTCAACCCCAGCGCCTCGATCCGCCTGACGATCTCCTCGGTGCCGAGAGTCGCCAGGCTTGCCGCCTCCTCCAGCGTCCCACCACGGGCTGTGACGAGCGTGTCGTCGGCGTAACATATCACGCCCAGCCCGGGCGGGAGGCTCCCCCTCAACGCCCAGTCGTAGCCGATGTTCCACAGGGTGGGTCCGAGGACCGACACCTGCGGAACACCGCACGTCATGGGCGTTCGCACAACGTCCCCTACTCGGTTGGTGTAGAGAACGCTGCGCCCTTCCAAATAGTCTGCCACTAGCCGCCTCAGGTAAACTGGCACTCCGTGATATCGGAGCGCCTCCCTGACGCAGCTAAATGGCAGACTATTGAATGCGTTGGCGATGTCCAGGGACACCACGATGGGGAGCCACCTTCGTCGCGCACTGAGGTAACCCGCCGGTAGAGGTCGGAGAGCATCTCCGCCTCTAGGTCCCACGGGGGTGTCCCGGCCAATAGGCATGCCGCCTCGGTAGACACCGTGCGGTACCCGCGAATGGCTCTGACCGCCATGACTCGCTGTGGTCTCCACAGCACGGCCCTGAGCTGGGCGTTCAGAGCCCTCGCCCACACGGGTGCGCCGTACATGGCCATTGAGTGGATCACCCCCGCATACAGCCGTCGGCCCTCGAAACTGGGTCCGCCCACATTCGGCATGAGCCGAGAAAGGGCAGACGCCGCGCCGACCAGCCGGGGAGCAATTTGACGAAAATGCTCCCGGAACCACCATCGCCCGTCGAGCACCAGACCCAAATACCTCATATGGGCCTGGATACTGATGTGGATGGAGTTGACGACTAATGAGGCGCCGATGGGCAGCCTCACACGGGGCCCATGGAATAGTAGGGCCTCCGTCTTGTTTAGGGCCACCCTGAGCCCCAGCGCCTCGATTCGCCTGACCATCTCCTCGGTGCCGAGAGTGGCCAGGCTCGCCGCCTCTTCGAATGTCCTGCCCCGGGCTGTGACGAGCGTGTCGTCAGCATAGCAAATAACGCTCAGCCCGAGGGGGAGACTCCCTCTCAACGCCCAGTCGTACCCGATGTCCCACAGAGTCGGCCCCAGAACCGACCCCTGCGGAACACCGCACGACATGGGCGTCCGCACAATGTCCCCTGCGGGGCTCGCGTAGAGAACACTGCGCCCCTCCAAATAGTCTGCCACCAGCCGCCTGAGGTACAGGGGCACTCCATGGAACCGGAGCGCCTCCCTGATGCAGCTGAATGGCAGACTATTGAAGGCGTTGGCGATGTCCAACGACACCGCCAACAGCACTCCTTCCGACAACCTCCGCGGCCATCTGCCTCAGGCGTAGCAGGGCCCCGATGGTCGAACGCCCCCTCCGAAACCCAAATTGAGCGTCCGACAGATCGGGCCTCACCTCCTCCAGGTGCCGGACGATGCGGGCAGCGAGGACACGCTCCAGCAGCTTACCCACATCGTCCAGAAGCACAATGGGCCTGTAGGCCGACGGCGAATCCGGGGGCCGTCCCGGCTTTGGCAGGAGAACCAACCTCCCTTCCTTCCAGCACTCAGGGAACTGTCCAGACGTCAGACAAGCGTTGAACAGTCGCCTGAGGCGAGGTTCGAGATGCTCGAGGAGCAACGTCAACACCCGGACTGGGACACCGTCCGGGCCGGGGGCCGTGGTGGCGGAACGAATCTTCGCCACGGCTGCCCCCACTTCCGACTCCGTCACGGGCGGAACACTCTCGACGGCCTCCCGGTCGTGATCTGGCGAAGCCATGACCGGGGGCGTGTGCTCCGACTGCCGCGGGAACAGCTCCTCGACCACTCTACGAAGGAGGTCGGGCTGGAGGGTCTCGGTGAGGGGGGGGCCCTGCGCGCGAAGCTTATTCAGCGACGCGCGATACGGGCGACCCCAGGGGTCACGGTCGAGACCGTCCAGCATCTCCTGCCAACTTGCGTCCTTGGCGGACCGGATGGCCAGCCGAAAGGCGGTACGCGCACTGCGGTACGCCTCGTACAGCTGGCCCTCCCGCTCAACATCGCGGCGACGCCGCCGACTGCGGGTGTAGGACCTTCGGGCACTAATGCACGCCGCACGAAGGTCCGCCAGTCTTGGGGACCACCAGTAGACCCCCTGCCTCGGAGGTAGACGCCGCACCCTGGGCATGGCCGCATCGCAGACCTGCGTTAACGCACTGCGGATGCGGACAGCCTCAACGTCCACTCCGTCCGCTGGGGGTGGTGAGGACAGCCACGTGTTCACGATGGCCGCCTCCGCCAGTAGGTCCCTATCCAGACGCCCCACAGCCCACCGCGGAAATGCGGGAGCTCGGTCCGCCCTGTGACCCCTGCTGGGGTCCCGGAGAGGGGAGACCTCCATCCGGATGTAACGGTGATCCGACAGGGTCTCCGCCTCCTCCAGGACACGCCAGTTCCTCACTCGTGGTGCGACAGCGGGGCTAGCGAACGACAAGTCCACTATCAACCCACCCTGCCGTCGCACACACGTGTTCACTGAGCCTCTGTTTAGGACACAGAGGCCCAGTGACGCCGCCCACTCCACGATCGCCCGCCCGCGATCGTCCGTCATCGGGGACCCCCACGCCGTGGATTTGGCGTTGAAGTCCCCCAGGACCAGGACGAGGCCCGGTGCCAGTCGCCGTATCGAAGCCTCCAAGGTGGTGAGGGAGGCCCCGAAATCGTCCATTCTCCTGTTAGGGGAGAGGTAAACGCTGTAGAGTGTGACCCCACCCCATTCCGCAGCGACAAATTCCTCGCCCCTATCCAAAAGGGACAAGGACGGGAAGTGCCGCTGCGTGGAGACGACGATTGCCGCGGTTCCGTTCCGGCTGACCACCCAATTGGGGCGATCAGGCACACAGTACGGTTCCGCGACTACGGCTGCACCGATCGACCACTCCGCCATGGATTGCAGGAGGAGATCCTGCGCACCGGCGGAGTGGTTGGTGTTGGCCTGCAGGAGGTGAGTGGACTGGGCAGCCATTAATGGGCCGTGTCCATTATCACCTCCTGGCTTGCGGCGGGCGATCGGGCCGCGCTAGGAGCGGGAGCGGCCGTGGTCGAAAGGCCGCTCCGCCCCTTTGGAGCCGAAGCTGGAGGTCTACATGCCCCAGAGCCCATGCGGTGCTTGGCAGGCTTATTGCCCGCCGCACACGCGGGGCAGTGGGGCGGGGCGGCGCAAGATGCCGCCATGTGCCCAGTCTGACCGCAGCGGAAACAGAGTCCGCCGCAGTCAAAGCAATTAGTGCATGTTGGCCGGGTATGCCCGACCGCCATGCACTTGAAACACCTCGCAGGCCGGTGCTCCAGCACGGTGACTCGCGCTGAGCTCCAGCCCACGAGGAGCCTGCCTGAGCCGGCCAGTTGCCTGACCGACTCCACTGGGCACTGCACCCAGGCGGCACCTACGCCGCCCGGACCGGGCCGGATGGCGCCAAATCGGACGGTGTCCAGGGGACACCCGGTTTTCGAGGCAATGGCCTCCCGGATGTCTTCCACCGTCACGGAGTCGTCCAGACCCGCGATGCGCATTTCGGCGCACTTTACGGGTCTGGCGATTTTGACGCCACCCTCCTCGGCGAACAGACCTCGCAGCTTCGACGCCACGCTATCGGCCGTCCTGGTACCCTCGGCCCCAGGGAACTCTAAAATTCGAGCCCCTGTCCGGGCCTTGCGGGTCCTGGCTTCGACGCCTCCTATGTCGGAGACGTCGAGCTCCCGCCGGGCTTTCCTCAGAACGGCCTCATAGCTGAGGCCCCTTTCTGCCGCCTCAGGCAGCACAGTGATCACCACTGCGGCTGTCTTCGGCGGCCGGAGCCCCTTGCGCGGCCTCTTCCTCTTCCTCCCGCCTCCTTCGGCTCCTGCCTGGGGAGCGGTAACCTCAGCGGCGCGCTTGGCCGCCGCTCTCCTTCTCTGGCCGCGACTCTTCCTACCGCGCTCAGCCACCTGCCAACCCTGTTCGGGCGCAGCGGGCGTGCCAAGCGCGGGAGGCGCGGTCGCGGGCGCGCTAGTCGTCGCTGGCGGTGTCGGTGCTGGCGATGACTGCGGTCCGGCAGGAGCCGGTGCTGTCTTCCTCTTCGGAGCAGGCCCCTTTTTCTTTGGCCCAGCCGCGGCTGCGGCGTAGCTCTCCCCCACGCGGCCACCCTGACAAGGTAGCGGGGCGGGGGCTGGTGCCGCATATGGCCGCTTGTCCGCGGCGAGAGGCGGCCGAACACGTGGTTCTGGAGGCAGCCTTGCCTCCAGAACGGCCAAGCGCGCATCCACCAGATTACCGACGGTGTCGATAATGGCGCGCAAGGCCTCATCCGGCACGCCCCCCACCGCGGGCAGCGGGGTCGATGTTATCGGCTGGGCTGCTGTAGGGGCCTGCTCCACGGCGTTGGGTGGGCTGGCGCTGGTCGGCGGCGCACGCTCCGTGTTCGGAGGTGTCTTTGGCGCGGCGGCGACCACTGGGCGGCCAGCGCCTCGGGGCAGTTTTGGAGCGGCGACAGCTCGGCGGCCAGCACTGGCCAGCGGCGCAGGTGGCGTAGGCGGCACGAGCCGCGCCATTTGGGCCCTCAGATCGGCCACATCCTTTGAGAGGACGCTGTTGGCCCTCCTTACCGCGGCCAGCTCCGCCTCTAAGCGGCGATTCTGGGCCCGCAGGCCTGACACCTCGCCACCAAGGCGGGCGTTTTCGGCCTGCAGGGCCTTCATGTCCGGGGCGTTACCGCTCGTGCGGGCACCAGCGGCAGCCACTTCCGTGGGAGGGATGCCGGACAACACGCCCAGCACCCTCGCGGCGACCACCTCGTCGTCAGCCCGCTTGCGATCCTCTGCCCCTCCACGCACTCCGCCGGCCGGGGAGTGGGTCGTCCTTCCCAACGCCGCGGCCCCTCGCCCTCTGCGAGAGGCCGGAACTTTGGGAGGAGGCATGATGACAGCACTCCCCTCGGAGTCGGCGCCCGAGCTGTCCTCCCTGTTCAGGGGGCGCTTCCGCACCTTCGAGGGGAGGGCCTCCTCCCTTAGGGCCGCCGCCGCAGGACGCGGCGACGACCTGGCGGCGGCGGCTTCCTCAGCCGACCCGCTGGCCTCCTTGGACGGCTCTGCGGAATTACCGCCCTCGTCCATTAAATCGGCAGATCCACTGCCCTCGTCTCTGGACGGCTCTGCGACAGTACTGTCGCCCTCGTCCATTGACGGCTCTGCAGTGGATCTGCCACCGTCCTTCTTCAGTTTGGCGGCATCCCGCTCCTGCTTTTTTGCCGCCGTCCGCTGCCTCTCGTGAGAGTTCGCTTTCCCCCATGTATACCGGGTCCGTCGCTTCTTCTTCTTCGAGAGGGGGGCCTCTGTGGTCGGTGCCGGGCCCTCGGCGGACGCCTCTAGTTCTAAAGACGAGGCGTCGTTTTGGTCAGTTTTACATTGGCTTGACGAGGCCATGATGTGGGAATCCGTAAGATTCCCGTCTTTTTGTTGTGGTAAAGTAAGTGAATCCATATGGTTCCCACGAGAATGGGAGAAGAACCGTCGACCCGGGCAGAGATCCCTGTACCCGGGCAAGCCTACATTTACCAACCAGGGGGTCGGCCGGTACCCTGGCTGGAGCGTGCTAAGAACAGAACAGCCCATCTGCCATGCATCTTCTCGCCGCACGCCAGAACTTAAGATTCTGGGTGATTTCCGAGTTCGAATGTTAATTCGAACTCTTTATAGAGGTTGTCTTCCTCGCGGTCCGGGCGATTAAGCCAAGACCCTCGTTCCTGATACTACGCCTCACGACAACTTGTCTTGAAGCAAGATATCAGGTTTACGATATGTCGGCGGTGGCATAAGCCTGCCCAGCCCTCAAATGAATGAGTGGCCGGGCCCGTCCGAAATTTCGCCTCCTGTACCCTCTACAAATAGAGGATCAGGAGCGAATTGGGGCTCAACCCATCGCTGGGGAACCCCCCCTCGCGCCAGAGATTCGCTACGGGCGACAATTCGACAGAGGGATCTGGGGGACTGTCGCCCGCACCCAGGGTACACCACGCGGAGGTTTCTGGCATCGTACCGCAAATGTACAGTATCCATAATGAATCCCACGAGTATGGGAGATACATTCCGTCGACCCGGGCAGAGATCCCTGTACCCGGGCAAGCCTACATTTACCAACCAGGGGGGCAGCCGGTACCCTGGCTGGAGCGTGCTAAGAACAGAATACCCCATCTGCCATGCATCTTCTCGCCGCACGCCAGAACTTAAGATTCTGGGTAATTCTTTATAGAGGTTGTCTTCCTCGCGGTCCGGGCGGTTAAGCCAAGACCCTCGCTCCTGAAACTAAGACAAGCAAAGAATCAGGTTTACGATATGTGGGCGGTGGCATATGCCTGCCCAGCCCTCAAATGAATGAGTGACTGAGCCCGTCCCAGTATTTCACGTCCTATAACCTCTACTACTATTGTAGTAGAGTAAGGAGCGAAATCGCGCAGATATTCGCTACGGGCGACAGTTCGACGCCCGCACCCAGGGTACACCGCGTGGAGGTTTCTGGGATCGTACCCCAACTACTAGTGCTTACACTTTTCGTGAAAATATAATATTTGACACGTGTTTCATTTCTAAATGAAACATCTTGAGGACAGTTTAACAATAAACGAGCCATTTATTGGGCTGCAGCTAAACTATTTTCCTTATTTCCTATCCCATTCCGATGCTACCTATATTTCTAGAAAAACGATGTTATCAACTTATTTATTAATAGATTGTCCTTCTTATTCTCCATCGGCTGATATTAAGTAGAAATTTTATATAAATCATATATTTTTATCTTCCTAACAAGCCACTGTTGGCGCAAGTCGCCTTTTGATTTGTTTTCAGTTTTTTAGGGTTCCGTACCTCGAAAGAAAAAAACGGAACCCTTATAGGATCACTTTGTTGTCCGTCCGTCCGTCTGTCCGTCTGTCTGTCTGTCAAGACTCTTTTTCTCAGGAACGCGTGGAGGTATCAAGCTGAAATTTATGTCAAATACTCAGGTCTACTGTCCCTTTTTTTTTTTTTTTTTTTTTTTTTTTTGGTGGACTATGGATTAGTCTCGCCCCGCCAAATCGGTCCGGGGTGACGGAAAAGGCGGCGCGTGACCCCATAGACCCACCGTAAAACTCCTCTCTCTTCGCCGTGCGAGCGGGTCACCGGGACCCGATTTTTAACTTCGGTGGCCCGCCCGGCGGTTCACCCTCGCGGGTTCCTCTCGTCGACGCCCCAACAGATTTCGCCGTCGGGGCGTCGCCCTCACGCGGTGGCCTCACGTCGGGTGACCGGACAATTCCCCGGTCCGATCACCCGAAGCCTCGGTTAGGGCGGCATCAGGCGCAGGTATTCGCGCCTGCGCCGCCCCGGCCGCTGGCGGCGGCCCGGGGCGCGGGAATCCTCCCTTGCCCGTTCCGCCGCTTCCTTCTGCGAGATGACAGCCTCGCAGAAGGCGGCGACCGCGTCCCAGTTCCTGATGCTGTCGACCATCGCTCTCGCGACGGCCGGCAGCGTCAGGTCGGCACCGATGACAGCGACGAGGTCACGGCGCTGCCGCTCCCATCCCGGACACACCTCCAGCGTGTGTTGCGCCGTGTCCTCGTCACTCCTGCAGTGGTGGCAGGCCGGAGTCCACTCCCTATACACGACCCTGTGCAGGTACAACCCGAAACACCCGTGCCCCGTCAATACCTGCACCAGCCGAAAGGTGAGGACTCCGTGCCGCCGCTCCATCCACTCTATCAGTACGGGCCGGAGGGCCTCAACGGTCTCCACACCGTGCCTAGGCCTCTCCAGCCGCGTAGCCCAACGGGCGATGACGTCTCGGCGGGCATCCACGCGCCAGGTGGCTATCTCGCTCAACGATGGGGAGCCACCTTCCTCGCGCGCTGTGATAACCCGCCGGTAGAGGTCGGAGAGCATCTCCGCCTCTAGGTCCCACGGGGGTGTCCCGGCCAACAGGCACGCCGCCTCTGTCGACACCGTGCGGTACCCGCGAATGGCTCTGACCGCCATGGCTCTCTGTGGCCTCCACAGAACCGCCCTGAGCTGGGCGTTCAGAGCCCTCGCCCACACGGGTGCGCCGTACATGGCCATCGAGCGGATGACCCCCGCATACAGCCGTCGGGCCTCAAAACTGGGTCCGCCCACATTCGGCATGAGACGAGAAAGGGCGGACGCCGCGCCGACAAGCCGGGGAGCAATCTGTCGGAAATGCTCCCGGAACCACCATCGCCCGTCGAGCACCAGACCCAAGTACCTCATATGGGCCTGGATGCTGATGTGGATGGAGTTTACCACTATCGAGGCGCCGATGGGCAGCCTCACACGGGGCCCATGGAAAAGTAGGGCCTCCGTCTTGTTTAGGGCCACCCTGAGCCCCAGCGCCTCGATCCGCCTGACCATCTCCTCGGTGCCGAGAGTGGCCAGGCTCGCCGCCTCTTCGAGTGTCCTGCCCCGGGCTGTGACGAGCGTGTCGTCAGCGTAGCACACCAAGCTCAGCCCGGGGGGGAGACTCCCTCTCAACGCCCAGTCGTACCCGATGTCCCACAGAGTCGGCCCCAGGACCGACCCCTGTGGAACGCCGCACGACATGGGCGTCCGCACAATGTCCCCTGCGGGACCCGCGCAGAGGATACTGCGGCCCTCCAAATAGTCTGCCACCAGCCGCCTGAGGTACAGGGGCACTCCATGGAACCGGAGCGCCTCCCTGATGCAGCCGAATGGCAGACTATTGAATGCGTTGGCGATGTCCAACGACACCGCCAACAGCACTCCCTTCCCGGCGACGGCCTCCGCGGCCGCCTGCCTCAGGCGTAATAGGGCCCCGATGGTCGAACGCCCCCTCCGAAACCCATACTGAGCGTCCGACAGATCGGGCCCCACCTCCTCCAGGTGTCGGACGATGCGGGCAGCGAGCACACGCTCCAGCAGCTTACCCACATCGTCGAGGAGCACGATGGGCCTGTAGGCCGACGGCAAATCCGGGGACCGTCCCGGCTTTGGCAGGAGAACCAACCTCCCTTCCTTCCAGCACTCAGGGAACCGTCCAGACGTCAGACAGGCGTTGAACAGCTGCCTGAGGCGAGGCTCGAAGTGCTCGAGGAGCGACGTCAACACCCGGACTGGAATTCCGTCCGGGCCGGGGGCCGTGGTGGCGGAACGAATCTTCGCCACGGCCGCCCCCACTTCCGACTCCGTCACGGGCGGAACACTCTCGTCGTCGTCGGCCTCCCGGTCCTGATCTGGCGGAGCCATGACCGGGGGCGTGTGTTCCGACTGCCGTGGAAACAGCTCCTCGACCACCCTACGAAGGAAGTCGGGCTGGAGGGTCTCGGTGAGGGGGGGGGCCCGCGCGCGAAGCTTGTTCAGCGCCGCGCGATATGGGCGACCCCAGGGGTCACGGTCGAGACCGTCCAGCATCTCCTGCCAACTCGCGCCCTTGGCGGCACGGATGGCCAGCCGAAAGGCAGTCCGCGCACTGCGGTACGCCTCGTACAGCTGGCCCTCCCGCTCGACGTCGCGGTGACGCCGCCGGCTGCGGGTGTAGGACCTTCGGGCACTGATACACGCCGCACGAAGGTCCGCCAGGCTTGGGGACCACCAGTAGACCCCCTGCCTCGGAGGCGGACGCCGCCGCACTCTGGGCATGGCCGCATCGCAGATCTGCGTTAACGCACTGCGAATGCGGACAGCCTCAGCGTCCACTCCGTCCGCTGGGGGTGGTGAGGACAGCCACGTGCTGACAATGGCCGCCTCCGCCAGTAGATCCCTGTCAAGACGACCCACAGCCCACCGCGGAAACGCGGGAGCTCCGTCCGCCCTGTGACCCCTACCGGGTTCCCGGGGGGAGACCTCCATCCGGATGTACCGGTGGTCTGACAGGGTCTCCGCCTCCTCCAGGACACTCCAGTTCCTCACCCGTGGCGCGACAGCGGGGCTAGCGAACGACAAGTCCACTATCGACCCGCCCTGCCGCCGCACACACGTGTTCACCGAGCCTCTGTTCAGAACACAGAGGCCCAGTGAAGCCGCCCACTCGTTGACCGCCCGCCCGCGGTCGTCCGTCGCAGGGGACCCCCACGCCGTGGATTTGGCGTTAAAGTCCCCCAGAACCAGGACGAGGCCCGGTGCCAGTCGCCGTATCGAGGCCTCCAAGGTGGTGAGTGAGGCCCCGAAATCGTCCATCCTCCTAGTGGGGGAGAGGTATACGCTGTAGAGCGTGACCCCTCCCCACTCCGCCGCGACAAATTCCTCGCCCCTATCCAAAAGGGACAAGGACGGGAAGTGCCGCTGCGTTGAGACGACGATTGCCGCAGTACCGTTTCGACTGACCACCCAATTGGGGCGATCAGGCACGGCGTACGGTTCCGCGACTACGGCTGCACCAATCGACCACTCCGCCATGGATTGCAGGAGGAGATCCTGCGCTCCGGCGGAGTGGTTGGTGTTGGCCTGCAGGAGGAGGTGCATGGATGGTGTACCCATTATCGGGTTGTATCCATGACCTCCTCGCCAGCGGGCGATCGGACCGCGCTAGGAGCGGGAGCGGCCGTGGTCGTAGGGCCGCCCCGCGCCTTTGGGGCCGAAGCTGGAGGTTTGCACGCCCCAGAGCCCATGCGGTGCTTGGCGGGCTTATTGCCCGCCGCACACGCGGGGCAGTGGGGCGGGGCGGCGCAAGATGCCGCCACGTGCCCGGTCTGACCGCAGCGGAAACACAATCCGCCGCAGTCGAAGCAATTAGTGCACGTCGGTCGAGTGTGTCCGACCGCCATGCACTTGTAGCACCTCGCAGGCCGGTGCTCAAGCACGGTTACCCGCGCCGAGCTCCAGCCCACGAGGAGCCTGCCTGAGCCGGCCAGTTGCCTGACCGACTCCACCGGGCACTGCGCCCAGGCAGCACCTACGCCACCCGGACCGGGACGAATGGCACCGACCCGGACGGAGTCTATGGGACACCTGGTTTTCGAGGCAATAGCCTCCCGGATGTCTTCCACCGTCACCGAATCGTCCAAACCCGAAATGCGCATTTCGGCGCACTTGACGGGCCTGGCGATCTTGATGCCACCCTCCTCGGCGAACAAACCTCTCAGCTTCTCGGCCACGCTGTCAGCCGTCTTGGCGCCCTCGGCCCCTGGGAACTCGAGAATTCGAGCCCCCGTCCGGGCCTTGCGGGTCCTGGCTTCGACGCCTCCAATATCGGAGACGTCTAGCTCCCGCCGGGCCTTCCTCAAGACGGCCTCGTAGCTGAGGCCCTTCTCGGCCGCCTCGGGCAGCACAGTGATCACCACTGCGGCCGTCTTCGGCGACTTGAGCCCCTTGCGCGGCCTCTTCTTCTGTCCGGCTCCTGCCTGTGGAGCGGGGACCTCAGCGGCGCGCTTGGCCTCCGCTCTCCTCCTTTGGCCGCGACTCCTTCTGTCGCGTTCGGCTACCTGCCAACCCTGTTCGGGTACGGCAGTCGTGCCAGACGCGGAAGGCCTCGTCGCAGCCTCGCTGGTCGTCGCCGGCGGTGTTGTTGCGGGCGACTTCAGCGGTCCGGCAGGAGCCGGAGCCGTCTTCCTCCTCAGGGCGGGTCCCTTCGGAGCTGGGCCGGGGCCTTTGGGCTTAGGCCCGGCCGCGGCCGCGGCGTAACTCCCCACGCGGCCACCCTGACAAGGCAGCGGGGTGGGGGCTGGTGCTACATGCGGCCGCTTATCCGCGGCTAGAGGCGGCCGGACACGTGGTTCTGGAGGCAGTCTTGCCTCCAGAACGGCCACACGCGCATCAACGAGTTTGCCAACTGCGTTGATGATTTTGGCGAGGGCCTCGTCCGACAAGCCTCCCACCTCCAGCGTCGGGGTCGGCTGAGCCTCGCCAGGGGCCCGCTCCGCGGCGCCTGGCGGCTTTGGCGCCGCAGGGGCGCTAGCTGGCGGCAAGCGGTCCGCGGGGAGAGGCGTCAACCTCACCACCGGGACAGGGAGTTTCGCCGCGGCGACCGCGCCAGCGTCAGCCGGCGACGCGCGCTTCGCGGCGGCAGGCGTCTTCCTCGCCGCGGGGACGGGTGTGACGGAGACGCCATCACCCAACGTCGTCGGCGCCGCAGCGCGAGGCGGCTTTGGCGCCGCAGCGGCCGCCGAGTAGCCGGCCCTGGCCGATGGCGCGGCTGTCGCGGGTGACACAAACAGCGCCACCTGCGCCTTGAGGTCGGCCACGTCTATCAACAGCTGGCGGTTTGCCCGACGCATTTCCGCCAGCATGTCGCCCAGGTTCCGATTTCGGGTCCGCAGGCCTGACATCTCGCCTCTAAGGCGGACATTTTCGGCCTGCAGATCCGTGGCCTCGCCGGCGCGGACAGCGACCGCCGCCGCCCTTTCCATGGCCGAGGTCCCTCGCCCTCTTCGGGAGGCCTGGATCTTGGGTGGAGGCATGTTGGCCACGCTCCCCTCGGTTTCGGCGCTCGAGCTGCCTCCCTTACTCAGGGGGCGCTTTCGCACCTGCGAGGGGAGGGCCTCCTCCTTCTTAGTCGCGGTCGCCGGCGGCGTCTTTGCTGCTAGACGCGCCGACGACCTAGTGGGGCCTTCGCCAGCCGACCCGCTGTCGTTTTTGGACGGCCCTGCGGGAATATCACCGCCCTCGTCCATTCTGACGGTAGACCCGCCGCCCTCATCTTCGGACGGCTCTGCGACATCGCTGTCGCCCTCGTCCGTCGACGGCTCTGCTGCGAGTCTACCGTCCTTCTTCTCTTCAGCGGCGGCAGCCTCCCTGCGCGCTCGCCGCTCCTCCAGCCGCCTTTTGTGGCTCAGGCCGTTGCCCCGAGACTTTCGAGGCGACCTCCTCTTCTTCTTCTGGGCCTCCACGATTTGTGCCGGGCCCTCGGCGGACGCCTCAAGTCCTGAGGACGAGGCGTCGTTGTCAGTTTTTCTTTGGCTTGACAAGGCCGTGGTGTGAGAATCGCACAGATTCCCGTCGGTGTTTAAAGGTATTTTTAAATTGGTATCCATGAGATTCCCACGAGTAGGGGAGATACACAACGTCGACCCGGGCAGAGATCCCTTTACCCGGGCAAGCCTACATTTACCAACCAGGGGGTCAGCCGGTACCCTGGCTGGAGCGTGCTAACGACAGAACAACCCATCTGCCATGCATCTTCTCGCCGCACGCCAGAACTTAAGATTCTGGGTGATTTCCGAGTTCGAATGTTACTTCGAACTCTTTATAGAGGTTGTCTTCCTCGCGGTCCGGGCGGTTAAGCCAAGACCCTCGCTCCTGATACTACGCCTCGAGACAACGTGTCTCGAAGCAAGATACCAGGTTTACGATGTGTGGGCGGTGGCATGTGCCTGCCCAGCCCTCAAATGAATGAGTGACTGAGCCCGTCCCAATATTTCGCGTCCTATACCCTCTACTACGACTGTAGTAGAGTAAGGAGCGAAATCGCGCAGATATTCGCTACGGACGACAGTACAACAGAAGAACTGGGGACCGCCGCCCGCACCCAGGGTACACCGCCTGGAGGTTTCTGGGATAGTACCCCGGTCTACTGTCCCTTAGAGCTGTGAAAAAAAAAAAAAAAAAAAAAAAAAAAAAAAAATCAAACTTTTAAGCTAACGCAATCAAAAGATACAGCTATTTATGTCGCAAATTTCTGCAAATTTTCGACACTCGCAAGGGAATCAAAACCGGCCACCGAAGTTAAAAATCGGGTCCCGGTGACCCGCTCGCACGGCGAAGAGAGAGGAGTTTTTATGGTGGGTCTATGGGGTCACGCGCCGCCTTTTTTAAAAAAAAAAAAGGGAATCAAAACCTACAGGGTACTTCCCGTGAACTCAGAATCTTGAAATTTGGAACGAAGCAACGTCTTATAGCACAGATTAAGGAAAAATTGTGAAAACTGTAAATTTTTGATTACACCATATAAAAAAAATATTTTTAATCATTTTAAACTCACTACCCCTTTTCACCTGAACGTGTATGGTTAACAAGCAGCAGTTAATTTTGCAATGATGATGAACAGGCAGCGTGACCGAGCGGTCTAAGGCGCTGGTTTAAGACACCGTAGGCAGGAGTTCAAATCTCGCCGCCGCCGAGCTCTTTTTGCTAATTATTTTTGCCAAATTTATTTATAATAATTTAATAATATAATATTATAAATAAAATAGTTTAAAAACGTGTTCATTAAATGTTTTGAAAATTAGTAGTTTTAATATTTATTAAAACTACTAATTTTTATTTACTACTAATTTAGGTGTAACTTGAATTAATATCAAAGAAAAAAGAAACTTGAATTCATCATCATCATTCTCCTACTCTTATCCCAATTACTTGGGATCGATACAATATGTACTCTTCTTTCATAGTCCATAATGTAAAAGTTATTGGCAATAGTTTTATGACCGGCCGCCTGCCAGACGTCAACCCTCCTTGGGAATGTAATTGTTGACCAAACGAGATTTTTAGTTTTACGGAAGCCTTCGTGCGCGAGTACAACTCGCACTTGGCCGATTTTTTTTTACTACAGACACTTTTACTAACTAACACACTTTTACTACTACAGACAGTTATAACCTGCATTAAAATATAAATCCTTATAGGTACTTTGGAGGATTTTAAAAACATACAATCCACATACACTGAAACATTCAGTCAGAACATTTTTTTTAAAGACGTTCCAATATAATCCTTGTGTTGCGGGGGGTCTTAAAAAGGTATAATTAATGGACAAAATTATACTCAGACTAATTAATAATTCTAAAAATATGCAAATATTATTTTTTATAATCGGTTACTAACATCAGCGCTAGGTTGAGCGTGTGTGGCTAGGCAGACATAGATTATGAGCCTAAAAATATTTAGGTATGTAATCAGTAAAAACATTTTAACAGGAAAACGTTAATGTACAAAGCCAGAAGGAATTCGTTACGTGACTAAACATACCCCAAGATTATGTTAAAAATTCCATGAAACTGTTAATTTATTATTATTTTTTTGTTTCTTATTTTATTTGTATAAGCACGCAACTTCAGTACTTGGCATGCCAATAATGACATTATTTTAAGGTTATTATATTACTGTTCTCACGTTAGCACAACAAAACATAGAGCAAATAACTTCAAATCTGATAAATGTATTAACTTCATTACTGTTACATTTCTTTGGACACGAACACAGAAATCCTTTCATTTACGGAAATTGATAAGCGGCCGTGTTTGGAACTTATACAAAAGACGCGGTAGGAAAAACTTGGTCGGGCTCACAATTTTTCCTTAACTGTATTTACCTGAGTAATAACTTTGAGGGAAGTTTTAGGCCCGCGTGGGAGACCCATGATGAAACTTTCCGAGGACTATTCGGCAAAAATGAAACTAAATCACATTAATGTTACCGACGAGTCCGCCGTGGTTGTGTTCCTTTAATTTGAATATTGAAGCCGTACTTTCCGCTAGGCACTTTGAGTAGATTAAAAATGTATTTTGGATATTAAAATATTCATATGAAAATAGTTCTAAAGCTTATTGCTTTATCATGATACGTGAAATTATAATAAGCCTCAATAGTTGAGGTACAGTGGTACAAAAATAGGCTCCCATATAGAAAGAAGTCTCTAGTTTGGTTCCCACAAGAAGAAAAAATGTGATCATTTTAATTCCATTACCCTATAACGTTATGAATTTATATATTTATTAAATCGTAAATGAAAATATCGGAATGGACAGTGATGTAAATGATCGTAAAAAAATCTTTACGTCTAAGAAATCTATAATTTATTTTTATTTTTCTCACAGATGTATATAATTCCTACCTTTTTTTTGGCGGCGCCTCGCACCACTCCATCCGGGGCGACAGAGGGCCGTAAGCACGCACACCCGTAACCCACCCGTGAACCTCGCCTTCGTCGTTGGACCGGCCACCGGAACAGCGTGAACTTATCGTCAGTGGCCGGCCCGACGGAATACCCCCTGAGGGGTACCCTCTCCTTGAGCGACGTGTCCCCCAACCTGAAAGAGCACATTAATTAAGTCGATTGTGATTGTATCTCATAGAATATCGTCATCCTTATGGTTTGCGTTCGTAGTAGTTGTTTCATATTCCTCCTCTCTTAAGTTTTAGAATAAACTAATATATCTATTCATCAGCTTCCTCCACCGTTGAACATATACCTCCCTATGATATGATTCAGGGTTAAAACTTAGGATTTAAAGTATAGTAATCCATCCATCAAATTATCAACGCTGACTTTTGATCTCTTCGATATCTTCTCATAACGGAACTAATACCATAATCATCAAACTTGTTTATGACAAGCTGTTTTCTGTGATCATAGCTTTGCATCACCCCCTAAATTGGTTTGTTAAAATACAAACCGTTTTAATAATTTTTATTTATCTTACGCCTCACGAAGACATATAAATTATAAAAAATCCCCACGAGACAAAAAAAGATTCTCAAAACAAACGTACAGAATTGTAATCAAATATAACCATTCTGTGTGGTGACTGTATCAGAATTCTTTTCTCTCCCGCGGGAGATTTAAAAGATGACTCTAGGACGCAACCAAAATTAACAATCTTTGCAAACAAATTATTTTCTTTCATTTCGTAGTTAAATATATTTATGACATATATTTTTATGTATGAGATATATTATTTTTATAATGTAATTATTGTGATCATCATTCTCTTGCTCTTATCCCAATTACTTGGAGCGAGGTAATACGTACTCCTCTTCCATCGCACATATTACAAAAGTTATGGGCAATAGTTTTGTGACCCGTCGCCTGTCTACTCTCCTTAGGAATGTAATTATTGACCAAACGGCATCAGATGGCGTTGTCCCAGGTAGATATAAAGCTCTTAGTCGTCATATACGTCATCCACGGTTGGTAGTATTCGTAACCACTATCACACAGGATAATGTAATTATTGTGGTATTGTTATAAATATATTAGAGACCTAAAACCTTTAAATTTTTTAAAGAAATTTTGAATCTGAATTAACATCAGAATAAATAGTTAATAATGCTCTACATTAGCGATCTATATACAGTCTCCTCTAGGGTTTTACACAAAAAGGCGACAGTTGGAAATGAAAATCGACGTGTACACAGATTAGTTCGAACACTGGACGTCAGAGCTTTGGCGTAAGTTACACGATAAAATTAGCATATTGAGTCGCAAAGAAATATGTATACATCTTGAGGCTCTTTATCTTCCATCTCATCATTCCGTTCGAGTTATATCCATTTCTTTTATGTCAAACCACAAACAGTTTATTTTATGTCAAACTGCAGGCATGATGTTCTAAGCTAATTTGTCTTATCTGAAGCAGTTGTGCCAGTTTCTATAAGAATTTTGACTCAATAAATAAGAAAATAAAGTTAAATGATTTTGACCTTGACCTTTGCACAGATGCTATATTTATATAAAATCCCTTACTCTTATTCTAGGACATCTTTTACGACGCTGGTAAGGTGCATATTTTGAGCTACGCGATTTGGCCGCCTGGCGGAGTAACGTCCACCGGGATGTCATTGCCCGTTGGGCAATCCGCCTGGAGAGGCCTCGGTTTGGTGTTCAGGTCGTGGAGGCCTTCCAGCCGGTGCTGATGAAATGGTGGCATGGGCGGCATGATGTTTTTACCTTCCAACTGGTGCAGTTCTTGATGAGTCATAGCTGCTTCGAGAAGTACCTGCACAGGGTTACGAGGAAGTAATGGACACCGTCTTGCCAAGACTATGATTGCAACGATAATACAGCGTAGCATACGCTCTAGGTCCGGCCTTGGCAGAACAGCGCTGTTTGTTGCTGGGGCGTCGATGAAGATAATGCCAGAAAGGGTAACCTGCCGAGCAGGCCACAAATGTCAAGAAAGTGTAAGAAGGGAACACGGTGGGTTATAGGCCTGCATGCCGCCTTTTTGTTGCCGCTGATGGAATAGGCGGATTGTGTTCATACCGTAGTCTGCCAAAAAAAGGGTATTTTTTTTTAACCGCTTTCACATTATACTTGCCCCACAAACTGTGCGCTGGACAGTAGGACACGTAAAATAGAAACTTATTTTCGTCACTATCGACTGACTTGCTCTATTTCTGCATGCGACAATATAATGAGATAAGAAATACGGACTTTTGGTCCAACATTCCCTTTACATGTGTAAATTGATTCTTATTATGTAGGGCCATTACTTTTTGACAGTTAATTTGTTTTTACTATAAATAATCCACATTTTATTTTGTCGAAAAAATAGAATGTCTTTGTTTTTCAGACATGCAAGAAGTATTATTGTGTTCTTTGTCTTTTAAGCGGGCCTTTGTGACCGTGGGTTATGTGCCTTCAGGGAGACCAATATTGGAAAGGCTACCCCTCAGGGGGTATTCCGTTGGGCCGGTCACTGACGACAAGTTCACGCTGCTCCGGTGGCCGGTCCAACGACGAAGGCGAGGTGCGAGGTGCGCCCCGGACGGAATGGTGCGAAGAGTGCGCTGACCGTAGCCAAACACCAAAAAAAAAGGGAGGGGTGATCAATATTCTGCAGGACTCTCCGACAAGTTACCAAAACAGATTTTTGGAGTTTACTCCTTAAGAATCGATTTTCATATAAGGCGCCCGGTATGAGAAAGAATTGAGGAGTAAAATCTAGTGATCGAATGACCTCGTTACGTTTTTGGTGCGCAACCTATTCTGTGCATCTTTCACTTTCTGACGTGAGATAATACTTCATTGAACAGTATTAATAAATGTAAATAAAAATATATGTATATATTATTTTTAGTCAAATGAGCTTTTTATGCGCCTGTTTTGATAATCGTACTTAAGGAGTAAACTCCAGTCGTGCGTCGAAGCTGACACACACTTTTTTATTTACAATTATAAAACTTCGCAAATAAATCTATAATTATATATACATATATATTTGAATAACTTATTGTAGGCAACGATAGAGTTAATAATTTTTCACTATCATCCTTTATAGGCTATTGTTATATGTTTTTTTGGTCCTGGGTCTGATCTTATCTTCGATGGATTTATGCAACGAGTACCATAGTTTATTATGTAGAAGTACTTGAAATTTTTATATTTATTTATTATTAATTAGTATGTGGTAAGCTTCATCAGCTTGTGTTCATAATAAAATGCCTGTGTCCTGCTCATGCGTACATAATGACAAAAACTAGTTACAACAGCTAAATATAAATAGAACTATAATTGAGATAATTTATTTACAGAGCTAATCCTACTTTTTATAGTCATACATGTTTAAACAGGGTTTACGAAAGAATCTTATAAGGCGCGCAATCAGGTTGGCGCGAACAATTTATTTCCCTCGAGTGTCGGTACATATGTGCTGACTTTGTGTTCAGACACGCCCTATTTGTTCAGTTGATGAGCCTCTAGACTAATCCATGAGGTACAGGAATGCAAGCAATGTCACTGGAATTTTGTTAACGATTTAAGTTAACTGTTTTTTCTTTTTATAGGAAATGGTGTGTTTAATATTATGTATTGTATAAGATATATACTATCTTCTCTCTTATCCGTGGGTACCCATAAAATAAATCATAAAAGACGACTTAAGGATATAATATGCATATGGCATCTTGTAAGAGAAGACTCGAAATAAAATTTTATACAAACACGTCTATCTTACGTATAGTAGGTCAATTTTCCTCTCATTGTGGAGGAGGTTCGAGCCCAACAGGGGGAAATATGTGGACTGAAATGATGATTAAAAACCAATTTTTCAATTAACGTTAGTTGTCGAACAGATATTTTGATTTCTGATACAATTTATTTCATTTGTCTAACACTCATATAAAATGAGTGTTAGACAAATGAAATAAATTGTGGCCTGTACTTTGCGTCTATTTTTATACCTTTAGTATCTGTAGTTTTCATGACTGTGTCCATGCCATGCCATGATGATAAAGTAAAGTATCCGAAACTTCAGGTAAACAATATCATCCTCATTACCATTAAAATTTTGACCACTTACCTCTAGTTCCTCGCAATAGGATAGGAGTTATTATCATTAGCCAATCAGCTGCAAATTTCCAGCTAGCTGCTGAGATATTTTCAAGAAAACCGATGAAATCTAGGAAATCCATAAAAAATATTTAGAACTGAAAATTTTTAATAGGAGGCCTTTCCAATTCTCATGCGCTGATTTTTGTGCATCGAAAATTTCATGGGAAAAAGAGCTTAAGCGTCAACTATATCGTGTTCTTAGGTGCATTCGTGACACACTTTTTTCTTCAAAGTATATAACGAATGCATTATATAACAGTCGCTGAAGATCTTTTTATTGTGAACTCGAAGAGTAAGCATGTCTTATTCTTTTCAAGTTCGCTCTTCACGTTTTCAGAATATTAAGTAAATAAATTTATAATAAAAACGATCGATACTATTGAAATGTGTTAAATAATTAAAATGATTCCTAAAAATAAAGTTTCATTTTGATTGTGTGTATTTACGATATACTTTGTTCGGTTTTGTTTTACCTAAAGTCTTTTTGGTATTTATATTTTTACTAATTTAATATTATGAAAAATATAATTACACAAACAACTACTTTTTGGGGCAAAAATAGGAGTTTATTCTAATTGCGGTATGTCTTTTAAATGTAATAAATGTGTCCTCAGAATTAATCATTGAGATAAACATCGAACAACACAATAAACATACTGAAGTTGCCAATTTCATATGTTTACTTTGGATGGTCAAGCAAAAGTTCAACAAATTCTCTTATCTGAATCGCTTTGGATGTTTTCCAACTAGGTATTTGATTCTTCTCATTTCCTAGATATATATTTTAGTAAATTCTTCAGAATACTTTTGACCCGATTTTAAGTCTCCACTTTTGCGTTTTTATCGTCGTTGATTTCAAGACGGGGTTATTTTACGGAACAATGCGAAAATGCATCTTCGTTGGTTCTCATGGGTATGTCTTTAAAACTAGACGCGAGGAAGGCATCACTTCAAATATTCCAACTCTTCGTTGAGATTGCATTTTATATCAGAATTCATTAAAGTTATTTTCCTTTTAAAAAATGAAATTGGTAACTTTATGAATATTTGTTTTATATATATTATACTACTATATACTTATATTTTTATTTTTAATTTAAATGATAGCTAGTGTAGTTTCTAAACGATTTCAACAAAAGGACGAGGTGAGAACCTTCATTTGTTCGTTTTTATTCTATTATTGCACGCCTCATTAGCGAAGCGCTGAGGTGATACTCTACTTTCGATATATGATTAAGGACTTTTTAAAACTAAAAATGACTGTATTTTTACCCGACTGCGCAACGCAAAGGAGTGGTATTATGTTTAACAGTCTATGTATGTATGTATGTTCCTTTGTAGCACTATATAGACCAAACGCCTGGGCCAATTTTTTGATTCACACGTCAATAGATTCCTCTTAGTCCGGCTAGTGTCACTAAAGATATGACGATAATGAAAATTCAATATGGCGACTACTGGACGCCATATTGTGAAAATGAAAAAAAATAAAGTCAGCAAACTATGTCAAGTAGGGTATCGTTGAATAGGTATTTAAAAATCATTTTTAGTTTTCTCTCAACATTTTTCGATTTTACTGACCGTTTAGGAGCTATAGCGATTTAAAGTTTCCTAACAACCTTTTTCACATATAAGTTTTTAGACAGTATAGACATTTACGATGAAAAGACGAAAAAATCGTATGACTGTGCGTGTGAATGTGGATGGACATATACTAAAGTATCTAGTAGGTATATTGGACTACCTAAAGTATCATCTAATGCCTGACGCGGTCGCCCATCTTTTTTTTTTTTTTTTTCTTGGTGGGCTATGGATGCGTCTCGCCCCGCCAAATCCGGGGTCCGGGGTGACGGAAAAAGCGGCGCGTGACCCCATAGACCCACCGTAAAATCCTCTCTCTTCGCTGTGCGAGCGGGCCACCGGGACCCGATTTTTAACTTCGGTGGCCCGCCCGGCGGTTCACCCTCGCGGGTTCCTCTCGTCAACGCCCCGACAGATTTCGCCGTTGGGGCGTCGCCCTCACGCGGTGGCCTCACGTTGGGTGACCGGACAATTTCCCAGTCCGATCACCCGAAGCCACGGTTAGGGCGGCATCAGGCGCAGGCGAATGCGCCTGCGCCGCCCCGGCTGCTGGCGGCGGTCCGGATCGCGGGCATCCTCCCGGACTCGTTCCGCCGCTTCCTTCTGCGAGATGACAGCCTCGCAGAAGGCGGCGACCGCGTCCCAGTTCCTGACGCTGTCGACCATCGCCCTCGCGACAGCCGGCAGCGTCAGGTCAGCACCGATAACAGCGACGAGGTCACGCCGCTGCCGATTCCATCCCGGACACACCTCCAGCGTGTGTTGCGCCGTGTCCTCGTCACTCCTGCAGTGGTGGCAGGCCGGAGTCCACTCCCTATACGCGACCGTGTGCAGGTACAAACCGAAGCACCCGTGCCCCGTCAATACCTGCACCAGCCGAAAGGTGAGGACTCCGTGCCGCCGCTCCATCCACTCTATCAGTACGAGCCGGAGGGCCTCAACGGTAACAACACCGTGCCTAGGCCTCTCCAGCCGCGTAGCCCAACGGGCGATGACGTCTCGGCGGGCGTCCACGCGCCAGGTGGCTATCTCGCTCAACGATGGGGAGCCACCTGCCTCAGGCGCTGTGATAACCCGCCGGGATCGCGGTCGCCCATCTTCAACTTCTAACAATTTAGTACTCAACTTCAGTCGAAAAACTATATATAGTTAGGTACTTACTAGTTAATAAATAAAATAACTATAGCCGCCTAGGTATTCATAACTAAAAAGTATAAAATAAAAAAAAATAATAAAAAAAATCAAAAAACCCGACTGCGTAAAAAGTGAACCAAAGTACGTACACAATAAAAACACTGAAAAGAAAAAAACAAGCACTTAGATGTCCGGTGGTCTAGAATTCTATAATATGTTATTGAATGAATACTATTGCAGAAAATAAAATATATTTTAATAATGTTACACAACAACTGAACAGTCGGGATCCATTATTCGACAGCAAATCTAATTATTCGACGGCAAATCTAATTATTCTACGGCAAATCTATTTTTCAATAGATCCCGACTGTTCAGTTGTTGTGTTCCATTATTGAAATATATTTTATTTTCTGCAATAGTATTCATTCAATAATATATTATAGAATTCTAGACCACCGGACATCTAAGTGCTTGTTTTTTTCTTTTCAGTGTTTTTTATTGTGTACGTAATTTGGTTCACTTTTTACGTAATCGGGCTTTTGATTTTTTAAATATTTTTTTTATTCTCACACTGCACTTATAGGATAATATTATCATACATATGTCAAGAAAAACATTCGTTTAAACGTGTTTGATATTTTTAAAGAGCAATTATTATGTATAAAATAAGAGAAAAATAGTTGATTAAAAAAATATTCGAGGACGTCCGGATGTCTGTTCGTATGGATCTGGCATTCTCACGATCGTAAAAAATAATTTATTGAAGTCTTTCTTTCATTAAAAGCTTTATAAGTGCAACGCGCTGTTTCCTTTCGAAAATGGCTTAGTAATTCTTTGTCGTTTAATAGCAATTAATAAAAAAAAAACTAAACTGCTTAGTTTTGTTTACAATATTTGCAAGCTATGTTTTGCGCTACGTTTTTTTTTAGTTCTGTTCGTCCATTCGGATAGACAGAGGGAACAAGCCCCGAGAATAGCGTGAACTTCAAGTTTTTTTTCTTTCATTAATGGCATTGACTAATAGTAAATGATAAATAATAAAAAATAACATGAGGCACTTTTGGATTTTCAAAACTATTTATATAGTATTATATATATATATATATATATATATATATATATATATATATATATATATATATATATATATATATATATATATATATATATATATATATATATATATATATATATAGTACTCACCTATTATTCGAAGTAATTTGGACTAATTTGCATAATTATTTTTGGTTCAACAGGATTTACATTTCAGGTGGTCTCATGGTTATCAGATCAGGTTCAGGTGATGAGATACTGGAACAATCGAGGGTTTCCTGCGAATTTTTATATGCACACTTAATGCGATTTGTATAATATATACCCTATAGTATAATACCTATTTAAAAAAAATAACACGAATCATAAAAGATTATACACAATGCTTACCATCAGCATTATTCTGCTGTTGTCTCATTTACTACCCATTTATTGACGCAATTATACTCCTCTCTCATAATACCTATTACAAAAATTATTGGCAGTAGTTTTATGACCGGCCACCTGCCTGACATCAACCCTCTTTGGGAATGTAATTGTTGACCAGACAGCATCAGATGAAGTTGGTTCTCTTAGTCGTCTTTTACGACATTCACGAACAAAGTAAGGGTTGGTGGCATTCGTAGCCGCTACCAAATATTAAATACACAATGCCCATATGGGCATGAATAATTGAGCATCATTCAAATCAATCTCAAAAAGGTAGAGAATTTAATTTACTATTCTACAATCTATAGAAACGCGTATTCTACCTGCTCGTCTTAAAGTTGCAGCAAGACACTTTAATTTCCCTAGGGTAGTTGGAGTGTGGAGCTCATAATTCATACCGAGTTAACATTTTGTCAGTTCGCAATTGTTGTTCATAAGAAGCATATGCCGCTTGTTTGAATTTTAATTTTTGTCTTTACAACATTTTCGTGTAAACTTAATTAAGTACCTACTACGAGTAGGTATGGCCATGAACTTACAAAAGTGGTTTGAATTTAGATTACTTTGCTACATTTTTGGACTAGCGAAGTCTATTCAAATTTAATATTGGGCATTTTAATATTATTTCATAGTCTATTAAAAATACTAAAACAAAAACTTAAACTCCAACTCCAAGTTGAAATTTTCTTAATTTAATTTGCGTATTGTAAGTTAAGTTTACATTAACTTTGAACTTATAGTATATTTTTTTAAAGTATTATATCTTGTATTTATTTTCCTCTCTAGATTTCATTGCTTATATTCAGTTAAATATAATTACATTTTATAATTTTGTTTCGTCCATTTATACTTTCATATATTATTCAGAAGTATAGACTATTTTTTTAAGAGTCTCGAACTTATATAGGGTGATACAGAAGTATATACATACATACATACATATCATCACGTCATATCCCTTGCAGGGTAGGCGAAGAGAACAGAATGCCAGAGAACTCTATCCTTGCATACTTCACTCGCTTCCTCAACATTCATAATTCTCTTCATATACGCTTGCCGGTTTTGGAGATTCTTGACTCCACCTTCCTTCAAATAGAAGTATGTTCGATACGACTTAATCGTCTTTTTTACCGTACTTCCTTAATTTAGTGGAATAACACTAGTAATCAAGGTTTTAGGTACGATTTCCGGTTCAGGTGAAGTGTTATTCCATTTTTCTGCTAAGAAGTTTTCAGCTGCACCTTAAAAATTCGGCAGCACGAAATGTGGTAGAATATCGAAGGGACGAATCAGGTTTACTTTATTAACTATTTTACGTTCTTCACAATAAAATCACCATCAGCATCATTATCTTGTTCTTATATTAATTACTTAGGATCGACGCAATATGTACTTCTATTCCATCGTATATATTTCAATAGTTAATGACGATAGTTTTATACCGCCCCCTCCCCCTGCCTGACGTCAATCCACCTTCGGAATGTAATTATGTTGTAGTAGTGGTCGGACCACTCTGTGGACAGTTCTCTGTCTACAGCCATGGGCCAGTCCGTCCGAGGTAGTAGCACACTCTCGCAGAAAATCGACGTCTGAGTAATGGCAATGTGGTATTGCGCTTCGTTCGGTGAGCGAGAGAGCCGGAAGTCTACCTGGTATGGGTTTCGGGTTTGTATTGGTAGGCAGTGGCTTAGCTATACCCATGGTATTGCAAAGGTTCATGGGTGGCAGTGACACTTACTATCAGGTGTGCTGTCTGCTCGTTTGCCATCACAAGCAATAAAAAAATGAAGCTCTTAGTCGTCTTTTATGACATCCACGAACATAAAATTTATTGGTAGTATTCGCAACCGCTACCCAACAGCAAGCTCAATAAAATCATTGTTTTGTTTATAATTTAGCTGATATATTATAAATAGCATAGCAATTATGTTGTTAAATATTTACACATGTTAATTAGTGTATACATTGTCCAAAGTAGATACAGCGAACTATTTGTGCTTTACCCTTAAAGTTTAATTAATCAATGATTTGGTTTGACCCTCCTGTATGTTGGTTTGTTATTTATTGATGTTGCTAATCAGACAAATGGTTAATCCATTACGTATCCAGTCCACTAAAGCCACTGAATGATGTGATGTGTATGAGAAGAGATTGCAAATGGATGCGTTAATTTAGGAATATTAATATTAACAAATATGAATGATTCGCGCGTTAGAAAGCGCAGCGGCGAGTACCTGCGCTTGATGCAGCCCTAGCCGAGGTAACGGGTGACTGGATCAGTGATCAGTCCAGTCACCCGAGGAAAGGCTGTGACTGTGAATTTATCTATACCAATGAAAATCATTATTTAAGTTTAAATGAATATAAAGCCACCAGAATGCTAAAATCTGAGGCATAAAATCAACCGCTTGTAGGCAAATGTTTATCTGTTTTTATTACTTTCGTAATGATGTTTATAAAATGATAAATAAATATTTATAATATGCTTTATAAAATTGGAAGTTGTACTTATATTTTATTTTTACCTTTTTTTAATTCATATTTTAAGAAAATCGTTCTACAGTTATAGCGTTTAATTCTTAATGATATTGGAGTCCAGGCAATAAATATTTTAATTTACATACATACATACATATCATCACGCCATATCCCTTGCAGGGTAGGCAGAGAGAACAGAGTGCCAGAGAACTCTATCTCTGCATACTTCACTCGCTTCCTCAACATTCATAATTCTCTTCATACACGCTCGCCGGTTTCGGAGACTCTTGACTCCACCTTCCTTTAGTACATGACCGATCTGGTCTAGGTAGGTTAGTCTCAGTCTCCCTCGGTACCTACATCCTTCCACTTTCGCATTGTATATCTTCTTAACCAGACGTTCGTTCGGCATTCTGTCCACATGTCCGAAACATCAGAGCATGCCCTTTCGCATCTTTACACCAATACTCTCTTTCATACCTACTCGCTCGTTGGGTGATCTACTCGCTACATTTGGTGATTCTTTAAATTTATACTTTATAAAATTGAAATTAATACTTACATTCCTTTTAATTTTCTTTAAATCGTATTTTAAGAAAATTGTTCTACTGTTATCGCGTTTAAAGTATGGAAGTTTTCTCTAGCAATCTTTACGAAATTTTGTTATAAAAGTAATATGGAGACTAATTAGTCTCCATACTACTTTATATAAATTATTGAAACTATTTTATTAATTCTGGTCTTTAATACATAATAAATTAGTATTCTACTAAAAATAAGAGAAACTACTTACAACTCTTCCTCTGACAGTTAATGTGAACAAGTGTTCGACATTCCGTGGGTGTAAAATATATTGTAGTCAACAATCCAAATAAAAACTTACTGAAGTATTACTAATGGGTGGCTATATCCATCAGTAATAGTATAAACCCCTAAAAGTAATCAATTCAATTATTAACAAAAATTTTATTTTATTTAAATATGTTACATATACCTAAACCTATTTTCAACGTACCAGTTTTGTTTCAAATAAGGTCAGTGGTACATGAAATCAACATAACTTGAAAAAAAAAACAAATCAACAATCTTTTTACATTTCTGATTGTAATATATATATATATATATATTGAAAAATAAAGTATTCCACGTATAGTGATAAGATAGGACATCATTACATATTTACTTTCCCGGTGGACGCTGAGGTTTTCCGCATCCACAGTGCGTTAACGCAGATATGCGATGCGGCCATGCCCAGGGTACGGCGTCTACCTCCGAGGCAGGGGGTCTACTGGTGGTCCCCTAGACTGACGGATCTTCGTGTGGCGTACATTAGTGCCCGAAGGTCCTACACCCGCAGCCGGCGGCGTCATCGCGACGCTGAGCGGGAGGGCCAACTGTATGAGGCATACCGCAGTGCGCGAACTGCCTTTTGGCTGGCCATCCGATCCGCTAAGGACAAAAGTTGGCGGGAGATGCTGGACAGTCTCGACCGTGATCCTTGGGGGTCGCCTGTATTGCGCGTCACTGAACAGGCTTCGCGCGCGGCGGGGAAGGGGAAGTTGGTTCTCCTGCCAAAGCCGGGACGACCTCCGGATTCACCGTCGGCCTACAGGCCTGCTACGCCTGAGGCAGACGACCGCGGAAGCTGTCGCCGGCGGAGGAGTGCTGTTGGCGGTGTCATTGAACATCGCCAACGCATTCAATAGTCTACCATTTAGCTGCATCATGGAGGCGCTTCGATTCCATGGGGTGCCTTTGTGCATGAGGCGGCTGGTCGCAGACTATTTGGAGGGGCGCACTGTGCTTTGCGCGGGTCCCGTAGGGGACATTGTGCGGGCGCCCATGACGTGTGGTGTTCCACAGGGATCGGTCCTGGGGCCGACTCTGTGGGACATCGGCTACGACTGGGCGTTGAGAAGAAGTTTCCCCGCCGAGTTAAGCTTGATATGCTATACACATCAAGCTTAGCCCGGGACAACCTCGTCACAGCCCGGAGCAGAAGAGTAGGTGTGGGAATCATGAAAACCAACAGCACCAATACCAGAAAAGTGGATACCTTTTTTTTTGGGTGTGTTACGGTCGGCGCACTCCTCGCACCACTCCGTCCGGGGCGACAGACGGGCGTAAGCACGCACACCTGTAACCCACCCGTGACGTTGCCTTCGTCACTGGGCCGACCACCGGAGCAGAGTGACTTGACGTCAGTGGTCTGCCTGACGGAACGGACCCCTGAGGAGTACCCTCTCCTCAACCGACGTCCCCCCCTTGGGTAGGATGTCGGTCTTTCCTCACACGGTCGGCCTCTTGGCAGGTGACAGACTAATTCCTCGATCCAGTCACCCGCAGCCTCGGCTAGGGTGGCATCAGGCGCAGGTAATCGCGCCTGCGCCACCCCAGTCGCCAGCGGCGGCTCGCGTCGTCGAGGAGACGCTCCTCGCGCACGCGCTCCGCCGTCTCCTTCCGCGAGACTACTGCCTCGCAGAAGGTTGCGACCGCGTCCCAGTTCCTGACGCTGTCGAGCATCGCCCTGGCGATGGTCGGCAGCGTCAGGTCAGCACCGATGATTGCGACGTGTTCACGACGCTGCTCTGCCCAAGCGGCACAAACCTCGAGCGTATGCTGCGCCGTGTCCTCGTCGCAATCGCAGTGGTCGCAGGACGGTGTACTCTCCCTCTTGACGACCGTGTGCAGGTATTTGGCGAAGCATCCATGTCCCGTCAAAACCTGCACCAATCGTAAGGAGAGCACCCCGTGCCGACGTTTTAGCCACTGCATCAGCACCGGCCGGAAGGCCTCCACGGTCCGCACACCGAACCAAGGCCTCTCCAGAAAAGTGGATACCTGGGACGCACTCTATTTTATAACAGATAACACGACACTGCGACTGCCAGTTTCCCTTCCAGACGTCTATAGCGTTATTTCCCTCCTGTAGGAGAACCTATATCTAACATTAGACTTAGATGAGCGTATGAACGGATGAATTTAAAGAAAAAGACGCCAATAATCAAGCAAATACTATAACATCATGAAATGTATGTAGATAGTATGCTCAAAGTCTCGCAAATTAACGTTGCACTACCGAACTCAATTAACGAGGAAGCTTCTCTAATTAGAGAGAGAGAGAGAGAGAGAGGTTTCATAGGTTTCATTAGTGAAGAGACTGTTTATTGATATTAGGCAACTGGACTTATCGACTAAATAATCTAGTCTTTTAGAAGACTATTTAATATATATTAAAATGTATTTATTATAAAAGGTATATATTGATTCCTATTCATATAAACGATGTAGATAAATGCATATGTTTTCCTTATAATTGTTTAATGAAAGCATTCTCTACTGCTTAATGGATAGATATGGCAAATAAGGAAGGCCTCTAAATCTTCTAAGTCTGCCGTATTACCTCCACATTTTCATTTGAGTTCACCACCGGTACCAATACCTTGATTTCGGTGGCAAGTGTTACGCCTGAGAGATTTTCTCTTAGACGTCCTTGAACTATTGTAGTACAATATACTAAAATGTCTTCTTATAAGAACTGTTAGTAAAATTCTTTCAATAAAAAAAGGATAGTTTTTGATATGTAATACTACTTGTGATAATCGAGTAAGAATATAATTCATTACACCTTTTAGCTCATAGATGTATAAAAGTAAAAGGGAGTAAATATGATATGCATATAACAACTTAGCAAGAGAAAGAAAACACTAAATAAAAAAACTCTACACCAACGCATCTAATCAGCGCGGTATAGTAGGTCAATTTCTTTCCTATTGAAGAAGGCTCGAATATATTATTTAGATGTATACGAGCCGAAATGATAATATGTATAAAAATACATATTATCATTTCGGCATCATTTGGGGGCATAGTCCGGAGCGTGCTGGGGGGCATAGTCCGGAGCGTGCTCGTTCGCGTCCCCTGCCAGTCTAATTAGACTGCTAATCCGGCTCGATATGCGTACCGCAATGCGGGTTAGGGCGTCCGCCGGAGGCGACGCGTACCGACTCGCCCCCGTCGGTACGAACATCGGCAGTTGCGACGATGGGGGCCGCCACCCATCACGCCTTGCCCAGTTAGGCGAGTCGAGGAGAACGGAGTGCCGGGTGGGCACGTGGAATGTAAGAGGTTGTGTGGAAGGTAAGTTGCACGAGCTGATATCCGTCATGGCGGACAAACAGCTAGACGTGCTCTGTGTAACAGAGACCAAGCGAAGGGGCAGCGACGCCTGCGATCTTCCTGGTGGCGGGATGGCTCTGTGGTCTGGTGTACCACAGAGCGATCGAGCCAGCATGGGGGTAGGAGTGCTGTTGTCCTCTCGCTTGGCCTCAGGTGTGAAGGATTACGGAATGTATGATCCCAGACTTCTCTGGGTCCGTATAAAACTAGGTGTCACCAAGGTATTCATGGTTGTAGCATATGCTCTCGTAGGATCCTCGGTGGCATCAGACCTAGCGAAGTTTTGGGACAATGTTAGGGAAGTTCTGGATATGGCAGAAACCAGTGAACGCGTGATTATATGCGGAGATTTGAACGGATGGGTGGGGACCAAGCGTCCCGACTATGAGGACGTACTTGGTCCATTTGGTGATAAGAGAATGAACGACGCAGATAGGCTCATAGCGGATGTATGCATGGAGAGAAACCTTATTGTGTCAAACACATTCTTCCAACATAAGGACATCCATATGTATACATGGAGAAGGAATGAACAGAAAAGCATAATAGATTTAATTTTGGTAGACAGTCGCCTCCGAAGCAAAATATTGGACGCAAGAGCCTACAGGGGCCTCACAGTCGACACGGACCACTATCTCGTTATTGCGAGATTTAGTGGTCTGTTCTGAAAGTGGAGGCACTGGCGAGAGCGTGTCCACTTCGGAGGGCTTGAAAGAATAAAGGTTGAAAGGTTGCAAGAAGAGTGTGTAAGAGAAAAGTATGCAGAGGGTGTCCGAGAACGGCTGACGATGGCAAGCCAGCCGCAATCGGACATTGAAGAATGCTGGAGAATATTGAAAGAGAGTATGGTAGATACAGCGAAAGAAGTATGTGGAAGTTCAAAGAAGCATAGAAAAACAAATGGTGATGCATGGTGGGATGCGGAAGTGGCAGCTTCCGTAGAGCAAAAGAAGAAAGCGTGGCTGGACTATGTCTCTTCTTTGAATCTGAATGACAATATGACTGAACAGAAGAAAGAAATATATCGGCAATGTAAGAATGACACCAAGGCCTTATTGAAAGAGAAACTTGATAGAGCAAGTATGAGTGCAGAAGATAGGCTGACTAAAAACTTCGAGGGTAACACCAAACTCTTTTGGAGGGAGGTGAAGAAGTCTCGGGGTGGTTGGTCAGCCTTCAGAATGAATAAAATAAGGTCTAAAGGTGGAGACATTCTTACACAAACACAAGACGTGTTAAGCCGATGGAGTGAATATTTTGGCGATATGTATGCGGATGCTACGGTTGGCGCGGGTGTTGGATGTGGTTTAGTAGATCAACATTCGACAACGGCATCCTCCGATGGCATCAGTATGGATAAAGTTGAATGGGCGATAAGAAGTTTGAAAAATGGTAAGGCAGCGGGCATTGATATGGTGTCTGCCGAGATGATCAAGCTTGGTGGCTCTTGTGTCTGGGAGGCGTTCCTGTTGCTCCTCAATTTATGTTTGAGCTCGGGAATGGTTCCCAGGGACTGGAATAGCGCAGTCATCGTGCCTTTGTTTAAAAACAAGGGTTCACGTTATGACTGCGCAAATTACAGAGCCATAAGCTTGACCAGTTTGGCAGCAAAAGTGTATGGAAAAATTATTGAAAGGAGAATGAGGATGGTGTCCGATGGTTTACTGTGTGAGACACAAGGAGGTTTCAGGAGTGGAAGGGGATGCATGGATCAAGTGTTCTCTCTGCGCAACATTGTGGAGAAGCATCTGGCTCTAGGTCAGAGGGTTTTCTGCAGTTTTGTGGATCTGGAGAGAGCATTTGACACGGTTGTACGAAAGGAACTTTGGGACATTTTACCGGAGTATGGTATTAACGGTAAACTGCTACAGGCTGTGCGGCTGTAGAGCCTGTGTGCGGCTGGATGATGGAATGTCGCCTTGGTTTGACGTCAATATCGGCGTTAAGCAGGGGTGCGTTCTGTCAACCAGGCTGTTTATCATATATCTGGATAAATGTCTCCAAAGGTTGAACGATATGAATGTGGGAGTCCAGATGGGCGACTCAGTGGTCACTGCTCTGCTTTATGCAGATGATGCAGTCCTGCTGGCACAGTCAGCGACTGACCTGCAGACCCTAGTCGACACAATGACAGAAGATTGTAAGAAAAGGGGTCTACGCGTGAATGTGAGCAAAACCAAAATAATGGTCTTTGAAAGAGATAAAACCAGAACAGATGTAAGAGTAACAATAGGTAATGATGTACTAGAGTAAGTGGATGAATTTGTATATCTTGGATGTGGATTTAGCCGAGATGGAAGGTACACCACTGATATAGAGCGAAGAGTGAATGCGGGAAATAGAGTGAACGGAGCGTTGGGGCAACTTCTCGGCAGCCACCACCTCAGCCAGAAGGCACGTGTAGCAATACATAACGCAGTGCTTGTCCCAACATTACTGTATGGAAGCGAGAGTTGGGTATGCAGAAAAGAGTATGATAGTAAAATTAATGCGATCGAAATGCGATCTCTGTGGAAAATCTGTGGAGTTAGCCTGACCGACCGCATTCGTAACGACGACGTAAGAGAGCGAGTAGGTATGAAAGAGAGTGTTGGTGTAAAGATGCGAAAGGGAATGCTCCGATGGTTCGGACATGTGGAAAGAATGCCGAACGAACGCCTGGTTAAGAAGATATACAATGCGAAAGTGGAAGGATGTAGGTACCGAGGGAGACCGAGACTAACCTACCTAGACCAGATCGGTCATGTACTGAAGGAAGGTGGAGTCAAGAGTCTCCGAAACCGGCGAGCGTGTATGAAGAGAATTATGAATGTTGAGGAAGCGAGTGAAGTATGCAGAGATAGAGTTCTCTGGCACTCTGTTCTCTCTGCCTACCCTACAAGGGATATGGCGTGATGATACGTATGTATGTATGTATAAAAATACTTTTAATTCTGATCAGCTTGTACAAACAAAATGCCCAATGATATTTAAACAAAATCAAAAGTATCAATTAAATGAATTTACCCCATGCCTACCCAACCGACAAGCGGGTAGACAAAGGGTGAAATTGCCGATCGCACTAATTAATAAATCAAGACTTGTCTGGCCAAACCGGTTGGAATCAGCCGAAATGGATGTTTGAGTTTTGGACAGTGAAAACCATTAACTGCAATTAGTATTCATTGTAGTAGATATTGTATTTATGTTTAGATTTTTAATTGATATTCACTCATATTTTAATTTGTCTCGCTTATTCGCATTGTGACATTATCGCTCCGATGGTTCGGACATGTGGAAAGAATGCCGAACGAACGTCTGGTTAAGAAGATATACAATGCGAAAGTGGAAGGATGGCGGTACCGGGGGAGACCGAGACTAACCTACCTAGACCAGATCGGTCATGTACTGAAGGAAGGTGGAATCAAGAGTCTCCGAAACCGGCGAGCGTGTATGAAGAGAATTATGAATGTTGAGGAAGCAAGTGAAGTATGCAAAGATAGAGTTCTCTGGCACTCTGTTCTCTCTGCCTACCCTGCAAGGGATATGGCGTGATGATATGTATATATGTAAAAATCTACTAAAGATATCGGTGTTAGTTATATGTACATCCAATCTAGTAAATACTCCTCCAATAACGCCTGCCATTGAACCAAAAGTCTTCATCGTTTTAGGCTATTTGATTAGCGTGGTCAACTACAGCTTCAATTCCATTTATAAGCAAAGAAAGATGAATGACATTTAAATTATGTAATAATGAAATAATTAACGATAATCATTTTAATCACGATAATCTATTCATTCGTTTGATGTGGATTTTCTCAATAAATTGTATGCTTTGAGTTCGAAACTAAAAAACCATTTTTGCTAAGTTACCTTTACTTGTCGTAATGACTATACCTGAAAATATTTTTTGTTATTAAATAAATCTTTTTTTAGTTTTAAATACTATATAAAATAACTTTTACAATATATACGAATATACATATGCGTCGACTCCAAGTAATTGGAAGAAGAACAGAAGAATAATGATGATTACTATATGAAAGAAATCTACTACTAAAATTACGAGATTCTTGATGGATGTAGTTTTTGCTAGCTTTTCAAGGCTTATATTCGTTCACTTTAGATGGAGGGTTTGTTAAATAGTTCATGTAAAAATAGCAAGAATTGTTCAATAGCGAACTTAAATGTACAGAACTGTGTCTAAAAAGTAGCAATATCGTAACTTAAATACAATTAGTTGAATAATAATAAACATTACTGATGTTTTTACTTATTGATAAATATACCAATCTTTTAGTATAAATTAAGAAGGTCGTCATCTTAATTATCAATTCTAAAGTATTCCATATGTTATTATAAGCTATGTATTATCTAAATGGCACGTTTAATTCAATACCGCTTAGTTCTTCTGCAGAATTGCCACAGCATTTAGCAATATTTTTTTTAATAAATTATATCGCTTAATTATTTTTCACGACACCCCTGGGCAACAAAAAAAGGATTGGTGAAATGTATTCTTATTTCGTCACCATACGGAAAACACACATTGTATTCTTAATACATCACCAGTCGGGGAATACGTAGAGGTATATAGACATATAAACATATGTATATACGGATATACAAACCACCTGAAATAATTGTCAGCTACTGTCAAAGTTGAAACAGATTAAACGACGGCACTCCATTAACGTCACCCAAGGTCTGTCCAGAAGGTCCATTCAAATATCAATTATGTCCCTGCCGTACTTAAACAATGGTGATTAATTAATTAAGGGCTCATACAATTATGTCTTTTACCGGCCTTTGTGTTATCGTTTAAGGGAAACGGCAAAGTTTGAGGGTAGATTGGGTAGTAATTAGTATGCACAAGTTTTTGTCGAAGTATAGATATTATACTTAGTTATTTTTTAATAAGCATCGTTTAAAGCAATTATATTAGAACTAAACCAAAATCTTTTATGTAAAATATACGATTACTTACTCATACATACATACATACATATCATCACGCCATATCCCTTGCAGGGTAGGCGGAGAGAACAGAGTGCCAGAGAACTCTGTCTTTGCATACTTCACTAGCTTCCTCAACATTCATTATTCTCTTCATACACGCTCGCCGGTTTCGGAGACTCTTGACTCCATCTTCCTTCAGTACATGACCGATCTGATCTAGGTAGGTTAGTCTCGGTCTCCCCCGGTACCTACATCCTTCCATTTTCGCATTGTATATCTTCTTAACCAGACGTTCGTTCGGCATTCTTTCCACATGTCCGAATCATCGGAGCATTCCCTCCTTTCGCATCTTTGCACCAATACTCTCTTTCATACCTACTCTACACCACTGATATAGAGCGAGTGTATGACGAGAATTATGAATGTTGAGGAAGCGAGTGAAGTATGCAAGGATAGAGTTCTCTGGCACTCTGTTCTCTCTGCCTACCCTGCAAGGGATATGGCGTGATGATATGTATGAATGTATATTGTTTTAAGATATTATAGCGATTAATATATTGAACAGATCAGTAATTGACCGTTAGAACTATTAGACCTACCCTGCAAGGGACATGGCGTGATGGTATATATATATATATATATATATATATATATATATATATATATATATATATATATATATATATATATATATATATATATATATTTTTAGAACTATTAGAGGTATATAAGTGATAGTATAAAAGCTAGTTTGCTGGTAAATTAACATTACAATAGAGACACAGTATCTATAAAGATAACCGTAAAATAATTTATATATTTTCATAAGTTAACCTAACTACGTTGATATTTAACGATCGAAGATAGTCTATTATAGTCGTTATTACGCTAAAGAAAAAGACCGCGTTCCAGTGACCCACTCGCACGGCGTCGAGACGTATATGTAGGGTGAGTCTACGGGGGTCATGCGCCACTTTTCTGTCGCTCTGGATGGATTAGCGGGGCGTGGCGAAACATAGCCCGCCGTCAAAAAAAAATTCGTTACTAAGGCTGATTAGATCCAGCGGATCTGATCAGCCGCCATGTGATCCTGCAGAAGGTGGTGCCTTTCCTAACTAGGAGGGGCTGCTTACACGGAGCCCTTTCCATGAACTCATGGAAAGGGCTCCGTGTAAGCAGCGTTCATGGAAAGGGCTCCGTGTAAGCAGCCCCTTTATTTTTGGCAGGCTATGGTCTGGGCATAGGCCGCCTATTCCATCCGGGGCGATGGAAGACCGGTATGTGGCACCATAACTCATCGTGTTCCATCGTTATGGGACCGACTACTAGAACTAATTCCTTGACATCCGTGACCAGCTCGGTGGATACAGACAACCCTAGATAGACAATTTTTATACAATCCAAAATTCGAACACAGAACTTCTTATTCATTAGAGGCATGATTTCGTTATTACAGAACATTAATTCGAAACATGGAACTGTTAATCGAACTCGGTTCTACCACTAGGCCTTTTACTTTAACTATACTGGTACTGTAAACATTGAGAGTACAAAATTGTATTCGTGCTGTTATTAAATAAGAAGGCAGGATGTGACCGACCGGTATTTTATCCCATGAGTGTCGTAAAAGACGAATAAGGAAGTAAAATAAGCAGGCAATAATACTGTGAGAAAAGGGAAACTCGAAACAAAACTCTATGTCAACCTGTCTTCTACAAATTGTGTAGTAGGTACCTATACAATTATTGTTTAATAATGTACGTGGCTCTTGTATATATAATAAACACGTTTACAAAATATATTAGGTCTCTACATACGATTATTAGCTTTCACAGTAAAATTTTGGTTTGGTAGATATACTGTGCTTGTTTTAGATTTTTTATACAGCATACTAATATAATATCTATATCTGTAAAAGAGGATGTTTGTATATATGATATCACTAAACTCAACAATTATTACATATATACATACCATCACGCCATGTCCTTTGCAGGGTAAGCAGAGAAAACAGAGTGCCACAGAACTCCTAAATATCCTTGCATACTTCACTCGCTTCCTTATGTAAGCATAATAGATAATCAGTAACAAATACTTATTATAACAAGTTATAATCGGTAGTATTCTAGTAGTTAATAATAAGGTATAATTCTAGTAGTTAATTTTAGTATCGATATGCAATATCGATACATTAAAGATATTATGTGCGGGTAACACTGTGTCACATAGGTTCGACTCATACTAACACGGTCCATTGTAAGCGTTGGTCGAACAATATCGTGCTACAAAAATTGAATAATAAATCGTTGAATATAAACGTCATCCTGTATTTTTCTGAGCTGGAGGTCCCTGATCCTTCACTTAACATTCATAATTCTCTTCATACACGCTCGCCGGTTTCGGAGACTCTTGACTCCACCTTCCTTCAGCACATGACCAATCTGGCCTAGGTAGGTTAGTCTCGGTCTCCCCCGGTACCTACATCCTTCCACTTTTGCATTGTATATCTTCTTCTAAGTTGGTATGTATATGTATTTTTTCACGGAGAAGGTTTTTATGCTATCCTTACTGATGTAACTCCACTAGGTGGACCTATGATATATCGACTTCTATAAGCAAAGCAACGGGCTGGGTTTGCTATTTTATTAATAAATCGGCACCTCTTGTGGTAATAAATAAAAATACAATATGTCACCACATTCAATTTTAAGGAAAACATATATCTTTGCCTATAAAATAATGATCATTAGTCTATCATCAAGACCCTGCTCCTATTTCAATTAGTTGGATCGACACAATATGTACTTTTAGTACATGGTGCATATTGCAAACGTTTTGCCAACAGTTTCATAACCGACCACCTGCCTGCCTCCTTGGAAATGTAATTGTTGACTTGACGACATCTGATGGAGTTGTTTCAACTGAATGTAAAGTTCTTAATCGTATTTTACTACACTTAGCAGCAATGTAAGGATTGATAGTATTCATATCTTCTACCAGACAGCAAATGATGATAATAAAATTAGTCTATATTAATCAAAATAATTGCTGTAAAGATATCCTTTCCATCAGCCTATCCGTGTCTGCTATTGAACGTAGACCTCTATAAGGTAGGATAATGTTATAATCGCCATACTTGATGGACGCTTTAGCGACCGCATTTCTATTCTTCTGGTAATTCACGGCTGTTTTTTTTTACTACTGTAGAAGATTAAGTGGAAGATGACGTACTGTATTTTAAAATCGTCACCATACAGACAGATAGAGACTTTTACAAGATATTAATTTCTTGTCGTGTTATTTTCTGGTTAAATTTATGCCCTATTATAATAGGGTCGAAATGAAATAGGTACACGGTGTCCATCAACATACAAAAGCATACAATTTCAACACATTGCAATTTTCTCTAATTTCTGATAAGCTTATTGTAACATTGCAAATGCACTCAAAATCTGATCCCCATTCATAGTTCAAATTAGCTGAGCTCTGCACTGAACACCATGAGTGTTTGTGACAACATAATAACCCACACCCTCACTGTACCCAAATTGGTAAATTATTTGATAAATGTAATATGCGAAAAATAGCACGTTATACATAAAGTAGTAATAGGGTATGTATTAGTTAGTGTGTTTATATATGTTACTTATGTATCTACTTCCTTCGAAGTCACCGAACCGATTTTGATAATTTTTTTAGGCAATTTTTAGATTAGCCTAGAGAGTAAGGCAGCAATGAGATTTTTTTTATTTTATTTTTCGGTCATTTTATTATTTTTATAAATACCTTAATGTTGACAAGTGCGTTGCATATTTTCGTTTTCCTTCCATTCATTGATTGATTGAGTATATTTAAGGATTCAAATTTGCAATCCGATTTATTTATTATTTTCTTTCGCAGAATCTTTGCAATTTCTATAAATTCCACCAAAATAATCAGTCCTTGATAAAAATCACAGAATAAGGTTAGAGCTGCAGAAACGGAAGAAGAACACGTATTACGTATTGAACAAATGTTTGACATTGAGAGCATCACCATTTTGGCGTTACTATATTTAATTACATAGATAGTAATGAATATATAGCTGTGTGATAGCGGTTACAAATACTACCAACCCTTACTTCGCTCGTGGATGTCGTAAAAGACAACTAAGAGCTTTATATCGACCTGGGCCAACTCCATATGATGCCGTTTGGTCAACAATTACATTTCCAAGGAGGGTTGACGTCAGGCAGTTCATTGGTCATAAAACTAATGCCAATAACTTTTGCAGTACGAGTACATATTGCGTCGACCCCAAGTAGTTGGTATCAGAGCAGGAAAATGATGATGATGATGAGATAGTAATGAATATGGTTAAATTATTTTTATCTTTCTACATATGAACAATACTAGCTTCTGCCCGCGGATACGCCCGTGTAAAAGGTTACTTGCCTAAAGTTGAACTACTATTGCAAGGGAACACATTACCGGGATAAAAATATCCTATATGTTAATCTAGGCAATGCTTGCAAAGGATACATAAACATAAGTGATTTTACTGGGATAAGAAAAAAATGGAAAATATAGAAAACAACAAAATAAAATTTATAGCTAACTTATTTATATATAACTAGCAGACCCGGCCACGAGTTACTGTGGCTAAGGTAGCCTCAGTAACACGTGGTGGTTATGCTAATAAATTGTAGCTTATATGAAACGTTTCTACTTTTAACACAGCGCCATCTATTAAATACTTACTCAATCCAGTCAACAGATACCGCAATCTGTTAGAATCATTTGGAGATAATAAATAATTGTGACTGTCAAATAATAGAAAAATAATTTGCAATAAAATAGTATTGTGACTATAAATTGAGATGGAAGATATCCTATCTTTTAAGTTGGATCAAACTACACATACTATGCAAATTTGATTAAAAACGGTTAAGTACTTTAAGAGTGCATGGCGGACAAACAACGTGACGCGTAATTTATATATATTAAGATTGTTCCTATTATAACTCATCCTTCCTGTCTTGATGTTTGCAAACATGTTGATTAAAAACTGACGAAACAGCGAATGAAAATATAGCAGATGATCTTATACTTCTTTCCTAATCATTATAGGAAAAATAAAAAGTTGCAGTAGATATAATTTTATAAAGTGGTGTTTGTGGTTTGGTATCGCAATGGCTACATCCTAGCACAATTCAAAATACCATGGCTTGGAATTACAATATTCTGCTTAGAAAATTACCGTCCAATCATTTCAAATTTCGAAGTCTACGTTCATATGAGGCCGTATCCTAAAAGTACATGACCTCTCTAAAGCTTAGAAACCTATAAACACCATACTAATATAGTGCGGTGACATTAGAGACATTTCAATTTTAAAAAGTATTTGCATTATACCAAACGTTTATGTGACATTAACCTTTTTAGAGTTCCATACCCAAAAAATAAAACAGGATCCTATTATTAAGACTCCGCCTTCCGTCCATTGCTTCGCCTGCCTGTCACCAGATTGCTGTCATGAACCGTGATAGTTGGACAGTTCAAATTTTCACAGATGATGAATTTCTTTTACCGCTACAACGACAAATACTAAAAACCAATAAAATAAATATTTAAGGGGTTCCCACCACAATAAAGGTAATCTTTTTGCTCGTTTTTGCTCGCTATTGATAACAAAAATAGGTAAACGTTTGAAATATTCACAGAATATTTAGTAATATATTCACTTTCAAAATAAATGCTTAAATTAAAATAAAATAAATAGAGAATTTAAGCTCCTATACAATAAACATGATTATTTTGCCATTTATAGATAATATTACGGAACCCTTCGTGCGCGACTCCGAGTCGCTCTTAGCCGGTTTTTTGAATATAATCGAATTGAATTTTCAAACATGTGTCAAAATAAAATGTCCTTTAAATCAAAATCACTAAGAAGTATTGATATCAACTTTAAAGCAAATCACCCCTAAAATAACTTTCCACCCCTTTTTAACCCAGTTAGGAGATAAATCTCAATAAAATATGAATCACGTCTTTCATCAATTCTGTTAATGAATCTTTATGCAAAATTTTAAATAGATTGGACCACGGAATCACGTTGTCCCATACAAACTTTGCCCTGCTTTTTCACCCCCTTAGGGATATAATTTCGTAAAATCTGTTCTTAGCTGACCTCTACTTGGCGAAAGAAATATTTCTACCAAATTTGAAGTTTGTAGACCTTATGGTTCTAGAGATATCGTGATGAGTCAATACATAGGTGGAAATCTCTTGTATATATATAGATTAAAATATAAGATGAGATATCATAAAAAAATATAAAAAAAAAGCTGATCGTAGGTGACAGCATTTTTGTATTTATCCAACTAAGCGTCTGAACTGCGAGGCATGGTACCTCGGAGAGCTACTGATAGCAGCCGATCAACGTTATGCCATTTTTATTTATATCTAATCAAAAGCCAAAACTAAATGTTTCGTCAATCTAACATCTAAAATAACCAATTTTCATATAAACTTTCATCCCCTATTTTTATTTTACCTCCTTAAGAGTAAATTTTTGATAAAATTTTAACGTCATATTTATTTATATCTAATCGACAGGCTAAAAATAAGTCTCTAGTTTCTGGCTATAAAATAACATACTTCCTTACAACTTTTCATTACCCTATACAACGCTTTTTGCATTAAAAAGTAGCCTATGTCCTTTGTCAGGTTTTGAACTATCCGTGTACAAAATTGCATTTAGATCGGTTCAGTAGTTTGGACGTGAAAGAGCAAGAGACAGACAGAAAGACAGAGTTACTTTCGCATTTATAATATTAGTAAGGATAGTAGTGTCCGACCGAATGTTCGGTTTCGGTCGAGTTTCGGCAAAAAAAGAGTTTCGGTTATGTTTCGGTTTCCGCAGCAAACCTTTTTTTTTTTTTTTTTTTTTTTGCGGTGGGCTATGGACGTCGCACCCCTGCAGCAAACCTGCCGAAACTACGACCGAAACCGAAACTGCATTCGGGAGTTTCCGCGCTGTGCTCGGGTGTGTTCGGCGTGGTAACTGACATCCAAGCGACGATGACATTTGGCCGCGTCCACGTGCGTAATCATGTCGTAACCTGTTTGTCTGCAGTGCATTAGGTAACAACATAAATAAGTATTAAAGCTACCTATGTGATTTAAAGAAAAAAAATAAAACTGACTGATTATAATACATTTTCTCTATTTTTCTCTGAAAACATGATCTTTATAAGAAAGTTTCGGTTTCGGTTTCGGCCGAAACTGAGACCGTTGCCGAAATTCGGTTTCGGTTTCGGTCGGACACTAAAGTATAGTATTATATAGATTAGTGGATAGAGGAGATAGGATATAGATTAGTAAAGAATATTATATAATATGCCCCACGAAACAGGCAATTAGTTATAGAATAAAGCTTAAAGAAAATTAACATAAATAAATATTATTACTTAAAATACCTACTCATTTATATTTGAATAAAAACATTAATAGATTAAAGTGATTATCGTATACTATATACGGAACTATCAAAAATTTATATTACAAATATATATTTTATCTTACATTCACAATATTCGTTAAAATAATTGCCGATTTTTAAATAAATCAAAAATGTAACTGAAGATTTTTATCATGAACTCGTTTTAATAAAATACTCTACTACCGTTTTCTTTTAAGAAATATTCCGATAAGTTTCGATAAAGGCTACGATGGCGCGGGTTCTGATTTCCTTTCATTTCCTCTTAGGAAACTTAAATATAACTGAGACTTCCTTGATGACTGGGCACCGAATCAATTATTATTTGTATTTTGAAACTTTCATCCGATTTGCTGTGTGTAATAGTGTTGTATTTATAACTTTAATTAGATTTTCGCTCTACTTACTTATACTATAACTATTTGATAAATAAACTCAATAATATAATGGATAAATTATAGAAGTGAAGATGGTGAAATCACATTTATAAATTATAATTTTGATAATCTTTTTTTGGTAGCGGAAGGACCATGCTTTTGACAGTTCTCTATCTGTCTCTGTCATCCGCGGGCCGTTCCGTCCGGGGTAGTACCACACTCTCGCAGAAGATCAACGTATGAGTAATGGCAATGTGCTGTTGCGCTCCGTTCGTTGAGCGAGAGAGCCGATAGCTCAGCTGGGTGGGATTGTAGTGGTGGGCAGCAGCTTAGCTATACCCTTGGTATGGCAAAGTTCCATGGGCAGCAGTGACACTTACCATCAGGTGTGCTGCTAGCTCGTTTGCCACCATAAGCAATAAAAAATAATAATAGAAAGATGCAAGTGGTTTTGTATATATATATATATATATATATGATCAAATGAACTTTCAAGAGAAGTTGGATCATTATTATACGTGTTAGTTAAAAAATAATTTAATACTGAACAATTGCGTGATTGTTAGCTGAAGGAGAGGTCACTATGATGTTATAGTACATTACTGCAGCGGTCTGCAAAATAGGCATTGGTGAACGAACGTGTAAATGTGGGTCGAGTCCTAGCCGAGGCACACATACGCAAGTCCATCAATTCCTAGTTGTAGCCAAGGCTTGTATAATGCTTTTCTCAAATAATGCGCGGCAATTAAAACTAAGTAGTAATAAGTAGAACTGTATACAAGACGAACAACGAACAACATTTATCACGTGCTAAAGGGTTCATTTGTTTTTTTTTTTTCATTATTAAACAGGTTTCTTTTTCAAGCCAGTTCGAAATTTAAAACTTTGATAAGTTGCCTATTTGGTTACCATATTTTAAAGTAACTAATCGTTCTATTTTTAAAATACACGATAGATATGAATTTACATGTATATTTATTGGCCGCTGCTCGCATGTATTTGGTCAGTACAGCAATTTCGATTCGAGTACAGTTATCTCGAAGAAGGTTGTCAAAATAATACTCAAATTAGAGAAAATAAATTATGCATACTATGCAAATCGATATTGGTATTATTTGCTCTTTCATGAAATTAATGCCCATTAATTACATTTCGTCCATTCATTCTTCTGAAATTATTTTAACGTCGTAATAAACTCTCCTAATGCTAACAATTACACACGTCTTTATTTTTTTTTAACTAACACATATAATTTTCTCTACCAATAAAGAATGATGTATCAGTTGGGATCTCAATGCAGCCTATGGATATTATATTAATCACAATAACTTTAGTTTGTCAGGCAACAAATATATTCGCGCGCTCAAGAATACCAAATGGAAAATATAATAAAATGCAAAGAAATCTTAATACAAAAAAGTTTCCCTTAAAAAAGAAATATACTATAATATTTATGAGTGAGTTGAAAAGGAGGACGATGTCAAAATAGGCGTGAGAGAAGTTTGCAAGTGGCTCGTCAGCAAATTATAGTCTAAGTTATGCCGGCCGTAGAGACACAACTTCTGAGCGTAAAGCTAAACTTTGTGTGATATAAACTTAGCCTTTGATTAAATTTTGTCTTACTTTTATACTTAATTTACGACACCTGTATTTGTAACGTCGTTTGTAAATTTTGAAGTATATTTTACGACATTATACGTACCTACTGGGTATGAATTTAATATATTATTTATTGTAATTTTGAATTTATATGTTATTTGAAAATTGACATTGCATTGTTGTCTCAGTTTAGGACAGCATTAGCTGAGAGGCTTCCATTGCTAATTTTTAGATGATTAATATTCATGTGTATTTAGTGACTGTAATTTTTGGTAAAAATAAATCATTATTCTCCTACTCTTATCCCAATTGCTTGCTACTTTTTTTTCATAGTACTTACATATTGTAAAAGTTATTGGAAATGGTTTTATGATGACCGCCTGCCAGACGTCAATCCTTCTTGGGAAAAATATTTTTTTTTCCGTTTGAATTGAGTCAAATTTAATTTTGTCTCGAATTTGGATATTTATGTGTGACAGCTATATGTACGAGTATTTCTATATATACGAGTATTTGAGTTCTATAAGTATTAAAAGAACACATGGTAATTATAAATGATTATACCTAAATAAAAACCATATAAGTATACCACATAGGAGTGGTATACTTTGATAAAAAAATGTACGCCGAAGAATCAATCATTTTGTTAATAACATACATTATTAAAAAAAATAATGAGGTACAAACAAAATGCTTTATCAATAGGAAGAGAGTCACGAGTAATTCTATGATTCAATCCTAGAATAACTACATGATGAATACTTACGTGATTGCGAATAGAAATGCGTATATCTCCTGACTGATGACTCCACCAACCAGTCTACGCCATGTTGGATATAAGCATCCTCACAAGGAAATATAGCTATTATCATCACGCTTAACAGGCGGTTTAGTAACTACAGTTGGCGTTATGAGCCTTCCTAAAGAGTGATACTGCCTAAAGTCAGACGGCCGCACAGCCTGTCGCCGGCGGAGAAGTGCTGTTGGCGGTGTCGCTGGACACCGCCAACGCATTCAATAGTCTGCCATTCAGCTGCATCAGGGAAGCGCTCCGATTTCATGGGGTGCCCTTGTACCTGAGGCAGACTATTTGGAGGGGCGCAGCGTCCTCTGCCTCCCGCAGGGGACATTGTGCGGACGCCCATAACGTGCGGTATTCCACAGGGGTCGGTCCTGGGGCCGACTCTGTGGGACATCGGTTACGACTGGGCGTTGAGAGTGAGTCTCCCCCGGGCTCAGCTTGATATGCTATGCTGACGATACGCTTGTCACAGCCCGGGCAGGACATTCGAAGAGGCGACGAGCCTGGCCACTCTCAACACCGAGGAGATGGTCAGATGAATCGAGGCGCTGGAGCTCAGGGTGGCCCTAAATAAGTTGGAGGCCCCATTGTTCCAAGGGCCCCGCATAAGGCCGCCTATTGGAGCCTCGATAATCGTCAACTCTATCCACATCAGTATCCAGCCCCATATGAAGTATTTACCCATATACGGGCGTTGGTGGTTCCGGGAGCATTTCCGCAGAATTGCTCCCCGGCTAATCGGTGCAGCGCAAATATCTGCGCTTGATGCTGCCTTAGCCGAGGCATCGGGTGATCAGACCGAGGAATAGTCCGGTCACCCTAAGTGAGGCCACCGCGTGATGATGACGCCCCTAAAGCAGTCGGGGCGTCGACTCGAGAGGAACCCGCGAGGGTAAACCGCCGGGTGAGCCACCGAAGACAAAGATCGGTTACTGGCGGCCCGCTCGCTCGGCGAAGAGGGTGTCGTCTTTGCAGGGTGGGTCTATGGAGTTGCGCGCCGCCTCTTCCGTCGCCCCGGATCGATTTGGCGGGGCGCGACCACATCCATAGTCCACCGCAAAGAGAGAAAAAAAATACTGCCTACATCTTGATGTTTCTTTATCTAGTTTTTACAACTACCTCGATTGCATATTGAGAGGTGGTATTATATTCTTAACCCATCACATGTGAAAAGTATTTAATATGATTTTCAAATAACCTAAAGTATGATAAAATTAACGATCTCAAAATTGTCTAATGATTAATCTCATTAATTCAATATTAATTAGCATTAAAATAAGTACATCTTCAGCTTCATCATTAATCTTTTAGACGAATACTTTACTACAACTTATTTTATAATTTAACGCGATTAAATTTTAAATGTGCTAACATTTAAAATTTTATAGCTTTAAATTTAAGCAATACTTAACTCTCAACACCGCAGCTTCCATCGGCTTGCAACTGAAAGTCCCATTTGAGTACTACTAGCTTGTATGAACGTACACATACGAGCCTAACTAACTGAATAAAGTACCGTAGCACCAAACTCTGCGATACAAACTTCAGACTTGCAAGATTTGCGAAAACGCTCGCGGCTTTCAATGTTAGGTTGAATACATATATTGCGTTTTAAATTTAGGCAATATATAACAAATATTAAACTACAAGACGTAATGTTATATTATTATTATCTTCACAGTAAGATGATGGATGAGAAAGAACATAAATCTATTTTCTATAAGTGGATGATTTCTCGACAACATTTAACAATGAAGATACACTTGGAGGTTTAGAGGTGGAAGCAGAAGACAGATTTCCATCATAATCGTAATAGAAACATTGTAGAAATATGACTTTAATTATTTCACAAATAATTTGCACCAATAATACACTTCATAATAGGATTCACGTTTAAAATTATTTTTTAATAAAATGTAACTTACGTTACATTTTAATATTTATAGTACATTACTGCAGCGGCCAGCAAAAGAGGTATCGATGCACGAACGTGTAAATGTGGACCGAGGCGTAGCCGAGGTACACATACGTAAGTCCATTAATTCCTAGTTGTGGCCAAGGCTTGTATAGTGCTTTTCTCAAATAAGGCGTAGAAACTAAGTAGTATTAGGTACGAGTAGAACTGTATACATGATGAACAACAAACAACATTTTTCACGTGCTAAAATGTTCATTTGTTTTTTTTTTCATTATTAAAAAGCTTTTTTTTCAAGCCAGTTCGAAATTTAAATGAAACTCTGATAAGTTGCCTATATGGTTACTAGAATCTGAAGTAACAAATCGTTCCATTTTAAAATACACGACAGATATGAATTTACATATTTATTTATTTGACCGCTAAAACACGACAGATATGGATTTCCATACATTTTTTGCCGGCCGCTGCTCACGTGTATTTGGTCAGTACAGCAATATCGATTTATCTCAAAGAAGGTTGTCAAAATAATGCTCAAATTACCAAGCATGTTTGAGAAATAATAATTATCAATTACTTATTAATAGTGTAGAGAAATCAATAGCAAATTAATAATGAGAAATGATTGATGAATGGTTACTTGAATATGGAATGGAAACAGAATTTCACTATTTAAACACAGTAAGTTGTGCATAGAATCTGATTACTGAAGTCACTTCGTCTAAACTTCATCAATTTTTATTTCGAAGTCCTATAACTTTTATAGGTAACAGATGTTTATATGACACCCTTTAAAGTGTATATAGTTACAATTTTAGACTACATCATATTTTACTAATTATGCTCTAGAGTCCATCCATCCATCCATCACACCATCGACATTCACTTTTAGGCGTAGGCTACCTCCAAGCTGAATAGTATCATAATCGTCAAGCAGTTAGATTTACTTGTAGTCTTAATAGTTGCCCTTGAGAATCTGCTCAGTCCTCTGATTCCTCAATTGATTTTTACTTACAGTAAAGTAATAACTCTCCTAACGCTTTAAGAGTAATGTATTTTCAGCCCTATCTTACTTAACCTTTAAGTATGGACGTGGAGTCTCACAGGCTATTCGATGTTTTCGTTTTCTTAGTTTTACCTAATTCCCCCCACTCCCCGCAATTGAGCGGCTCAGTAGCTTTTGTTTTAGTTGTAAAACCACCAACGAGGCAGTATTTTACGTCTTCCGATGAATATCACGTAAGTAATGATCATCAAAATATTGACCGACGCCTGTCAGGCTACACGTCCATTTTTGCCCTACGGTATATTTTATGAGAGCGATTATGTTTGATTTAAATTTTATAGTACAACATGTCAAAAAACAATAAAGCCGGTAGTTCTAAGTCAAAACGACCGTTTACGAGTTTTGTTTAGGGCTCTGCAAAAAAAAATGTGCAGGAGTTCCATCTTTCGAATAAAAAGTGAGTGAGTTGTTGTTAGCTTCGGATCAGTCTGACAATGAAGATACTATTGAAGATTTTTTATATTGAAGTCCGAACTGAAACAAAATCATAAAAGTGACAATGATGAAAACCAGAACCAAGATCAGGACCAGGATCAGGGCCTAGAAGAAGAACTGGGTAGTGATAGTTCAGACAATATTCCACATCGGAGTGAGAAAAACTTCAGTGCCATGAATGCGTACATTTTTTATAATATGCATACATACATACACACACATACATACACACACATACATATCATCACGCCATATCCCTTGCAGGGTAAGCAGAGGGAACAGACTGCCAGAGAACTCTATCCTTGCATACTTCACTCGCTTCCTCAACATTCATAATTCTCTTCATACACGCTCGCCGGTTTCGGAGACTCTTGACTCCACCTTCCTTCAGTACATGACCGATCTGGTCTAGGTAGGTTAGACTCAGTCTCCCCCGGTACCTACATCCTTCCACTTTCGCATTGTATATCTTCTTAACCAGACGTTCGTTCGGCATTCTTTCCACATGTCCGAACCATCGGAGCATTCCCGTTCGCATCTTTACACCGATACTCTCTTTCATACCTACTCGCTCTTTTACGTCGTCATTACGAATGCGATCAATCAGCCTAACTCCACAGATTTTCCGTAGAGATCGCATTTGGACCGCATTAATTTTACTCTTTTCTGCATACCCAACTCTTGCTTCCATACAGTAATGTTGGGACAAGCACTGCGTTATGTATTGCTACACGTGCCTTCTGGCTGAGGTGGTGGCTACCGAGAAGTTGCCCCAACGCTCCATTCACTCTATTTCCCGCATTCACTCTTCGCTCTATATCAGTGGTGTACCTTCCATCTCGGCTAAATCCACATCCAAGATATACAAATTCATCCACTTGCTCTAGTACATCATTTATCTAGTTCATCATTTTATAATATACACCAACAAAAGCTGCGGAGAGAGATTTCTTAAAAGAAATAGCATGTGTGCTTATGGAGCTACCATGACTCGAGTTTTAGGTAATGATGTGGTTACAGAAGATATCCAGGATCAAGAAACCAGTCCAGGAACCACAAGAACATGTACGATTTGTCCCGTGAAAAAACTTAGGATGACTACCCATGTTTGTGTGTGGTGCAACAAACCTGTGCGTCTCCAATGTTTTAGGCGTTTGTCTGCCAATAAATTCACGTTATTAGACTGTTGTGAAATTTTTTTATATTTATTACCTGTAGTAGATGTTTTGTGTTTTTGGTTTCTTACATATTATATTTTAAGAAAAAAGACTCATTTTGTTATAGGCATAAGTTTAGCTAATTTTTAATACCTACTAATGTAACCTAAGTAGATTTAGACTGAAAAGTGCTGTAGTTTTTGATTTTTAAAATTTCTACAATTTTTAAAATAAAAGTTGATTATATAAACATGTTATTTTATTGCTATATCCCATAACTTTTATATTTAATCAGTTTTTAAGCGATCTTATATCAAATTCCTCAAAAATATGTGTGTACATATAGGAAGCTTGAGAGACTACACGTCCACAGTAGTGTTAAGAAAAAATGACGTCCATAGTTAAAGGTTAACTATGCCTATTTTTTATTTTTGTAAAGTTATCCATAACAAAATATAATGTGTAAACAATGTCCAGTAGATGGCATACGTCTCCTTAAAGACGAAAATATAATACGATGCGAGAATTGAATGTCCTACAATAGTTCATGGTGGCGTACGTGGCAGCACGATTGGAACGGATTTCCAATAACTGTGAGTTCGAATCCCACTTGTGACAATCATTTTTCGCTCGTAATCGGGTTTTTATACACAACAAAATAATTAATTTAAACGTCACCCTGACGACCCAGTATGCCACTTAATTTACACAAGATACCGTAACTTTTGCAACAAGCAGATTAAAAAAACGAAAAATGAATTTTATAACAAACAACTCTTGGATAATAAAAACGATGTGAAAAGACTTTGGAGAGTAATTAACCCGGCGAGAGTGTGGCAGGGTATGTCATACCCACTGCAATACTAATTTGCGTATATTTTTTGTTCGTGACCTTCAAAGTTGTCGCCCTGAGTAGCTGGAGGTAAAGGGGTGCGGGAGGGGATAGTGGCGTGATCGCAGTGACGCGGTAGCCTGCAGTCGGGTAAGACGCTTTCAAACTGTGTTTGGGTATGAGATACCCTGCCACAAAGTTAGTGTGCATATTTTGTGACAAAAACTAGCTGTGCTTTTTTTACTATTTTGTGTTATTTTCTTTGTGATAGTATAGATTTTAATTAAAAATGGACTTTGAACGTGAAGAAAACCGACTTCGGTCCATGTTGCAAGATGCACTAGAGAATACGTCAGATGAAGCGAGCTCTGGAGATGAATCTGACCATTGCAGTGAACATGACTTGCAATCGTATACTGAGCAAGAGATTTCGGATCACGATGAATGTATCCGATGACGATATTCCGCTGTCCGTTTTGAACAAACGCCGTCGTCCAACACTTCAAGTCAATGCACCGCATTACAAGTCAAAGGATGGCCAGATATGGTATAAAAGTCCTCTACGAACAAACGTACGTACGAGATCTGAAAATATAATTGTTGAACAGCCAGGCGTAAAAGGAGCAGCAAGAGAAGCAGATACCGAGGTACAATGTTGGAATATTTTTATTACTGAAGAAATTAAAGCTATCATATTGAAAAACACTAACGAAGAAATTGTGAAAATACGAGAAAAATGCGAAGATCCTACTAAATTATACAGTATAAAAGAAACAACACCCTCCGAGTTAGATGCTTTCATCGGGTTGCTTTATCTTGCTGGTCTCAATAAATCGAGTCGCCAGAGTCTCAAAGACTTATGGAGAATAGATGGCACAGGCGTAGACATATTTAGAACAACTATGTCTCTTCAGCGATTTTACTTTTTGCAAAACTGTGTTCGCTTTGATGATAAATCAACAAGAGAGGAACGTAAAAAGTTTGATAACATGGCTCCTTTTAGGACGATCTTTGAAAAGTTTGTTGACTGCTGCCAGAAAGCTTATACCCCTCACGAATATTTGACAATAGATGAAATGCTTTTAGCATTCAAGGGACGATGTTTATTCAGGGTATATATTCCCAGCAAACCTGCCAAGTATGGCATCAAAATTCAAGCCCTTGTTGATGCGAAATCTTTCTACTCAGTAAATCTGGAAGTATATGCGGGAAAACAACCAACAGGCCCGTATTTCGTAAGCAACAAGCCATATGACGTTGTAGGAAGACTGGTCCAGCCCATATCGTGCACAAATCGCCATGTAACTTTTAATAACTGGTACACCAGTCACGAATTGACAATGCATTTGCTGAATGAACACAGGCTTACGTCGACTGGAACTGTAAGAAAAAACAAAAGATGTATTCCGGCTGCATTTTTGAAGACTGGTAAGGCTCCAGGAAGTGCTATGTTCGGTCATCAAAAGGATGTTTCTATGGTATCCTATGCCCCTAAAAAGAATAAGGTGGTCATAGTAATGTCAAGCTTACATCATGACGATAAAATTGATACCACCACAGGAGACAAGAATAAGCCAGAGATGATAACATTCTACAATTCTACTAAAGCTGGAGTAGACGTGGTTGATGAACTGTCTGGTAGTTACAATGTGTCGCGTAATAGCAAACGATGGCCTATGACCATTTTTTATGGCATTTTAAATATACATAGCTGCTATAAATGCAACCATTATTTTGCGTGAAAATCTAGACAAAAACATCAAACGAACAGATTTCTTACGTAATTTAGGCCTGACTTTAGTTTACGGACACCTCAAATTGCGAAGAGACCAAAGGAATATCCCAACATATATACGTCAGAGAATCTCTATACAAATCAACGAACCACTTGCATCAACTCAAAATGTTCCTGGTCGCTATGTCAGATGCGGAGATTGTCCAAATAAAAAAGATCGAAAGACAAAACATGCGTGTGCAAGTTGTGGAAAGGCTATTTGTATGGAGCACGCAACTTTTATTTGCAAAAACTGCATTGATTTTAACTCCGATTTTTAAGATGTTCCTAAGACTAATTGTGTTTTTTTAATAGTTTATATTTTTACTTATATCATGTTCTATAGTAGTTTCAAGTTATTTTTGATAAAGTTTGTTTTGTTTCCTTTTTCTGGATTTTTTATGAGGGTCTAATTTTTTTTTGTAAAAAATTCATAGACATTTGATTAAAGTCGAATAATAAATAAGATTTAAAAAATAATAAAATATTTTATTTCTATTACCTTATTATATAGTTGGTTTATAATTATAAATGAAAAATAATATTATTATACACAAGAATAACGTTTTACTGCCACATTTGTAAACGGGTATGTCATACCCTGCCACATAGCCCTTGTTACATTTTTTTACCACACTCTCGCCGGGTTAAGGACATCTGATATTTGAAAATTACGCACAATGACTCCACCAATCTCCTGCAGAATGTGATAAACAGTCCATGCGAATCACTGGAGCGCTATAATACACACTTTGCGTCAGTTGGTAATAATTTAGCTGTAAAAATACTTGACAAAAGGCGTACCACGGGAAATGCACTCATATCAGCTCACAGACCTTCAGTTAGCATACTGGACTCATTATTCTTGGCTCCAACAGACCCCTTCGTATTACGTACACTTATTGCACAGCGTAATTCACACAGCGCGCCCGGTCCTGATAAAATAACTGTATCGTTGCTAAAAAAGTGTCTCAATTCCATCTTAACACCCCTAGTGCACATATATAATTGTAGCTTAGCATCCGGAATCTTCCCCAAGTTTTGGAAAACTGCTGCAGTGTCCCTCATTTATAAAAACGGTGATCAAAATCAACCGGATAATTATAGACCTATAGCTCTGCTAAGTACGGTCTCAAAACTGCTGGAAAGTATAGTCAATACTCGTTTAGCCTCATACTTGGATAAGCATCACGTAATTTTAGACAGACAATTTAGATTTCGAAAGGGTAGGTCCACCGAAGATGCTGTTTCACTCCTTGTCAACATAATATCTTCTCAAGTGGAAGCAGGAGACAAATGTATAGCTGTATTCCTAGACTTGGCCAAGGCGTTTGACAGCGTCTCGGTGGGCCTGCTTCTTAAGAAGATGGAGAGTCTAGGAATTCGTGGTGTGGCTTTGAAGTGGTTCTCAAGTTATTTAACTGAGCGTAAACAGTTTGTAAAAGTGGGCTCGTACGCTAGCAGCAGTTTAAAAATTGAATACGGTGTTCCACAGGGCAGTATCCTTGATCCTTCTCTTTTCACTCTCTACATGAATAATATTGTCGACTGCTCTCTAGTTAACGCGGACGTGATTAGTTATGCTGACGACACCGTCGTTGTGTTCCACGGTAACACTTGGGACCAGGTATATGGCATTGCTGAGAAGGGTGTATCTGACATTGCCCTATTGCGTGATGAAAATCTCCTGACACTAAACGCTAAGAAAACCAAGTACATCGTCTTTTCTAAAACTAGTGTCGGCAGCCCAACAGTGACTTCATTTTGAGATTGCATTCTTGTGGAATCTTCAAATCTCCGCCTGGTATTTCATGTACGTGCACTCAAATAGAACGCACTAAGTCTTTGAATTACCTAGGTATAATAATGAATGAACACATCAGCTACAAAGAACATATTGCATCTCTTTCTAGTCGAGCAAGAAAATTAATATTTCTAATGAAGAAACTCAGAGACTGTACGCCAACTGAAATCATCAGACAGGTTTATTTTGCACTATGTCAGTCTGTCCTACAGTATTGTGTTTTGGTATGGGGTAGTGCATGCAAAACTCTACTGATAAAAGCGGAAATCGCCCAACGTGCTATAATAAAAATCATCCTGAGACGACCATTCAGATATCCCACAAACAGTGTATAGGAAGAATTTAAGGTGCTCCGTGTGCGACAGCTTTATATTTTAAGCGCTACGGTGAAGGCACATAAGATACTCTTGAACCGTGATGATTTCGACGCTCTTACAGCACGCCGAGTATTTAGAATGTCAACGCCAAAATGGTCCTCATCAATCGCTCTCAGAAGCCCTCTTTTCGCCCATCCTAACACATACAATAATGTTTGCATAAATTGTGAGATATTAAACTGTAGCATACCAACTTGTAAACATGTTGTCAGAAATTGGTTACTCACATTATCTTACGAAGCTACAGAAAAACTTCTGGAATATAAATCGCCTTTCCTCTGATATTGATTACAGTAAAATTTCTAGCCATATTTACAATACCTCACGCAAAAACATATATACGCAAACACACAATAGCACACACAGAAACACGCACATATACACACTTAAACACGCACGCACTTACACACACAATCACACAAACCACTTACACCACACACGTTCCCAGTCTAACCAATCCAATGATGTATTACAAAGCTGTTTCTTTGGACTTTTAAGCTTGCATTTCTTACATGTACTTAGTTTATAGTTCTCTTCTTTTAATGGTTGTATACTACTACAGTGATGTGTGATCACTGTGTAATGATGTGTGACCACTGTGTTGATGTGTAACCACTGTATTGATGTGTACCTACACGACAATAACTATTGATGATTTTGTTACATATTTATTTATTAACTGTTTAATCAGCTCGGAATCCCAAGATACAGGTCTTGTCGCCTAGTTTGAGGGTCATCGCAAACTGTAAATTTATATGTATCTACTTGTTTTGGTAATAAATATTATTATTATTTTTTTTTTTTTTTTAGGGAAGATGCCTGGTCCTTTGGGAGGCTTACATGGGGATATGGATCCAACACGCAGAGGCCTTTGGAGAAATTTAATCTAAATATTGGGATGGGACATCTACCGATGACATTCCACGTCTGCACATAACATACGTGGATTATATATATTATATATATAATCCACGATTATATTATATTTATTATTATTAATTCTTTAGTAGTAGGTACCTTTAACGCGAAAGCAAATATAACCTTTAACACGAAAGCAAATATAAAAGAAATAAGTTTTTTTTAAATATTAAGTTGCTTCAAAATGATCCTTATTCCATTTCATTTAAAATAAATGGAAGTTGTTGATTGAATGTATATATACAACCATTATTATTATTATTTTTATTTTTTAAATCCTTATAAATGTTTAATTTGCAGAACGGTTCAGTCCATTTGAATCCTTAACTGCGACACCTACGAACGATACGAAAGTGGATTTAGAAGCACGTCGCTTCGTTTTAACTTGTTATGTATGTTTAGAAATAAATTTGTACAACTTTCTAAGTGCTTTCGTGTTCAACTTAAATCACTTATTGTATTAAAAATTAATAAATATAATATAACATACATTATTCATAATGGATTTTAATAACGTGCCATATAGGTACTCTACTATCCTGAAGTCATATTATTTCATCGGCGAAAGAGTGATAAGACCTTATCCTTATAGTATCAGGCAGTAATTAATAAATAGCATAGCAATCCTTACTAATATTATAAATGCGAAAGTAACTCTGTCTGTCGTTCTTTCACGCCAAAACGACTGAACCGATCTAAATGAAATTTGATACACAGATAGTCTAGAGCCTGATTAAGGACATAGGTTACTTTTTAATGAAAAAAAATGTTTATTAAGGGGTATAAAAAGTTGTAAGGGAGTATCGTCATTTTTAAAGCCAGAAAGCTTGAACCTTATTTTTAGGCTATTGATTAGATATAAATAAATATGACATTAAGATGTTGTAAAAATGTACCCCTAAGGGGTAAATAAAAATAAGGGATGAAAACCTTTAGGAAAATAACCTTTTACGCAGGCGAAGAGGAAGAAGCTAGTATGAATAAATATATAAAATTTGCTCTACTTTTCTAACTAAGATTCATTTCATTCTTACTATAGTATTTGTCGACAAATAAATAGCTTATAGCAATGTAAATCTGAATGTAATAAAATTGCCATTATAGTGCAATATTGTAAGTTTGTAGCCATTGGGCGACATAGTAGATTCAGAGCTATGCATGGCACATTTGGCGCTTGGCACAAAATGTTAGCTCTTCATCTAAAAAAGTATTACAGTCCCGAATATTGCGGAAGTAATTGCGAATAACATAAATATGTTCTCTTTGATATGAGCATTGCTTTTTCAAATATACTTTGTTGCACATTTGGCAGAATATTTCACTAGATTTAAAAAAAAAAACTTCTGTAACTACTATAACAAAGAGCAAAAATATATTCGATTCACATTCGTGTTGTGACATCTCAAGTTAATTCATCATAATGATGAGAACATAATTTTGCAATACCCAATGCCAATTAAACATGCTAAACTTTCAGGTTGGATGGGTTTATTCGGTTCTTTTATGGATATTTTACTTTTATGGTCTGCTATAGCAGACAAAACAAATAATTTTATTGTTTATAGTATAGCTCATATAATTCCGAAATTCGACAATAGTGGTCTGTATGGTGGTCAAATGCTATGTGAATATTTGGTACCACAATTGGCTAAGAATTGAAAACGAATGAAAGTCGAGAAATAATTGGACAATTATGAGATATTGCCAATTAAAGCAATTAGCATTATTGCTGCCAACTAAAATAATGAACATTAAACGCATTAGAATTAAATGCATTGGTATTTGATGAGAAATATAATATAATTAAAACCAAAAACACATTTTATTAAATATATAACTGAAATCGTAAAATAGATTGACTATTTTTTCAAGCGTAAAATAACGTTAAATCAAAATTATAAAAAATCTGGCGAGGCGTAGCATTCCATTTGAAAAGTTCATAATACTGTGATTAAAAGATATAAATTGTTAAATTAAACCTCCATGGACTAACCCTACTCATATTGTACCTAATATATGTATTCGGAACATGGGACAAATTTATATACTGCCGACACAAAAACAGACCGTCCAATGTAGAAGATACTTGTGAACCATACAGTTTGACATCGGAGCGAATAAGGTTTATTTATTAGAAAACTTTCTATCTGGCAACAGTAAATCAACAACATGTCCAGCAATAGGACAACTAATATAATCACGGAACTGAAAATGATAATATCTATGACACGAAAATGATAACATTTGTCAACAATTTTGTTTGACATTAATATAGTAAAAAGTTAGATGGATTGCGTTGGAAACATTCATTGGAGCGTGAAAGGGCTGAAAGGTTTATACAGGATAGTATTGTATGAATATTAATGAATTATTTGACAAATTTTCTTGCTGGTATCAATTACGAAGTTTTGGGATACTGGTAAGTTTATTGCAAGTTGTTTAATAACTTTGCTTTACGGAGTCAGCGATACAAAAAGGCGTTTTGAAGTTAATGTAGCAAGGCCAGGCATCGTTAATATTAAACAAGATAAGATTGTTGTTTATTTGGTTGAATGTTTTTAAGCAAAATTTATTTACGATGCGTTAAATTAATTTCGATCTAACGAAATTGAAAGCATTTTACTTTTTTGTTCACTTTTCTTTTTAATTGAGGATTACAATTAAAAGAAAATAGTATAAAAATAATATCTTCTCTCATTGTATAATGCATATAATATACAAATATGTACATATTGAATAAATGTACAGTTATATGCTTGCCAGCATTTCGTCCAATCGCAATAGCATTAAACTCGATCTAGACGAAAATCAAAATTATATTTTTTATAGCAATCATACATACATATCATCACGCCATATCCTTTGCAGGGTAGGTAGAGAGAACAGAGTGCCAGAGAACTCTATCTTTGCATACTTCACTCGCTTCCTCAACATTCATAATTCTCTAATCTCTTCATACACGCTCGCCGGTTTCGGAGACTCTTGACTCCACCTTCCTTCAGTACATGACCGATCTGGTCTAGGTAGGTTAGTCTAGGTCTCCCTCGGTACCTACATCCTTCCACTTTCGTCTAGATCGAGCTTAATGCTATTTCGATTGGAAGAAATGCTGGCAAGCATTTAACTGTACATTTATTCAATATGTACATATTTGTATATTATATGCATTATACAATGAGAGAAGATATTATATAGCAATCATCATCTAGCTTTATTTGATTACTGGTTATTATCTGGTTAGTTTATGAATACAATGTATCACCACTATTATATGCATTTTCATAAGGTTTAATTATGAGTATTACTTCGCCTGTATTGATATTTACTATTATTTCTCCAAGTCGACTTATACCTCACCCGAGATAAGTAATATTGACATTGTATTGCATTTAAAGTCTTCATAGTTCGTTACATATCTTTATATGTACTGTCCAGTAGCGGCTGTGAATACCATCAACCCTTGCGCTGCTTGTGGGTGCCGTAAAATGCAAGAGCGTTAAATTGACCAGGAACAACTCTATCTAAACATGTCAATAATTACATTCTTAACGTTAACGTCAGCCGGTAGTAAAATTATGGCTAAAACTTTTGCAATATGTATGATGGAAGTAGAGTGCATATAACATCAACCCCAATTATTTGAGATAAGAGCTACGTGATAACGATTATATGTAGATAACGATAATAATGCCATTGTTTTATATGTAATCATTAAAACAAAAATAAAGAACTAGTTAATAACTGAAATTATTGTTAGATAAAACTTCTGTAATAACAATTACATATTAGACGTGAAATAACCCAGCTACCTACTCCATGAGTGATGAAAATTTTAAATTCTCGAATAGTAACAAATAATTATAACACCATAATTAGTGCTCCCTATGCAATCGCTTCTGATCGGCGTGGTATAGTAACTCAATTTCCCTTCTATTATAGGGAAGGCTCGCCCAGCAGTGAGCCGTATATCAGCTGAGACGATGATGATGATGAACTCCATAAAATCTTTTTGTTCACATCTGTAATACTTGCATAAATGGTATACTTTATTTTAAATTATTTTATAAATAGGCGTTATGTTGTTAAAATAAATTCAGCTTAGTTGGATTTTATTGATATTTTTTGAAATTTAAGTTTACCTATAATCATAAGCATAAATATAAAGGAATGATAAATAGATAGTACAAAAACACTGCGTGACGTCCATACTTATATGTTAAATTAGAATTTTAGTTAGATTCAAGCATTAAATACGTACTACATATTACGAATCGTCAGTCAATATTGCATTTTAAAATTGTGTAATAAATTAAAGTGAATGTATACCTATTTTAGTGCGCTACGAGCACACATTTAGTGCCTTAATAGTTATTTAATGTGACAAAAGTTACAATCACGATAGAAATTACGACTATTCAGATAGATCGTAACACAGCAGGAATGTAAGAAACTTAAAATTCGATATCGACTAGAGATTTGAAGTGATGGTCGATTTAATAGTATTTACATCAGTTTTGACGACGCAAAACAATAAAGTTTACGTTTAAATTTACGTTATTTTATTTGGTTTCTTTTTTAAACGATTTTATAGATACAACAAATTTCAATTGAAAATCCATAAGCCGACGGTGTTTGACGTTCGAGACTTAATTTTATTCTTACATGTCATCTGAATTAATTAAAAATCTAAGTCGTGTACATGACGAGCTGTTACATAATTTTTATTTTAATTAATTTTATAGTTAATTTCATAATATGAGAAGGACGATATCAATAGTAGACAAATAGATGAATCTTTCAACTCTCTTCGTGTAAAAGTCTATGTGAATGATGAACGAATAATCCATATAAGAATCTAAAATCTGCTACGAATGCCAACGCGGGTGTACTGACTTTTTTATCGCTCTTAGTGAAAAACGATCAAGCAACATACCTCATGGTAAGCCTTACTGTCGCCCATTGACAGACACATAATACAAAGAATACCAGGGATATATTTAGGCCGCTGCCAAGTTATAAAGACTCCAAACCCGTACTGTAGTTGGGCTTCCGGATCTCGCTCACCGAAAGAAGCAGAGCAGCACATTGTCACAGCTCAGACGTTGATTTTCTGCGACGGTTTTGTACTACCTCGGACGGACTGGCACGCAACTGTAGACAGAAAACTGTCAACAGTGTGGTCCTACCACTATTACAACCTTCAAATAAAAAAAAAAAACAACAGGCAGTCATGGGGACTGCCGATAGAAGTGAAAACTATTTATTAACTTAAGACTAATTGAAATAATAATTTTCATATAAAAATAAAAACCTATAAGTTTTTCCCCTCCAAAAACGCTCAACGCGCCTAAAGAAGTTTTTATATAGCTATAGATATACTATTAGCATTAGCATGTCGGTGACGCGAACCTATAAGTTCTTCCCCGCCAAAAACGCTCAACGCGCCTAAAGAAGATTTCACATAGCTATAGATATACTATTAGCATTAGCATGTCGGTGACGCGAACCTATAAGTTTTTCCCCTCCAAAAACGCTCAACCCGCCTAAAGAAGCTTTCAGTTCAAAAAAAGGAACAGCCATTGTTTACTCTTAAGCTTTTTATTGCCGTCATAAGAACTATTTTTACGATAGTTTATTAATAGTATTTGCTGCCAGCCTTTTTTTTTTTTGCGATGGGCTATGGACGTCGCACCCCGCCTAATCGGTCCGGGGTGACAGAAGAGGCGGCGCGCAACCCCATTGACCCACCCTGTAAGCACCTCTTCGCGGGCGGGAGCGGGCCACCGGTACTCGATCTTTGTCTTCGGTGGCCAAAATATAAATATTTACCCCTAAGAGATAAAATAATATACGGGGATGAAAAACTTTAGGAAAGTAACCTTTTACGTGGGCGAAGCCGCGGCCAGAAACTAGTGTAAAAATAAAAATGTAAAAACATTGCTATTTTTATCAGTCCTTAGAAAAATCAACTATTGTAAATCAATATATGAAAATAAAACGAAATAGAAATGATTCTATCTCTGACTGGGGGCGATATTGTCTTAAAGAAATTCTGCATTTTTAATATCTACATTTAATATTTTTCTCCCAATAAACATTTTATTGTGAAATAGTGTATGTTTAAAATGCTCTTTACTTCTTTATGAAGATATAACATCCTGTATTAAAGAACTAATTCTTGTATTGTGGGGGTCAATAACTGTAATAGGATAATAACAAACATCCAATTAAATAACTGTGGATAGATTTCTGTCTACAGCCGTGGGTCGGTCCGCCCGGGGTAGTATCACACTCTCGTAGAAAATCGACGTCTGAGCAATGGTTATTGGTGTTGTGCTTCCTTCGGTGAGCGAGAGAGCCGGCACTCTAACTTTGGGGGTTTTCATTGGTTAGCAGCGGCCGAATTATACCTCTGATATTGTAAAGATCCATGGGCGGCAGTAACACTTATCATCAGATGAGCTGCTTGTATGTTTGCCACAAAAAGCAATAAAAAAAAATTAAGCCGTCGATCGCATAAAGTATTGTCCTAAGAATCGAACTGCGAAACATAGCATGATAAGTTGGTATCATAATTAATATGCCATCTGTACAATTAACTTAACTTTGAAAGGACATGTTAATAAAGGTCTTATACCTTTGCATGACTGGCCATCGCTCTCCATTGAGCTATCTCAACTTATATATCTTAATATAATGAGTATCAACAAATATATTTACTGTTCAAACGATACAAAACAATTGTAAAATAATTTTAATTAAAGTATTACAAAAACAATAGCTTTAAATTTATTTAAGGTTTGTTGCACTCGATCTATTATTTACTCAATTAAATTTAACTAGATACAACCATTTGTATCAATTACGACCTCTGTTTAATTTGGATAAATACCAATTCTATGGCTATTGAAAATTATTGTGGTAACATTATACGATATACGATACGGCAAAAGGGTTACAAAGGGTTTTGAATTTTAATAGCTCAGCTGTAAATTAACTTAATATTCGATGACCTTTTGATGATAATTTATTAATTTAATCTTATGATGCGCATTTGGTATCACTATCAGTTAGCTGTGCCCTAGTATCTTTCTTCTTTTAAACGTAGTTATAATCGAAAGCTATAGCTCTGATGGCGTATCATCTAGAAACATATTGATTCTTACCAACTGACAGAAATTTATAGACGTCATTGCCCGTTGGGCAGTCCAGCTGGAGAAGCCTCGGTTCGGTGTGCGGACCGTGGAAGCCTTCCGGCCGGTGCTGATGGTTGGAACGGCGGCAGGGGGTGCTCTCCTTCCGACTGGTGCAGGTTTTGACGGGGCATGGATGCTTCGCCAAATACCTGCACACGGTCGTCAGGAGTGAGAGTACACCGTCCTGCCACCACTGCGATTGCGACGAAGACACAGCGCAGCATACGCTCGAGGTTTGTGCCGCTTGGGCACAGCAGCGTCGTGAACTCGTCGCAATCATCGGTGCCGACCTGACGCTGCCGACCATCGCCAGGGCGATGCTCAACAGCGTCAGGAACTGGGACGCGGTCTCAGCCTTCTGTGAGGCAGACAGAAGTGAAATTTGCATGTCCTACAATTAGTCACGGTGGTGTAGTGGCAGCACGATTGGGCCGGAATCCCAATAGGCGCGGGTTCGAATCCCGCTTGTGACATCATTTTTCATTTCGTAATCGGATTTTATAAATAATTAAGCATATTGAATGCTAAATTTCAGTAATTTAAGCAAGTTATATTACGAAATAACACAAAACATTATATTAATCACTTAAAATGATTAGAATTCACATGTTGATTCTAATCCAACGAATTCAGTTGTACACGTACATCATAAAATTTTACGATATCGCTTTTGTACAACAGAGGTCAAAAGTATCGTATACAAATTTAACATACCGTACAACAATGCCAAGGAAAAAGTAATAATAAATTGATGTGACTAAGCATTATCTAATATCCCATCGAGAGACAGAATAAATTGTCTTTTAAAATCGAGTCCTCCATATAATATTAACAATGACATCGAGTGTATATCAATAGAGTTTCGCCCACCTCGTCGTCGTAAGTACACAAAGGTATGGAATGCATCAGTACATTAGCATATCGATGTATCGATACTGTCGCGATGAACCATCGGAGAGTGTGTCTGATACCGATCACCGAGGAAAAGGTCGCTCGACCCTCAGCGCAATAAACAAAAACTATTTACAGTTACCTCATTCAATTTTAAACCTTACTGTTATAATAATAATGATAATACTACTATTATATGATTGTAAAAATATATTGGCAAGCGTATCTTATTTCTTTTCAAATCACTGGTGACTCATTTCATCTGTGCTAGCTTTTTATGCAGGCACTCGAATTGAATCTTAGAAAAAGTCGTTATTTCAATTCAATTTAAATACTATAATCGGTATTGTACTAAATCGGTTGTTGTATTTACAAAATTGGAAAGGTTAAGAAACGCCCTTACGTAAAAAACAAACCTTAAGTAAAAATTGTAAAACTTTTCTAATCTTCATCACTTTCAATTGAATATGAAGACAATACATTATTACGCAAGAGTCTTCGTTTTAATATTCATGATAATTATCTCTAAATTTACGTATTTAATTATATGCAAAGACATTAATGTCTTGAGAGATTTTAGGAGTTCTATGAAAAGATGTGTGAATCCGTGCCTTTAAGAGTACGATTAGTTGTTAATTTAGTTAGAAAGAAAAGAAAGTAAATTGTTAACTACATATTTATTTTGTTAACTCTGATTTAGTTCCTATTACTTCGCTGTCACTAATTTAGGTAAATGTCCGTTAGTAGCTTAGTAGTTAGCCTAACGGCTGTAGTTGGCCTAACGGGCTCCAGTCACGGTAGCTCTTCTATTTTACGGGCTCAGCTTAGAATTCCCCTACATCAGGTGTACCGACAACTTGGTGAAAGTTGCTAAGAGTCGTTGGACACGAGCGGCTACAGCTTATGGTGACGTGTGAGGGAGAGCTACGTCCAGCAGTGGCTCAGTCGGTCGGTGAGACCAGTCTTTCTCAATCTCGCTAACATCTTGATTCATTTTATGCTGTGTAATAGACTTGGTGTACAAATACTGCTATGAGAAAATTCCTTTATCAGTATTTATCCAACAAGTTTAGTTTTTGAATCTTCGTTCTTTAATAATCGTTATTCTATTATCCAAGTAAATATGAGTATATGAATACCTTTTAGCTTATATGATATTGCTAAATCATCTATAAAAACTCTTTGTTATAGAGATTCCTTAGATATTTTCTGTTCGTTTTATTATTAATAACTTTTTTAATATCGTTATGATCACAGGGTTGTTTACAATTCAGCAAATATTACAAAAAAAAAAGAAAACCATTACATTTTCAGTAATAATTCAGTATTATGTCTATAAATCATCTAGAGGTGAATAGTATTCTTACTCCGTCACACATCATCTATTGACTGTGTGGTGACGGCGTAAGAATAATATTCACCACCCCATATCTTACCCGTGGGTAATCGTACGAGACGTGTAAGGGATATAAAACGCATATAACATCTATGCGAAGGAAGGTAAACTTGAAACAAAGCCCTATACCAAGACGTCTGACCAGCGCGGTATAGTAGGTTAATTTCCCTTCCATTACGGAGGAGGCCCGAGACTAACAGTGGGACATTTATGGGCTGTAATGATGATGATGATGATAATGAAAGCATGTATTTATTAACGGAATCTATTACTTGTCTGCATGCTTTCTTTAATATGTTTTTTATCACTAATCTCGAAAATGGGGCAATTATTATTATTAACATTGCTACACATGATTTGGTTTACAGTATGTACAAAGTCTTTCCGTGTGGTGACGCAGTAAGAATAGAATTCATCACCCCTGTTTTACCCCTGGGTATTGTAAAAAACGACTAAGGTATATTCATATAACATGATATACATATAACATTTGTGCAAGAGAAAGATTTTTTATTTTTTTTCTATTTATTATGGTGGCAAATGTGCAAGCAGCACACCTGATCGTGTCACTACCGCCCACGTACCATTGCAATACCAACGATATAGCTAGGTCGCTGTCTACCAATACAAACCCCAAACTCACCCAATTGGGCTTCCGGCTCTCTTGCTCAGCGAATGATCCGCAATAGCACATTGCCATTATTCAGGCGTCGATCTTCTGCGAGAGTGAGGTACTACTCTGAACAGACCGGCCCGCGGTTGTAAACAGAGAACTGTCAATAGCGTGGCTATGGTGTGGCCATGATAGGACATCAATAAAGATTGTTCGAAATAAAATTCTATATGTACCTCTGACTAGCATAGCATAGTAGGTCAATTGCCCCCGAGCCCAACAGAGGGACTTTATGAGCCGTGATGATGTATGGAGATGTATGAAACCGATATTATAACGTCATAGGTATATTATTGCATTTATTTCTATTAAGTGACATATACTCTTTTAAAAAGTAATTGATCCATAATGATTGATTAGTTGCAAAGAAATATTGAGTTATCTTTCTCTTGCAGTGGGTTTTTCTACTCACATCACTTAGTTCGTCTTTTAATATTATTCGACTCCGCGCAGCAATCATAAATATATTTCTCATTATTCACGAATTAATCAGTTTGTAACACTTTAGTAGTCTAACGTAATTAGATTCAGTAGAGAAATTTAATGATATTTGACTTTTACACGAGTATTACACATTTCTATCCGTGTGGTGACAGAGTAATAATACAATTCACCACCCCTCTTATCTTACCCGTGGGTGATCTTAAAAGACGGCTAAGGGATAAAATATGCATATAACATCAAGGGAAGGAAAACTCGGTACAAAACCCTATACCAACACGTCTGATCCGCGCGGTATAGTAGGTTAACTTTCCTCCCATTACGGAGGAGGCCCGAGCCCAATAGTGGGACATATATGGGCTTTGATGATGATGATGATGATGACGATGATGGTTACACATTTGAAATAAAACTATTTTTACATAATTCGTGTCTGTGCAATAATCTTCTTAATTTTTTTATTCCCAATTCATAAACACATAATATTATGCGCTTTTATGCCTTTTAATATAAATAAAAATGTTATACAATTACCATAGATTTTTGCATACAAAACATTGATATATATTCATTATTATAGTAGAAAGCGTAACAAAAGAATTATGAACACGTAGTTCTGAACCCACTCCTAGAAAACGCCTACACTCAGCCACATGTCAAATTTGGTTTAACAAGCGAGGTGGACTCAGAAAACAAATGGTTTTCATTGTATCTATAGCGATGTGTGGTATAATGATCATAAATTATTCTTTTTCATTTACAATGATTGATATACTGTTCTAATCATACAATTTGAACTCTAAATGAATGGTGCATAACGTTATTTTAATGAAATTATTATGGTGGTTTTTATGTTGCTTATACCGATGAAATGGTTACGCGTAATGTGAAGAGATTCAGATAAAATTGATAGCGTGTGTCCATATGCTTATTAGAATTCCGAATGCGTCTTACACAATAGATGAGGTAAGGAGGCGAAAAATATTTTATTGTTGCTAAAGAATAATGCTATCAGGCTTTTGTAGGATTCCCTGCCAAAAAATTGACCTATTTTTGATGTTATTGTCTCTATAAAATAGCTGTGTAATATATTTCACAAGATCTTTGCATAAGTTTTAAATGTATTAATAGGTAAATAGATTTATTAGTAGGTTTTAAATGTATTAATAGGTACATAGATTTATTCGTAGGTTTTAAATGTATTAATAGGTATATAGATTTATTAGTAGGTTTTAAATGTATTAATAGGTAAATAGATTTATTCGTAGGTTTTAAATGTATTAATAGGTAAATAGATTTATTAGTAGGTTTTAAATGTATTAATAGGTACATAGATTTATTAGTAGGTTTTAAATGTATTAATAGGTAAATAGATTTATTCGTAGGTTTTAAATGTATTAATAGGTAAATCGATTTATTAGTAGGTTTTAAATGTATTAATAGGTACATAGATTTATTAGTAGGTTTTAAATGTATTAATAGGTAAATAGATTTATTCGTAGGTTTTAAATGTATTAATAGGTAAATAGAATTATTAGTAGATTTTAAATGTATTAATAGGTACATAGATTTATTAGTAGGTTTTAAATGTATTAATAGGTAAATAGATTTATTCGTAGGTTTTAAATGTATTAATAGGTAAATAGATTTATTAGTAGGTTTTAAATGTATTAATAGGTAAATAAATTTATTCGTAGGTTTTAAATGTATTAATAGGTAAATAGATTTATTTGTAGGTTTTAAATGTATTAATAGGTAAATAGATTTATTTGTAGGTTTTAAATGTATTAATAGGTAAATAGATTTATTAGTAGGTTTTAAATGTATTAATAGGTAAATAGATTTATTCGTAGGTTTTAAATGTATTAATAGGTAAATAGATTTATTAGTAGGTTTTAAATGTATTAATAGGTAAATAAATTTATTAGTAGGTTTTAAATGTATTAATAGGTAAATAAATTTATTAGTAGGTTTTAAATGTATTAATAGGTACATAGATTTATAAGTAGGTTTTAAATGTATTAAAAAGTAATAATTTTAAAAGTAATAATTTGAGACTGTAGTAGGTATATAATTCTTTCATTATCATTTTCAAACTTTCATGTGGTGATGGAGTATAAATACTCATAATCAGGCTGTATGTATCGTAAAAGACTCGACGGAGAAGATCATTGCAAGAGAAGCAAAACTCAAAGGCTCTATTATTTTAATCACCATGATCATCTCAGCTCATATATGTCCCACTGTTGGGCTCGAGCTTCCTCCAGGGAAATTGACCTACTATACCATGCTGGCCAGACGTGTTGGTATAGGGTTTAGTTTCGAGTTTTCCTTCTCTTGAATAGATGTTATATGCGTTATATATCCCTTAGTCGTCTCTTACGATCAAAAAGGTCATCAAAGATGTGGGTGGTGAATTGTATTCTTACTCCATCACCATACGGAATTTATTATATTAATATTCAAATAAATATTTTTATATTCAAGTAATTTTGCCACACCGAAGTAGGTCGTTTAACCCTTTATGGAGTAAAAGTCCTATGCCTCCACTTTCCACACAGAGAACAACTGATTTCCACTTTCTTCTTCTTATATTCACTTTATACTTTCAATTGCTTCAATTATTTATCAATATAGCAAATAAGCCACTGTCAAATAATCAGGAGGATAATTTTCTTATTCAACCTATACATGTCCTTCTATTGGTCATTGGGTTACTGTACTGAAAGGAAAGTTGACCTATTATACCACGCTGGTCAAAAAGCTCAGGTAGGTAATGAGTGTCTTTTTATTTTGCAGCAATATTATTTGTTTATATAGAGTCTTTTACAGTAGGTACGGGAAAAAGGTTCCTTTAACACATGGCAAAATATTATATTGTTCCAGATATAAATAGACTTTAGCTGATTTTCACCAACGACATCTTGGTATTTAAGAAGCAACTAAGGCAATCGAATACGACGCATAAGAATAAATGACTGATTAATATTTGGTGTCATTCAACATATAGCTCATCATCATCATCATCACAGCTCATATATGTTCCACTGTTAGGCTCGAGTCTCCTCCATAATGGGAGGGAAACTGACCTACTATACCATGCTGGTCAGACGTGTTGATATAGGGTTTTGTTTCGAGTTTTCCTTCTCTCGCATATATGTTATATGCGTTTTATATTCCTTAGTCGTCTCTTACGATCACCCACGGGTAAGATAGGGGGTGGTAAATTGTATTCTTATTCCGTCACCACACGGGAAACATATACCTAATATTGATATTTAAATTAGATCAGTTTATCATCATTATTTCAGTTCATATACTCCCACTCCTGGGCTCGAACCTCCTCCACATTAGGAGGGTAATTAATCTACTATACCACGCTGATGTGACAAACGCGTTGGATTTTTTTTTCGAGTGTTCCTTCTCTTGCAATGACGTTACGTGCTTGCGTCCCTTAATCGTCTTATACGAGCATTGACAGAAAAGTAAGGGGTGGCGAATTGTATTCTTACTCTGTCGCCACACGGAATAGGTTATCAAAACAAACCTTCTTTGCTAATGAAGCAAGTCCCTTTGACAGAATGTCATCTTCCAATTTATCTATATACATGACATGCACGTGTGAAAATAACAGCTTCAATGTACAACTAACACTTACTTGTAAGACCAGAAGCAGTGACATTGAATAATGCTAATAAGTTTATGTTAATCGAATTTAAATTTTAATGAATGCATTGAATACTTAAAGGATTTTCGTTATGGTTGAAGACGAGAACATTGCTATAATTTAAAATATGTGTATAAATTTGCCGTTAAATTCTTATTTATATATTAGGTACTACCAATATATATAAGACTAATAAATTGTTTATACATACATACATATCATCACACCATATCCCTTGCCGGGTAGGCAGAAAGAACAGAGTGCCAGAGAACTCTATCCTTGCACACTTCACTCGCTTCCTCAACATTCATAATTCTCTTCATACACGCTCGTCGGTTTTGGAGCCTCTTGACTCCACCTTCCTTCAGTACGTGACCAATCTAGGTAGGTTAGTCTCGGTCTCCCCCGGTACCTACATCCTTACACTTTCGCATTGTATATCTGTTGTAACTTGTTTATTAATGTATTAAAACTGAAAAGTTTATTGTACACGCTAATTAATAATGATTTTACAAAAACAGAATTTTATTAGTTTACACTTTCATCGAGAAAAATGTCGATAAATAATACATAAAAATAAGGTTACATGAAATATAATGATGTGACAAATAGAAGCTGTATTTTAATTATGAATATTAGAAGATCTAGAGCAAAAATTCACCTCCGAGTGAGGTGAATTTTTGAATTTAAATAAGATGTCTCCAACTGGGTTAGCAGTCGTATACTTTATACCGTTAAACAAGAAAGTCAAGTTCCATCTTTCAATCCTTTTATTTAAATCTATTTGTCAAAAAACTGTTCTATCAAAAAAATATAAAAGGATTTATAAAAAATTTGTTACGATAAAAGCCGAAATTTCCTCAAGATTTCTTTATTCAAATTAACTCTTTTCAAGTTTCTAATTTCAATTTTACAGAAAATATTATTATAAAATATCTATTAAATAAAATGTAATATTTACAGACCAACGTTAAATACTTACCTTGGAATAAAGTTTAAAGAGAGACCTTGTTTAGTATTCAAATGCTGAGAACCCGAATAAGAACAGTAGCTAATGTCCACCAATAACCGTTATCCACTAGATAAGTTCCGTAACTGAGTGCCTCACTAATTGGCTCATGATACTAATTGTTCTGTATCTGTATAGTGTGATTTGTTTAACTAAGAAATGATAGTTAACGTTAAAAAACGTGAATATATAAATACAGCTGAAAATATCAGCTGTGTGGTTAGCGGATACGAATACTACCAATCCTTACTTAGCTCGTGGATGTCGTAAAAGACGACTAAAAGCCTTATAATGATCTGGACCAACTAAATCTGATGCCGTTTGGTCAACAATTACATTCCCAAGCAGGGTTGACGTCTGGCAGGCGGCCGGTTATAAAACTATTGCCAATAACTATTACAATATGTACTATGAAAGAAAAGTATAAATATATTGTATCGACCCCAAATAATTGGGATAAGAGTAGGAGAATGAATGATGACGGAGTAAGAATACAATTCACCACCCTCTATCTTACCCATGGGTGATCGTAAAAGACGACTAAGGGATAAAATATGCATAAAACATCCATGCAAGAGAAGGAAAACTCGCAATAAAACCCTGTACCAAAACATCTGACCAGCATGGCGATGATGATAATGACGATGAATAGGTATTTATTATAAAGATAATTATTTGTTTGTTTCAAATATTTATTTCTTATCATTTATTTATTATATACGTTATTATTATTATATACGTTTCAATTATTGGAGACAAACTTTCAGTAGCGAAATTGATTGTCTAGTTAATATAGCGTTTTGCTTGAGGTTTTTGTTTCACCGTGAAGCTATCTTTTTATATTTCTTAGTTATTTCTTATATTAGAGGGTAAAATGGGACTTAATAGATTGTATTCTTAGTCCATCACGGTCCGGATAATTGTAATTTACACTACATGTAATTAATACATGCATTTATCGTTATTGTTCGTCATATTGAGGTCTGTTCTGAGAACCTCAAGATAGTGTACATAATGGCTTTTGCGTGAAAAGTAATTACGATTTCATTTACCGGATCTCGGATCGTTTAATATTATTACAATAACAGTATATGTTTAACTATAATTATAAATGTTTTAAGTCTGGATATATTCTGTGCCAACTATTTATAAGGAGTATGAAATAGGAATTTATTTAACAATAAGAAGTTTGTTTGTTACTTTTGGCTATAAAAAATACTTTAATTATTTATTTTTATTAGTAACTTCTAAATATATGTAATTAATTGATATGCAAATGTAATAAAATTCCATTTTTGCAAAATATATCACAGATTTTCTATGCTCTTGAGATAATACCTACATGAGGCAGCGAATTATCGACTTAAATTTAGTCCATCCTGCTTACAGTGAGGCTTATCATGCAAGTGTGACGTTGCGGTGCTTTATTGATGAGATATTGACAGAGTTTCGTTCAATTGACGGACAGGAGTAAAATGTAAGAATATGGGATTCTACACAGCATCTATGCAGCTTCCGACGTCTTGGGTGGTGTGGGTGCTATAAAAAAGGGGATATCGTGTTCATAAGCAAGGCTAGTAATTACTCTTAGGAGATAGATCACTGTAAAACGTAAAGGCTTATCAATATCTTTAACGAGGGCAGTGCTGTAAAGAGAACTTTATTTACATCTGATCGGATAAACACTTTAAAATATACCTCATCCATTCAAGTATTCATTAGGCTATTTAAATCACTTCTTAGATATAAGTCTCTTTAATGGAAAACAATGTCATAATCGCTTGAATTGGTTTTAGCTATACATAATTGTCTTATGAGATTTCTGCCGTCCATACTTTTTGTTATCCTTTAGCCAGTTTTTACGACTTCCACGGGAAGGTAAGAGATGGTGATATATTGTACTCTTAACCTATTTAGAATAATAATTTTCTGGCTGACACTTATTCTACAAATTGTACTTTGATTTATTACATCTTATGTCGTAATTGTGAACTTAATATGGAATATCTATCAAAGGAAGACAAACTTTATAATTTATAAATCAAAGATACAGGAAACAACATAGAGCGTTTGCGTCTTCTTTACAAACAGTTATACAATAACACAAAATATATGAGCAAAGTTGTCTCACACAATTTTCACATAAAACTTTTTTATACTTCCTTCGAAAAAAAAGAACGGAACGCATCAAATTAATTCAAATTAGTCACTATCTTGGTCCGCATCACGTAATATCGTTACGCTTTTGAATAATTTATATGGAAGTATTATAAATAAAAGGTGTGGCATTTTGGACTCCACCTGTTTGACACAATGGAAACGCCCATTATAAGGACAGCGGCACTGTTTATGTCGATTTGACCTTCGTAATGAATGATTCAAATTCAATTGACATGGAAATTTATGTCAAATTATTTACTTTTTGGCCATCAATTCATTTGCATAATAAAATTATTGCCTATTTAAAAATAATATTCCAAACAAATTACATCATTTCTTTTACTAGCTCTATCCGTGGCTTCGTTTACTTAAATATAGAGTTTGTCCCTTAAAACTCTCCTACGAGAACCTACCTACATTTTTTTCATAATAAAATTAAGCGTCATCCTACATCAAACTATAATACAATACAGTATATGCTAAATTACATCCAGATCCGCTCAGTTTTCTGGCGTAATTGAGTACCAAACATTCTTTCATCCAAGTTTTACCTTTAATTTAAAATTGTAAGAAGACTAGTTAAGAAACATGATGTTTTAAGACCTTGTCACAAGTGTGATTTTTAGGCTAATAAATATAATATCCATCTACCCATGTGTTGGTGACCTCTTTTGTGCGAGGATGTGGCACGAAAAAGATAGTATAGACAAGAAGTGAATGACAAACAGGGGTGGTGCAGGGTAACCAAATATGGGTTGAAATAGCCCACTCCGGTCTGGTAGAGTTCATTCACCTCCTAGAGGCATGAGATCAAAATAAGTGTTTTTGAAAAGAAGTGACGTAGAATGACGATGCGAACTAGGATGGAGGGGGAACGATTCTAGGTTTTTTGCTGATCAACTGGCTATATGTCACGATCACAGCACGGTACTCTTCGGTATTAACGTGAGACATCCAATTAGACTTGAGTAAGATTAACTGTGTTACATACTAGTTCGTGAAATGTCATACGCCACAAATCCCGTTTGCGCATTCCACTCAATAGATAGCGTTCCAAGCAGTTATTTGACAGAAAAAGACCGAATTTCGGGTGATGTAAACAATGATTAAGGAAAGTAAGCAGATAATAATTTATTATAAAAAAAAACTGTTTCAACAGATATATCTGACTGTTGCACAAAAAGATAAATATATCCCTCATAAATGGGCTCAAATTGGGTCTGCGTGATATGGAGAGAGTTATGCCCAAGATTTTTCTACGTGATAAAATCTAGAATATGGAAATTCATAATACAGTTATAACCGACATAATCCTTAGAATTAGCTCAGTAAAGTGGCAATCGCTCATCTAACTGATGGAGAGGAAATGTTCTTGAGTAGTGATAATGAATTGGACGGCCTCCCACCAGTTGAAATGACATCATAAAAGTTGCAAAGAAATAACCGTTTGTTGATGTATACATATAGTGTAAGTACTAGCAAACCCAGCCCGTTGATTTATTTGTAGAAGTCAATATATCGACTCGCAACGCCATCTGATGGCGAGTTACATCAGCATGTAAATTTAATCCGTGAAAGAATAAATATACATACCAATTTTCATAAAGATCGGCCAAATAGTTTCTGAGTTTAGCGATGTCATAAATACAAACATCCTCTTTTATAGATATAGAAGATTAACGACGATACAGAAAAGTCACTCCCTATTTTTATATTAATTAATTTAAATAAATATGTATATAGTCCAATAGTTTTTCCAGTTATATTATCCAATAAATTAACTATGTACGCATATACACATCGTGTAACCAGTACATGTCGCTTTCGCGTAAGATAAATGACTTCAAACGCAATGCCTAGGCAAGCAAAAACCTTCAACTAACCGAAAACTATGCGTACAGCAAAAAGACGATTTATTCTCAACCGACTTAAATAGGTTAAAAGCCTCTATGAAATGCTACGAATTTAATTTCATAAACCAATATCTATCCCTGCTCAGTTTAATAAGTGTTATTAATAGATAATCTAATAAAAATATATTATATGTTGCAATTTTGCGAACTATTACTTCTCTATAATAATATCTAGAATATTGAATCAGTTTGAAGTTAGTCCAACCTTAGCTATGCTCCTTAAAATAACGGTCACGGATATTATTACCATTACCAAGTATTAGTCTGCCACTCAAATTAAGGCTCACGACGTAAGGGTGCCCCAGTTGTGAAAGCTGTCAACTCGAGTTGGTATCGAAACGATAACCCGCTGGACAAGTCACCAAAGACGTCGATGAAGATGTCCTACAAGTAGTCACGGTGGTGTAGTGGCAGCACGATTGGGCCGGAATCCCAATAGGCGCGGGTTCGAATCCCGCTTGTGACATCATTTTTCATTTCGTAATCGGGTTTTATAAATAATTAGGCATTTTTTTTATTTTTTTTTATTGGGACTAATCCCACCACACATTTCCACCATTGTAACTCCTGTAAGCCAGGATCCACAATGGTCACTATAAATGACACCGAGGTTTGACCCTCAGGCAGTCCCGGGAAATGAATTTAATTGTCTTGGAACCCGCAACAAATTTAATTAGAAAAGTTAAAGAGGAGGAGTTGGAAAAGAGTGATTCCACTTCCCTCCCAGGCAAAGCGGGAGACAGAAAGCAATATTGACTAGTCAGCCAATAAGTAAAGGGGTTGTACAGCTACGATAAGCGCAGCAGTATGGCACCACGGACACGGGATAACTTAACGGGGCCTATATGTGAGCCTTAAGATTGGTTGCAGTAGTAGGTATGGCAGAAATGCCTAAACGCACGGAAATTTTCTCGAGTTGCTACAAGATCCGTATAGTATACTACTCCAGATGTGACTTGCAAACTGTCTAACATAAGGTCGCGCTCATTACGCCAGAGATCGCACTCCCAGAGAATGTGATGTGCTGATTGTTCATACTCGCGGTTATTTGTAGAACATTGACATAGTGGTGAAGGTACGAGTTTAAAAGAAAATAATTTACTTTTAAAGTTGCCATGGCCAGTTAGAAATTGGGCTACAAAATGGTCAACCTCCAGCCACACTCTCTCTAGGCGCTCGCGGACGCATGGGAAAAATAGATAGAGGTGACGGCCCTTCGATGATGAATCCCATCTTTCTTGCCATTCAATTAAAAGTTTTTCATAGACAACGGACTGCGGTGCAAACAATCGAGCGATTTTATTACGGTCGCGCGGTAGAAGGAAATCTGTGTTCATATTTTCCCTTGTCGTGTAATACATTGATGCCCGTCTCTGAATCTCCAAGTCAACCGGCAGTACACCCGCGAGTACTGGCAAGGCCTCGGTACTGACCGTCCTGTAGGCTTTACACAGGAATATTAAGGCCAATCGTTGGCTTTGTAATAATTTAAGGCGAGCTGCCCCTATGGTAGCCCTATCAGCCCAAACGGGTGCAGCGTAACAAATACACCCCAAATATGTGGCCATATATATAGTTTTCAGTGTATTAAATCGAAGGCCCCAGGTAGACGTTGATATGCCACTCCGAAACCGCCCCGAGGCGCTGGCCGCCCAGTGGTCGCCGCCGCGCCGAAGACACCTCCGACCACGGAGCGTGCGCCGCCGACCAGCGCCAGCCCACCCAACGCCGTGGAGCAGGCCCCTACAGCGGCCCAGCCGATAACATCGACCTCGCTGCCCGCGGTGGGGGGCGTGCCGGATGAGGCCTTGCGCGCCATTATCGACACCGTCGGTAATCTGGTGGATGCGTGCTTGGCCGTTCTGGAGGCAAGGCTGCCTCCAGAACCACGTGTTCGGCCGCCTCTCGCCGCGGACAAGCGGCCATATGCAGCACCAGCCTCCGCCCCGCTACCTTGTCAGGGTGGCCGCGTGGGGGTGAGTTACGCCGCAGCCGCGGCTGGGCCAAAGAAGAAGGGGCCTGCTCCGAAGAGGAAGACAGCACCGGCTCCTGCCAGACCGCAGTCATCGCCAGCACCGACACCGCCAGCGACGACTAGCGCGCCCGCGACCGCGCCTCCCGCGCCTGGCACGCCCGCTGCGCCCAAACAGGGTTGGCAGGTGGCTGATTGCGGTAGGAAGAATCGCGGCCAGAGAAGGAGAGCGGCGGCCAAGCGCGCCGCTGAGGTCGCCGCTCCCCAGGCAGGAGCCGAAGGAGGCGGGAGGAAGAGGAAGAGGCCGCGCAAGGGGCTCCGGCTGCCGACGACAGCCGCAGTGGTGATCACTGTGCTGCCTGAGGCGGCAGAAAGGGGCCTCAGCTATGAGGCCGTTCTGAGGAAAGCCCGGCGGGAGCTCGACGTCTCCGACATAGGAGGCGTCGAAGCCAGGACCCGCAAGGCCCGGACAGGGGCTCGGATTTTAGAGTTCCCTGGGGCCGAGGGTACCAGGACGGCCGATAGCGTGGCGTCGAAGCTGCGAGGTCTGTTCGCCGAGGAGGGTGGCGTCAAAATCGCCAGACCTGTAAAGTGCGCCGAAATGCGCATCGCGGGTCTGGACGACTCCGTGACGGTGGAAGACATCCGGGAGGCCATTGCCTCGAAAACCGGGTGTCCCCTGGACACCGTCCGAGTTGGCGCCATCCGGCCCGGTCCGGGCGGCGTAGGTGCCGCCTGGGTGCAGTGCCCAGTGGAGTCAGTCAGGCAACTGGCCGGCTTAGGCAGGCTCCTCGTGGGCTGGAGCTCAGCGCGAGTCACCGTACTGGAGCACCGGCCTGCGAGGTGTTTCAAGTGCAAGGTGGTCGGGCATACCCGGCCAACATGCACTAATTGCTTTGACTGCGGCGGACTCTGTTTCCGCTGCGGTCAGACTGGGCACATGGTGGCATCTTGCGCCGCCCTGCCCCACTGCCCCGCGTGTGCGGCGGGCAATAAGCCTGCCAAGCACCGCATGGGTTCTGGGGCGTGTAGACCTCCAGCTTCGGCTCCAAAGGGGCGGAGCGGCCTTTCGACCACGGCCGCTCCCGCTCCTAGCGTGGCCCGATCGCCCGCCGCAAGCCAGGAGGTGATAATGGACACGGCCCATTAATGGCTACCCAGTCCACTCACCTCCTGCAGGCCAACACCAACCACTCCGCCGGTGCGCAGGATCTCCTCCTGCAATCCATGGCGGAGTGGTCGATCGGTGCAGCCGTAGTCGCGGAACCGTACTGTGTGCCTGATCGCCCCAATTGGGTGGTCAGCCGTAACGGAACCGCGGCAATCGTCACCTCCACGCAGCGGCACTTCCCGTCCTTATCCCTCTTGGATAGGGGCGAGGAATTTGTCGCGGCGGATTGGGGAGGGGTCACGCTCTACAGTGTATACCTCTCCCCTAATAGGAGGATGGACGATTTCGGGGCCTCCCTCACCACCTTGGAGGCTTCGATACGGCGACTGGCATTGGGCCTCGTCCTGGTCCTGGGGGACTTCAACGCCAAATCCACGGCGTGCGGGTCCCCGATGACGGACGATCGCGGGCGGGCGATCGTGGAGTGTGCGGCGTCACTGGGCCTCTGTGTCCTAAACAGAGGCTCAGTGAACACGTGTGTGCGACAGCAGGGTGGGTCGATAGTGGACTTGTCGTTCGCTAGCCCCGCTGTCGCACCACGAGTGAGGAACTGGCGTGTCCTGGAGGAGGCGGAGACCCTGTCGGATCACCGATACATCCGGATGGAGGTCTCCCCTCTCCGGGACCCCAGCAGGGGTCACAAGGCGGACCGGGCTCCCGCATTTCCGCGGTGGGCTGTGGGGCGTCTAGATAGGGACCTACTGGCGGAGGCGGCCATCGTGAACACGTGGCTGTCCTCACCAACCCAGCGGACGGAGTGGACGTTGAGGCTGTCCGCATCCGCAGTGCGTTAACGCAGGTCTGCGATGCGGCCATGCCCAGGGTGCGGCGTCTACCTCCGAGGCAGGGGGTCTACTGGTGGTCCCCAAGACTGGCGGATCTTCGTGCGGCGTGCATTAGTGCCCGGAGGTCCTACACCCGCAGTCGGCGGCGTCGCCGCGATGTTGAGCAGGAGAGCCAGCTGTACGAGGCGTACCGCAGTGCGCGTACCGCCTTTCGGCTGGCCATCCGGTCCGCCAAGGACGCAAGTTGGCAGGAGATGCTGGACGGTCTCGACCGTGACCCCTGGGGTCGCCCGTATCGTGCGTCGCTGAATAAGCTTCGCGCGCAGGCCCCCCCCCTCACCGAGACCCTTCAACCCGACCTCCTTCCTAGAGTGGTCGAGGAGCTGTTCCCGCGGCAGTCGGAGCACACGCCCCCGGTCATGGCTTCGCCAGATCACGACCGGGAGGCCGTCGAGAGTGTTCCGCCCGTGACGGAGTCGGAAGTGGGGGGGGGGGGAGGTGGGGCCCGATCTGTCGGACGCTCAATTTGGGTTTCGGAGGGGGCGTTCGATCATCGGGGCCCTGCTATGCCTGAGGCAGACGGCTGCGGAGGCTGTCGCCGGCAAAGGAGTGCTGTTGGCGGTGTCGTTGGACATCGCCAACGCCTTCAATAGTCTGCCATTCAGCTGCATCAGGGAGGCGCTCCGGTTCCATGGAGTGCCCCTGTACCTCAGGCGGCTGGTGGCAGACTATTTGGAGGGGTGCAGTGTTCTCTACGCGAGCCCCGCAGGGGACATTGTGCGGACGCCCATGTCGTGCGGTGTTCCGCAGGGGTCGGTTCTGGGGCCGACTCTGTGGGACATCGGGTACGACTGGGCGTTGAGAGGGAGTCTCCCCCCGGGCTGAGCGTTATTTGCTATGCTGACGACACGCTCGTCACAGCCCGGGGCAGGACATTCGACCAGCCGGCCACTCTCGGCACCGAGGAGATGGTCAGGCGAATTGAGGCGCTGGGGCTCAGGGTGGCCCTAAACAAGACGGAGGCCCTACTATTCCATGGGCCCCGTGTGAGGCTGCCCATCGGCGCCTCATTAGTCGTCAACTCTATCCACATCAGTATCCAGGCCCATATGAGGTACTTGGGTCTGGTGCTCGACGGGCGATGGTGGTTCCGGGAGCATTTTCGTCAAATTGCTCCCCAGCTGGTCGGCGCGGCGTCCGCCCTTTTTTGGCTCATGCCGAATGTGGGCGGACCCAGTTTCGAGGGCCGACGGCTGTATGCGAGGGTGATCCGCTCAATGGTCATGTACGGCGCACCCGTGTGGGCGAGGGCTCTGAACGCCCAGCTCAGGGCGGTGCTGTGGAGACCACAGCGAGCCATGGCGGTCAGAGCCATTCGCGGGTACCGCACGGTGTCTACCGAGGCGGCATGCCTATTGGCCGGGACACCCCCGTGGGACCTAGAGGCGGAGATGCTCTCCGACCTCTACCGGCGGGTTACCTCAGTGCGCGACGAAGGTGGCTCCCCATCGTTGAGCGAGATAGCCACCTGGCGCGAGGACGCCCGCCGAGACGTCATCGCCCGTTGGGTTACGCGGCTGGAGAGGCCAAGACACGGTGTCGTTACCGTCGAGGCCCTCCGGCCCGTACTGATGGAATGGATGGAGCGGCGGCACGGAGTCCTCTCCTTTCGGCTGGTGTAGGTATTATCGGGGCACGGGTGTTTCGGTTTGTACCTGCACACGGTCGCGTATAGGGAGTGGACTCCGGCCTGCCACCATTGCAGCAGTGACGAGGACACGGCGCAACACACGCTGGAGGTGTGTCCGAGTTGGGACAGGCAGCGCTGTGACCTCGTCGCTGTTATCGGTGCCGACCTGACGCTGCCGGCTGTCGCGAGGGCGATGGTCGACAGCATCAGGAACTGGGACGCGGTCGCCGCCTTCTGCGAGGCTGTCATCTCGCAGAAGGAGACGGCGGAACGAGTCCGGGAGGATTCCCGTGACCCGGGCCGCCGTCAGCGTCCGGGGCGGCGCAGGCGCGAAAAAAAAGAAGAAAAAAAAAAGAAGGTAGACGTTGATATTCTAGTAAGCGCATAGAAATTTCGTTTCGCTTTTTCACCTACAGTTTTAATATGCTCGCAAATGAAAAATTTTTTTCTAAGAGTAGACCAAAATAGCAAACTGAATCTTTCTTTTTGACTGTCATATTATTGAATTTTATACGCGGCAACGATTGTAAATTTCCTTTTAATAAAAGGTGATACGTTTTTTGTGGGGCAAATGTAAGCCGATTTCGTGTGCCCCATTCGAATATATTATTGAGACAAATTTCTGCTAATTTCTCTAAACCGTCTCTAGTGTTGAATTCTACGAGTAGAAGACCGTCGTCGGCATAGCCGATCAATTGACAGTGTTTCGGCAGAGGTAATTCGAGGAAATCGTCAAAACCTAAATTCCATAGATATGGACTTAGCACTGAACCTTGGGGGCAGCCCATCATCAGTGGCTTCGACACAGCATGGAGACCAAGTTTCAGTTTAGTCGAGCTTTGTGAAAAGTATGACTGTATAATTAGGTAGATGTTTCTATAGCACCCACGAGTCTTTAATTTAAGAAGTAGCATTGGCCACCAGGCGTTGTCGAAGGCACCTGAGATATCCAGGAAAACGCCTAGCACGCATTTAAAAGCAGATGTATTAATAACTTTTCTCACCGCAATGGCTGCGTCGATAGTTGATTTACCGCGAGTGAAGCCGAATTGCTTATGGTTGAATGTTAGTCCACCCGGCAATAAACGAGGAACAATTAGCCGTTCTAAGAGTTTGCCTAGTGAGGGCAATAAGGTGATTGGTCGATATGATTTCGGGTCATCTGGTGGCTTATCACCGCCTTTTAGGAATTATCCGTATATTATTATAAATAATTAAGCATATTAAATGCTAAATTTCAGTAATTTAAATAACAAGGTTGTGTCATCGTTTAATACAATTCTAACTGTAATGTTTTAAGTATTAAGCCTATAACAATGTGTAAACATTGTCGGGTAGATAGCATACCGTCACCTTAAGACGTAAATATGATACGAAGTGAAATTTGCATGTCCTACAATTAGTCACGGTGGTGTAGTGGCAGCACGATTGGGCCGGCATCCCAATAGGCGCGGATACGAATCCCGCTTGTGACATCATTTTTCATTTCGTAATTGGGTTTTATAAAAGTCTGATTTCTTTAACTGCTGAAGTGGATTCCTGTATATGTTGTATAAATATAAACCTACACAGCATACAGTACACAAACAATACTTAAGAGGTTAAGTAGCTCTTAAGTACAAAACCAATCTGGCTCTAACCATAGTGTAAATGAATACATTTAATCTTCTAACACTATTTAAGCAAAGCCTCAAGTGTGACACTTTTGAGGTTTCGTCCACACGCAACTGGCACATTGACATTCTCAAATAACATTAGAATGACACGTTGATTTTTACATTAAATGATATCTATTACGTCGGAAGTAGAGCTAAGTGATGCGGAAACTGTCTTTTGGCGACTGAACAGAATCCATTAAGGTGTAAAGTGACTCGCTTTGACGTGATGATGGCTACATCCCCTTAACGTTATTATGCTTTGCTTTAAAAAAAATGGGTAGATTATCAAATCTTGGGCAGGGCATTAAAATAATTTAAAACATAAATAATTTGACGCAAGTTATGAAATACAGATGAAATAACTTTTGTGAGTTTATTTTAAATTGTTTAAAGTGCTGAGTATTTTTAATTATTCAGATAAATAAAATTGACGAAGTTATATTTCAAAATAATTTGTAGTAAATAAGATAAAAACTGTTAAATTTATTTCTTATTTACTTAATATGCAATAATAAATATATAAAATTACGATAAGAAAAATTAAGAGCAGAAAAACTCGAGACAGGACTCTATTCCAACGCGTCTGACCAGCATAGTGTAGTAGGTTGGTTTCCCTCCCATTATGCCTCCATAATGGGAGGGAAACCAACCTACTCGCATCGCTAGGCTCGAGCCCAACAGTGGGACATAAACGAGCTGAGATGATGATGATGACGTTAAATATACGTTTAATGTTTTTAGAGATTGTTTATGGAATAGCTTCAAAGAATTTTTGCAGGACGGCTACATCTATTGATGTACTCTGAAATAACACAAATATAAAACACGTCAAAGTGAATTGAGTATATGACCAAGGCATATGGACAACGACTGCATCAATAGACCGCAGGGACTTTATAAGTCTACAGTACTTCTCAGGATAAGCCATCGAGACCAAAAAACCCGACGAATATAATATTCCTACGGCCACTTTACAACGTTTTTGATTATAAATGTTTACATCAGCATTTTTACGAATTTTATAGCGTTTATATTTTTTTGGAGGAGGTTTCAGGAGTGGAAGGGGATGCATGGATCAAGTGTTCTCTCTGCGCAACATTATGGAGAAGCATCTGGCTTTAGGTCAGAGGATTTTCTGCAGTTTTGTGGATCTGGAGAGAGCATTTGACACGGTTGTACTAAAGGAACTTTGGGACATTTTACCGGAGTATGGTATTAGCGGTAAACTGCTACAGGCTGTGCAGTCCAGTTACATGGGCTGTAGAGCCTGAGTGCGGCTGGATGATGGAATGTCGCCTTGGTTTGACGTCAATATCGGCGTTAAGCAGGGGTGCGTTCTGTCAGCCAGGCTGTTTATCATATATCTGGATAAATGTCTCCAAAGGTTGAACGATATGAATGTGGGAGTCCAGATGGGCGACTCAGTGGTCACTGCTCTGCTTTATGCAGATGATGCAGTCCTGCTGGCACAGTCAGCGACTGTCCTGCAGACCCTAGTCGACACAATGACAGAAGATTATAAGAAAAGGGGTCTACGCGTGAATGTGAGCAAAGCCAAAATAATGGTCTTTGAAAGAGATAAAACCAGAACAGATGTAAGAGTAACAATAGGTAATGATGTACTAGAGCAAGTTGATGAATTTGTATATCTTGGATGTGGATTTAGCCGAGATGGAAGGTACACCACTGATATAGAGCGAAGAGTGAATGCGGGAAATAGAGTGAACGGAGCGTTGGGGCAACTTCTCGGCAGCCACCACCTCAGCCAGAAGGCACGTGTAGCAATACATAACGCAGTGCTTGTCCCAACATTACTGTATGGAAGTGAGAGTTGGGTATGCAGAAAAGAGTATGATAGTAAAATTAATGCAGTCGAAATGCGATCTCTGCGAAAAATCTGTGGAGTTAGGCTGACCGAACGCATTCGTAACGACGACGTAAGAGAGCAAGCAGGTATGAAAGAGAGTATTGGTGTAAAGATGCAAAAGGGAATGCTCCGATGGTTCGGACATGTGGAAAGAATGCCAAACGAACGCCTGGTTAAGAAGATATACAATGCGAAAGTGGAAGGATGTAGGTACCGAGGGAGACCGAGACTAACCTACCAGACCAGACAGACCAGATCGGTCATGGACTGAAGGAAGGTGGAGTCAAAAGTCTCCGAAACCGGCGAGCGTGTATGAAGAGAATTATGAATGTTGAGGAAGCGAGTGAAGTATGCAGAGGTAGAGTTCCCTGGCATTCTGTTCTCTCTGCTTAACCTGCAAGGGATATGGCGTGATGATATGTATGTATGTATATTTTATTTACAAAACGTCACGTTACGTCAAAGTATGTTTTGAAACGTTGGGAAAATAAATGTTTTGAACGTTCATAGTTCATTTTCATATTTCATTTGGTTATGGGAGAACTAAAGAGTTCCACAACTAACAAGTGGACGTTATTACTTCTCATTAAGGTATTGGTATTATTTATATATATACTAGCAGACCGACCACGCGTTGCTGTGGCTAAAGTAGCCTCAGTAACACGTGGTGGTTATGCTAATAAATTGTAACTTATATGAAACGTTTTTAAGTTTAACATAGCGCCATCTATTAAATACTTACTCAATACAGTCAACAGATACCGCCATCTGTTAGAATCGTTTGGAGATAACAGGTAATTGTGACTGTCAAATAATAGACAAATAATTTGCAATATAATAATATTGCGACTATAAATTGAGATGGAAGCTATCCTATCTTTTAAGTTGGATCAAACTACTCATGCTGTGCAAATTTGATTAAAATCGGTTAAGTACTTTAGGAACTTTAGGAATCCATCGCGGACAAACAACGTGACGCGAAATTTATATATATTAAGATTACATATATATATATATATATATATATATATATATATATATATATATATATATATATATATATATATATATATATATATATATATATATATATATATATATATATATATATATATATATATATATATATATATATATATATATATATATATGTATATATATATATATATATATTTTAGAAAACATTGTTAACGGAGAAAGTTCGTCCGCATTTAAATTAAACATTGCTTATTAATTACCATATTTATAAAAGATACATGTAATTTCTTTATCACTGTTCAAATATAATAATTGAATACCCATTCCATATAGAGGGTGAATACATTAATTCTGAATAGAATAATTGGCGTAATAACGTAGGACATTTTATGATATTGGATATGTTTGCTTTACGTGGCTTATCTTTATGAGTATTGCCTAATATATCTTACAATATGCTTTATTTTATTACACAGGTCATTACATATTTTATAAAATAGCTATATGCTTTGTTAGCGTAATCATTACTAATGTTATAAATGAGAAAGCAACTCTGTCTGTCGCTATTTCACGCCAAAACTATTGAACCGATCTGAATGAAATTTAGTATACAGATAATCTAGAGCCTGACAAAGAACATAGGCAAATTTTTAACACTAAAAAAGGGTTATAAAGGGGAATGAAAAGTTGTAAGGAAGTATCGTCATTTTTAAAGCCAGAAACTTATTGTTGGGCTATTGATTAGATATAAATAAATATGACATTAACATGTTGTAAAAATTTAACCTTAAGGTGTATAATAAAAATAATAATTAAAAACTTTAGGAAAGTAACCTTATACGCGGGCGAAGCCGCGGGCAGAAGCTAGTTGTAATATATTTGTATATTTAGTATCTATGAATATATTACATAATATTAGAAGTTTTGATATATTGAATGACAAAGGATAAGAAATCTATTTAAATGGGTCAAGGATCAACTTAAACCAAGAGTAAGCCGTCAATCGTGAGGGTCTCGTTTTGAATCTATGGTCAGCTAAAAAGACAAGTATTACTATTGGTTACCAACAAGTTGTCTTGACATTTTAAAAAAAAATAAGTTGGACAATGGGATAGTCGCCTATAACATGGCAGTTAAAGTTATGTGATGAGATTCTCCCTGTGATGATGGATTAAGAATACATTTCACCCACTTTGGTGTCCTAAAAGACGCATATAATATATATGCAACAGAATAAAAACTCGAAATAAAACACTTTAAGAACCTCTAGACCAACGGGTATAGTAGATCAATTTCTCTGCTATTACGGGGAAGCTTGCGCTCATAGACTACAAGCCCATGGAAAAGATTATAGCCGGTAATTGTAGTAGCAATATAGGTTAACGGCGAATTAAAAAATTGCACTAACTTCCGGCATCACCACTTTAGTACGGCACTAGGTTTTTCGACATTTATTTTAATCGTCTATAAGCTATAAAAAAGCCATACATTAATAATTAGTCGTAATTCCTCACCTGAAACGTTCAGAAATGACGGCATAGCGCTCAGAGTTATTTCATGATATAGTAACAGCCTTCTAAGCGTTATTCACGTTGGTTCATTGCATAGGTTAATTTTTTCTATGGGCTTGTAGTCTATCAGCGATATGTCCTATTTTAATGTTGAGATGAAAATGATAATGTTGATAATGAAATGTTATATATAAGCTTATATATTTAGAACTTCATTAGCGTTTATGGTGAATTTTTCAATCAATTTATCTTATCGCAAGTTGTGCCAGTGAAAAAATAGTCTATGTTATTTCAAGCATATAATAGGAATGTCTCTGGGCCCTATATTATCTAGATCCATACAACAATTCTGATGTGATTACGTAACAAATATTTATCCAGCGCTTAACATGTATACCTAATAGTAGTAAGATTACACATCTATTTATCCTTTCCAAGCAAAAGTCAACATTATCCTACTCTTATCCCAATTACTTGGGGTCGATACAATATGTACTCTTCTTTCATAGTACATATTGTAAAAGTTATTGGCAATAGTTTTATGACCGGCCGCCTGCCAGACGTCAACCGTCTTGGGGAATGTAATTGTTGACTAAACGGCATCAGATGGAGTTCGCCCATGTCGTTATAAGGCTCTTAATCGTCTTTTATGACATCCATGAGCAAAGTAAGGGTTGGTACTATTCGTAGTCACTACCACACAGCGTCCAAGCAAAAGTATGAAAATATAATATTAAAAAGCAAAAGAAAATACACTGAGTTTCTTTTCATTTTTAATTTTAATTACACTTATTGCGTCATAACATTTTTTAGATATCCTACAATATATAAGGTTTATATGGCAGTTTTGTCATGATACTAATCATCCAACATAACATACATGGATGTTAATGATAATCAAATTAACTTGTTATTTGACTCACAATTCCAATCTAATCATTTTTGTGAATATAAAGATGAAATTAAACTGTTAATCAGTAAAATATTAGCACTATCATCATTCTCCTACTCTTGTCCCAATTACTTGGGGTCGATACAGTATGTACTCTTTTTTCATACATATTGTAAAAGTTATTGGCAATAGTTTTATGACCGGCCGCTAGCCAGACATCAACCCTCATTGAAAAAGTTATTGTTGACCAAACGGCGTCAGATTGAGTTGGTCTAGTTCGTTATAAGGCTCTTAGTCGTCTTATACGACATCCACAAGCAAAGTAAAGGTTGCTAGTATTCGTAGCGGCTACCACACAGCAGCAAGATATTTAGCACTATAGAATATAAAAAAAAAATGGTCAAGTGCGAGTGGGACTTGCGCATGAAGGGTTTCGTACCATTATCTAATATTCTGTGAATAGTTAAAGTCACTGTCACCGTTATTAGCATCGAGCAAGAAACGGTAAAAAAAAAATATATTTATTTTATTTTAATTTTAGTATTTGTAGCGGCAATATAAATACATCAACTGTGAAAATTTCAACTGTGTAGCTATCACCGTTCTTGAGATACAGCCTGGTGACAGACGGACTGACGGACGGACAGCGAAGTCTCAGTAATAGGGTCCCGTTTTTACCCAAAGGGTACGGAACCCTAAAAACTATTATTTGATTTTAGAGAAGAAAAAACCTCATAGTGAGGAATAAATGTTTGTTAACAAACGTTTATGGTAGTGGTAATCCACTACCTATATAAATTAAAGAAGTTAAAACACTCGAACAATACAAAAATTTGTAAGTATAACGGTACAAATCGGCAATTAAGACAAAACCATACTTCAAAACAAATATTTGTGAATTGTACGAAAAGACCTACACAATTATTAAAGCTATGATAATTGGCTCTATTTGTCTTAGTTTGTTTGATAGAAGACCACGGCATTTCTAAAATCATTTTATTCAATAAATAAGATTTATATCATTAAATATTAATGTATAACATAAAACACGATTACGATTTACCACGAAATTTATGATTATACTGTTTAAATTTTATAGGTGTACTATAAAACATCAATAAATTCTTAGTAGGTACACAGTAAAGAAAGTGCGATATTATAGAACTTATAAATTACGAAGAATATAAAATTCTAGTTAGTTGCCCAATTAATGTCTACATTAAAAAAATATGAGAAATATTCAATTTTATCAAGTGTTCAGTGGAAAATTTAAAGTATTCGCTTGTTTTTATAAAAGTTCGTTATAGCGTAATCCTTACTAATATTATAAATGCGAAGGTAACTCTGTGTGTCTGTCGCTTTTTCGCGCCAAAACTACTAAACCGATCTAAATGAAATTTGGTACACAGATAGTCTAAAGCCTGATAAAGGAAAAGGGTGGTAAAGGGGGATGAAAAGTTGTAAGGAAGTATCGTCATTTTTAAAGTCAGAAGCTTGAAATTTATTGTTGGGCTATTGATTAGATATAAATAAATATGACATTAACATGTTGTAAAAATTTAACCTTAACGTGTAAAATAAAAATAGGGGATGTAAAACTTTAGGAAGTAATCTTATACGCGGGCAAAGCCGCGGGCAGAAGCTAGTAACCTATAATAAACCAAAAAGATAAATCTTGATACTGTCATGTGGTAGTCCGGTTTAAAATTTAATCAAAAATAATCCAAGTGTAATTATATGCGTATGCTTTATTATATACTAGGTAAGTATGATGACAACAAATTACACTTAGTCTCAATAAAATTAGTTTACACAGATGTATTTTTAAACTCTCTAGTATAACAATCAACAAACAGAGAGATGGTGTGTGATGTGATTCTACTTTGCCTTGCTGAATAACGAGCTAGGCCATAACGTTCTGGCCATAACGTTCTAGAAATAAAGGCCATCATATAACAAAAATAGAACATCGTATGGTGACGAAGTAAGAATACTATTCACCACCTAACTTACTGGATGTTCGTAAAATACGACTAAGGGATAACATATTCATATAACATCTACGCAAGATAAGAAAAACTCGACATAAAACCCTATACTAATTTATAAAAAATGTTTGACCAGTGTGGTGTAGTACAATTTCCCTTCTAGTATATAGGAGGTTCGAGACCACCGGTGGAACTTATATGAGCTGAGATGATGATAAAATAAAAATTCTTTTTTTACAACATTTTTGGTAGACTATGATCTGGACATGCTTCAACCATTCCATCCGAAACGACGGATTGGTAGCGTGCGGTCACATATAAGCCTGGCAAAACTCAATAACACAAAGCATGAGAAATTTAAATCTAATTATATAGAACTTACACTTGTAAATCGAACTAAAGCGTAATTGAAATACATATAAGATATATTTACAGTTTACCAAACAAAATGATATTATTATATGTGACGTATTTTGAGAAGAATCTCTTTCTTTGCTATTTGTATTTCACCTCAATAGTAATAGCTATGGAACAATAAAAACCATTTTCAGTATATATTATATATAAATTAAAGACGAAAGATAAACATCTTGAATAAAATATGAATTGAGAAGGATTGTGAAAATACTTACTTTACAAACCAGTAACCAAAAATCACGAGTTGTTAAATCATACAGTCCACCGGCTTAACGTAATAATAAACTTGGTTAAAGTATCAAACTTCAATGAAAAATTTAGAACTGGTCATAAAATCGCAATTTCAAAGTTTCGCCGCTTAGAAATTATGTTGGGGACTGTGAAATGAAACAGCATTTTTACGCAATGAATTTCGGTTAATAAAAGAATTGATTTTTCTTCTACATCTTCAGGTTTTCCAAATGGTTATTTAAAAAAAATATATATACCGAAATAAGAATACGACATGTAACTTTTATTCTAACGGGTATTTTAAAATTGACTAAGAAAGCTATTTAGACCTATTTAGATAATGTTATTGCCAAAACTTAGAATCATATATCCTTATATTAGGAAGAAGCTGCACCTAATACTAGGATATCCATTTTGTAAAAAAAAATATTGAGTAATTTTATGATATGGATATAAAACAGGCAAATCTATTCAGAACTAGATCAGTAGACTTTATTAATAATGTATAAGTACTTATAAAATATAAGGTTTACAACATTTAAGCACGACACTTATCATCCAAGTTATAAATATAAAACTCCATTCAAAAAGGAGAATCACTTTTAAAGACTTATTTTTATAGCAGCACTACGTGGAACTAAAATCACACGCCTAAACATAACTTTTTATTTTATACGCAGAGCAAAACTCGTAAGAGAAGTTGCTTGCGTGTTTCCCGTCATATCCACAATTGCACAGACAGTTTGACACACAACCTCATCTCATCAGATGTTTATTTTTACGATGTTTGTTTTGAATTCTCTCGGCTTAGTTTCTGTGACTTGATTAAAAGAAAGGAATATTCCTGTTGAGCATTGGATAGAAAAACAAGTATAATTTGGAATGAAATAGAATATAACTGTCAGAATAAATTTTAGTTAATGAGCTTAATGACTCTTATCTTATTTGTTGTGAAAATGCAAGTATGTGTATATAAATAGATTGTCAAATACATAAGGTAGTTTGTTTGGACATCTTGTGGTGCATCATCATCAAAATATTATCTTATTTTCACACAATATATTATATTGTGTGAAAATAAGATAATATTTTTTCTCATCTACTTATAAAGTAGCAGGAAAAAATAATGTTTATTAAATAATGAGCGAGTTTTTGGTCATCTCAATCCGCTGATCGTAAAAATGAGAAGTTCTATTATAAATTATTTTTCATCCAACAGCTTATTTATTGAGAAAGGTTATCAGCTTATATAATATACAATGTAAGAAAATATAAGTACCAACTACTGGCCGTAAATAAATTAAGTAAAATTAAAATATGAAATGGCTATTACTACAACAAAGCTAAAAGAGAAGTGAACCCATGTAGGAACGCGAATATATTTATATGACATGTATGAAGGCTACCACAATTTTGCGTAACAGATTCTTTTATAATATGTATTCTGTTTTTAAAAAAGAATACGTTATGTATTCTAATTTTAATATATTTGTTATGATAAATATTCATTTGAAATGAAAACCCCTAAGAACAAAACCAAACATCAACAATTCATTGATTACTAAACGAATATTCGATAAATGTTCGATCATAAAAACATATCAGCTGTCTCAGAGGTACAGCGCGGCGTTTTATATCGCCATAATTAATAAAAAATAACAACTGTCGAGCGATGGTCCTAAAACGCATTTAATTCTTGATAAGGGTAACAAATTGGATAAAGATAGTATGACCGTTGGAGACAGAGAGATCGTAAGTGCATTGCCGTGATAACTCATATGTGATAACGATGGATTTTTATGGACCTCTAGAGCCTAATTCATGTCAAAGTAAAATAACTATTAAAATGTTTTGTATATTTTAAAGCTGTTTTACTTTCATCTTAAATATTTAATTTAAACAGTATATTATCAGTTTGTATGCTATATATTGCTTTATTATTGTAAAAAAAGATTAGAGCTTTAACTTTCTACCTGTTCGTAATCTTATTGGAGTTGATTTTTGTTCTAATATTTTGAAGGAACATTATTTTTAAGGGACACAAGACCAGACGTCAGAATAATTGAAGTTACTATCTGCTCCTAGACACTATCACAGTTGTTCACAACAATCGGGACTGACATCTTAAAGTGCTCTTTGAGGGGCGGATTTCACACAATTTTAATGAAATATTGGGGGTACCTATTAACAAAATAGTCCGCAATTAATGACAATTATATTGAACTACCTACGAAGCATAATAAAAGAGAACATAATTTCATCAACTGTATTTTAAAAAAGTATTCATTTTTAAACGTGAAAGATAAGTAACGTTTTTGAAATAAAGAAAATAAAAAAATCATTTAATGATTGATTGCTAATAAGCAGAAAGCGGATACTTCTGTCTTCTGATATGACAAGTGAGTTGAAATAAGATCATAAATCAACACAAATCAGGCAGGCAAGCTTCCCACGAAGTGGTAATAGCAATATATCTGAGCCGTGGTAATGTACTTGAAAGGCCGATTGAAACGGTTTTCTAGTAGGTGTGTGTTCAAAATCCCCGTATAGTAATCATTTTTCGCTCGCAAAACGAATTTCTAAATATATTTAAAAAACAAGATGTAATATTCTTTTATTATATAAGTGATGTATACTCGTTGGAATTGGGTATAGATAATATGCCATTTTCAAACCACATTGGTAATGAAATACTCTGGGAGTAATCGTATTTTTGTGAATAATAAAGTTCATTCTTATTGGATATATATCTTATATCTTCCGTATCGTGACGGCGTAAGAATACAATTCACCACCCCTATCTTACCCGTGGGTGATCGTATGAGACGACTAAGGGATATAAAATGCATATAAGATCTATGCAAGAGAAGGAAAACTCGAAACAGAATCCTATACCAACACGTCTGACCAGCGTGGTGTAGTAGGTCGCTTTCCCTCCCATTGTGGAGGCTTGAGCCCAACAGTGAGACATATATGAGCTGAGATGATGATGATGATGTTAAATAGATTTCTTTCTCTCTATCAGTTCTACACTTTCTTTCTTATATCTTCGCTTAATTATTGTATATTAAAAATATATTGGGTACAAAGGCATATGAAGCAATTAGAAATTATTACTTACTCGTACATTCTTGCATACAAGTAATACCATCCATATAAATCTTTCCTTTGGCCTTCATAGACACTTCTCTACATTGTTCCGTCGATGTTTGTAATCTTAAAATGTCAAAGGTATTTAATTTGAATATCATCTCTTATCTTATTCTCAGGCAATGGACGTGTCGATGAAATATCTATCAATATGAAATATAGGCAAGAAAAACATTGATAATGTGCAGTATATATGTACTGTATATCTGTAAAATTATTATTATGTGATTTTATATTGTTATATAATTTTATACATGCTACGTGGTAGCTGCTACGAATACTACCAATCCTTACTTTGCTCGTGGATGTCGTAAAAGACGACCAAGAGCTTTATATCGACCTGGGCCAACACCACCTGATGCCCATTCCCAAGGAGGGTTGGCGTCAAGCAGGCGGCCGGTCATAAAACTATTATAACCAATATTAAGCCAATATCTCATGCAATATGTAGGAAGCGTAGTACATATTGCGTCAACCCCAAGGGATAAGAAAAGGAGAATGATAATATAATTTTATACATCTATTCTCATTATTTTAATTCATTTGTCTATAAACAGTCTCTAAAACTTACATCAATCTCTCATTTTAAATATTTAAGTGTGATTTTAATTCGAAATAAAATTATTTTTACGGATTTTATAGCGTTTGTATTTGATTTTTAATTGCCCGACATTTCGAACACTTTACAACGTTCATAGTCACGGGAGACCAGTCCTCCAGTGAGCATGAAAATAGTTTTATACCAAATGTGTAATATTCACATACATATTATAAATCATTATGTGATTATAATGCCTTGTCATTCGCATAGCAATGATTCTTTACAGAGAGCATGTCAAACAGCGTCGGAGAGAGCACTGAGCCTTGTGGTACACCAGCATTAATGGTCATGGTATCGGAGCAAGAGCCATTGACGACGAATTTTATACTCAGACTATCCAGAAATCTGGCGATTAATTTACAGAGTACCTCGGCAATTCCATAGGATGGTAGCTTCGATAGAAGGGCCCCGTGCTCTTATATTATTTATATGTAAAACTAATAAGCAATGGAAATATTAATATTGGTTTACGCAAAAACTAATTCATATTTTGGTTTCAGTTTCATATATTCAATAACTATTTTTAATTTAAGTAGATCAGAGTTATAAAAATTTAATTTTATATTATTTTCATGTTACGAAATCGAATGCGTGAAGTGATTTCGAATTATGTTTCGAGAAAAAATTTACATTGGATTTACATCTATATTCACCCATATCGACGATCATAATAAACCCATCTTCTATTAAAAGCGACATAAAGATTATAAAGAAAATACAGATTAGTCCATATTAGTCTATATTTTCTACTTAACCTTTATGTATTCTAAATATATTCGTATATATTCTATAAGTTACATTCGAATTATATATTCATCTTATAACTTGTCTTATATAAGAACATAATAATAAAATTATAACAAAATGTGTGAATAATCTCATCATCATCATTATCATCTATGCCCCACTGTTGGGCCCGAGCCTCCTCCATAATGGGAGGGAAACCGAGCTACTATATCACGTTGGTCAGACGTGTTGGTATTGGGTTTCGAGTTTTCCTTCTCTCGCATAGATGTTATATGCGTTTTATAGCCCTTAGTCGTCTCTTTCGATCACCCATGGGTAAGATAGGGGGTGGTGAATTGTATTCTTACTCCGTCACCACACGGAGAATATCTTTTCATATAAATCTATTCATACATATTTTTTAAAGTTTCGTTTTATACCAGAACCGTGTCATTGATAGGCACAAGCTTCTCCACAATGATGAGAAACTAACCAATCTATAGTTATTATTATATCCTAACCCCATGAGTCAGAAGGGTTGCCGTGGAGTATTGATTAGAACTAATAATTCCTACTATGATTTTATTTCTTTTAATTATCTTTTACGACAAGGTGTGATGAATTATGATATACAATGTAATAATTTATGATATACAATGCGAAAGTGGAAGGATGTAGCTATCGGGGGAGACCGAGACTAGCCTACCTAGACCAGATCGGTCATGTACTGAGGGAAGGTGGAGTCAAGAGTCTTCGAAACCGGCGAGCGTGTATGAAGAGAGTTATGAATGTTGAGGAAGCGAGCGAAGTATGCAAAGATAGAGTGCTCTGGCACTCTGTTCTCTCTGCCTACCCTGCAAGGGATATGGCGTGATGATATGTATGTATGTGTGATGAATTGCATTCTTACATCAACATCTTACCAAAAATAAGTAGATGTACACGTCCATTAGAATAAGATCCGAATGACTATAAGTATTAATAACTTTATGATTGTTCTTTTATATTATATCTGCAGTATGTTAGTGTAAAGAATATTTCAAAATAATGGGCCAGCCATTAAGTAAATATACCGTCACATTTACCCTTAGATAGTTTCAGCTGATATTTTAATCTGGAAGATTTATCGTTTATATACTGCAGCGTCCGAAGAATATTTTCTATTACAACGGCAGAGTAAAATAAAGTAAAATATTCAGTAAGAAATCTATTTTAGTAGCTCATTTAGAACGCGACAAGAAATAATAAATTATTGAGTTGTATAGAATTTTATGATATTCATTTTTACATTGTTCCTTTGTTATTTTTCATTTAAATAAAACATGTTCATAAAGTAATATTATTCTGGTTTACATACATACATACATACATATCATCACGCCATATCCCTTGCAGGTTAGGTAGAGAGAACAGAGTGCCAGAGAACTCTATACTTGCATTCTTCACTCGCTTCCTCAACATTCATAATTCTCTTCTTACACGCTCGCCGGTTTCGGAGACTCTTGACTCCACCTTACTTCAGTATGTGACCAATAAATAATAATGACCAATAATCTGGTTTAAATATTTATATTTGAAAATACGACTACACAAATATACTACTGCACCTATTTTTTCTCAATAAATAAAGGGATAGTGCTGTTATTATCACGCTTGGCTGGCAGTGGCAATCGCACTGCGGTGTAGTAACAGTATAGTTTCCCAGGAAAGAGCTGCTGTCAATTCTTCTAGTGAGATCAAGGAAGGATTGACGGCAATTGTAGTAGCCACTATATATAAGAGACATCTTTATGGGGACAAGTTATGGTCAAGTCACACTGCGCCCAAACCACCCGAGCCGGTGGAAGATATAGTAAGCTATCCTTAAACGGCCCCTTTATCGCAATTGTAATGAAGCACCGATCTCGAGTCCTTTTCTTCAGTGTGTTCTTAAGTGGAATAGGCATGATTGTAGAATAAAAAACAATTGGGTAGATGAATACGTAAAAGTAATTTACTGATTTTAATATAATATATGTATCTACTTTTATTATGTCGCAGTGTATTGTAGATCTTGTGTACATTTTGGTCTTTTTCTGAGATTAATTCTCTAAAAATGTACCAAATATTTTTAAATACGTTATGAAGTAACAGTAGTATAAAGATATATACCGCGTGAGGGCGACGCCCCGGCAGTTTGCTGGGGCGTCGACGGAGAATGGTACCTGAAAGGGCAACCCGCCAGGCTGGCCACGGATCGCAAGGTACTAGTGGCCGGCCCAATGGCGATGGGAAGGGAATACAGTGGGTTATAGGGCCACGCGCTGCCTTTCCGTCGCCCCGGATGGAACGGGCGGTATATGTGCGGACCATGGCATACCCAAAAAAAAAGTATAAAGATATATACAGGATAGAATACTTTAAGTTTCTTATAATGCTTTAATATGTCATGAAATTTTATTTATTTGTAGTAAAATAAAAATGCAAATCACACCAACTATTTAGTCATTAAAGATCATACGTACAGTATTTTGATATATAAAATAATGCATTTGTATAATAAATACAAGTGATTTATTTATATGATAGTACATTTATTTCGAAATATCAGTAACATCTACTTAACATTTTAAAATAAAACAGTCAAGAACAGTGTTTGCACATAATAAAAATTTAATAAAACTAAATATAAAAATGATGCACGCTAATAATATTCAAAACATTGCTTATTCAACGCGCATACCGATAAGATAGTTATTTTTATGTACAATAAACACGTTGTTTTGAATTCTGGGTTACTTTATTGTCATATGTCACGGCAAGGAACAGTAAAGTTCCGTTAAAGTTATAAATTCTCTTGTATGTTAGTCAAAAATGATTAGCATATTGTGGTAGTTGTCGCCTTTAACTAGCCACTTGCGTGCATAGTGGCGATAACCGTAGCTTTATTAAAACGTTATTGATGATACAGCCAACTTGCGTATCTTTATCAAAATATTAACTTTAGAGGGTCTGAGGGCCATTTATTTGAGCTAAAGTAAATACATACATATCATCACGCCATATCCCTTGCAGGGTAGGCAGAGAGAACAGAGTGCCAGAGAACTCTATCTTTGCATACTTCACTCGCTTCCTCAACATTCATAATTCTATTCATACACGCTCACCGGTTTCGGAGACTCTTGACTCCACCTTCCTTCAGTACATGACCGATCTGGTCTTGGTAGGTTAGTCTCGGTCTCACCCGGTACTTACATTTTTTATCCTTAACTAAAGTAGTAGTATAAATGATTAATTTAAAAAATATAGTATTTAAAAAGCATTACTATTGAAGTCTAGCAATCAGTTTCGATGGATTATACGATTCTATTCTAATTTTGAATTTGACTATTATCAGTATGGCGGAGTAAGAGTATTATTGAATAAGAATATAACGGTCACCACCCCTTTATTTCCAATAGGCGATTATAAAAAACGTCTAGTGGCACATACAGATCGCTGCAAGAAAAGGAAAACTAGCCAACCCTACGCGAATCAGTTTGAAAGCAAAGGCCATCTCCCTATTATTGTGGAGAAGATGCGAGTCCAGTAGGAGGATATAGAATAAATGTGACTAGAAACGCTTATTATTTATTATTAGGTTATATTTATCATTTTTTTTATTAGAATATAAATTAATATGAAACCATTATAAAATGATCCTGTTTTGTAAAAACGCTATAATGGGCAACTTCATATATTCATCGTTAAAGTTAATTTTAATTGCCATACGTGTTTTTACTCATAGCTCATATTTTTCACGGCACGTAAATTTTAATGCGTAAATGAAAGCGAGCTATGGACTCGGCTTTCACAATTTGCGTTGGATCTCCCTAATTTGAAATCACCAGGCATAAATTTAAAAACTACCCAACTTTTACGTAGTTTTGAATGCGTGTGTTACTGCTTATTCTAATATCTCAAACAAATAAAGGCCTAATATTTTAACATAAAATAAACATAATTTTATTTAGTATGTTTTTTTATTGCTTACGGTGGCAAACGAGCAAGCAGCACACCTGATGGTAAGTGTCACTGCCGCCCATGGATCATGGATCTTTGCAATACCAAGAGTATAGTTAAGCCACTGCCTACCAATCCAACCCCCAAACCCACACAGTTGGGCTTCCGGTTCTCTCACTCACCAAACGAAGCGCAATAGCATTTTGCCATTACTCAGACGTCGATCATCTGCGAGAGTATGGTACTACCCCGGATGGAACGCCCCGCGGCTGTAGACAGAAAACTGTCAACAGCGTTATCCTACCACTATACTTTAAAGTTCTCCATTATAGACAAGAAATCATCGTGTTGATCTCCATAACTCAAGAAATACACAAACATAAATCAATAAAATACTTCATTAAATCGTCTAAAGCGCTCTACCGACTCCCGACATCTTTATCACATTGTTATTTTAAGTGGCACAATCTAATTCTTAGTTATCATTCGAGAATTTCTTTACTTAATTTTAGGATAATGAGATATATTTTATAATATCTACTAAAATTTTCCCACTTTTATAGCAAAATCGTGACGTTGGTATCATTGGATGTATGGGTTTAATGAGCATTACCTGTCCGTAGCTTTATACGCATGCAAATATGATTTTTGAGTAATTAGAACGGTTACCCTCATCTGATATACGCATTTAGAGTGTACCTTTTTTAATGCCACGTTTGAAAAGGACAAGCCGTCTGGTTTCGCCATTTTAATCTTTGCATTATTTTAAATTAAACTCTTAAAGAAATATAAAACGCCTACCTAGTGATCACAGTTTATCTGAATACTATTATATAGAAAGCAGTCTCCCTGGTTGTAAGTGGTAACTTCTGTTTATAAAGGTCTCTAATACCAGAGATACAGGCTGATCGGTGCCTACCGCTAGCCAGGGTTACGGCCTCCTGCCTTATCGCTCATCAAATGAAGCGCAGTAACATAATTAATTTTTATGATGCACCAGAAAAAGTATGGGCTACTCACTTAGTCCATTATTATAAAGGCAAATTATAATAAAGAGATATATATTTTTTTATTGTTGATGATGGAAAGCTAGCAAGCAGCACTGATGATAAGTGTAAGTGCTGCCCATATGGATCTTTCATATCTTCATATCTTCAATACGGGGTACAGATAGGCCGTTGCCTACCATTGTAAACCCCAAATCCGCACAGAAAGTTGGACTGCTGGCTGTCGTGCTCACCTAACGAAGTACAACGGCACATTGCCACTGCGAAAGTGTAGTACTACTCCGGACGGACGGACCCGCGACTGTAGACAGAAAACTGTCTATAGTGTGGACGTACCACTATAGAAATATATCTTGAAAAATAAAATACCAAAACTAACGTAGCACTAAATTACACCGGCACACAAAAAAAAAAATAAGTAGAATGTGCATTTGACCGGACCTACCTATGGGTACGTATTTTGGTCCGCTGAATCCGAATTCGAGGTCAGTTTGACCCCTACACCCTCGAAATTTCGAGAAAACTTCAAAAAACCGTAAAAATGATGAAAATTGGCAGTTTTAATGATAAAAAAATGTTTTAGAACTAAACTAAGCGTGATTTTCATGTATTTCGATCAGCTGAATATGAATGGAAACTTTATTGAGACCACGAGCCATTTTAAATGTGAAAAAATCACACAGAAACCGGTAGGTCCGGTCAAATGGACATTCTACTTATATTTTTTTGTGTGCCGGCGTTATTAAATAAAGTGAGATTCGTAAATCTCATCATCCATACGCGCAACTACAACGCATAAATCAAATACAAACAATCGCTAACGAACGTTGTTCAAATATTGTAATTGAATTATTCATAAAAATAAACAAAAAAAAAAAATATATCGAAAGTCCTCTATCACACTCCAATTTGTCACAATGTGTCAGAGTGAAACTAGTGCGTTTTAAATCTATACTCAACCGGACTTTTGTACAAATACTGTATTGTCTATCTATAACTCCGTCGACTTCCAATATTGATTACAGGCCTGCTCATGCAAGGGGTGATACTTAAATAGCCATCATTGAAATGTGGGCTTACGATCGCAGTTAGAGCAATTGCTTCTATAACTTTTCCAAGAAATTGTCACTGCCACTATTCATGATCCTTCAGAGGGTTTTACGATTTTCACTAGAAAAAGGGGTGTCGATATATTCTAAGAATACAATGACCTATGATCTTATGAGTGCACATATTGTATTATGATTAGGGCGAATTGAAAATTTAAAGCTATTTCAGAATGAATGAAAATCAAGTTGCGCAAATTATTATACACGTAGCGTAGATTGTATATATAGTTTTATTCTATTTTGTTCTTTGTTATATTGCGTTCACGTGTTTATTCATACAAATAAAGTGTCGAGATAAAATCGCCGCTTAAATATTGAAAAATATCACATATTTTATTTGTTTGTTTTCTATTAGTAATCCAATCGCCATTTTATTTGTAAACTGAATTAGACAAAAGAGAAATATGAGTTCCAAAGATTGACGAGCTATAATGAAAATAAAATAGAATGTAAAAATGGCTTTAATCAATTTCATATCAAGCTTCTGTTCTGAAATCTTTAGCATAGAAGCTTTATACTACGTATAGGTTTATTGTTTAGATTCCCTCCGCTGTAGGTACTTAACAAATTTAGTTAGCAGAAACTATCTGTATTTTTAGACGTGGAAAGAATAAAAAGAGATGTATATTAAAATGTATTCTTTATTTATTTGTAAGGCAAAGAAGATTTTCATAAAAATTATTCAATTTCTATCCTTTAAGTTGCAAATGGCGGATGGTAGATATCGAATTAGTTACATTAGTTATTACATATAAACCTTGTTATGCACTTAATAATACCAACGGATTGGAACACGACTGCCACTGAGAAAATTCGTTAAGAAACTCATTGGGATAACCTTATTTATAAAATTACATGTTTTTGTATAAAAGTGTATATGGGACATGTTTTGCTAGTGTTAGTTCTAGACTTCTAAAGTATATCCCTCGATTAGGATACTCATGTTTTTCTTGGTCAATATAACTTAAAAGATTATGGCGGCACTAGATCCTATAAGCGACAGCTGAACAAGACTTTCACTATTAGAGCAGCCACCGCAACGTCATCATCATCTCAGCTCATATATGTCCCACTGTTGGGCTCGAGCCTCCTCCATAATGGGAGGGCAATTGCCCTAGCATACCACGCTGGTCAGACGTGTTGGTATAGGGTTTTGTTTCGAGTTTTCCTTCTCTTGCATAGATGTTATACGCGTTATTATATCCCTTAGTCGTCTCTTATGATCACCCACGGGTAAGATAGGGAATGGTGAATTGTATTCGTACTCCATCACCACACGGATAACATCGCATCATACTTATCTTTATTTTTAGACCTAGGTATATAATAATTAAAAATCATAAGGATTAATTTACTTAACCTCAGAACTTAGTTATAATTAGAACTTATGTGGATAATGATGGTTTAAAGGGTGAAAATATAACGGGTGAATCTATATTACTTACGTTACTTAAAAGTTAAAGAAAACGTTTGATTATTTGTACGTGTATCTTAAAATACTTGTTAGATTTGAAATAAAAGCTATTTTCTATTAACCTGTCTAGAGAAAGGTTATAAGGTTATAAAATATAACGCAAAAAATATTGGAGTCATTGGGAAAAAAAATTAACAAGACATATTACTTACCTATAAATATGATGTGTACATGATTAATTGAGCATTAAAATCCTCTGAGATCCATCAATAGTTTTTTTTTTAAATCCTATAATTACTTCCTTTTGAATTTGTAACATGCAAATCAATGTGAGGTAAAAAACGTTTGTCAGTACCGTTAGTTATAATCATCCTACTTATATCCTGATTACTCGATGCAATATGTACTCTATCCTCTTCTTCCATCGTACATATTGAAAAGTTCTGGCAATAGATGTGTCCGGATATACATCTGCCAGATGTTAATCCTTCTTCAGAATGTAATTGTTAAACAGACGGCATTAGAAATAGTTGCCCAGATGTAAAGCTTTTAGTAGTATTTTACGAAAATATCCAGCAATATAGGGTTTGCTGGTTGTATTCTTAGCCGTACTATCGGTATCAATAAGTAGATACATACTGTATACTGATACAGCAAGTACTATCGATATCGCTAGTACATATTATCATAAATAAAATATACGTATATTAATCCGTTTTATCCGTATGGTGACGGAGTAGGGGTACGATGCCAGAAACCTCCACGTGGTGTACCCTGGGTGCGAGCGACAGTCCCCCAGATCCTTCTGTCGAATTGTCGCTCGTAGCGAATCTCTGGCGCGAGGGGGGGTTCCCCAGCAATGGGTTGAGCCCCAATTCGCTCCTGACCCTCTAGTTGTAGAGGGTACAGGAGGCGAAATTTCGGACGGGCCCGGTCACTCATTAATTTGAGGGCTGGGCAGGCTTATGCCACCGCCGACATATCGTAAACCTGATATCTTGCTTCAAGACATATTGTCGTGAGGCGTAGTTTCAGGAGCGAGGGTCTTGGCTTAACCGCCCGGACCGCGAGGAAGAAAACCTCTATAAAGAATTCGAATTAACATTCGAATTCGGAAATCACCCAGAATCTTAAGTTCTGGCGTGCGGCGAGAAGATGCATGGCAGATGGGTTGTTCTGTTGTTAGCACGCTCCAGCCAGGGTACCGGCCGACCCCCTGGTTGGTAAATGTAGGCTTGCCCGGGTACAGGGATCTCTGCCCGGGTCGACGGTGTACTTCTCCCTTACTCGTGGGAACAAGATGGATCACACTTTACCAATTACAGACGGGGATCCTAGCGGTTCCCACATTACAGCCTCGCCATGCTACCATAAAACTGGCACAGAAGACGCCTCGTCCTCTAGACTAGAGGCGCTCAAACCCGCCGAGGGCCCGGCACCCATGGAGGCCCAATCGAAGCCGAAGAGGCGTGGAAGACCACCCAAGGCGACTCGTGGGAAGGCTTCCGTCGCGAAGGGGCGCCAAAAGGAGCGAGAGGAGCGGCGGGCTCTCAGGGAGGCTGCCGCCGCTCCAACCCATGAAGGAGACGACAGTTCTGCTGCAGAGCCGTCGAAGGACGAGGGCGACAGTTCTGTCGCAGAGCCGTCCAACGACGAGGGCGGCAGATCTGTCGTCGAGACAGAGGACGAGGGCGGCGATGCCGCAGGTCCGTCGGAGATGGAGGAGGGCAGCATGTCGGCTGCCGAGACTGCCGCTGCATCATCGTCGCGTTCTGCGGCAACCATGGCGGCGGCTTTGACGCTCAGGGAGGAGGCCCTCCCCTCGAAGGTGCGGAAGCGCCCCCTAAATAAGGGTGGCAGCTCAGGGTCCGACTACGAGGGGAGTGCAATTATTATGCCTCCTCCCAAGGTGGCAACCTCTCGCAGGGGGCGAGGGGCCGCGGTGGCGGCAAGATCGGCGGCTTCGTCCCCGGTCGGCCAATTGAGGGAGGCCGAGGCTCGCATGCGTGCCGAAAATGAAGCAGTCGCCGCGAGGATGGTGAGGGTGTTGTCCAACATCCCTCCCACTGGCGCGGCGGCAGCTGAGGGCGCTGTGAGCAGCGACCCCCCAGGCACTCAGATGGAGGCCCTGCAGGCCGAAAATGCCCGCCTTAGCGGCGAGGTATTAGGTCTGCGGGACCAAAACCACCGACTGGAGGCGGAGTTAGCGGCGGTGCGGAAAGAAAACCGCAAGCTGGCCAAAGATATGGCCGACTTGCGGAGCCAATTCGCGCTTTTGACGCCGACAACGCCGTCGACAAGGTCCGACTCTGTCGCCGCCTCAATTGCGCCGGCTCGAGCTGCGAGGCGCGCCCCGATAGCCCAGCCAGTAGCGGCAGTACCGCTGCCCGCGCTGCCTGTGGTGGACGGTGTGCCGGAGGCAACCATGCGCGCCATCATGGAGTCTGTTGGCGTCATGGTCAATGCGCGCATGGAGGTTCTTGAGGCAAGATTGCCTCCGGAGCCACGTCTCCGGCCGCCACTCGCTGCGGACGGAAGCAAGACCACGCGGCCGACTATAGCGTCGAGACCCACCCCGCTACCCTGCCAGGGTGGCCGCGTGAGCTTCGCCGCAGCTGTGACTGGGCCCAAGGCTGGGTCCAAGGGGCTCGCTTCGGCTAAGAAGCCGAGATCGGCGCCGGCTCCTGCTAAGGCCACGCCGCAACCGGTGCCCACACCTGCGTCGCTGGTACCGGCTAGCGCGCCCACGACTGCGCCTGCTGCGCTCAGTGCTGCTGCCATGCTCGAACAGGGCTGGCAGGTGGCTGAGCGAAGCAGGAAAAGTCCCGGCCAAAGACGGAGGGTGGCGGTCAAAAGCGCCGCTGAGGCCACCGCTCCCCAGGCAGGAGCCGAAAAGAGGGGGAAGAGGTCGCGCAGGAAGCTCCGGTCGCCAAAGTCAGCAGCAGTGGTTATCACTGTGCTGCCTGAGGCGGCTGAGAAGGGCCTCAACTATGAGGCCGTCTTACGTCGCGCCCGGCGGGAGCTAGACGTCTCTGACATCGGAGGCGTCGAAGCTAGGACCCGCAAGGCCCGGACAGGGGCTCGAATCCTCGAGTTTCCTGGGGCCGAGGGTGCTAAGGCGGCCGATAGTGTGGCCACGAAGCTGCGGGGGCTGTTTGGCCAGGAGGATGGCGTTCGAATTGCCAGACCCGTCAAGTGCGCAGAGATTCGCATTGCAGGTCTGGACGATTCCGTGACGGTGGAGGACATCAGGGAGGCTATTGTCTCGAAAACCGGATGCGCCTCGGACACTGTCCGGATTGGCGCCATTCGCCCTGGACCGGGCGGCGTCGGTGCTGCCTGGGTGCAGTGTCCGGTAGAGTCGGTCAAGAAATTGGCTGACTCAGGCAGGATCCTCGTAGGCTGGAGTTCGGCGCGGGTAACCCTGCTGGAGTCCCGGCCTGCGAGGTGTTTTAGGTGCATGGCGGTCGGGCATACCCGGCCAACGTGTACCAACTGCTTTGACTGCAGCGGACTATGTTTCCGCTGCGGTCAAACCGGGCACATGGCGGCATCGTGTGCTGCCGCACCCCACTGTCCCGCGTGTGCGGCGGGCAATAAGCCCTCCAAACATCGCATGGGGGGTGGACAGTGCAGACCCCCGGCTTCGGCTCCAAAGGGGCGGAGCGGCCCGGTGACCCCGGCCGCTTCCGCTCCTTGCGCGACCCAATCGCCCGCCGGCGCGGAGGAGGTGATGGACACGGCCCACTAATGGCTACCGAGTCCATCCACCTCTTGCAAGCCAACCTCAACCACTCCGCCGGTGCGCAGGACCTTTTCCTGCAAGCTATGGCGGAGTGGTTGATAGGTGTAGCCGTAGCCGCGGAGCCGTATTGCGTGCCCGACCGATCTAATTGGTTGAGTAGCAGTGACGGCTCTGTGCCAATCGTCGCCTCAACGTCGTGGCCTTCCCCGCCTCTGTCTCTAAAGGACAGGGGTGATGGATACGTCGCGGCGGACTGGGGAGAGGTAACGCTTTACGGCGTGTACTTCTCCCCTAACAGGAGTGTGGCAGATTTCGGGGCCTCCCTCACCAACTTGGAGGCCTCGATACGGCGACTGGCACCGCGCCAGCTCTTCGTAATGGGGGACTTCAACGCCAAGTCTATGGCGTGGGGGTCCCCCAGGACGAAGGATCGCGGGCGGGCGGTTGAAGAGTGGGCGGCGTCACTGGGCCTCTGTTTGCTGAACAGGGGTTCAGTGCATACGTGCGTGCGGCAGCGGGGTGGGTCGATAGTGGACTTGTCGTTCGCTAGCCCCGATGTCGCACCACGTGTGAGGAGCTGGTATGTCCAGGAGGAGGTTGAGACCCTATCCGACCATAGATACATTCGGATAGAGGTCTCCCGGACCCTCCGCCAGCCCAGCAGGGGTCACACGGCAGACGGAGCTCCCGCTTTTCCGCGGTGGGCTGTGGGTCGACTTGATCGGGACCTACTGGTGGAGGCAGCCATTGTGCATTCGTGGCTGCCGTCACCGCCCTCGGTGGACGGGGTGGACGCCGAGGCTGGCCGCATTCGCTGTGCGTTAACGCAGATTTGCGATGCGGCTATGCCCCGTGTACGGTGTCTTCCCCCGAAGAGGGCGGTTCCCTGGTGGTCCCGGGAGTTGGCAGAGCTCCGAGCTGCGTGCATACGTGCTCGGAGATCTTATACCCGCAGTCGGCGGCGTCACCGCGACGCTGAGCGGGAGGGCCAGCTGTACGAGGCTTACCGCAGTGCGCGGTCTGCCTTCAGGCTGGCCATCCGTCAAGCCAAGGACGTTAGTCGGCAGGAGATGCTGGACAGTCTCGAGCGTGACCCCTGGGGTCGCCCCTATCGTGCGGCGCTGAGTAAGCTCCGCGCGCGGGGCCCCCCCCCTCACCGAGACTCTCCAGCCCAGCCTCCTCACCAGAGTTGTCGAGGAACTATTCCCACGTCAGACGGAACACACGCCCCCGGTCATGGCACTGCCGAATAGTGACCGGGAGGCCGACTACGAAAGTGTTCCGCCCGTTACGGAGACGGAAATGGGGGCGGCGGTGGTGCGAATGCGTGCCAAGACCACCGCTCCTGGGCCAGACGGAGTACCCGACCGGGTGCTGGCCCTGGTCCTCGAACATCTGGGTCCACGCCTCGGGGGACTGTACAACGCGTGTTTATCGTCTGGGCAGTTCCCTGGGTGTTGGAAGGAGGGGAGGCTGGTACTCCTGCCGAAGCCGGGACGGTCTCCGGACTCGGCCTCAGCCTATAGGCCGATCGTGCTGCTGGACGATACGGGTAAGCTGTTGGAGAGGATCCTGGCTGCCCGTATCGGCCAGCACCTTAGCGAGGTTGGCCCCGATCTGTCGGACGCCCAATTTGGTTTCCGAAAGGGGCGTTCGACGATCGTAGCCTTGCTGCGCCTGAGGGCCGTAGTCGCGGAGGCTGTCACTGGCGGTGGGGTGCTGTTGGCGGTGTCTCTAGACATCGCCAACGCATTCAATAGTCTGCCATTCAGCTGCATCAGGGAGGCACTCCGGTATCACGGGGTGCCTGTATACCTGAGGCGGCTGGTGGCAGACTATTTGGAGGGGCGCAGCGTCCTCTATAAGAACCGAGTAGGGGATGTTGTGCGAACGCCCATGTCGTGCAGTGTTCCGCAGGGGTCGGTCTTGGGGCCGACTTTGTGGAGCATCGGCTACGACTGAGCGTTGAGAGGGAGCCTCCCGCCCGGGCTAGGCGTAATTTGTTACGCCGACGATACACTCGTCACAGCCCGGGGTGGGACGCTGGAGGAGGCGGCACGCCTGGCAACTCTTGGCACCGAGGAGATTGTCAGGCGGATCGAGGCTAAGGGTGGCCCTGGATAAGACGGAGGCCTTATTATTCCATGGGCCCCGCACCAGTCCACCCACCGACGCCTCGATCACCGTCAATTCGGTTCCCATCAGCATCCGGGCCCATATGAGGTACTTGGGCCTGGTGCTCGACGGGCGATGGTGGTTCCGGGAGCATTTCCGTCGGCTTGCTCCACGGCTTGTCGGCGCGGCGTCCGCCCTATCCTGGCTTATGCCGAATGTAGGCGGACCCAGCGCTACGTGCCGACTGCTGTACGCGGGGGTGGTTCGGTCGATGGCCCTGTACGGCGCACCCGTGTGGGCGGGGTCCCTGACCGTCCGACTTAGGGCTCTACTATGGCGACCACAGCGGGCCATGGCGGTCAGGGCCATACGCGGATACCGCACGGTGGCGACGAAGGCAGCATGCCTGTTGGCCGGAACACCTCCATGGGACTTGGAGGCGGAGATGCTCGCCGGACTGTACCGGCGGGTGTCAGCGACGCGGGCAGGGGGCGGCACCGTCTCGCTTAGTGAGATGGCCGCTTGGCGGGGCGACGCCCGCCGTGACGTTATTGCTCGTTGGGCAATCCGGCTGGAAAGGCCTCGGTTCGGTGTTCGGACCATCGAGGCCTTCCGGCCAGTGCTGATGGAGTGGTTGGGTCGACAGCACGGGGTCCTTTCCTTCCGACTGGTGCAGGTCTTGACGGGGCATGGTTGCTTCGGCAAGTACCTGCACACGGTCGTGAGGAGGGAAAGTACACCGTCCTGCCACCACTGCGATTGCGACGAGGACACGGCGCAGCACACGCTCGAGGTCTGTGTGGCCTGGGCAGAGCAGCGCCGTGAACTCGTCGCGATCATCGGTGCCGACCTGGCGCTGCCGACCATCGCTAAGGCGATGCTCGACAGCGTCAGGAACTGGGACGCGGTCGCCGCCTTCTGCGAGACAGTTGTCTCGCGGAAGGAGGCGGCGGGGCGACTCCGAGAGGAAATCCTCTTCGGTGAGACGCTCCGTCGCCGGCGCCTGGGGCGGCGGAGGCGCGAGTATCTGCGCCTAATGCCGCCCTAGCCGAGGCCGCGGGTGACTGGACCGGGGAATAGTCCTTCACCCGCAGAGAGGCTGACCGCGTGAGGGCGACGCCCCGGCAGTTAGCTGGGGCGTTGACGGGGGATGGTACCCGAAAGGATAACCCGCCGGGCTGGCCACGGAAGGCAAGGAAGCGGTACCAGTGGCCGGCCCAATGGCGATGGGGAGGGAATACGGTGGGTTATGGGGCCACGCGCTGCCCTTCCGTCGCCCCGGGCGGTACGGGCGACGTGTGACCGGGCCATAGCCTACCAAAAAAAAAAAAAAAAAAAAATGGTGACGGAGTAAGAATACAATTTACCACCCCCTATCTTACCTTATTATATTATCTTAGGGATATAAAACGCATATAACATCTATGCAAGAGAAGGAAAACTCGAAACAAAACCCTATACCAACACGTCTGACCAGCGCGGTATAGTAGATTAATTTTCCTCCCATTACGGAGGAGGCCCAAGCCCAACAGTGGGACATATATAGGCTGTGATGATGATGATGATGATGATGATGACGTATATTAAATATATCTTATATATATAGAATACCACATATTTAGTAGCATAACTTGTGATTATAATTACGCTAGTGGCGCAATTAAAAGAGTTTGATTATTGTACCAATGTGCAAAATAATATGAAGTTTTCTATTAATTAGTAGCATAATTATGAATTTCAATGAAATAAAGCACAGTTTTTTTTTAATAATAATGAGTTAATATTTATATGGAAACAACATAATAATAACAGTTTGTAGTCGTATTTCCTCGTGGAAATGTGGCCTTAGCATTCGTATAAAACATTAAAAAAAGAGTTACTGCAAGCATCCCACTTGCAATAACTACGATTTTTAAATCGCCTACCAAACGTGGTGATTACGACCTTTATGTGAACGCCTTTGATCAGCAATGGACAATGTATGGAAGAACAATGGTAAAAAATTTATACAATATAAAACCCGACTGCTTTAAAATAAATTCTAAATTTGATTTCACTTTTTCAATTTAAAATTAAAATAATTAAATCCAAAGAATAAGGGTTCCATTCCTTTTATTTTTGCCTTTTTTTATAGACCGAAATTAAAATTCGTCCCTTAGGGTGAAGACACAATTTTGTATACTTCATTAAACACTGCATCTAATCATTATTCTACCATGCTGTGAGTTATAACTCTGATCTGAATACATCAGACAAAATTTCAAACTAAACGCTTGCATTATATATCCATGCATTCGAATATGATCCTTAAGTTTTTAAAATGGCTGTTTAAATTTGCAAAGCATTTTCAATTTCAGTTTAATGTGCTTAACGGTTACTTTTGCCTGCACGATGAGAGTGAAGTATGGTGATAATTTGTTGTTTAATGAAGCGAAACTGCTGTGCCGTCTCCGGCGGAAGATGGTAGAAAAATGCTCGCAGCAAATGCAAATTTTCTCCATTATTGTTTGTCTATTGTCCTGTTTATGAAGCGAGAAAGTGAAAATTTTTGCCTGGGTTCGCATAATTGATTATTTTAAAGATAAAAACTCAAGCCTGCCTTGCAAATGATTTCAATATCTGATTTTGAAGATATATAATTGAATTTGTTTTTACACTTGAATTTATTTAAATATAGAATCTTTATCTGCTTTAAACTAATAAGTTACTTAAATTAATGATATTTCAAAACGAAATGTTCTATAACATATTTATAATAGTTAAAATCGAACCGGCAATTTTGTCGAATCACGCCTTATGTACTAAACAGAATGTTCTGCCGGTGATTGAACCCAAAATTTTTAATTGTAATGGAGATTAGCAGTTATCTGATTCAGCGTAGAGCGCGCATTAGTAATAACATATTTATTTTGTTCGTTTGACAGCTGTGGGCGGATCGATCAACGAGATAACATAAGAGTGCCGGAGCCTTTAATGCGAACTAGAATGCTTATAACAACTCACTGCAACTGGTCTTCAATTACTAATGTCTTCTATTTTTATAGCTACTAAGGTGTTAGTAAAAAACAAGTTCCATTCGTAACGTCTACTTTCGTAATAAGTGAAAACGCTAGTTAGATATGTGTGAGTAGGCATGTATCATTTTGGCCTGGACACAGATAATAAGAGATAAAACAAGATATAATATTCATTATTGAATTTCTTTCTACGTTTGTATCTATCATCTGTTTTTATTTTATGAAGTTACTTTTAGCAGATACTTATAACAAAAAAAAAAATTAAAAGCAACTATTTTTATGAATGCTATCGTGCTGTATCTGACTTTTAGTTTCTGGACGTTTTGAACACTTTACTGCGTTCATAGTCACGGAAGGACTGTCAGGACTGGACTGGAATACAAACGATAGAATTCGTAAAAATAATTTTAAAGAAAAAATTAAAAAGATAACTATCTTTCGACGATATTTCTCTTCATGAGGAATGCAATAAAGAAAATATAAAGGTACGAGTGACGGTTAATGATATTTTTTGCTTGATATCTCACAAAATGAATTATCATCGTAAAAATCTTCCTATTTACACAACGCCGCATCATGATATTTCAAGTCATTTGGCACACATTAGCACTTAGGGTTCCAGGACCTCCCCCTGCAAAATCCATTCGACTTAACTGTCGACTGTACTTGCCGGTCATTAGAAAAACTGCATTTCATGTATTTAATAACGTCGTCAATGTACACCCTACACAAGAAATCTATTAACGTCAACACGAACGTTTTAATAATCCATCAAGTATTCAACCCCTTGGAAATGAGAAACGTTTTTCTTTACACGCCTAAATTGTGCAGAATTGTGCGTTTCTTTTTATTTGTGAATTTTTATGATGTATTATTATTTATGTTTCTTCAATTCTCGTTAGACTAAGTAGTGTATTCTAATAAGATTGGATATATAAGATGAAGGAGAATGCAGATATAGCAGACTTAAAAAAAGAGATTCTTTCTGGAATATTTTTTGTTTGACTCAATTCAATATTAACAAAATAAGTAACTACTTAAAAAAAAAAAACAACTGACAACTATGCAAGCACCTCTCTTCGACTTGCGAGCGGGCCACCGGTAACCGATCTTTGTCTTCGGTGGCAGAGGAGGCTCGAGCCTGAGTGGACGCAGATGAACTGAGATGAAGATAACAAAATCAATCTATCAATAAACCGCTTATATCTTTGAACCTACATCTGTGTGGTAGCGGATACGAATACTACTAGCTCTTCTTATGCTCGTGGATGTCGTAAAAGATGACTAAGAGCCTTATAATAACCTGGGCCAACTCCATCTAATTCTGTTCGGTCAACAACTACATTCCCAAGGAGGGTAGGCGTCTGATAGGCGGCCGGTCTTAACTCTATTGCCAATAACTGTTACAATATGTACAATGAAACAAGAGTAGGTACATATTGTATCGACTCCAAGTAATTGGGATAAAAGTAGGAGAATGATGATGATGATCTTTGAATCTATATCGAATTTATGTTTATAAAATGCTTAGTTTGAAAGTAGGCAAATAAAAATAACGAGTCAACAACTCACTGATACAAATGGAATTTACTATCTAGACACGAACACTTAATGGGTGCAAATCATTGCTAATTGTGTTCCTGGAACAATGTCAGTTGACATTGTTAATAACCGGGCCGCAGATGTTTTGTTTGAGATTTATTATCTATTTACTGTATAGAACATGTATTTTTAATACAAGTTATAACAGCTGAGCTAAATAACTGGTCACCATATATTATAAAAAATAAGTTAGGTGACCTTTACGCTAACCATTATTATGTAACTTCATCATCATCATCATCATCTTAGCTCATATATGTCCCACTGTTGGGCTCCGCCTCCCTCCGTAATGGGAAGGAAATTAACCTACTCTACCACGCTGGTCAGACGTGTTGGTATATGATTTTGTTTCGAGTTTTCCTTCTTTTGCATAGATGTTATAAGCGTAGGAACTGGAGTACTCTGGAGGAGGCGGAGACCCTTTCCGATCACCGGTATATCCAGATGGAGGTCTCCCCCCGGGACCCCAGTAGAGGTCACAGGGCGGACGGAGCTGCCGCGTTTCCGCGGTGGACTGTGGGAAGTCTTGACAGGAATGTATGATGGCGGTAATGAAAAATATCAACCCTTAGTCTGCTCGAGCTCGTGGATGCCGTGAAAGAATTTAAGACTATTCTGATTATAAGACTATTGATAAACTTCTGTGATATGTAAGATAGAAAAAGAGTAGGGACATATTGCGTCAAACTCAAGCAATAGCGATAAGAACAGTATGGTGATGCGTATGTATGGATGCTAGTTATTTGCTTGGTTAAGTAATTATTTAAAATAATTTGTACGTTAAATCTTACACATATAGTCTTTACAAACTTAAAAAACAATTAACGAATATACATTATATTCATAAAAAAAATGTTCTTCGTGAACATTCTTCTCTCATAATATTTAAAAACTTGTAGTTTACATTTTTTTTTTTTTTTTTTTTTGTATGTCTTAGTTGTTAGCCTCAGATGGCTATGACAACTTTACCCGGACTGTGGGTGAGTGCTGAGGGCTCTCAACCCGTGTAGTTTACATATAGGTTAGTACTTTTGATATTGGTCATTACTTAAATAGAACGTTAAAACTTGAACCCAAACCGTTGTTAATGGTATAAATGCGGTATTAAATCAAGGATTCAATTTATAACAATTACATTCTAGTGAGAAACGTGTGGGGTGCGGAGCTGAACCACCTCCCCGTGGTGCACCCTGGAAACGTGAGACCTTTACTCTCTGATGGCTTAGTTCAGCGTTCAGGTCTTGGCGTGTTCTGCGATGTCACTTCCCAACAGTCCTTCTTGCTCGTTTACAATAATAAGTTATATAAAAAAAGAAGATAAAATATCGGTTTTATCTTCGATTTTTCTTGTAGAGCAAGAGAAGGAAAAATCGACGTAGCACCCTATAACAACACGTTTAACCAGCGTAGTATAGTATAGTTCAGGTCAATTTCCCTTTTATTATGAAGGAGGCCCGAGGCCCCGAGCCCAACAGTGGGATCTCCGTGTGGTGAAATGTTGATGATGTATGGATGCAAATTAAATACCTTCATGTATACCATTTTAAATATTATAACACATTTTGAAAGTCATCTCGTTTTTATATATAATATGTTTTTTTTAACATGACTGCCAATCCTCATCAATCCTTCAATATTTTGGGTTGTTAGATTTTTGTGTACCGATAAAAAGTTGCCTACGGTCCGCCCAATCAATCGCAGCATTTAATGGACAATATATTTAGAGGTAATGGTATTAACCAAAGAGTAGTTAATCGTAGATAAGAAATAGAAATTTGTGAAGCTAATAATCTTGTTATCCAAAAATGGATGTAATCAAATGGATATCTTTTCAATAAATAATTTTGCCAGAGCAGAGTAGTGAGCAAGTTTTATATAGCTCAAGTTTTTAGCTTTCAATTATTTTGACTTTTATTTATTATGATTTTTAAATTTCAAGATAGAAAAAAATCTTGATGACAATCTATTGGACCAGCAGCAAAAGAATTCATCACCTACAGCTCCATGCAATTAGGCATGAGCTGCAGGAGATGACTGGCTGAGAAGAATAAAAAAAATCATAATTCTCCTGCTCTTGTCCCAAATAAAAAGGGGTCGACGCAATATGTACCCCTCTTCCTTCATATTGTAAAGGCTTTTTATCGTTTATTTTTTTTTATTCATTGCTGTGTGGTAGCGGCTACGAATACTACCAACCCTTACTTTTCTCGTGGATATCGTAAAAGACAACTAAGAACCTTATAACGACCTGGTCCAACTCCATCTGATGCCGTTTGGTCAACAATTACATTCCCAAGGAGGGTTGACATCTGGCAGGCGGGACGGTCATAAAACTATTGCCAATAACTTTTACAATATATACTACGAAAGAAGAGTACATATTGTATCGACCCCAAGTAATTGGGATAAGATTAGGAGAATAATGATATCTATACCTATATAGTAATAAAAAAAAGAAATATCAAAAATTTATTATTATTAGTATTTTTCAATTAACTTAAAAATTAAAACATATCAAAGTATTTGTATAGGTGCACACTTGATATAATAGTATAAAATTAAAAAAAAAAAGATACATAAACAGTGATTACTGCTTATCATCATTATTATTTCAGCTCATATATATCCCACTGTTGGGCTCGAGACTCCTCCGCAATGGGAGGGAAATTGACCTACTATACCACACTGGTCAGGCGTGTTGGTATAGGATTTCGTTTCGAGTTTTCGAGTCTTTTTGCATAGATGTTGTATGCAATTTATATCCGTTAGTCGTCTCGTACGATCCCCGTACCCCCTATAGTAGGTACCTACGAGTAATATGGGGGTGGTAAATTGTATTCTAACTCCGTCACCGCTGCTTATAATCAACTTTAATAACGTTAAAACTCAAAAGTTTAATGAAAAACGTTTCAATCTTAGTACAATACTTTTATTTCCGGCAAAACATGATCCTATGTTCTTTTCCCCAGATGGGTTTAACGTAAAATTTAACGTTGATCAATAACGTAATTAAAAAATCTAATGAATAAATAAACTCACATTCGCACTCATAATATCATTTAAGAATAAAATATCCTATCAGAACGAAAATATTTCGGTCTGCTCTTTAATTAATGAAACGTCTATCCAATTTTAGCATTGAGTATTTGATGAGCTTAAATGGAATTACCTTTAAATTTGATTGAATAGTAGCCGTATTACTGTCACAATGAATAGCTGAAATTAATTAATTAACTACTCTTATGCCCTATTTGAATTGCCTTGAAATCTATTTTTAGAATTAATTATATATATTTATTTATTTAATATTAGTTGTGCATATGAGTTTAACAGCTAAAGAGTTAAAGCTTGTCTGTCAAATAAATACACAAATTTTGTATTTATACTTATCATACCTGCCGGTTTTAGCCCTTTCTTTTTTTTTTTCTTTTTTTTTTATTACCCTATGCTATTTCATCTAACACACGCAGTTGACCACTTTTTTCACGTTATAGAACAATTTTGTGTCCAATAGTGGGTCCTAAATATACGAAATGTAATAAAAAAAATCAATATTAAGACCTCTTCAGACGTTCTATCAACGTGTATATACACGTTGATAGATACATATCTATATAATATCGAGTTTTTAAATATACATTTACATGTATACATTTAACACAAATAAACGTTTAACTTGGGTGTTAACTTTATACTTATTGAATAATAATTATAGTACATTACTGCAGCGGCCAGTAAAAGAGGCACTGATGGACGAACTTGTAAATACATACGTAAGTCCATCAATTCCTAGTTATGGTTAAGGTCTGTATAGTGCTTTTCTTAAATAATGCGTGAAAATTAAAACTAAGTAGTACTAAGTAGAACTGTATACATGACGAACAACGAACAACATTTTTCACGAGCTGAAGGATTCCTTTTTTTTTCATTATCAATCAGGTTCCTTTTCAAGCCAGTTCGAAATTTAAATAAAACTCGGATAATTTGCCTATTTGCTTACCATGATTTGAAGTAACAAATCGTTCTATTTTTAAAATACATGATAGATAATATATATGAATTTATGTGTATATTTATTTGGCAGGAAAGTTGCGCCAATGACGGAATACATAGTTAAAGAGTGAAAGGTTGACAGGGTATGGACATATGACGAGACGGGATGAAAGTAATGTTGTGAGGAAAGTTTTAAATATGAATGTTGAAGGCTTTAGGGGTAAGGGAAGACCGAAGAAAATATGGATGGAATTCGTGAAACATGACATGGATGGACAAGGAGTGCCCACAGAGATGACGTCTGATAGAGTTGTATGGAGGGAGAGAATATGTCTATATTGCGTCGACCCAAAATAAATTGGGATAAGAGCAAGTTGATGGTGATGATGATTTATTTGGTCGTTAAGACACGATAGATATGAATTTTCATACATTTTTTGCCCGCTGCTTGCATGTATTTCGTCAATACAGCAATTTCGATTCATCTTGAAAAAGGTTGTCAAAATAATGCTCAAATTTCCAAGCATGTTTGAGAAAAATATTATTTTACAAAAGTTCTTAATAAATATAATGAGGGCATACATTCATGCAACTGTATATTTCTGTTGTAACAACATAATATACTATATGAACCGTAATTTGTATTCAGCAAATTCATATTATAAGAAACGAGTCGAGATATTTTCAATTAATCGAATTGATATTTATGATGATTCATGATCGAGAAACAGTGGGGCGCCTCACTCTTCGCACTTGCACAGAAAACATGGAAGCCCTTCTAAAAATTCTTTAAAAATATGTGGCAATCAAATATAAAGGTTATTTTAATATGCAGTAAAATTCGAAATCAATTTCTTTTTGAGTCATAAAGAGGCCTTTTAGTGGTCTTTTTTTTGAATCATTGCGCTGTACGATGTAGCAATTCAGCATATGATTTGTTGATATAAAGTAACTATGGTCTCAGCAAGAGATATCATAAATCAAGTGATATGACGCTCTTATAATTTCCATAGTTGGATGCAGTTAAAAATATTATTCGATTATATTTGGATGAATAAGTTTTTATTATTAGTTTATATATTTAATGTAATATAGAGCCTGTCTTCCTTGTGTTGACGGAGTAAGAATACAATTCACTACTCCCTATCTTACCCGTGGGTAGTCGTAAAAGACGATTAAGGGATATAAAACGCATATAACATCTATGCAAGAGAAGAAAATCTCGAAACAAAACCCTATACGAACATGTTTGACCAGCGTGGTATAGTAGGTCAATTTCCCTCCCATTATGAAGGAGGCTTGAATGATGATGGAGTGTCTAAAAACTTTCTCATCTTCACGTTCCACCAATCATATCTCTCAACACAAGTCTCATTTCTATCAATATTACAATTGTATGAAAGAATGTATGATTATGAAAGCGCATGTTTTCATTATGTTTGATAGCGGTCATAAATGCTGTTAACATTTCCTGTGTAGACAATTAAAAACCAAGAACAATTATTGAAGACAGTTTTTTTTTAGATTATTAGTATCATGCTAAAGGGAAGCGTGGAGTACCATATCCAGACAGACCATTTCGCTTACAGTTGTCTACAAAGCTAATATCTGTGTTTCCACTTGACAAATACGTCTTTTGAGATTCTCAAAATATCTAATAATCTAGATACTTACATCTTTGATATATTTAATAATAGTTTTGTCTAATCATGTATGAAAGAAAGCATGAGATTTTAAATAGATGTACAGGAATTTTAGCTGTAATAATTATATAATAGCGGCTACGAATACTACCAACCCTTATTTTGCTACTGGATGTCGTAAAAGATGACCAAAAGCCTTATAACGACCTGAGCTAACTCCATCTAATGCCCTTTATTCAACAATTGCATTCGGAGGAGGTTTGACGTCTGGCAGGTTGCTAGTCATAAAACTATTGGCAATAACTTTTACGATATATACTATGAAAGAACACATACAACATACAATATCGACCCCAAGTCATTGTGATAAGAGTAGAAAAATGAGTAGTAGTTATAAAATTAATTAAATATTATAGATATTAAATCATTGCTTTATTTTTAAGTAATGCATTGCTGTGTTTAAATTGGAAGACGTCTGCGTAAGTAAATGGCACAGCAAATGCACTCAATAATTTATTTTAGATGTAATCGTAACCTTTACGTAGAACGAAACAAAGAATTTTCTCTTTGTATAGTAATACAATCAAATACATCTTTGAAAATCCAGTAATATATCTAGAATATTATTATATTGAAGTATATTTTTGTAACCTTTCAATATTCTTCAAGATACGAGTAATCTATGCTATATACAAAAATGAAATTCATTTAAACATTTTTAATTTTCGCATTTTTTATAAATAAAAATTATGCCACATAACATAATTATGTTTTTAAGTAATTGAAATATAATGAAGTAGTCTTGCCATGTCATTATTACAAGGAAAACGTCCTTAATTTTAATTACAAGAAACGTTTTTTTCTCATAGTGTGCTGTGTATTAAAAAGCTATTAAAAGACAAGTTTTTCAATAAGAAATTTGTTAAATATTCACTGTTAACGTTACGCTTTATAAAAACTTGATTACGAGTGAAAAATGAATGTCACGAGTGGGACTCGAACTCAGGCCTATTGGAAATCCGTTACAATCGTCCTACCACTTAGACAAATGTGAGCTATCGTATTTTTCTATTTAACGTAAGTGACATTAGGTTTTTAAATGATGTGCTAGAATGGCGTGCTTTTTAACCTGCAATGTTCATGTATGGGCCCATACTTAATAGTTTTATAAGTAAACACTCAAGTTCCATCAGTGAACTTGCACTTACTAGCATTATGTCCTCATCATCAAGATACATGAATAGAACTGTTTAAGATAAATCCAAGAAGCCTAAAATTGATGAGTTTAGAGTATCTCAGTACATGGGTGTTTCAAACGTGAACCACTGATATATTTATTATATGAGAGTAAATTAAACATCCTTTATGCCTGTAATATCACTATAGCAGTTAACAAAATTAAAAACTACTCCATTAAAAGTGGTATATTCATTTAGAAGCTACGATGCCACAGGCAAACATAGATATGTTAGGCGTATTATTAATAAGAGAACATAAATAAAAATCAAATGAATGCGCAAGTGTTTAGATCAGATTAAATTAGAAACTTTCCTTTCCTGACATAATTTTGTGAATTGTTCTTTACGACCCTGTGCTGAAGATTCCTGAAAGCTCCATCTTTGGTTAGAGCTTCATCATTTTCTCACAAATCCTATTTTGTACGTACATAACTTCACTACTGCCTCCAGAATTTCAATTTTAAATTTTTTCCCATATTGGAATTGCTCGCAACAGTTAATATCAGTGAAATTAACAGTATTTATGCCTAAAAGCTCCAATAGGAGCAATTTCCTAAAATTAAACGCACACTGTCCCATCATTTAAATGAATTGCTTAGCTAAAATATTAGCTGCGGCTCAAAAGCTTTTGAGCGTAAATTGTACGTGAAATTCGACAACAACGATTTTGGTTCGGGAGAATCAAGGGTCGGATATCGTACTTAGTATACTTGGATTAGTTGCCTGACAGTAGGTTGGTATTTAGGTCGCCTCAAATATTTACAAAATGTATTCAGGGCTTTTATATTATACGATCCATGTTTATTTACAAGGCTTAATTCAGTTGAGCCTTATACTAAGCCCGATATGTTTATTAAGTATCTTGAAGACCTGGTTAAATATGATTGTTCTCTTTTTGCTTTAAATATTTACATATAGCCGAAATTACAATTTTATACAGGATAAAAAGCCAATTTTAGCCGAAATTATATTTTTAAACAAGATAAAAATCCTATTTAAAGTTTATTATATATCTTGATTCTCTGAAAACACTTTAATGTCATGGGTATATCTACTGTGGTCAAAATGAATTTTTTTTCTCAAGATTACAATATAAGGAAAATAAAAAAATAGGTATTTAATCTAGACCTACTGTTTTCTATAGTACCTAGTAGGACTTCGATTGTGGAATTCTTTCACATATTATTGTAAGCCATGCAAACAAGTAATGCAAGTATTATTTTCAGTATAATCTTTTTCTTCCTCTCAGATTGTATACGTCTCATAATTGGATATAGGGAAATTAGCTATGCTGTTAGAAATAAATATTGTTGTCTGTTGCTGAGACGTTGACGGAGGGTGGTAACCCTATCTGTTAATCCGCCGAATGGGTCATCGAGATCAAAAAATTGGTACCGGTGATCAGACCAATCTCGATGGGGCGGTGGTATGGTAGGTATATGATGGGATGACGATACAGCATTTGGGTATACAGGCTGATGGAAGGTAAGACCTTTCTATCGCCCTAGATTGATCAGACAAGGCACACCCTGTCTACGTCTACGTTTATACATAATAAACCGTAGCCTCCTACAAAAAAGGGGTAGCAATGTTAAGAATTCAATACATCTAGAACCAAAATTTTCTTTGATGCACAGCATAGGTATGCAAGTGGTAGTTGCATCCCACGTATAGTTTTGGCTTCGATTCTCACATAGAGAAATTATTTTGTGTAATCCACAAGTTATTGTTTTGGGTCTGGGTGTTATTTGTATTTATTAATTGTAAGTTTATAGAGCAATGCAAGTATTTATTACTTAGTACGAAATGTAGCTTTAAAAAATATAAATAATTAATAATTTCATCATAATTTGAAATGACTTAATTTTATACAAAGATAATATTATTATAATGGCGCTGTAAATTGGAGAATATAGCCTTGAAAATCAGCAGACCAAAAACAGAATACATGTTCTGCGATTTCGGCGGTCTCTCCAATTTTACACCCATAACTCTAGATAGAGTAGTACCTATCCCAGTATGCTCGAACTTTCGATGCCTCGGTTCTCTTATCCAAAGCGATGGCGACCTGGATCGTGCGGTGAAGCACAGAATTAATGTGGGATGGATGAAATGGCGGCAGGTCACGGGTACAACATGCGACCCCAAAGTACCCCTTAAATTAAAGGGCCAAATATATAAAAGCCTAATAAGACCTGCTGTACTGTATGGATCAGCATGTTGGGCGACAAAAGCGACGGATGAGAGACGACTGCATGTAGCGGAGATGCGAATGTTGAGATGGATGTGTGGTGTGACAATAATGAATAAAGAAGGAATAAACATATAAGAGGAAGTTTAAAAGTTGCACCAGTGACGGAAAAATTAAGAAGTGAAAGATTGAGATGGTATGGACATGTGATGAGACGGGATGAAAGTAATGTTGTGAGGAAAGCTTTAAGTATCAATGTTGAAGGCTTAAGGGGTAAGGGAAGACCGAAGAAAAGATGGATGAACTGCGTGAAACATGACATGGATAGACAAGGAGTGACCACAGAGATGACGTCTGATAGAGTTGTATGGAAGGAGAAGACATATTGCGTCGACCCCAAATAAATTGGGATAAGAGCAGGTTGATGATGATGATGATAATATTATTATAATATTTTTTTTAATATCTTTGTTTCAAATTTCATGAGTATATCATTTATGTATGTATACTTACATCATGTCATGGCACCTCAGTTCCAAGGAGTAACTCTCCAAATTGCCGAAAGTATTGGAATCCTCGGCGTCGAACTATCAAGCAAAGTCTAGTCTGGGAGTCATTTGGAGGAAAAGCCAAATTGGCAAGTAGAAAGCTAGGCGTCCTGAACAGAGCCAGGCGGTACTTCACACCGAGACAACGTCGTGTGCTATATAAAGCACGAGTCCACTCTTAAGTGGAGTACTGCTCACATCTCTGGGCAGGCGCGCCCAAATATCAGCTAGACCCACTTGACTCCCTGCAAAAACGTGCTGTTCGAATCGTCGGTGATCCCAATCTCACGGAAAGACTGGAGTCATTGGGGAGCCGGTGAGACTTTGGGTCTCTCTGTGTACTCTACAGGCTCTTTCACGGGGAGTGCTCTGAGGAACTATTTTACTTAGTACCACCGTCACCATTTTATCACCGTACCACTCGACACTGCAGCAGGGTTCATCCATTTCACCTGGAAACGATACAGACGGCTACTGTACGTTTTCAGCGATCATTTCTCCCACGTACATGCAAGATCTGGAATGAACTACCTGCTGCCATGTTTCCCGAGCGCTATGACATGTCCTTTTTTAAACGAGGTTTAAGAAGAGCACTTTCCTCACGGGTGGCAGCGGCCTAGCTGTGCCCTGGTATTGCAAAGCTCCATGAGCGGTAGTGTCACTTACCATCAGGTGTGCTGCTTGCTCGTTTGCCACCACCGGCAATAAAAAAATAAAAAAACATATCATCACGCCATATCGTAGGCAGAGAGAACAGAGTGCTAGACAACTCTATCCTTGCATACTTCACTCGCTTCCTCGACATTCATAATTCTCTTCATAGACGCTCGCCGGTTTCGGAGACTCTTGACTCCCCCTTCTTTCAGTACGTGACCAATCTGGTCTAGGTAGGTTAGTCTCGGTCTTCCCTGGTACCTACATCCTTCCACTTGTTTAAACAATTAAATTAAAGGAAGGAATTTATTAAATAATTAAATTAAAGGATTAAGACATTAGAATCATGCTCACCATCCACTTTCTTACATACATATCATCACGCCATATCCCTTGCAGGGTAGGCAGAGAGAACAGAGTGCCAGAGAACTCTATCTCTGCATACTTTACTCGCTTCCTCAACATTCATAATTCTCTTCATACACGCTCGCCGGTTTCGGAGACTCTTGACTCCACCTTCCTTCAGTACATGACCGATCTGGTCTAGGTAGGTTAGTCTCGGTCTCCCTCGGTACCTACATCCTTCCACTTTCGCATTGTATATCTTCTTAACCAGACGTTCGTTCGGCATTCTTTCCATGTCCGAACCATCGGAACATTCATCATTATATATCCACCATCCACTTTTAATTCCAATTATATTGATGTTGTATTTCTTACGTATTAGATATATCAGAATCTATATATATATATATATATAAGAGATTTCCACCTATGTATTGACTCATCACGATATCTCTGGAACCATAAGGTCTACAAACCTCAAATTTGGTAGGAATATTTATTTCGCCAAGTAGAGGTCAGCTAAGAACGGATTTTACGAAATTATATCCCTAAGGGGGTGAAAAAGCAGGGCAAAGTTTGTATGGGACAACGTGATTCCGTGGTTCAATCTATTTCAAATTTTGCATAAAGATTCATTAACAGAATTGATGAAAGATGTGATTCATATTTTATTGAGATTTATCTCCTAACTGGGTTAAAAAGGGGTGGAAAGTTATTTTAGGGGTGATTTGCTTTAAAGTTGATATCAATACTTCTTAGTGATTTTGATTTAAAAGACATTTTATTTTGACACATGTTTGAAAACTCAATTCGATTATATTCAAAAAACCGGCTAAGAGCGACTCGGAGTCGCGCACGAAGGGATCCGTATCATTATCTATAAATGGCAAAATAATCATATTTGTTGTATAGGAGCTTAAATTCTCTATTTGTTTTATTTTAATTTAAGTATTTATTTCGAAAGTGAATATATTACTAAATATTCTGTGAATATTTCAAACGTTTACCTATTTTTGTTATCAATATCGAGCAAAAACGAGCAAAAATATTACCTTTGTTGTGTGGGAACCCCTTAAATATTTATTTTATTGATTTTTAGTATTTGTCGTTGTAGCGGCAAAAGAAATTCATCATCTGTGAAAATTTCAACTGTCCAACTATCACGGTTCATGACAGCAACCTGGTGACAGGCAGGCGAAGCAATGGACGGACAGCGGAGTCTTAGTAATAGGGTCCTGTTTTATCTTTTGGGTATGGAACTCTAAAAAGGTTAATGTCACATAAACGTTTGGTATAATGCAAATACTTTTTAAAATTGAAATATCTCTAATGTCACCGCACTATATTAGTATGGTGTTTATAGGTTTCTAAGCTTTAGAGAGGTCATGTACTTTTAGGACACGGCCTCATATGAACGTAGACTTCGAAATTTGAAATTATTGGACGGTAATTTTCTAAGCAGAATATTGTAATTCCAAGCCATGGTATTTTGAATTGTGCTAGGATATAGCCATTGCGATACCAAACCACAAACACCACTCTATAAAATTATATCTACTGCAACTTTTTATTTTACCTTATAATGATTAGTAAAGGAGTTTAAGATCATCTGCTATATTTTCATTCGCTGTTTAGCCAGTTTTTAATCAACATGTTTGCAAAAATCGAGACAGAAAGGATGAGTTATAATAGGAACAATCTTAATATATATAAATTACGCGTCACGTTGTTTGTCCGCCATGCACTCTTAAAGTACTTAACCGTTTTTAATCAAATTTGCATAGTATGTGTAGTTTGATCCAACTTAAAGGATAGGATATCTTCCATCTCAATTTATAGTCACAATACTATTTTAATGCAAATTATTTTTCTATTATTTGACAGGCACAATTATCTGTTATCTCCAAACGATTCTAACAGATGGCGGTATCTGTTGACTGGATTGAGTAAGTATTTAACAGATGGCGTTGTGTTAAAAGTAGAAACGTTTCATATAAGCTACAATTTATTAGCATAACCAGCACGTGTTACCGAGGCTACCTTAGCCACAGTAACGCGTGGCCGGGTCAGCTAGTATATTATATTTGCTTTGCAAAACCAATTCCATATGATATCCCTTTTGATTAAAAATTGGAACATATAAGTAAATGTCAGGATATTTAAGAAGACTCGACTGTCTAAATGATAGCCTATGATAGGTTACACCAACGATTTAAGATTATTTTTAATGCAAGTATCTTGCATCATATGTCATTGTAAATAGCGAATAAAGTAAATATACTTTTGAATAGATGAGTGACATGGTAGTTGTGACTTTAACAATCAGTATACATAGTTATAAGTTCATAACTATTGGCGTATCAACACGCTTCTTGGTGGGCGTATCGAAGTGTTTACTTTGATCTTTGTACGTCTCGACAAAGCAAATACTTTTATCATTATTTACACAGTGTTCAGTTGCCGTCTACCGAATGCCCATTGAGATTTTAAATCTTAGTAGCTCTTAACAAATAAGAAAATATTCGTTATTGTCTTTAGAATAGACTATTGAGAGGCCCTTGATGATTGTGTAATCCTTTGTCATCCGAAATGTTTTTATTTAGGTATTTAAATCTTCTAAGCATATTTTTATCTGCTGACTAATTATTAATTAAATTTAATAAGATATCTAGGTAGACAGCGTGTACTGAATTGATAAACTTTGTATGTCTCTAGAATTGCTAGCAGCGGTCATAGTTAGGCCACCGAAGACAAAGATCGGCTTCCGGTGGCCCGTTCGTACGGTGAAGAGAGGCGCTTTGCAGAGTGGGTTTAGGGGGTCACGCGCCGTTTCTTCCGTCGCCACGGACCGATTTGGCGGGGTGTGACCACACAATAGCTCATCGTAAAAAAAAAAACAGTCATAGCTGTCGACCATTTTGTCTCTTCATATCTGTAGGTGACTCACTTTCCTGCAATAAAAACAAGATTTGAAATAAAAAAAAACTATTTTTTTTTACCTAGCAATAAATTACACTTATCGAGCAACCCATTTAAGTGTAATAAAAATGATAAGTACGCTCACTTAATCACACAGATTGATTTGGCAATCCAGTAAAAGCGAATTTGTACTTATAAAAAAAAATGCTATATATTGCCACATAATATTGATGATAGCAGTAAGCCTATTAATAAATCATATAAAAACAAGTCTTGTGTAACGAAAAACAAATTGAGGCAACTTTAGAATTCACACGGCGGAAGCAAATTTAATTTATCGACATCTCATTCAAAGCTGTCTCAGTTACTCCTAACAACAATTACAGAAATGCAAACCCCTTGAACATTTATTACCATCCTTAAACCTTTATCATAGAATTCAGAATATCTTGAGTTTATAGAAAAGACAATTTTGCTGTGGCAGTGCCGAAGTGACAGAACTTAATAGGACTTTAACAAATAGCTAAACATTTTATGATTTGGAGAAAATTTTGAATGCTTAGTTTATTCGACAAAGGATGGGTAGCCTTTGATTTTTTTCATCGTCTTGTCCCAATGTCAACATCTGCCTTTTTTTCTGATATAAAACCTTACTGGACTTGAAAGAGATATTTGCCCAACTAGCCAGAAAATCAATAGCTATTGTAGTTTAAAATAAAGAATAAAAGATTTGTTTGAATAATGCTATTCGCTATCGTCGTATAATGCGTTTTTGATATAATAGATACTTAACACTTAAATTTAATGGCACTTTACACACGTTGCTAAAAATATATGGATATCTTTTTACATAGGTAATTGTCATTTTCCTGCTCTTATCCCAATTACTTAGGGTCGACGCAATATGTACTCGTACAAATTGCAAAAAATATTAGCAATAGTTTTATAACCGGCCGTCTGCCTAATGTCAAAGTCTCCTTCGGAATGTAATTGTTGACCAAACGGCATCAGGTGGAGTTGGTCCAGGTCAATATATGGCCAAGTCAAATGTCATGATATTCCTCACCATCCACGACCAAAATAAGGGTTGGTAGTATTCGTAACCGTTACCACTTAGCATATATAGTAAGATACCAATAACGTTCTTTATTTCATTATATCTTACTATTTTTATAGGGGTTAATATATTTGGAAATGAGATAAAAGCATAAGTATGCATATTATGTAATTACATAATTAGAAGATTGCTGTAGCGTTAAATATATTTTCAATGATTAGACATCAGATTAGACATTAGAATTAGCAAATATGTTATATTTTCTTTAAAAAGAAAACAAATCTCTACGAAGATTGCTCTCAAAATTCTCGCGCAAATAATCAAAACCATAGTTTTCAAATTGAAACATTATCATGAAATAATACCATAAATCTAAATTGGCGCGTTTATATCAGATAAAGATTTACATAGTGGCACACATAAGCATTATTTAAGCATCTAATAACCAGAAACAAGGGTCGTTTCAGCAATAAATAAAGGGGGTGGTGCAATATCTGTCTCGCGCGTACTGAGTGCAGGCCATTTGCATTGGAGCTGAATGCGACGAAACGGCCTCCTGTGGAATTTAATAAAAATATCTTAGCACATCTCTTAGTGTTTCTTTAATATACAGCCAAGAATTCTACTGAAAATATACTTTCAGTACTTTTGGTACGAAGATTGGGTCTGTGTTCTTGATATAAATGGGCGATATTTTATGCCAGCTCTTTAAAATAATGAATAGTGAAATGGGAGCCTTGCCGAATTGTACTCTTGAATTGTTTTTGAAGTTTCTAAACTCTATTAGAGTTAGAAAACTGCCTCAGAGTTTCTTAACGATGTTTTCGTAAATGCAAAAAGTTTGTAGATATTAGTTAAGTGTAATTTTAATAATTTGATTTTATTTGCTATTAAATGTAATGCTTATAGTATTGATTAAACATTCAAGTACTTATGACTAATATAATTAATTTATACTCTTGCCCCGGCAAAACTTTATCTTATTAATCTGTCATCAGTCCAGTATGGCTTTGTATTTGCGTAAGCATAATATTTTTATAAAATGGTTACTGCATACATACATACATACATATCATCACGCCATATCCCTTGCAGGGTAGGCAGAGAGAACAGAGTGCCAGAGAACTCTATCTCTGCATACTTCACTCGCTTCCTCAACATTCATAATTCTCTTCATACACGCTCGCCGGTTTCGGAGACTCTTGACTCCACCTTCCTTCAGTACATGACCGATCTGGTCTAGGTAGGTTAGTCTCGGTCTCCCTCGGTACCTACATCCTTCAACTTTCGCATTGTATATCTTCTTAACGAGGCGTTCGTTCAGCATTCTTTCCACATGTCCGAACCATCGGAGCATTCCCTTTCGCATCTTTACACCAATACTCTCTTTCATACCTACTCGCTCTCTTACGTCGTCGTTACGAATGCGGTCGGTCAGCCTAACTCCACAGATTTTCCGCAGAGATAGCATTTCGACCGCATTAATTTTACTATCATACTCTTTTCTGCATACCCAACTCTCGCTTCCATACAGTAATGTTGGGACAAGCATTGCGTTATGTATTGCTACACGTGCCTTCTGGCTGAGGTGGTGGCTGCCGAGAAGTTGCCCCAACGCTCCGTTCACTCTATTTCCCGCATTCACTCTTCGCTCTATATCAGTGGTGTACCTTCCATCTCGGCTAAATCCACATAAAATGGTTACTAAGTATTTTAAAACGTATGAGGTTATAAGTTTTGGTGTAAATATTCATATTTTTATATTCATAATTCAGCTGAGATATAACTGGCACGTAAAGAATGAAAATATATGCGATACAAAATAAAATTGTAAACATGATGCTTATTCAAAATTACTTCATCGGTTTTGTAGCTATCTGTCACAATGATCAAGTTATATTTTAAGGACTATAATTATCAATCACCCAACAAGTTTCATCATTATCCTGCAATATGTATTCCTCTTGTTGGCAATAATTTTATTACCAGTAGTCTGCATAAGCTCAAGGGTCCTTAGGAATATAATTATTAACCAGACAGCATCAGATGGAGTTCACCTAGGCAGATGTGAAACTCTTACTCGTCTTTTATGACTAGTAAGCGTTGCTAATATTCGTAGTCGCTACCACACAGTACATAGTGGAGTTTATCAACTAGTTCCTTATATTATCTAACAATATTCTTATGTTTGAGCTTATTGTTGCTATTATTCTATCTCTAAAATAAATCACCTAGAAACTAACGTGGACATTGTCTGTTTTACAAATTGTCTATTTCGAATATATTTTGTATCTTATTGTGTTGGGTGAACCAAATTTATTATATTGTTATTAGTAATGTTGTTGACTGATACCCTTAAGATGTCAGATATTTATCATCAAAATTAACATTCATAAGCTAACTCGGACGACATAAATAACGTCTGATATTTGCTCTATTACGTGTGATGATAGCGATTACTGTTTATGGTATATTGAAACACCTACATTTAGTACTATTTAAGAAAGTAACGCTATTTAAACGTGCTTTTATATTTGACGGTTTGCTGGCAATTTGCTGGTTGCAAAACTTCGCCACAATAGGAGAAAAAATTACCTATTATACCTTATTATGCGGATTGTTATAGGGATATATTTCGAGTTTTTTGTTATCTTACATGGCTAAGAAATTATAGGAATGGACCGCAGCGCTCTCTTTTCTTATATTTAACAGCAGCTGCTATCGCAAATTCAACCAGCAAGAGCGCTGACTTTGGCATTGTACCCCTCTTAAAGAGACTTATGTTTAACAGTGGATGCCGATAAGTAGGATTGAATTAGAACTATAAAAGTAGCTTCAAAAGAGTGTTATGTAATCGTCATGAACATTATAAAAATTAAAGTAAATTAATAATTAAGTTTGCTCATTTGTTGATAAAATCTAATAGTTCTGATAGTGCTCTGTAGATATTAAAATACTCGTAGCTGGTAATTCAATTTATATTTTATGTACATATATTCATTACTACTATTGTGTGATAGTGGCTTCAAATGCCACGAACTAAGGGTTGCTTTGCTCGTGAATGTCGTAAAAGACGACTAAGAGCTTTATATTGACCTGGACTAACCCACCTTATTCCGTTTGGTCAAACAATTACATTGCCAAAGAGGGTTGACGTCAGGCAGGCGACCGGTCATAAAACTATTGCCTTTGCAATATGTAAGAAGAGGAGTACATTTCGCGTCGACCCCAAGTAGTTGAGATAAGAGCAGGAGAATAATGATGATGATATTGACTACTACAATTATAAAATATAATATTGAATTTGCAATTATAAATCATAGTGTATTCAAATTACTGAAATTTAGCATTTAATATGCTTGATTATTTATAAAAATCTCGATTACGAGCAAAAAATAGTGTATTATTAATACAGCACGAGACCACAGATATGCTATACTTAATAAGTCAACAGACTTGTTTCAAAACTGCTCTGTATTCGAGGGATGGCTAGTTATCTAGTTACTTTGAGAATATTGCTATATTCCTTAGCCACAAATATGACGTTCCAGTTCGGTAAATATCATTTCAATAGCTGTGGCTTCTTGAAAACAAGGGAAACTTGCCAAATTATGCAGTAATTTATATTCTGTAAATAATTTAGCAAAAAATACTTCTTGATTACTAAGAAATATTAAATTATGGAAAACTATGTTTATTAATTTTACAGTGATACCGTATATTTTCATCACATAGATAAGATGATTGACTTTATTAAAAAAAAAACCGGCCAAGTGCGAGTTGGATTCACGCACGAAGGGTTCTGTACCATTATCTATAAAAAAAACAAGTTTGTTGTATTTCCCTTAAATATTTATTTTATTTCATTTTTAGTATTTGTTGTTATAGCGGCAATAGAAATACATCATCTGTGAAAATTTCAACTGTATAGCTATCACCGTTCTTGAGATACAGCCTGATGACAGACGGACAGACGGACAGACGGACGGACGGACGGGCGGACGGACAGCGAAGTCTCAGTAATAGGGTCTCATCTTTACCCTTTGGGTACGGAACCCTAAAAAGGGGCATTTAAGTTAAAATTAATTTTTCATTATTTTTTTCTTCTTTTAATGCCTATGTATCGCGCGATATTTAATAACAATCTGCTACATAATAAGACAGATAGGGAAACCTATTGGTATAGTACGAGTAAGATAACTCACTTACCGGTAAAATGAGTTGGAATATCATTGTCATTTAATTTTTCTGTCCTTGTTTTGCTGGTAATTCTTTTAGTAGCATTACATGATACCAGTGGAAAAGAAAAGGATGATTATAGGGGCCTAGACAAAAACGGTTATATGTATAAGGGATGGTTAAATATATATTTTATAAATATTTCAACACTATACAAACACTGAAAAGCTAACTTGAATATTGTAATAATATATTATGTAAAATGAGCAGTTCAAAGAACTTTTCAGTTCTATATTATTAAATTTTACTACATAGCATCGGCACGCAAATAACATTAGCTTTCTTTAGTTATCTTAATATGAAGCTCGTAAATTTTACCAATAGAAAACATTTCGTAGATACCAATATTTCTTCAAATACTCGACCGCTATAAAGGTAGGTTTTATGGTACGCTATAAAAAAATTTATTGAAGTAGAGTAAGTCTTAAGTAACTATACTTTAAAATTCCAATGCACTTTTTCTTCAAAATAGATTGCCTCAGTTATCCGAGTGTGTGAGTTAACTCAGGCGCGAATCCACTATAATAATATATTATCGGTATGAAAAATTGATAGGATTTTATTAAAAACGTTTTCATATGAGCTTAGCGTTCGAACGATTTGGAAAGTATGAAAATTCTGAAATCTATATAGATTGAAATGAAACTGACGATAGCGGTGCATGACTTGTCTCGATTTAAAATGAAAAATTATTTACATTCATGATCAAATAAGTCAGCATTACTTTCAAAATTAAATAAATTGATATTCATTTATGGAGATCTTTTAGCTATAAACTGTCGAGACGTCATTGCCCGTTGGGTAGTCCAGCTGGAGAGGCCTCGGTTCGGTGTGCGGACCGTGGAGGCCTTCCGGCCGGTGCTGATGCAGTGGTTAAAACGACGGCGCGGGGTGCTCTCCTTTCCACTGGTGCAGGTTTTGACGGGCCATGGGTGCTTCGCCAAATACCTGCACACAGTCTTCCGGAGGGAAAGTACACCGTCCTGCCACCACTGCGATTGCGACGAGGATGCGGCGCAGCATACGCTCGAGGTTTGTGCCGCTTGGGCAGTGCAGTGCCGTGAACTCGTCGCAGTCATCGGTCCTGACCTGACGCTGCCAACCATCGCCAGGGCGATGCTCGACAGCGTCAGGAACTGGGACGCGGTTGCAACCTTCTGCGAGGCAGTAGTCTCGCGGAAGGACGCGGCGGAGCGCGTCCGCGAAGAACGTCTCCTCGGCGACGCGAGCCACCGCCGGCGACTGAGGCGGCGCAGGCGCGATTACTAGGTATTCCTCCGGTGGTCGGTCCAGCGACGAAGGCGAGGTGTCACGGGTGGGTTACGGGAGTGCGTGCTTACGCTCCTATGTCGCCCCGGACGAAGTGGTGCGAGGAGTGCGCCGACGGTAGCCCACCCAAAAAAAAAAGCCATGAACTGTATTTTACGGCATTTAATATACGAATATTTTAGTTGACCAAAATAGTGGAAATAAAACTAATTTTACGGATGTTTGATATAAAACTACTTTTACGGATTTTGAAATAAAACTACTTTTATGGATCTTACTTTCGAAATTAAACTATTCAAAATAAAACTACTTTTCTAAATGTGTAATACTCGCGTAAACATTAAAAACCACAATATTGACCAAAATACATATTCACTAAAGGGCCGTATATGACTATGCATTTTTATTAAATAAGTACTTGCAGAAATAATAATCGGGCACTATCCGCTACCTACAGTAATGCCAATCGCCTCGGTCACGGTCACGGATCACGGTGTGACGTCCTGAAGAAGACTTCGCTCACAATACCTCTAGCACCAGCTTCATTACTCGCTAACTTCCTTTAAAGCTCGTTAGCGCCGCATCCGCCCTTTTTTGGCTTATGGCGAATGTGGGTAGACCCAGCGCTGTGTGCTGGCTTTACACAAGAGTGGTTTGGTACATGGCCCTGTATGGCACACCCATGTGAACGCAGTGTCTGTATTTTGCCGGGGATCCTCTTGTGGCGATCACAGAAGGCCATGGCGGTCATACGCGGATACGGTCCAGGTCTGTGCGGCCAGGGCAGAGCAGCGCTTTGAACTCGTCGCAATAATCGGTGCTGACCTGAAGCTGCCGAACGTCGCTAAGACGATGCTCGACAACGTCAGTACCTGTAACGCCGTCGACACTTTCTGCTAGACAGTCTGAAGAGACTTGGGCCTCTTATGTAATAATGTTATATTAGCCACTTGGTAAGGGGTTGGATCCGTTGATGTTAGTATTTTCCCACTAAAGCCTTCTACTCTAGTGATTACTTAGCCGCTGATCACAAGATAGTAAAAGGTGATAACAGTTTGTATATTCATTACCACACGGATAATTCTGACATTACTTGAAAATAAATATAAATTATATGATCACTCACTGTAAATATAAACTTGGGCTCCAAAGAGAAAATCTTACTCTTTGACACGAATAACATATACGTGCTTTGAAAATTCAAATATTCACATGACATCGGCATAAAAGAGCTTTAAAATGGGTTATTCTCACTTATTTTGAATGGGATTCTCTTTGGAATTTACTGTGCGATGTACATGTATATGATATTTAGATTTAAAGAAAACCAAATGTACTCTATTTTTAGATCTTCTTTAGATTTTAACGGTAAGTATTTGTATAAAAATAGTATTAATATTTCGACGGGAATTTTATTTCAACCAAAAATAATTGCGTTAAAGATGCATCTATACAAACGCCTTTACATACATTTCCATGTATGATTGGACATAAATTACCAGCAATATTGAAAAGGTTACTCTATTTAGAATGTAATACATACATACATTCATACATATCACCACGCCATATCCCATGCAGGATACGCAGAGAGGACAGAGTGCCAGAGAGCTCTATCCTTGCATACAGTCTCACTCGCTTCCTCAACATTGATAATTCTCTTCATGCACGCTCGCCGGTTTCGGTGACTCTTGACTCCACCTTCCTTCAGTACGTGACCAGTCTGGTCTAGGTAATATATGTAATCATTTTCAAATTACATGTGATAACAGATTCAGAATAAAATATGTCACCATCTCTTATTTAAAAAATCGGCTAAGGAGCACCAAAGTAATGAGAACATCGCACTCCTGGCAGATTCTTAACAACAACTACAATTACTACTAGTCTTTCAAGACTGGCGATTACTGCAGTGGCAGTAATGTTTACATGGTTGCTTAAAATGGAGTGCCATATCGCGGCAAGTCCTATACCCAATAGCAACATTAATAGGCTGATTGGTGTATGAAATTTATTCCAATTTTGTACTATTTTTTCAATAAATTTCAATTATAAAAAGCAGATAATTGTCTGTAAAGTCGGTTTACGGACGATAATTTTACGTGATAACGTCTTAAAAACATTGATGAAATATTGCATACTTTTATGAAATTAACAAACATAAACGATGGCAACCATATTAACTTTTCACTTCACTTTATAAACAGTTCAAATTCTTAAAATGCAAGAATTAATTACCTAGCCGAACGCTTAGACTGATCGTGCCTCTCTATAGCTTATTCTGCGCTCTCGCTTGCACGCTCGGCTCAGGCGGAATATGACACTTTTCGTGCTTGCAGCTGGCGTTTATCAAATTATAAGACATTATGACGTCAAAAATAAAACAAAAACAATGAATACAAAAAAAAAACGAAATGATTTTGATCATATGTTAATACTATAATAAATATTATACGTGTGTAAGTATTACAGTAAGGATTTTATTTAATGCAAGAAAAATATTAAGAAAGTCAGTGGTCGATAACAGATTTTATAAAAACCGAAATTAGTCACATTGCGAATGACCCAATAAAAAATATGAGGGTACTGCGAAATATAATTTGCAATAAAGTCGACACATGATTTCTCACCGAGTTCACCCTTGACTACTTTATTACTTTTCTCTGAAGCGCAGTCCCTTATAACTTTAACATTTCACGTTTAGCTTCTTGCATAAAGTACCGATTGTCAATTTTTTTCGCCATTGTGCCGTTCTTCGCAATAACCATATAAAAATTCGTAAAATTTTATCGTTTTTAGTTTGCGTAAATACGGCTCGTAAATACCCCTTTACAATATGAAACTCTAGTCTGAGTACATTTATAGAAATCAAACTATTCCTTTATGAATTTGGATAAAGGTATTTAATCAAAGTTGTATACAATGAAGCCAGGATAGTATAGAAAGTCAATATGAAACTCCAATTTGTGCTTGGTGCTCAGACGAGGTTGTTTTTTAACGTTGGTATTGAGATCGGAACAAGCTTTTAAATTAACAAAGGCATTCTCTTCAACAACAAGCGCAGTTAAAAGTTGCTAAACGAACTATTGCATTCGTATTTATTTCCATGCAATTTTCGCAATCTCAAGTTTCATTAGGAAAGCGTTAGTTTGATAGCGTTTCTCGTAGTAGTGCTGTTACGATCAGCCTTTCTTCGTCTTATAGACGTCCGTTAAAAAAAAACAGGTAGTTCTTTTTTAACATATTAATATACAATACATATTGTGAAATTGTGTGGTAGCGGCTACGAATACTACTAACCCTTATTTTACTCGTGGATGTCATAAAAGGCGACTAAGAGCCTTATAACGACCTGGGCCAACTCCATTTGATGCCATTTGGTTAAAAATTGCATTCCCAAGGAGGGTTGACGTGTTGCAGGCAGCCGGTCATAAAACTATTGCCAATAACTTTTACAATATATGATATGAAAGAAGAGTACATATTGTGTCGACCCCAAGCAATTGGGATAAGAGTAGGAGAATGAATACACATTGTGAAACTACTTATTAACATAATTGTAAATTTTATTTTAGTACAACACTTCAAAGTTTATATTACTTGCAAAAAACTAGACTACACATTTTTATTGAATAGAAATATCCATGTATATTATTTCTGCAAGTTTGTATTAATGCAATTGCACGTATTAAATTTCACCAAAAATAATGTTGAGACGCGTCTTGAAACATTATTTTCCCCTCTATTCCGCACACAATAAGAAAATATCTCAAAATTATCGATTTTATTAAAAAAAATTGTTTAAAAGTCGCATCAAGCCTAGTGGAAATTTGTTCACTTAAGATTACGAAAAAATAAGTTTCATAAAAAATAAATAGTAAGCAAATTCTAATGAGCGCTATGATGCTCAGAAAAAAAACTGATGATGTAATAGTATGATATATAGAATGAGCAAAATAGCTACAAGTAAAAGAAAAAAGTAAGTTCATAAAAGTATTTTCATGAGTCTTTTACTTAATCTAATAAGTCTACAAGCCTTTGGACTAGAGTAGTTAAAATACAGAATATATTTATATTGTGTATTTTCTATACAGAATGGAGACGACCATACGACAATAATATTAATTTGGTGTATCTGATGACTTGCCCAGCTTGTATACAAACTTTGAATATAATATGTCGTATAGTTTAGCTACAGCACCTTACTTTGTATTATTAACATTTTCTACACTCTATATTAAAAATTAAAATTATTAGGCTATCACTAAGAGATCAAAGACCTCCCGCGCCGCATCGGTATAAACTAATATGAAGGTAGGTACTTACATATCGTCAATTTACCACTTCAAGTATTCGCCAAACGTAATACAAATTAATGCATATTATACCTTATTCCTGACCAATAAGATCAATATAAACTGTGTCATCAGACTTAGATAAGATAATTAAAAGTACCTAATGTATGCGGCGTAATGAAAGGATATACTTGGTCGTATTACAGGTCAATGAACTAATATTTACAAACGGTGGTGGTTATTCTGTTTCAATATTTATGATAAAAAGTGCGTTTGATTTTTTTTTTTTAAATATGCATTTGAAGACTTTTTAGATAATTTCAAAATACTCCTATACACTAGTGTTGCCGGTGTTTTCATGTATTGTCGCATTGTCATCTCCACCTTGTATATTATATTATATATACATATTAAGTATGTTATTCAGAATATTTTTCGATATTAGTTCATATTCCATGATAGCACATACGTATATAGCATCACATTTTTATGGTAAATAATCTTTTGAACAAAAGAAAATTTAATAAAAGATTATACAAATTTATATTCCAATATAAATGTCCTATTTTATGCAGCTTATCGTGTATTTTCATATAATTATTTTGCAAAAACGTATTATAGCATTAATACCCCCAGTATAACTCGTTTATAACTCAGTAGGTAAGTTGCTTGTTTATACACAAACATTCACATAATATTATCTCTTCATACTAGTATATGCTGGATCACGACAAAGAACGTGTTACTCAGTCATGTAGCATTCTATGATGAATCTATCTTAAATAGTCTGCTAAACAATTTTAAACTTTATGTCATCAATATAAAGTAGTTGCTTTTCTTGAGACTAAATTCTCAGTTCCCCGCTGAGAACAATGTTGGCGGTTATCTTCTCATCAGATTGAGATAGCACGGAGGTCAAGTTCGGCACGCGAGCAAATATGGCCAGTTATGCTAGTTGACGAATATGGTATGGAAGTTAATACAGCACTTTTGGGACATGGAATTCGTTGCGTTGTTCAATTGAGACGTAATTTACAATAGATTATGTATTTTTACTTGTACATATTGCCAAATTAAGGATATAAAAAAATAAAAAAATACTGAGAGATAAAAGCAAAAAAGATACATTACACTCTTTTTTTTTTGTTTTTGTGTGTGGCTTAGTTGTTAGCCGCAGATGGCTATGACAACTTTACCCGGACTGAGGGTGAGCGCTGAGGGCTCTCAACCCGATAAAGTTTAAAACTTACACTCCTGTCTTATCAAGCTTATAAATCAAACCGTAATCGCCAATCTGCTTGCTAAGCGTAGCAGTTAAGCTATGTTCCTCCTTCCTGAAGTTAGTAGTAATGCAGTGAATGTGGCAGATAAAGAAGGAGGACCGTGCATAGTAGTTGGATGTCTACGTACAAAGACTGAGAACGTGAAGTAGTCACTTATTTAAAACATATTTTCACAGTTCTGAAATACAATTTCTTTTCATGCTGTGGGTGTTTTTGAGTTTACCATCTTTCAATGATGTTATTTTCTAACGTCCTTTAGTTTTTTTATAATTCTTCAAAGGGTCCATGAGCGATTTTTTTCTATTAACGAATGTTATCTCATATTTAAGTATAAATTACAATAAAAGCAAAGTTAAATATGTTATTCTGGAAATAAAATATACAATTTTAACTAACCTGCATATTCAAGCACAAACGCTTTGTAATCTGTCGTTGCAAATATATATTGAGCTGAATTTCCTTCCAATATTCCTCAAATGTTATAAGATACTACGTAACTATTCCACGTAGTGCAATAAAATCCGCATCGGCTGCACTTTTCTTTCTATATCGCTTGGTGTCTGGCCAGTATTATTTTTCTAGAATGTATGAATCATATTTGGTCCCTATCATTGGAAGAATTGGCACATTTAAGTTTTTAATAAAATTGTGAAAATAATTCTTTAAAACAAATAAAAGAACTTCAGGGCGATTTCTTGTTCGGATAATTTATATATTTATGTCTTAATATATTATTTCTATTTTTAAATTTAAACGCAGATTCATTAAGCCAGTAAGTTTTAAATCTGATATTCCATGTAATTGAAAGATTTGGAGTAGTAGTTAGTTAGCGACATAATTAAATTCTTATTTATTAAATTATAAATTTAGGAAACAGTAAAAAAAATTTTTGTCGATTATTTTAAAATGTTAGTGAATAGAGTTGTACGAGAGTGTAAGTAAGCAATACATAGTAGAGGACCCAGCAATATCTGGCTTTATTCAACTAGACAGTACATGGTATTCGTGACTTACATTCTGTATAAAACAATTCTCGGACAAAGGTTCTGGTCAGATGCGAGCAACAAAGGAACAATGCAACCGATGGGAGATTCCTTTGGTTCATTTCAATTGTGGACAGCATATGTCCATGAGAGACCAAACGGGCATTGGTCTGTACAAACTATTTTATAGATATAATAGGCCAGTTTACGTTTAGCTCAGGTTTTTCAGATGTAAGTTGAAAGTTTTCTAGATGTTCGTTACAGATAGTTTTCTAAAAGTATAGTTTGGTTTACAAATTAATATGTAAAAATATTAAAAAGTAGGTAATTGACACAAATGACGTTGTCTTTATCTTCTTCTTCTTCTTATGTATTGGCAATCAGCTACTTACACGAGCTATTGGTGCCAGTGTCGAGTTATAAATATCTTCACGTTTTTAGTCTTTCAGGTTAGTCATTGCCTAAGTCAAATTGTCGCTATCAACAGTGCTATGGCTACACTGTTAATGGTGTCTTGTGGGAAATTTGAAGGAAAACGAAAACGTTGTAAAGCACTTTTATATGATATTCACTATATTCCAGTAGTTCCACCGTATCACTTTACATAAAATGATATCAAAATTATCTAATATAACACGTTAAAACACCAAGATATCGAATATAATACAAAAGCACCACGTGACGTATTCAAATTCCCGTCAAAAGTCCCGTTGCCTTTATGTAAGATTATAATATATTTTAATAGATAATATTTTAATTTTCTTTGCGCTATGACATGTCTTTTTTTAAATGAGGTTTAAGAAGAGCACTTTCTTCACGGTAGGCATCGGCCTAGCTATGCCCTGGTATTACAGAGGTCCAAGAGCGGTAGTGTCACTTACCATCAGGTGTGCTGCTGACTCATTTGCCTCCATCGGCAATAAAAAAAATCTAATTAACTCAAGAGAAAATCTGATTAAGTATATATGTACAATAAAAAATATAAAATTAAATATCATTTGGAACGTTTAGTCAATTCACTACTTGTATGATTCTGGCTAAAAGAGTTAGAAATATCACTAAAGAATAATGTGTGAATATTTTCTCATAGCAGGCGTAGTAGAAAACGTTCACATTGGATGAGAAGTGAAGATGGCATAATTATAAGCTACATGGCCTAAATGAAAGCGTAATAGAATGTTGTAGTTAAATTTCTAAAATCAAGTTTTTTTTTTAGTTGTATTGATGAAATTATCTTTCACAGCACTCTATTGTATTTTTAAATTTTTGACAGGTAAAGTTTTATATAAAATAATTTGGGCTAATTAGATAGCAGTTTATTAGTCACTTATATTAATTTATCGTAATTTTGTAAATAAATAAATCTATTTACTTTAGTTTATTTATTTATTTTTTTGTATTGTTATTTATTTATTTATTATGTATTTTTATAGATAACTATATTAATTTTTCCGTGAATGATTTTGTGAGATAGATTTTTACTTCAATTGAAGTTCAAATTATGCAATAACATAATTTGTATAATGATGCGTGCATGCAATTATGACATATATTCCTTTTTATTTTCATTTCTTTACGTAGACAGAAAGAAGGTGAAGTTGAATTTTCATGCCAAAACGTAATTTTCGCTACCAAACTGACACAGATATATATATATATATATATATATATATATATATATATATATATATATATAGGCTAATGTTGAAAAAAAATTACAAAAGTATATCAATTACTTCTTTATCTTCTATCAGTCTATTAAACTATTATACTTATATTCATATCATATCCATCCATATCATCGCTTTTGTTTAATAAATATCATATTTAATCCTGCGGTCGAAATGCAAAAATCTGTGGAGTTAGGCTGACCGACCGCATTCGCAACGACGACGTAAGAGAGCGAGTGGGTATGAAAGAGAGTATTGGTGTAAAGATGCGAAAGGGAATGCTCCGATGGTTCGGACATGTGGAAAAAATGCCAAACAGACTGTAATTATAGTCTGGTTAAGAAGATATACAATGCGAAAGTGGAAGGATGTAGGTACCGGGGGAGACCGAGACTCACCTACCTAGACCAGATTGGTCACGTACTGAAGGAAGGTGGAGTCAAGAGTCTCCCAAACCGGCGAGCGTGTATAAAGAGAATTATGAATGTTGAGGAAGCGAGTGAAGTATGCAAGAATAGAGTTCTCTTTCACTCTGTTCTCTATGCTTACCCTGCAAGGGATATGGCGTGATGACATAAATAAATAAAATAAATATTTTATCCTAAATTTATTGTAATTTAAAGCAACAGAAGCAAATGAATATCGAACGCCATGAATTATTACAACACTATTTCACTAAATTGTTTGTTAACTATAGCACCGTAGGATTATAAACCTAATGAATCTATTTTGCCAATGTTACAAAGACCTTGTCTGGCTCGTGGGCCACCCGCAAATAATAGGCATTCGGTCGTAGAACCTTATTGTCTGACCGGTGATGTTGACGATATGACATATTGACTTTTGAGGTCTCATTTTGCACAAACTCAATTCATAATCATGAATATAAGCAATCGCTTACAATGTTATTCTTGGGTCACGGGTATATTTATTTAACTTTGAATGACATTGTGACATTAATGCTGTCAACGGAATTTATAGTTTAACGATTCATACCGAGTAATATTTTAAATACGGTAAATGAGAATTATAGCTTTGACGAATGAAATAGATGTATTAGCTATTCAAATATTGCATTATTTTTAAGTTAACTTACATATATATTATAAAAAAGATATTACGCTAAATAATACCTTGCTAAATATCTAAAATATAATTAGTACCATTTTTTTAAGGACGTAATCCTTGTATTGCTGGTTACTTTACTCAAAAAACACGCAGATTACACGCAGACTTAAAACAACACTTTGTAAATCGCACAGTATTGTCCTACGTTAGAATCGAACCCACGACACTGGCACAGAAGATCGGGTACCTCAACCCCTACGCCATCTGTGCAGTCAATATACATCATCATGTTTCTCTTATTCCAATTACTTGGGGTCGATACAATATATCTACTCTTTATTTACATACATACATATCATCACGCCATATCCCTTGCAGGGTAAGCAGAGGGAACAGAGTACCAGAGAACTCTATCGTTGCATACTTCACTCGCTTCTTCAACATTCATAATTCTCTTCATACACGCTCGCCGGTTTCGGAGACTCATGACTCCACCTTCTTTCAGTACGTGACCAATATGGTCTAGGTAAGTGAGTCTCGGTCTCCCCCGGTACCTACATCCTTCCACTTTCGCATTATATATCTTCTTAACCAGATGTTCGTTCGGCATTCTTTCCACATTATTCTTCACATATTGCAAGAATTTTGTCAATAGTTTTATGGACAGCTGCCTGCCTGGCGTCAATCCTTCTTGGGATTGTAATAGTTGACCAGATGGCATCAGATAGATGATTGGCCTCGGTCGACGTGAAATTCTCAGTCATCTTTTACGACATTCACGAGCAATGTAAGGGTTGGTAGTAGTCGTAGCCACCATAACACAATTTTATCTACAGTAGGTAAATAAATTAAAAAGAAAAATATATTCAGGTTACATAAATGTCACAGCTGGTCACAAATATGGCCTTCATACCTAATATGAAAGAGATTGTAATGCTCTATCACGTTTTTTAGTTTAGTTATCTGTTGAGTTTTTTTTTTGTATTGAGGTTATCTGCTTATATTCAGATAGTCTAGTCAAATCATGCCTAAAGCATCCGCGGCAACGTTGAGGCCACCTCGGAACCTGTCGCATTGTATCTCTCTATTTATTCAATGGACTGTTCGCACCAAATCCTTAGCCTCGACGCTAGCTAACTTCTCAGACGATATCTAAACAACAAAGCGATGGGACGTTACCCCCACGCAGGGCACAACGTAGACACATTGGTATAGCGAACTAATTCTCGATCCAACTGCCCTCAGTCTCCGTTGGCGTATCTACCTATGACCGCAAACGTCTTTTGCGACACTTGCGAAAGAAGAATGCATGATGATAAATTTTTATTTTTAACACTATCTTTTTATTTATATATTCATGATTATTTAAATTTTCAGATTTTTATATATAACAAATTAATATGTATATTTATATGTCATCATCGTTATCATTCTGCTGCTCTTATCCCAATTACTTGGGGTCGACACAATATGTACCCCTCTTCCTACATATTGCAAAGGTTATTTGGCAATAGTTTTATGACCGGTCGCCTGCCTGACGTCAACCCTTCTTGGGAATGTAATTGTTGACCAAATGGCATCAGGTAGTGTTAGTCCAGATCGTTATAAGGCTCTTAGTCGTCTCTTATGACATTCACGAGCAAGGTAAGGGTTGGTAGTATTCGTAGCCGCTACCACACAGTGTATATTTATATGTAACGTATTAATATGTATATTTATATGTAAAGTATTAATATATATTTATATGTAACATAATTAAAACACATATTTTACAAAAATAAATAAGCTGCACTGTAAATAAAAATTACATTTTCTGCTGAATCGAAAATATAAAACCTGTAAACGAGTGTTGATGCATATGTGAAGATGAACGTATACACGACCAACGCTGAAAGCCGGAATATCCATTACAATGCAAATTCGTTGCCGTAGTCTACAATGAACGAGTTACCTGTCCACACCAACTTTTTGCCTAGTTCTGAACTCAAAATTGTACTATGACCGACTTTGGTTACACAAACTAGAAATGTAGTTGGTTGGGTACAATGGTTACTGCTTTGAAGTAAAGTCTAAGTAAGTCTTTTGAATTATATTTTGAAAATAATTATATCCTGGTCAGAGAGCATTATGCTGGATTTAATAAGTTTTAAATTATATTTAGCTTAACATTATACACAAAGCGATAGTGGAAGGATGTAGGTACCGAGGGACACCGAGACAAACCTACCTAGACCAGATCCGTCATGTACTGAAGGAAGGTGGAGTCAAGAGTCTCCGAAACCGGCGAGCGTGTATGAAGAGAATTATGAATGTTGAGGAAGCGAGTGAAGTATGCAGAGATAGAGTTCTTTGGCATTCTGTTCTCTCTGCCTACCCTGCAAGGGCTATGGCGTGATGATATGTATGTATGTGTATTATACACAATTTTATATAGAAAGAAACAATTAAAAATATTTTTTACGTGCATGAGGGTAAAATTTTGATGAAACGCGACACGAGAAGCGCAGCACGATAGAGAGAGAGAGAGAGAGAATACACGCTATTGGTGAATGTATGTAAACGAGATTTAAAAATTACTTTGCCAAAGTTTCACTTCTGATATGTGTACTTTGTACGCACGCATTTTTTTTATAAATTCTATATATAACGCAAGTGATAAATTTATGCAATTTCTACAGCACTTCATAATCGAATTAGATACTAAGGCTTCTCACGAAATGTTCGTCTCAAATTAACCTCACAGTACCAAATTCGTTTTGAGTAATGGTGTTATTAGTCTCGGAGCGTGTGTTCATAACGCGTGGTGTATTGCTCTACCGACTACTAATATATCTATGTGTGGATTCGTCCTACACGAATGTTCATGTAAATGTAGTTATAAATATCCAAGTATATAACGGGAGCATCATCCGTTATTATCTAATGGCAGTTTGTTTGTCTACTAAGTACCTTCAAATTACTGAAATTTTTAGCATTTAATATGCTTAATTATTTATAAATACCCGATACGAAACGAAAAATGATGTCACAAGCGGGGTTCGAACCCGCACCTATTGGGAATCCGGCCCAAGGTGCGGGTTCGAACCCCGCTTGTGACATCATTTTTCGTTTCGTATCGGGTATTTATAAATAATTAAGCATATTAAATGCTAAAAATTTCAGTAATTTGAATAACAAGGTTGTGTCATCGTTTCATACAATTCTAACTGTAAAGTTTGAAGTATTAAGTCTATACAATGTGTAAACATTGTCCGATAGATGGCATACGTCACCTTGAAGACGTAAGATATAATATGATTCGAAATTTGCATGTCCTAAAATAGTTCACAATGGTGTAAGTGGCAGCACGGTTGGGCCGGATTCCCAATAGGTGCGGGTTCGAACCCCGCTTGTGACATCATTTTTCGTTTCGTATCGGGTATTTACTAAGTACCTTTTTTTAAGACAGCGATTTATTTGGCAGGCTATTCCATATTAGGTCATATTCGGCCACATTGGCCTCTTTGCTAGTGCTGAAACGTCAGGCGTGCTATTCGTGCTTGCGCCACCCGTGGTACTGGATACCGGTAGAGTGTGTCTGTGTGAAAAATGTTTTCTCAGACCAGCTCCGCCGCAATGAAGCAGTCGTCTCGCAGAAGGCGGCGACCACATTTTAGTTCTAAAGCTGCCTAATATCATCTTAGTAATGGACGGCAGCGTCAAGTCGGCACCAATGATCGCGACGTGCTCACAGCGCTACCCTGTCTAGGCCACGCAGACACCGAGTATTCGTCGCAATCGCAAAAGATAACACCCTGCACAAAGAAAATAATCCTTATATTGGGGAGAATTTTAAAGATATAAATTTAGTCTTCATCGGCTGGTCCATCCGGAGTAGTACCACACTCTCGTAGAAGATCGACGTCTGAGTAGTGGCAATGTGCTATTGCGCTTTGTTCGGTGAGCGAGAGAGCCGGAAGCCCAACTGGGTGGGTTTGGGTATTTTATTGGTAGATACCCTTGGTATATAGGGTACTGTACCCTTGGTATTGCAAAGGTCCATGGGCGGCAGTGACACTTACCATCAGGTGTGCTGCTTGCTGGTTTGCCACCATAAGCAATAATAAAAAAAAAGTGGTAATAGGTATAATAAATATTACGCCTTCCGTGCAGTATCTAGCTCAAGATGTTTACTGGAACTCTTTTTTAACCTATAGCATTATTGATAAAAAACCTTCTTCAAAATGAGAAAGAATTTGCCCCATTGTTATATACCAGTTCAACAGGTTTTAACTATTTTGCATTCCAATAAAATAAGTATTTTAGTCCTCTTATACGACACCCGCGGGCAGAAATGATTAGTAATACATCTTCCATTGGAATTTTCACAGACTTTCCTATGTTTACGTTTAAGTAATATTTTTATTTCAGATATATATTATATAATATTTTTTATAAAAAAATAAAATAATATAGGGCGAATATTCGTAATTGCTACAGAGACACAGTTCAACAGTGAAACTTAAAGGTATAAGTTGTAAAAAAGTTTATGATGTGGACAGGGTATATAATATTAGAATGTGTAAATGCATTGAAAATTCTATTTATGATTTAAATACAAATAACTAGAATATATTTATTAGGAAATTAATAATTAACTCTTAATATTTAATGGTTATAAAACCTTACTAAAATTTACAAAGTGCTTTTGAAGCAGCAGAGGTATACTATAATAAACATACTCTTAAAATTATAAAAGAACTAAAACGGTTATATGAAGAAATTCATCTCAGCTCATATATGTCCCAATGTTGGGCTCGAGCCTCTTCCACAATGGTAGGGCAATTGACTTACCACGCTGGTCAAACGTGTTGATGAGGCCTTTGTTTCGAATTTTCCTTATCTTGCGTAGATGTTATATGCGTTTTATATCCCTTAGTCGTCTCTTACGATCACCCACAGTTAAGATGGGCAGCGGGTTGTTGAATTGTATTCTTACTCCGTCACCATACGGATTAATTGGATTAATTACGATTGATTAATCACGAAAGAACTTATGTATCTAATTTTAATTTAAGTATATGTACTATTAATCTTTTACCAATCCTTTCCGCCTCATATAATAATATGAGGCGATACAAGGAACTACACTAGATGCCATGAAAAAATCAAAACGAGACCACAACGATCCAAGCAAGAGTTCTCTTTTGTTACCGGACCGAAACAGCTACAAAGCCAAAGTAATTCTTACATCAACCTTTTTTCAACATAATATTTTTTTTAGAATTTGAATACGTAATGTGGGTGTTACCATATTTTCCAATAGAAAATTCTAAGTAGTAATAAATCAAGAAATATACTTGTCAAATGTATTAGACTTACTCATTATTGCGTAGGACTTATAAGAAGCCTTTCAAGTTGAGTGTTTTAAAAGGAAATTGCTATAAATATAGTAGTATGAATGTAATTATCCCCTTCATAAATATTTAGTAATAATATTATCTCAAATATCAAGGTACTATAATTGATTTTGATATTGTTAAATAATAATTTGATAAACTTTAACTACATAATTCTTCAAAAGTGTAGACTAAATACTGCGTTTATTTAATTAACATCACATTATATGGTTACTTACTGATAAACCTCAAATCATCACTCTCCTACTCTTATCCCAATTACTTGGGGTCGATACAATATGTACTCTTGTTTCATAGTACCTATTGTAAAAGTTATTGGCAATCGTTTTATGACCGGCCGCTTGCAAGACGTCAATCCTCCTTGGGAATGTAATTGTTGACCAAACGGCATCACATGGAGTTTTCCTAGGTCATTATAAAACTCTTAGTCGTCTTTTACGACATCCACGACTACTGATAAACCTCAAATATTTACCGGAAACTATTTAATAAAAACGAGCGTTCCAATTAAATCAATTAATAATATAATAAATTTGATAAAGCAGATACATTTAACAAATGAGCTTTCTACCATAGAAAGATAAATTTAAATGTATGTTCATGATACAGCATCAAATATTTACCAATATTTGCTAAACTCTTAATAATGCCTAATGGACTATATGTGGTGGACATTTTATGTCACAGGAACGCGTTTACCGATGCTTTTAAAGAGAATAAAAAACGGACTCTAGATTAATCGATGGTTATAAAGCTACACGGAAAATATTTTTAGGCATCATTAGTTTGATGGTGTACTCTATCCTCTTGGCACGTGTTACTATTATGGATTGTTTCTCTCTTATGTTTTCCTGTTTGCATTAATTGCTTTTTTTTATCTTACCTGTTAGAGTGATATTTTATATAAAATAATTGCTAACAATGACAAATTATTAATGCATTCTTTGGAGTTATGTGTATGTTCTACTGTGATTATATTCTTTTCTCTCCGTAAAAAAATTATCCCCAAGCTACAAAAGTTATCAGAGGTAACGAATAATAATTATGCCATCGTTGCGTACATGCTTCGGCATCGAACTATAGAGCAAATTCCAGTTTGGGCAAATTGGCAAGCAAAAGGTTAGGCGCACTGAGGAGAGCTAGGCAGTAATGGCTCACTCCAAGACAATGCCTTGTGCTATATATACAAGGCACAAGTTCGTCGTCACGTGGAGTACTATTCTCATCTCTGGGCAAGCGCGCCTAAATATCAGCTAGACTCATTCGAGCAAAGGCGTGCTGTTCGAACGATCGGTGATCCCAATCTCACAGATAGATTAGAGTCGCTTGAGCACCAAAGTGATGAGCCAGGACGGTTTAGGACGCTAACTATGATCCATATTGTTGCATTTCGTCGAGCCATTCCAGTGAGATAATGGAATTATAACCGCCAACATGGGGCCATTAGAGAAAGATTTCCATAATTATTTCGTGATATCTGAAGCTTACATCCCGACTAGAAAAAAAGTATGGTTCAACAAGATTATGTATCTGGACCCGATCAGGATAGAATGAGGCATGCCGGATCCGGCAAATCCTATCAGGACCAGGTCTGGTCCTGATCAGGATAGCCTGATGTGAAATAACATCAAGTATAGTAAGGCATACTGGATCAGGACCAGATCAGGACCAAATAAGGATAGCCTGATGTGAAATATCATTAAGTATTGTAAGGCATACCGGATCAGGACCAGATCAGGACCAAATAAGGATAGCCTGATATGAAATATCATCAAGTATGGTAAGGCATTCCGGATCAGGACCAGGTCTATACTAAATAAGGACAGCCTGATGTAAAATATAATCGAGTATATGGTAAGGCATGTAGTATATCAGGACCAGAAACAGTTTTCGTAACACAAAAAAGATATCAATCAAAATTCAAAAAAGTATCATATCATGATGGTCATATTTATGCCACGGTGTAAATTGTATTTGCATCAGAGGAGATTAATCTGAAATCTTTAATTAATCATATGTATTTAATAATAATAATAATGTTTAAGTAATAATATAAAAATAATTTATATTTAAAGTAAAAACAAAAATAAATAATAGGTACATTTGAAAATATAGATAGAAATAAATATAATAATATTGTAACAACCATTCTAACATTTAATGTTTTGGGTCATAATAAATTGATGGCGTTAGTAAAATGACGTCATTATCAGAATCGCGGTGTTAAGATTCTCTGAAGCGTAATGACATCGCCTAATATTAAATTAGTTGTTATCGAATCAGATCAAAACAGATCGATCAGGCCATGAATGAGAAATTCAGGCGACAGTTGAAGTCGTTAGCATCTGGTGGTTGCGCCCTAATTGGAACGGCTGACTCTATGATAAGAATATAGCACTGCATTCGCTGCCTACGTCATATATTAATTTATATTTTTATCTATTAAACATGTTCTTTAAGATATGCATGTTTTTTAAAAGGACTGGACTGGGCATACTCGTTTTGGATCAGGCAAGATATATAACGCAGATGATTGATTTGGTTCCGATCAGTAAAATTTCATCCGAACCCGATCAGGAATGCCTGATCTGGACCCGATAAGGTTTTCCTGATCGGGTCCAGATATATCTTCTGCGTTACATACCTTATCTGGTCTAGATCGGGCATGCCCGATCCGGTCCTGCTAAGGAAGACCAAAAAAATTCTAGTCTGGATTGAGAGAGTAGAATAGTATTTCTACTGACCCAAGCTTTTTAGATAGTATTTTGAGTATCATGGCGTTTGCAAATCCTATATACTCTAATACTGCAATTATGACCCATTTAAAATAACACCGGTGTGGCCGTGTAAATTAAAAATTGCTTTGTATTTTCAATAATAGTCCAAATAATTCTTATTTTTGGTTTAAACTATGTTTTCATCGTCATCATCATCATTCTCCTACTCTTATCCCAATTACTTGGGGTCGACACAATATGTACTCTTATTTCATAGTACATATTGTAAAAGTTATTGGCAACAGTTTTATGACCGGCCGCCTGGCAGACGTCAACCCTCCTAGGGAATGTAATTGTTGACCAAACGGCATCAGATGGAGTTCATCCAGGTCGTTAAATGGCTCTTAGTCGTATTTTACGACATCCACGAGCATAGTAAGGGTTGGTAGTATTCGTAGCCGTTACCACATAGCTTGTTTAAACTATATTTTATACGTGCAAAATTGTCAATGAGAATTTCACAGATGTGAAATCATGAACTGTATCTAATATTTACTATCTGGACATAAAAATGTTTTATAGAATATCATTAATTTTGTCGGAATAAGGTTTCAGTGACGTTTTTTGGAGACACGAGCCTAAATGATGACACATTCAAAATAACCGAAGAAGGCAACGAGAAACTTGTCAAAAAATATATGAGAAATTATCCGATGTCTCTCGAATCCAAAAATACAACATCTAGTCGAAGAAATATGAAGTCGTGACGTTAATTACTCGTAGTGAAGGTGCCTGTACAAAAATGTTTGTTTATTTTAATGACTGTTAAATCAAAACTAATGTTTATCCTGTCCGGTTGATTGATTGTTCGCTCGTTGTCGGACGTACGGACGGATGGGCCTTGGGCTAAAATCGTAGGTTGCTCGACTTGCATGTTTGTTTAGAGAAGGAAGATTATAGTTATTTATTTCATACGTTACATTGAGTTTATTATAAACGCTGAGTCTTATTGCATAAGTTTTGTTTTATATATGGATCAGTTAATCACTGTTTAGAAACTGTGTCCGAACTGGTCACTGTTAAGAAATGTGAAAACATGCCATGCATGTTTTTTAAGAACTGAATCATCATTCACCTACTCTTATCCCAATTACTTACGGTCGATACAATATGTATTCTTCTTTCATAGTACATATTGGCAATAGTTTTATGACCGGTCGCCAGCCAGACGTCAATCCTCATTGGGAATGTAATTTTTGACCAAACGACATCAGATGGAGTTGACCCAGGTCATTATAAGGTGCTTAATCGTCTTTTACGACATCCACGAGCAAAGTAAGGGCTGATAGTATTCGTAGCCGCTACCACACAGCTCTTTTTTTTTTGAAGAACTGAATATTGTGTTTTAAATATTTTATTTACTCAATAAGTGAGTGAACATAATAACACCCAAAAGGTTAAACAGAAACATGCGCATTTCGTATATAATATTTAAATTCTACCTTATTGCCTTAAACCATATTAAATTTAAGAATTATCTTACTGTTTATAAAACTACTGTTTCATATATACTTGATGACGATAAGCAGTAATGAAAAACTAAACAGTAAAATATACTTGCTTTATATTTTGTCTCAATTGTTTAAAACTGGACCACAGGTTACTGTGTATATGGATGTGAATAAAGATAAATATGTACTCATTTCTTAATGATAGTTTTTAATAAATTATATCAGCTTTAATATAAAAGAGGGACTAGTTAATCTATTGGGTTTAATTTCAGAATTGTTTACCCGTGTGGCAACGGATTAAGAATGCAATGTGTTACAAGTCTTTACTTGCCCGTAGATGCCATAAAAACCAATTGAGGGATCTGGGATAGCCAGGAAAATGGCAGTGGCAACTGTGACTGCCAATCTGTCTACACAGCATGGCGATTATGGTAATATCATTTAAGAGCCTACAATATTTGACTCTGGCAATTGGTAGCTTAATGACTGCTATCCAACCATTAATCATCTGTATAGTCTAGATATAATCAAGAAAATAAATAGGATATTCTGACGTTCAATTAAGTATTACTTTTGATTTTAATCTTTATATATGTAATAATACTTAGGTACATTTCTAAAACACTGATTGGCTGTTTCTAACTTAAACGCAAACACCTTTCGAGTAGATAAGCGGAACGGAATATTTGACTTAATGTAATTAGATCTGAGTGCAGAGACGCTTGAAAGTAGATTAAGAAATAATTTACATGTAACTGATAAACTATCTTCAGATTCTATTATAAATACATTTAATTTAAAATTAATGTTTTCATGAATGAATTTTAATTTTAAATTCTGTTTAATGAACGTATATTAATGGTTTAAGATGGCTTTTGCTTAATGTTATTTACTTATTGAATAAAATATTAATGTATTTATATGTACAGATATGTAATATACCAAACATAATTATAATACGTCTGACCAATGTGGTATAGTAGATCAAATTCCTCTCCCTTATAGAGGAGGCTGGAGCCCGACAGTGGGACATATATGAGCTGAGATGATGATGATTAACATGATGAAATATAATTTAAAATATCGTATTAATTAGTAAATATCTTGTTTGATTTATATATTTTAACTTGTATCTGAAGAAATAAACAATAAAAATTCTATAAAGATATTAAAAGTAATTTTGAATAAAACGATTGTAAATACATATATAAAAAGTTTAACAGCCTTTGTTTTTAATTCCTTATTGTATAAAACAACACAATCTCACGAACAAACACTCCCACCGTTCTCTCTCCTACCCACTAATGTTCTCACTCTTTCACAAACACACACACATGCCTTAACTTGCACGTATATACTCATTAGCATTATATGTATTTCTTTCTTTATATTTTTAAAAATACACAGAAGCCTTCGTTATATGCAATACTATCTGCAAATATTAACATCCAGTCAGCGGATTAGCCCATATACAATCAACTCAGACTTTCGACTGCACAGATGGCGTAGTGGTGAAGATACCGACGTTCCATGCCAGTGCCGTGGGTTCGATTCCCACGCAGGACAATACTTTGTGCGAGCCACAAAGTGTTGTTCTGAGTCTGGGTGTAATTTGTCTGCGTTAATTGCATGTTTGTAAAATCCCCCGCAATACAAGGTTTATTTCCTTAGTGCAGGGTGGTGTTTTAAAAAAAAAAAAAAAAAAAACTCTTTGCATATCCTTCTTCGGTAATATCTCTCATGTTAGATTACTGTACCACTAATAGGCATGATAGTATAGTTACTGTCAGTAACTAAGAATCAATAAAATAGTGATTTAATTTAATAATATAGGATACAAATATTGTAAAAAAGTTCTTGTTTTGAAATAGCAATCGCGTTTAACTTTAAAATATTAAAAATAAAAAATTCAAAATATGTCTTCGCCATATTAGTTCGAACACCAATCAGAAGCGAGTGACGTCACGGCGCTTTCGTTTGTTAGTAAATTTTGCCAAACCCACTCGGTTGGGCTTCCGGCTCTCTCGCTCACCAAATGAAGCGCAATAGCACATTGCCAATACTCAGACGTCGATCTTCTGCGAGAGTGTGGTACTACACCCGACGGGCCCGCGGCTACTAACAGAGAACTGTCAACAGCGTGGTCCTACCACTATTAAAAGTCTGCCTCTTGTATTCATGCCAGTCATTATATTTTTATTAATGAATAATGTTTAAAGTGCATATAATTATACATTATGCATAGACCCTTTTATCAAAGCAAAAGTAATAATTTTATGCTCCATAAATTTTCAATGATATTATTAATATTTTAGTATATGTCCACATAATTCTTTACAATAACATCGAAATCTTTGCCGTGGACGTTATGGTCGCGATGCTGATAAACTTTTATTTAATAAGGTGACTAAACGCATAACTTGAGCGAGATACCGTAGCCGACACTTGTTTAAGTGTAAACTGCTGTTCTTTTGTGATAAAATGTCACATTTTGATAACTTAGCACGAGATTCTACAAGCGAACAGGTTTAGTATCGATGTTCTACTACATTTTATACAAAAATATCAACACACATATTTACGGTTTAGTTGAAAATATTGTGTTCAATTTTCAATCTTATGCCGTTGTATAAATACTATTTTGTTTTTGTCCAAATGTTTGAATCGTGATGTGATTTAACGCTCATGATGAAACATATTGATAAGAAAACAACTACCACACGTGTTCATGTATATCAAGTATTCTCTTTCCTCATCTATAATAACGGTATGTACAAATTGCTACTTATTTTTCAACTATTACATAATACATCCTCAATAGCCATATACATATATTTATCCCTATAGAGCAAAACAGAGGTAACTAGTGAAGTTGGCACATGACGTAGATAGTCACCCTAAAAGACGAACGCGTAACAGTTTATGAGCACTCATGTAGATCTTTCCTATCTCCTGAAACAGTTCTTGATTCACCACCGAAGAAGCTAAACAACAGTGTTAACAACACTGTTGTTTAGCACACAAATATTGTACAACACATAAATATTGCACCATATAACCTCAGTCACACGTATTAAGAAGCGAATCTGCCATCCACTACGAATAGTTCCAGCCTTTACTGAAACACATTGGCAAAACAATCAAAATTGGATTTTGAACCCCGTATTTTGACTTAACTAACTAAACTTACTAACTAAACTTACTTACTTTAGACTACTAAAGTAAGCCACTAAACTAATGAGACAGAATAACTATAATAACACTCCAAACTAAGATTTCAACAGTTCATTGCAAAGGAACCTTGTCAAATGACGTTAGTATACTATTCGTCTTCTTCTTCTTCTTATATATTGGCAATCAGCTACTTATACGAGCTATTGGTGCCAGTGTCAAGTTATAAATATTTTCACGTTTTTAGTATTTCAGGTTAGTCATTGTCTAAGTCAAATTGACGCCATTAACAGTGCAATGGCCACACTGTTAATGGTATCTTGTGGGAATTTTGATGGAAAACGAAAACGTTGTAAAGCATTTTTATATGATATTCACTACATCCCAGTAGTTCCGCCGCTTCATATTACATAAAATGCCATCAAAATTATCTAATATAACACCTTAAAACACTAAGATATCGAATATAATACACGAGCACCACATGACGTTTTCAAATTCCCGTCAAAAGTCCTTGTATACTATTCATCTTCTTTTACTTCTTGATGAATGGCTTCTGTTAGCGATTAACCGCAACTTCGCCAATGTCCCGTAAGACTCGTTCGTAGGCCGTCAAACGAAGGAGATTGTACGGTACGAAATAATATGTAAAGGGCCGGTGAATATGACTCTAAGATTACATGAGAAATACGGTGACGAGTAGTATACTGAAACAAAAATAAATTCTAACTAGACTGAAATATACACATAACTAAAATGAATTCTAACTACTTAACTAATTTACATATCTTACAATTTAATTTTATTAATTTTAATAAATTTACAGAGAGTATAAATAAATGGAGTAAATGCAAGAGTAAGAAGAAATTTAAAAGAAATAGGACGGCAAATTTTTGGTAGTAAAATATCATATAGAGAATACTGCAATTTAGAACAACTGAAAAAAATATGGTTCACATTTCCTTGACCCAGTCCACATTCACAAATTGAGTTATCCCTAATTCTAAGTTTGGCCAGAAAGACAGGGGTGCAGGCATGATTCAGTCGTAAACGGCAGATTGTCGATGTAATAGCCTTATCCACTTTTGGAAACTTCATAAACCAGGGTTTATGTGGAATATCAGGTTGTATATCGCCATAAAATTTACCCTTTACGTTCTTAGAAATTATCCAATCCTTGGACCACTCTTGAAACAAAACCGATTTTAAAGAGGCACAAATATCATGAGAATAAATTTGGTAGTGTTCCAAAGAACTTATATCTATAGCAGATTTAGCACAAGAATCAGCTGTTTCATTGCCTAGAATACCTTTGTGCCCAGGAACCCAGGCTAGAACAATATTAATCCCAAGTCCTTTACACTGAAATAATGCCTCTCTTATTCTTAGCGAAATTGAAAATCTAGATTTTGATCGAAACGAGTTAGACAAGATGGACTGAAGGCAACTTTTTGAATCAGTAAATATAATGGAGTTATTTAAATGATGAGATTTCACAAATAAAATTGCCTCTAGAATGGCTATGGACTCTGCAGTAAATATAGATGTGGCGGATGGGCATTTATAGCTTAGTATAACCCCAGTGAAAGGTATCCATACCGCTACACCAACATTACCTAATGATTTGGAAGCATCAGTATATAAAGTGAACCAGTCCTTGTACTCCAAATGAAGTTTAGTTTTGAAAATTTGGTTGGCCTCAATTGTACTTTTGTCAATACCAAAGTAGAGAATTATTTTTGGATGGTAAACTAATACATTATAATCTGTACAATATAGAGGTAATAAATGTGTTTGAAAAACTGGGTTAGGTAAACGTGTAAATAAAATATAACTGTAAACAATACAAGGAAGGTCATCAACTGACTGATGATTATGAAAATCATATAATTCAGCCAATTGTATTAACTTAGGAAAAAGAGGGTGATTAGAATTTTGAATAATTTTAAAAAGATATCTATTACAAAGGTATTGTCTGCGTTTTGAAAGCGGAGGGTCACCACACTCCACTTGCATTGCGTTGATTGGGGATGACCTCATTGCTCCAAGAATAATACGTAAACATTTTGATTGTATTTTATACATTTTCTTGAATGCCAATTTGTTACATGGATATAAAAGAAAGCTTCCATAGTCCATATGGCTACGAATGATTGCGTTATACAATAATTTTTGAGTGGAAGGATATGCACCCCACCAGACATTAGATAAACAGCGTAGAATATTTAAAATTTTCTCAAACTTTTGAGTAACATAATCGCAGTGAGCAACACCAGATAATCTGCAGTCTAACCATACTCCTAAAAATTTAACTTTGTGTACTTGAGGTATTACATCCCTGTTAATGTTAATTGTCACAATTGGAATAACCCTTTTTTTGGTAAAAATAACAGCATTAGTTTTGGGAGCGGAAATGGATAAGACATGTTGAATAAGCCACTGTGACAGATAATGAAAAGCAGAATTTAAGCGACTTTTGGCTTCTTCCAAAGATTTAACAGAGACATAGAGAACAATGTCATCAGCATATTGTAGAATTTGACAAAAAGAATGAACTGCAGCTTCCAAATCACTGGTGTACAAGCTGTACAACAAAGGTAAGCCCTTTAGTCCGTAGACTGACCCTTGTGGCAAGCCCCTCCATACTAACCTAGGTGGTAAAAAGGAATTCTGGTGTTTAATTGTGATGGATCTTTCCATAAATAAATTACATATAAAACGAACTAATTTTTCAGGTATGTTATGATGCATGAGTTTATTTTTAAGAACTGGAAGTAGTACATTATCATATGCTGATGTAATGTCCAAAAAAACGGCAACTAAATATTCTTTTTTAAAAAAGGAGAGACGTATATCAGTAGTTAATATACTAAGATTATCAATAGTACTCATACCTTTTCTGAAACCAAACTGGGATTTTGCCAGCAAATTACCATTTTCTAAAAGCCATTCAAGGCGATGTTTAATCATGTGCTCTGTGATTTTACTCAGAACAGAAGACAGAGCTATAGGTCTATAGCTAGTAGGGTCTGAGTCTGGCTTACCTGGTTTTCGGATAGGAATAATTATTAGATTTTTCCAAGGCTGTGGAATAATGCCATGCTCAAAAAATTTATTAACTAATTTCAGATAAAATTCCTTAGTTTGTAATGAGGCGTTTTTCAAAAAGGAATAAGGAATTCCATCTCCACCTGGAGAGGAATTTATTAAACCTTCAAGGGCCAGACTAAGTTCGGAAAATGAAAAGTATGAGTCAAATATACTGGAATTTGGAAGAGGACTAGGAGGAGAAGGTAAAAAATCTATATTTGGGACAAAAGTAGGAGACATTTTGTTTGAAAAGGCCTCAAATCCATGATAAACAATTATTATCGGTAACAATATTATCATTCAATGCACCTCAGAGAAGTAGTAGTAGGTAAGAAATATTTTTTTGTGACATGAGTATCTTAATAGACCTCTGCCTACCCTGTTCAGGACAACTCCTACTGTTAGCAAAGTGCTGGCCGGAACAATGCAAGCAAGAAGCTTCAGACTCAGACACACTGCAACCATCTCCAGCATGAGGCTGAGCACAGCGATAGCATCTTGATTTCGATCTACATTGATTTTTTACATGGCCAAATCTACAACAGTTGTAACACTGTATTGTTGGAAACTGGTATAACTCAAGGGGAAGGGAAGTGTGATAACAGAAAATTTTGTTGGGTAGAATTTGGCCTTGGAAAGTTAAAACTATAGTCTGTGTTGGTATCCATGACACTTTACCATCAGTTACAGTCTTACGATTAAGCCTGCGAGCCTCGAGAATAGGACCACATCCATTTGGAAGGGTCAAGGACTCAACAAATTCATCCATCGACATGTCGACAGGGACTTGACGAACGACATGCATTTTGGTGATGTTATAGGTGGGAATTGTTGCTATATATTTGGACATCTCCAAAATTGGATTGTCCAAAAATTTATTAGCATCTAATCCGGTGGAAAACTCAATAGATATTTTATTTCTATCGACTGCCTTGAATCCATCGGTACAAATATTATTTATCTTGTTACGGAATAAAAACTGGCCAAACTTAATGGGTCGGATAACAGTGCCTGTAACCAGATCTGGCTCCATTCTGGAAACGTGAACAATAAAAGGACCATTGTCAATATCTGTGTATGCTTTTATGCCGACAACTAATCTTGGATGAATATATATATTTTGTATAAAAGCTACAGCCATATCTTTGTCGATAATAACTTTTTTGGCAATATTTGAACTATCTTGCCCCTGAATGTCATCGAGATCACGCTTAGCACCAGAAACTATACTGCTAACTTTGATCTTACTCCGATCGTCTGGAGGATCAGGAGGATCAGGCGGATCTGGTGGATCTGGGTCCTGGGGATCCATCCACACCTCCTTCTCCGTATCGGTTTCTTATAAAATTATGAACTAAACAAGAAAAAATAAATGAACGCAAACAAATGAAAACGTAATGTCAAAAACAATACTTACCCAATTTTATATACAAATATACACTTTTCTACGGTAATTTATATCTAACTAATGTTGAGACTAATGTAGAATGCAAAATTTTGTAATTTTTATGTAATTTTAAACAAATAACATAATATTAATAAAAATCCCTCTTGTACGTGTGACGTCTACCCATCTATACTATTCGTATATCTCTTTTGACTTGACAGGATGGTAGGTAATGGACAGCTTTATTATAGTGTTAACAAGTTTGAAAAAAAAAAAACAGTATTGCTATTCTGGATTAAAAATACAAATTAATGTTGTCTCAAAGTTAGACGCCCGCCTCTGGCTAAAAAGGCATTGGTTGTGTTAAAGCAACGTTCGATAATTAGGTAATAAATATTTATAAATGGAGACTGTTGGGTCGTCACATCAACAGCCATGTTTTCTTCATTTTTTATTCCTTTAACATAAAAGAAGTTCATATATCTCATAGGCAACTTTCTCAATAAACGTGATATTTTCTACATTAAATTTTCTGATTAATTACTAAAGGTTTAAAGTTTATATTTGATTGAATACTACAAGTCACTAATGCCTTCTAGTGTTTAGTTAAGATAGGTGTGAGTACTTATTGCGATAGTAATAACAAGTCTGTGTGGATGAGTTTTTACAGTTTGCCAGTTAGGATCGAATGCAAAGGTTTTTTTTATTACGGTAGCGGTCTATTAAGTGAAGCAATAACTGAGGTGAACTGACGCTACAGAGACTATTAAATAATACAACCAAAAATATGGCTTGCATATTATCTGAGTCCTTCGAATACACGTAAGGAATAGTTATAATAATTACTAAATTTATAATTTTTTGGAGTGTACCTACTCCTTAAGAATCGATTTTCATATAAGGCGCCCGGTATTAGAAAAATTTGAGGAGTAAAATCTAGTGATCGAACGACCTCGTTACGTTTTTGGTGCGCAACCTATTCTGCGCACCTTTCACTTTCTGACGTGAGATAATACTTCACTGAACGGTTTTTTGCGTCTGTTTTAATAATCGTACTTAAGGGGTAAACTCCAGTCGTGCGTCGGAGCTGACACACAAACTTTTTTTTTTTTCTTATGGCGGCAAACAAGCAAGCAGCACACCTAATGTTAAGTGTTACTGCCGCCCTCTCGCTCACCAAACGAAGCGCAATAGCATATTGTCATTACTCAGACATCGATATTCTGCGAGAGCGGTACTACCCGTGGTCCTACCACTACTAAAATTCTATAAGTAACTTTTTTTTTTTTTTTTTGGTGGTCTATGGATGCGTCTCGCCCCGCCAGATCGGTCGGAGGTGACGGAAAGGCGGCGCGTGACCCCACAGACCCACCGTAAAAATCCTCTCTCTTCGCCGTGCGAGCGGGCCACCGGGACCCGATTCTATAAGTAACCTAGATGTTGAGGTTTGATTTTTAATACTTTAGAGATCAAGGCTCGATAATACATATATTTGTATCTTTACGTTTATTCCAATAAGTATTAATTAACCTCTTAATTTGTATTTTTTTCTGTTACTTTGATCTCCAACTAACTATAACACCACCTCTGCCCTCTACTGTAATTCCTATAAGCGAAATCTCAATACCAATCTAACGGACATCTGAAAAATATTACATGTATGTATTTAAAATTATTTTTTTATTATTTGTTATATAATATGCAACATAAAACACCCCTATGACAAGATATCTGACCGGGTGGTACTCGAGGTCAATTTCCCTGCCAATATGATGGAGACCCAAATAGACATACAAGAAGATGAAGAAAGATTATAATACACACTCGACATACGGTACCTAGCGGAATTAATACCAAAAGAATAATGAAATATTTTTCTTATTACTATATTCGATCATCTCTCCGTGTGGTGACGGAGTAAGAATACAATTCATCAACCCCTATCTTACCCGTGGGTGATCGTACGAGACGACTAAGTGATATAAAACGCATATAACATCTATGCGAGAGAAGGAAAACTCGAAACAAAACCCTATACCAACACGTCTGACCAGCATGGTATAGTAGGTCAATTACCTTTCCATAATGGAAGAGGCCCGAGCCTAACAGTGGGACATATATTGGCTGAGATGAGATGAGATGATATTCGATAATTTTTGATTACTCCAATCAAACAAACTGGAAATTTATTTTATAGACTATACTATATACAGAGTGTTTTCATGTAGTACGTATAATATAGCAGTTTCATATTTTGACATACAATTTGATTGTAACGTATATTTTATTAAAAATAAATTAAAAAATAAAATTAATGATTACATTGGCTTTAGTGAAGCAAGAAAACCAAATTCTCGCCAAACTTCCCTAGAATTATCATCTTGATACGCAGAGATAAAGATAAGAGCAATAAAGATCGACTAATTACATTAATAACCATAAATTTAACGGAATTAGGCAAGTCAGTTAATGAACAAAAGCAATTCATTACGTTGAAACATTGCAATGATAGCCATATTGGTCGTCATTTGGACTCGTGCTCACAAATTCTGATTTTTAAATCATGTTTAACAACCAGAACCGATGATGCCATTACAGTCGAAGTTAAATGTAGCGCTGGTTTAAAATATACATTTAATTATTTCAAGTAACAATCTCTAGAATCAAGTTCGTAAAAGTAAAAAGTTTCACATAACAGAAGAATTTATTCTTTGTATCAGATATTATCTAAAAAAATATAAATTACATTTTTTTTTATTGCTAATGGTGGCAAACGAGCAGACAGCACAACTAATGGTAAGTGTTACTGCCACCCATGGACCTTTGCAATACCAAGGGTAGGCCGCTGTTTACCAACACAAACCCCAAACCCACCCAGTTTAGCTTTCGATTCTCTCGCTCACCGAACGAAGCGTAATAGCACATTGCCATTACTCAGACGTCGATCTTCTGCGAGAGTGTGGTACTACGCCGGATGGACCGGCCCGCGGCTGTAGACAGAGAACTGTCAACAGCGTGGTCTTACCACTAACATTATTTAAAATAAATAGATATAGGTATATAATATATACCTAGGTATTACCTAATATTTTCAAAGTTCTCTCTAAGAGATCTTCATAGTAATTTAGCTTTAACGTTATCAGCTCACGTCTTGCATCCAGTCTACTATTATTATATCAACGTTTATGACAATGAAACTCCTTCAAGCGTGATTAAGAATAAATTCTCATTTAACAGCTCCATGTCAGTTGTCTGCACCCAAACATATTTTTAAAAAGCAAGATACTTCTACAACATCTGATTTATTGTATTTCTCTTAGTGTGGTGTTTGTCGTCTTTATTGTTTTATTTGGTGCCCTGTTTTTATGTAGTGTTCTTGTTTTGAGACAATTTCTTTGTTATACCGCCATTAAAACTCCAGCTTTAAAGAGAATAATGACCGCCGCTATCGGAGACATCTGTTAAAGCATTTTAATAATACTTTTTATAACGTAAAACTTTTATTACTGCAAAGATGCAAAGACTTGAATTCTTTTAGATATTTGTATTTCTGCGACAATGGTGTCGCTGTGGTTGTATAACCTAATTAATATGTTAATTATAATATTATAATGTTGTTGCCAATACTTTTATGTTATTAAAGATATTAAAATATCAATGATATTTCGTTATAACTGATAATGCAACTCAAATTTCGACTTTGAAAGCGATAGTCGGAGTACATACCTACAGTCATCAATACGAACATTGGCTTCGGATGACTGGCTTTTTCGTTCTGGATCATGCCGTTAGTCAGTAGTCTTCTCATACATTGAATAATTCGAATAAACGAAGAGCTGCTTATACATTTATCATCATCATCATCTCAGCTCATATATGTCCCACTGTGGGCTCGAGCCTCCTCCATAATGGGAGGGAAATTGACTAACTAAACCACGCTTGTCAGACATGTTGGTATAGGGTTTAGTTTCGAATTTTTCTTCTCTTGCATAGATGTTATATGCGTGTTATATCCCTTAGTCGTCTCTTACGATCACCCACGGGTAAGATAGGGGGTGGTGAATTGTATTCTTACTCCGTCACCACACGGATAATCGGTTATACATTACTTTTATCATTTTTACTCCTGAAATGGATGGAAAAGTGAGTGGACGTTACAAATATTTTAATAAATTTATTTAAACCTAATCATCTCATCTCAGCTCATATATGTCCCACTGTTGGGTTCATGCCTCCTCCATGGTTTCGGGAGCATTTCCGCAGGCTCGCTCCGCGGCTCGTCGGCGCGGCGTCCGCCCTTTCATGGCTAATGCCGAATGTGGGCGGACCGAGCGCTACGTGCCGACAGCTGTACACGGGGGTCGTCCGGTCGATGGCCCTGTACGGCGCACCGGTGTGGGCGGGGTCCCTGACCGTCCGACTCAGGGCTCTTCTGTGGCGACCACAGAGGGCCATGGCGGTCAGGGCTGTACGCGGGTACCGCACGGTGGCGACGGAGGCAGCGTGCCTGTTGGCCGGGAGTCCCCCGTGGGACCTGGAGGCGGAAATGCTCGCCGATTTGTATCGGCGGGTGTCGGGGGTGCGCGCGGAGGGCGGTGTGGTCTCTTTGAGGGAACTCACCGCCTGGCGCGTTGACGCCCGCCTAGATGTCATTGCCCGTTGGGCAGTCCGGCTGGAGAGGCCTCGGTTCGGTGTGCGGACCGTAGAGGCCTTCCGGCCGGTGCTGATGCAGTGGTTGGAACGGCGGCACGGGGTGCTCTCCTTCCGACTGGTGCAGGTTTTGACGGGGCATGGATGCTTCGCCAAATACCTGCACAAGGTCGTCAGGAGGGAGAGTACACCGTCCTGCCACCACTGCGATTGCGACGAAGACACGGCGCAGCATACGCTCGAGGTTTGTGCCGCTTGGGCAGAGCAGCGTCGTGAACTCGTCGCAATCATCGGTGCCGACCTGACGCTGCCGACCATCGCCAGGGCGATGCTCGACAGCGTCAGGAACTGGGACGCGGTCGCAACCTTCTGCGAGGCAGTAGTCTCGCGGAAGGAGGCGGCGGAGCGCGTGCGCGAGGAGCGTCTCCTCGACGGCGCGAGCCGCCGCCGGCGACTGGGGCGGCGCAGGCGCAATTACCTGCGCCTGATGCCGCCCTAGCCGAGGCCGCGGGTGACTGGATCGGGGAATTAGTCCGTCACCCGCCGAGAGGCCGACCGCGTGAGGAAAGACCGACATCCTACCCGAGGGGGGATGTCGGTCGAGGAGAGGGTACTCCTCAGGGGTATTCCGTCGGGCCGACCACTGACGTCAAGTCACTCTGCTCCGGTGGTCGGCCCAACGACGAAGGCGACGTCACGGGTGGGTTACGGGTGTGCGCGCTTACGCCCCTCTGTCACCCCGGATGGAGTGGTGCGAGGAGTGCGCCGACCGTAGCCCACCCCCAAAAAAAAAAAAAAAAAAAAAAAAAAATGCCTCCTCCATAAAGGGAGGGTAATTGGCATATTATACTAAGCTGGCTGACTAGCTGAACGTCTGAACATGTTGGTAACTAAATCCTATGTTTAGTTTCGAGTTTCCTTCTCGTACATAGATGTTATATGTGTTTTAAATCCCTTAGTCATCTCTTACAATCACCCATGGGTGAGATAGGGGGTGGTGAATTGTATTCTTACTCTGTCACTACAAGGAAATATTTTAACCTAATAAACTACTTAAAATATTGTCGTGCCACTTAATTTATTTATTATATAAGATCATTATATAACAAAATAAAATTTACTTTCGTTGTTGACATTGACTTATTTAACTTCTAAAATATTTTAATCACTTGCTTTAACCCATACTTAGTAGCTCACATTATGTTAGAGTTGTTTACAAAATTTATATCCTAAATTTTATTTTACATGGTTCTGTTATAAGAAATTTTAATTATCCAGGTATAAAAAAAATATAACAAAGATCGGGTACTGGTGGCCCGCTCGCACGGTGACGAGAGGTGTCCTTGCAGGGTGGGTCTATGGCGTTGCGTGCCACCTCTTCTGTCGCCCCCGGGCCAATTTGGCGGGACGCGACCACATCCTTAGTCCACCGCAAGAAAAAAAAAAGTAAAAAAAAATTAAACTGGATTCGATAACTGTGTATATTGCTATATACATTGTAATGGAATTCGGTCTAATATATCATGTAGGTACTCACTTCGAATATAGGTTGTACTGATGTCTATCAGTATATTCGTACTGATTTATTTTTTTAAGTCTTACACTCACGTCTTTACTTTCTAATAAGTTCACAGTGGTTTAATAGGCCCATTCCACCGTGTCAATTTTAGTTCCATTTAAGCGCAATAGTACTTTGCTCTGACGTTGATGTTCTGCCAGTGTGGTACTATCCCGGGAAAACAGGCCCGCGTCTACAAGCACAAAATTTGCAATAATATAACTTTACCACTATTAAAATTAATTTATCAGGAAGGAGCTGTTGCTCACTCTTCTGAGGAGATCTTTAGCGGATTTTTACAACTCCTACACAAAAGTAAGGGTTGGCAAGTAGTTTTTATTTCGACGCCAACTGGGAAACTAGTAGTAATAGCTAGGTACTGCTTTATGAGACCAAGCCATAAAGCTATAATTTGATTTATCTTTTTCATTATATTTATGGCTCAGTCTTGTTATCTCATAATTGAATGATTTCGAGTGACATATCCAAAAGTGATCAGCCGTTGCGATAATAATGTAAACTTACTTTAGTCGAGAGATTAAAATAATATCATCATCATCATCACAGCCCATAAATGTCGGCGGGGCGTGACTACGGTGTAGTCACACCCCGCCGAATCGGTCCGGGGCGACGGAAGAGACGGCGCCCGACCCCATAGACCCACCCTGCAATGCGCCTCTCTTTACAGTACGAGCGGGCCACCGGAACCCGATCATTGTGTACAATGGCCAACCCTTACATTGCTGTGGGTATTGTAAAAGACGATTAAGAGCTTTCAACCTTAGCCAACTTCATCTGATACCGTCTCGTCAACAATTATATTCTCAACTCATCTTATAAAAAAGATATATTAAATCATTCACAGGCGACCTATTCAAGTATCAATGACGTTGTATCTAGACTTTAAACAACTATTTGTGGATTAGATAAAAAAATGTACTATAAGAAAATAAATTTAACGTCACAAAAGCTATTTAGGCTACTATGCCAGCTACCGAAGACAAATATCGAGTTCCGGTCTTGCGTGGAGAAGTACATTGCGGGACGTGTCTATGGGGTCGCGCGCCGCTTCATCTATCGCCCCGGACGGGTTTAGCGGACCAGACAATAGCTCGCCGAAAAAAAAAAAGCATCAACCCTTATCTTACCCGTGGCTGATAGAAAAAGATGACTAAAGGAAAATGCATATAACATTTATGCAAAATGAAGGAAAACTTGAAACAAAATCCTATACCAACACGTCTGACTAACGTGGTGTAGTAAGTCAATTTCCCTCGCATTATGGAGGAGGCTCGAGCTCATCAGTGGAACTTATGTCTATATGTGAGCTGAGATAATGAATAATACCCTCGGTAGACGTCAGACAGGCAACCGGTCGTAAAACTAATGGCAATAACTTCTGTAATATGTATGTTTACATATTACATCATCATCATCTCAGCCCATATATGTCCCACTGTTGGGCTCGGGTCTCCTCCATAATGGAAGGGTAATTGACCTACTATACCACGCTGGTCAGACATGTTGGTATAGGGTTGTTTTGAGATTTTTTCTCTCGTTTAGATGTTATATGCGTCTTATATCCCTTAGTCGTCTCGTACGATCACCCACGGGTAAGATATGGGGTGGTGAATAGTATTCTTACTCCATCACCACACGGAAGAAATAATATTAAATAACATTACTATAAGAAATAATGGTAGCTCCCATGTCAGTTATTTTAGAGATTATCCTTTTACTTATAAACTTAACCTTTTTATAATATTAATATCTAAGACACAATTAATTGTTAGTCTTTGACTCCGCACGTGGTGAATTAGTCAAAATGCAACTTCTCATGGGTTTCAATCCGGAGCTCAACTCCCATACGACCTGTATTAATTAATATACAGGTCAATTAATTTAAAATAATTCCAAATGTAAATGATAGCCATTAATTGTATGTCTCTAAAGATTCCACCTTTACTTTGGCTTTGTTAAAAAAAAACTGTAGTCATAATCTATTAATATACTCGTCTTGTTGTATTTCTAATTTTATTAGTGTTAAAAAAATATATATACTCATCATTACAATCAGATAGCTTAGAATGTTTACCAAGAAGTAACAACATGGGTACCATAATAAAGTCAGGCCAATATTCTTAACAAGGCAACAAGGGAACTAATTAAAATTGTAAGCCCAATGACCGCTCTAAGATGGCGTAATAAAGTTGTCAAGGAGAGGGCAGTAAACTGAATGTGTGGATGTCAAGCTTTGTGGAAATCTGTGAGATCAGTAAATTATGTCCTAAGACCTTCATTATTAGTAGTAATTAACTTCTAAACTATTTTGATGTAAATTTATTTTAACTTAAGCTTAAGTAATATTGTAATGTGAATGAAAATTTGTTTGTTACGTTTTTAGATCTCAACTACTCTAGCTGTCATCTTGAAATTTTGATACTAGGTAATTATCAAGGATATATTAAAATATTTAAGGTACATATCATCAAAGTATTTTTATTGAGAGATAAAAAATTGAACCACCAAATCCACATATTTTAATACATAGAAAATGTTTGGCCGAATGATCATTATTCTAGTCTTGTCCAAATTACTTGGGGTCGACGTAATATGCACTCGTACGTATTGCAAAAGTTATTGGCAATATTTTTATGACCAGCCGCCTGCCTGATGTTACCCTCCTTGGAAATCATCCCAATTTGGCGATAAGTTAACAATCTGATATAAAAAACCGGCTGAGGAATTACTAGAAGAATAGCCAACAGCTGTTAATACTTTGTTGTTGCCTTTGGAGAAGTTTATATTCAGCAATCCATGTTGATTCATTTGATGGATAGACATTGATCCAATTGATGGAGAGGTAGATGGAACTCCTTAATGTTTACCTTCAACGTATCGCCTGTATTTCTTTTTCCAACCCTTATTTTCCATTATTGCGCACTGTCCTTCATAGTATATAAGAGGTAAACGGACGGTGGTATAATAAAAACCATGTTAATTTGACGTGTTGGTCGAAACTTACACTATACTATTCTTAATTAAGAATACTGTGAAAGGTTTTTTTTGATCTATCAATGGTGAATAGCTTTTAAATAAATCTTCATTTCAGTTATATAAAATGAAAATATCAAACTAAATTAATCAAAATAATAATCTCAGAAAACTAAGCTTTATTTATTATCAGATTTCTATTTAATTTAAACCTTTCTAAAGTTTTCGCTAAACGGCTTATAATTAAGCTCTGTACTTTCTGTTATACAAAATGCTTGCCAGCTATTGTTAATAGCGATGTAATTATAAGATATACAATCAGAACACAACTTGTATTGTCTGGTCTCTTAACACCAAAGTCTAAAGGCCGAACTTGGATCACTAGTCTTGACTATTGTTTCTAGACTCATATAACTAGTGACCAAAGTTCATAAGACTTCAATATTAGGCAGAGTTATTCAAGAACATTTTGTAAATCATAATCCTTGCTTGTCGAAGTTACAGATGTTGAGATTAGTTTGGGAGTGTACCCATTCATAATGGAGCCGCTTATATCATCTTTAATAGAACAGGAGTAAGGAGTACTGATATTGCATGAAATTTTGTAAGAGCTATCAAATATATTAAATACCCGTATTTATATCAACATTGCATATGTTCAAAACATGGTTATATTTGCCATCTTCCTACCACAGTCTACTGATAAACAAGGCAGCCCATGAAGAGTGATAAAGCCAATATCACCACTTTTTGCAGTGAAATTAATGATCGCAATGCATCCGTGAGAATATAGAGTAGTTACAATTTCTACTATTAATCACCAAGGTAGGTCACCAAGGCTGACCGAGTGAGGGTGACGCCTTGGCCTGCTGTTAGAGCGTCGATGGAGGTTAGTACCCAAAAGGGTAACCCACCGGGCTGGCCACGGATGTCAAGGAAGCAAAGCCAGTGGCCGGCTCAATGAAGAAGGGAAGCGAATACAGTGGATTATGGGGCTACGCACCGCCTTTCCGTCGCCCCGTACGGATTGGACGGCGTGTGTCTAGACCATAGCCTGCCAAAAAAAAAAGATGTGATCATAAAATTAAAACACATTATTATGTACCACGTTATTAAAGTAGGTATAAAAGATGTCATTATAACTGGACAAGTACTTACAGCAAGACGTGATTACTTACTATTAGATATGTTGCTGGCTCGTTTTTATTATAAAGTTTATAGAAATACTTTTCTTTCTATATTGTATTTATATACAATATCTATACGTTTACTATATCTAATCGCCTTTTCCACCTTATATAAATTAATAGGATATATTAACCCTTTCACACATCAAAAGTTATACATATTATGAATTAGTAATAAATTTTCAAATGGGAAAACCCTCCGTGTCCAATAATCAGTCAGGAAGGGTCAACATGAATAATGAATAGGTCAATATTACATTTAATGATATGTTTACACTGTATAATTTACTAAAATTTACACAGGACTTTATCTGTATATTTTACTCGTATATAGTTTGATGTTCGGCTCATTTTAGGACTTTTATGAGACTGTATTTGTGATGACGTCAATTACTGTTTCAATTAGATATTGAATTATTTTTACTTATTTCAAATAACAGAAAAGAAAACAGAGATATTTATGAGCAACAGAAACAGAGATATTTTCAAATTACTGAAATTTAGCATTTAACATGTTAGGTTATTTATAAAAACTTGATTACGAGCGAAAAATTAATTTCACACGTAGGACTCGATCCCACGCCAATTGGAAAACCGTTCCAATCATCCTATCACTTAGATAAGTGTGAACTGTCGTATGACATTCAATTTGCGGCTCGTATTATATTTTTGTCTTTAAAGGACACGTGTGCCATCTACCCGACATTGTTTACAATGTTCTTTTGTTGAAAGTTGACCTTAAGAATATTTTTGTTTTGATTTCAGTGGGAGAATCATGGATTTAGAAGTTGTAGTAAAAAGCTCCTGAAAATAGAAGCACTAATCACTAATTGTATTCTAAATTTGTAGCTTTGTAGCTATGTCCGCTAGAAGTGCCTTAGAGTTTTGATGATCGGTCAGTCAGTCAGTGAATGATAAAATTAAGAAACTTTGACTAGTTATAATTCTTAAACTACTGGTTCAAATTGAATGAAATTTAAAATATTCTGTGTTCATACAATGTGAAAATACAGACTTCTAATTTTATCCACATTGAAGTTATAGGGAGTCTAAAATGGCCTGAACTGCTTCAAGAAAAGGATGGCTGTGCCACTTTTTTGCTCGACTTGGCGGAGGCGCTCCCGTGCCTCCAGATAGAAAATATGTAGTTATTACGAAATTCTAAGTCCACGACGACCAAAAACATGGTTAGGATCTGAATAAGCAAATAGTTCTAAACTAGCACAAGTATTTCATTATTTTAACTAGTTGATGTAGAATTTTTCATCTTGTGTGTAGAGATGTAAGTGTAAAAAAATCTATACAGAACTAGTACTTTTTTATAATATTAACTTTAAAAATACAATAATTTTTATTACGTATACCGTTCATATTTTATCTAAGTAAAAACAACAATCTTTTATTACAGACCATCAAGAACGTATCGAACTCATCACATGATAATTTCTATGGATCATACTCAATATACATAGTTATATTTAGTCTTTCGCGGTGGGCTATGGATGCGTCTTGCCCCGCCAAATCGGTCCGGGGTGACGGAAGAGGCGGCGCGTGACCTCATAGACCCACCACGCAAACTCCTCTCTTCGCCGTGCGAGCGGGCCACCGATACCCTATCTTTGTCTTCGGTGGCCCGCCCGGCGGTTTACCCTTGCGGCGTTATATTTAGTCTACCTTTATTTTTTATTTATTTCTCGTAACATATGAAATTGCCTAAACATCGTTAAGCGGGAATGTAACTAAGAATCTATATTTGTCTATTTAGCATTAACTAAAAATAAATCTTATTCAATAAATAAAAAAATCTTAGTCATGAATGTACTGTTAATATATTTATAACAATGCATTTAGTTGAATATAAAAAAAAATAACACGGAATGCCCTATTTATTCAAACATAAAAGTCATTTATCAAAATACAGACATCAAATTTTGTTGGTACACCATCCCAGAAATGGAATGTAGACGCATATTTCATGGTCATCAAATATATCTTAGAATATTAATCATGTATTACAAGACCATCTAATTATAAATGAATATGAAGGCAATTAAAACGTACTAGATGATATTTTTCATACAAAACATTGTTTGCTGCAGTCCACATAAGTAGTGTCGGTCCGGCACGAAGCCCCTGCTGTTTCAATTAAATCACTGACAATACCTCGAATGCCTGACCAGCCGATACCAAAACATATCACTTTTTGGTCATCATTCTTATATTGGATCTAACAGAGTTGATCACTTCAATTTTGCTCTTATTAATCAATATCTCATTAAAATCTGTTTACAATATAAAGTCCTCCTTTTCCTACTCTTACCCCAATTACTTGGGGTCGATACAATGTGTACTTTTCTTTCATATTATATATTGTAAAAGTTTTTGGCAATAGCTTTATGACCGGCCGCCTGCCAGACGTCAACCCTCTTTGGGAATGTAATTGTTGACCATACAGCATCAGATGGAGTTGGCCCAGGTCATTATAAAGCTCTTAGTCGTCTTTTACGACATCCACGAGCAAAATAAGGGTTGGTAGTATTCGTAGCCGCTACCACACAGCTTGCAATTTAAAGTATTATAATCAAATATAAACTGCTAGTAAAAGAAACTGCATATATGGGGTAACTGCATAGTGCTTAATACATTGAACTATCGTGCTAGGTATCGAGGGTACGATTTCCGACTAGAACAATACTTACGATTCACAAACTGTTTTACCAAATCTGAGAATATAAGTTTTGAGAGTGGATATAATTTGAGTCAGTCAAGTATATATTTGGAAAATCTTCCGTAATACAATGATTGTTTCTATTGTGCAGTGAAGCTATGTTAAATGAAAACTGGTAATACAGATGTGACAGTTTGCCATATGATGATGGATTGAGAATAAAAAGGATGACTGAGGGATTGAATATGCATATAATATCAATGTAAGAGAAGGAATATTCGAAATAAAAACCTATACCAACCTGTTTAACCGTCGTGATGTAGTAGGTAAATTTACATTCTATTGTAGAGAAGGATTGATGACTATAAAATGCAGGACGCAGCATAAGACAATCCCCACTAGGTAGAATGACTACTACCGGCGGGTTGCCTCAATGCGCGAAGAGGGTGGCTCCCCATCGTTTAACGAGATAGCCACCTGGCGCGAGGACGCCCGCCGAGAAGTCATCGCCCGTTGGGCTACGCGGCTGGAGAGGCCTAGACACGGTGTCATTACCGTTGAGGCCCTCCGGCCCGTACTGATGGAATGGATGGAGCGGCAGCACGGGGTCCTCACCTTCCGACTGGTGCAGGTGTTAACGGGGCACGGGTGTTTCGGGAAATACCTGCACACGGTCGTGCACAGGGAATGGACTCCGGGCTGCCATCATTGCAGTAGTGACGAGGACACGGCGCAACATACGCTCGAGGAATGCTCGGGCTGGGACGAGCAGTGCCGCGACCTCGTCGCTATTATCGGTGCCGACCTGACGCTGCCGGCTGTCGCGAGGGCGATGGTCGACAGCGTCAGGAATTGGGACGCGGTCGCCGCCTTCTGCGAGGCTGTCATCTCGCAGAAGGAGGCGGCGGAACGGGCCCGGGAGGATTCCCGTGACCCGGGCCGCCGCCCGCGGCCGGGGCGGCGCAGGCGCGAATACCTGCGCCTGATGCCGCCCTAACCGAGGCTTCGGGTGATCGGACCGGGGAATTGTCCGGTCACCCGACGCGAGGCCACCGCGTGAGGACGACGCCTCGACGGCGAAATCTGTCGGGGCGTCGACAGGAGAGGAGCCCCGAGAGGGCATACCGCCGAGCGGGCCACCGAAGACATAGATCGGGTACCGGTGGCCCGCTCGCACGGCGAAGAAGAGGTGCTTGCAGGGTGGGTAGCTGATGAATGGATAGATGAATTTGGAGAAGGTATGAGCCAGACGCGAACATTTTTTGTCCAAGCTATAACTGAAAATTTGTAGATGCGGAAACTCTATAACGATGAATTTGAAAATTAAGTTGCCTACTTAATATTTAATACTTTTACGGCTAATGCAATTTAAGCAAAAAAGCAGTTAATTAGAAAAATATATTTGAAGTAATGGTAAAGATCAAAATCGTTCTGTCCGAATAAATCTTTTCATAGAGCTCACGACTACATGTGCCGACAGAGAACTGATACTATCTAATCCAGATTTCCCCCACTATTTAATTGATTATTTCATAAAGATTAATATGACTCGTCAGACTTGACGGTCCGTGGCACCGAACACAAAAATGGTAACAAACAATCGTCTCTGACTCACGATGAAAGAACCATTCTACGAAGAACCGTTCTCATCAAATACATCAAACGTCTATGCCCTTAGCGTTAACAAATTAAAGATTCATTTTAAACTGGATATATTAATGTTCTTGCTAATAAATTTCAAGTTCAATGTCGATTCAATTGAGCTCAATCTTTAGTTAAACGAGTTTTACTAAAAATAAACTTATGATTGATATACGCATGTTTAATTGAATTTAGCAAAAAATGATAAAATGATTTGGTTTTCAATTATTACCTCACATATATGTGAATGATTTCAAATGAATCTATATACTCTCTTTGGTTTTTCTGGTCTACGGAGATTTGATAGGATAAAAAAAACGTGACGCATGTGTAATTGAAGTAATAATCGGCTAATCCTATGTCTTACAGAAGAGTTTACGAAAAAAATAAGAAAAGTAAGCGATAATATTACTGTAAAAATAAGACTCCGAGAGTTGAGATCCTCCCGTAACCATGAACGCTATAAAGTGTTCAAAACGTCGGGCATATACAATATACAAACAACACAACATATACAAATGCAATAAAAGCAGTAAAAACAGTTAGTTTTATTTCAAATACTCGCTTAAACATAAGAAATTAGAAGAAAATTAATAAAATTCGTATGACAAATTTTTCTTCTAATATGAAGGAAGTCCGTGAATCATGCTTGTCAGATAAAATTCTAGCTGCCCAGAGTGATTGCATACTATTATGTGCCTAAGTTCAAAAGCATATTGCGGAAATAATCACTGATGGATGTCAATTCAAATAAGCATATCAGCAATAATTATCCATATAAACTATTTGTCAAACATATACATTATTTACAGTATTATTCTCTCTAGCTAATTGCCGCCAATAAAAGACCTGCTTTCTGCGTGTTTGGTTTCTACTCTTGTCTAGGTTATTGATTGTGTCCTCTCTTTCCGGTTGGTGCAGGTCTTGTCGGGGCATGGTTGCTTCGGCAAGTACCTGCACACGGTCGTGCGGAGGGAGTTGACTCCGTCCTGCCACCATTGTAGTAGCGACGAGGACACGGCGCAACATACGCTCGAGGTATGTTCGGGCTGGGACGGGCAGCGCCGTGACCTCGTCGCTGTCATCGGTGCCGACCTGACGCTGCCGGCTGTTGCGCGAGCGATGGTCGACAGCGTCAGGAATTGGGACGCGGTCGCCGCCTTCTGCGAGGCTGTCATCTCGCAGAAGGAGGCGGCGGAACGGGCCCGGGAGGATTCCCGTGACCCGGGCCGCCGCTCGCGGCTGGGGCGGCGCAGGCGCGAGTACCTGCGCCTGATGCCGCCCTAACCGAGGCTTCGGGTGATCGGACCGGGGAATTGTCCGGTCACCCGACGTGAGGCCACCGCGTGAAGACGACGCCTCGACGGCGAAAGCTGTCGGGGCGTCGACGGGAGAGGAGCCCGAGAGGGCATACCGCCGAGCGGGCCACCGAAGACAAAGATCGGGTACCGGTGGCCCGCTCACACGGCGAAGAAGAGGTGCTTGCAGGGTGGGTCAATGGGGTTGCGCGCCGCCTCTTCCGTCACCCCGGGCCGATTTGGCGGGGTGCGACGTCCATAGCCCACCGCAAAAAAAAAAAAAAAAAAAAAAAGGTTATTGATTGTGAATATAAATCAAAGATATGATAATGTGAAGATACTTTTAAATAATAATATATACTTTATAATTTTGGATGTAGGTACCGGTGTAAATCGGGACTAACCTAACTTGACCAGATCGGTCACGTACTAAAGGAAGGTGGAGTCAAGAGTTTACGAAACCGGCGAGCGTGTATGAAGAGAATTATGAATGTTGAGGAAGCGAGTGAAGTATGCAAGGATAGAGTTCTCTGGCACTCTGTTCTCTCTGCCTACCCTGCAAGGGATATGGCGTGATGATATGTATGTATGTATGTTATAATTTTATAAAATATAAATACTTAATGCAAATCTGAAAAAGCAGTTTTGAAAATTATATCTAGTGCGATATCACGAATCATTATTCCAAATCATCTTACACGGCAATGGAATGGCAAAATATTGCATCCATTATGCACTTACATTGTCGCTTCAAGAACAATACTATAATATTATTTTTATTTATTTATTTAATCGGTTTCTTATTGCTAATATTGTTGCCATACGCAACAAGATAGAGTTAGAAAATATTTGTACATAATAAAAAAGCATATTATAATAAGTTTCCTGTAAGAATACTGCTGCCCATTCTCTTGGTTTTTGCTTATAACTGCAACTACGAAAAATAAGAAGTACCTACATTGTAGTCCTTAAAAAGTTCTTCTTAATATCGTAGTAATAAACTTTTATAACCCTACCTAAATTTATATTGAAAATCTACATGAGATATCGAGTATGTTCTCATGATAATTTTTATAAATTTCACCGGATATCCATAAATCTATTTAGGAACAAATAACTATAGGTCGTACAGAATTGTCGATTGTTCTAGATTAACGAACCATATCATTATTCGTAATGAATCGGACACTACGCTCTTATCTGCTCATCAATGTCAGTCTAAAATCTATTTAAGAGGTTGTTAGTAAACCGTACATTATGTTGTGAGTTATTTTAATGAGTTCATGTATGCGCTATCATAGTATAACGGCTTAAGGATGTTGTTATTGACTGTATGGGATAACGGTAAATTTTTATTACCAGTACGAATATCACGAACTGTGTGAAGAGTTAATGATAGATATATTGCATTTCATAGAAATTTAATACGACATGATAGCCTTAACCTTTATTATTTTTGACCTTTACTCTAATATGAACATTTTGAGCACATAGATTTAAACAATTTTGAAGGATTTTATGACAACTATACGTTTTATTTTCTTTTCTTTTTTCATCTTTCGAATATTTTTCGGTATTCATATTATTTTTTTTTTTTTCTTTTGAAGTTTGTAGGTATAATTTTAGCCGCAGATGGCTTTGACAACTTGGCTGAGACTACGGGTGAACTGAGTAAGTACTCTTAATCTGGTGAAAGTCGTTTAAGCGACAACGCCTAGGAGCCCCTGTGGGGTGTAGGTATCAGTTTAGTGTGTCGCTGGAGGCAAAAAGGGTATAACCATGGTTGCGACACGATCTAGGCCCTGGATGGCAAGGATGAGCCGTGGATATTCAAATGCCTTACAGTCTATCTAGGCCTTGCACTAAACGAGCGTAACATCGCGGTTTGTCTCGTCAATTAAATGTAAAGAGTGTCGGAACGCGGATATTTTTGATCCGCCCGAACCAATATTTTACTTTTCTGGCGTATTGTGATGTTTCTTGGCGGATAGATGACTGAAGTAAAATTAACGAATGCTAATTGTTTGCATGAAACAATGTGTTATATCTTGTCAACTAACCGTCACAAGAGTTTTACAAAATATATGGGTGGTACGTAGTCCTAAGAAGCTTTTCAAATAATATATCTTTTTAATTATCCATGTGGTGACAGAGGAACAATACAATTCACCACCCCCTATCTTACCCGTGGGTGTTCGTAAGAGACGACTTAAGGATATAGAATACATATAACATCTATGCAAGAGAAGCAAAACTCGAAACAAAATCCTATATCAACATGTCTGACCAGCGTGATATAGTAGGTTAATTTCCCTCCCATTACGGAGGAGGCTCGAGCTCAAAAGTGGTACATATATGGGCTGTGATGATGATAATGATGATGATGAATTAATGGGATATGCTTTAACTTTTATAAAATGTATATGAAATAAAAGTTACTTATCCGATATAGAAGTCCGTTACCACCGAAATTAGGTAAAGGAAGGTGCAGTTAGTACCGGGAATGGGCGAGGACATTCGAAACGAGATTTAATAGTTATTTTCATATTAGTTACTACGGTGGTCAAGTCTGTTAAAATCAAAAATAAAAAGTTCTTTAGAGTGTTTGTTTAATAAATTCTATAACGTAAAATAAATGTTATGTCTATTTGGATTAACATATATCTCACTAGCTTTACCAACTTCATCCTTATAGTATATCATTCTTTTAAAAGATTAAATTAATATACATACATACATACCATCACGCCATGTCCCTTGCAGGGTAGGCAGAGAGGACAGAGTGCCAGAGAACTCTATCTTTGCATACTTCACTCGCTTCCTCAACATTCATAATTCTCTTCATACACGCTCGCCGGTTTCGGAGACTCTTGACTCCACCTTCCTTCAGTACATGACCAATCTGGTCTAGGTAGGTTAGTCTCGGTCTCCCTGTAAATTAATATAACAGAGTAAATACAAAATAGGCAGGTAGATATACACTTTTACAGGTTTTCGGTTCACACTCACGTGCCAGTCTGTCCGAAAATCGAAGTCTGATCAGTGGCAATGTGCTATTGTGCTTCGTTCGGTGAGCGAGAAGGCCCACAGTCCAATTTTCATGGTCTTTTTTTTCCCTTTTTTTTTTCATTGCCAAGCAGCGGCCTTGCTGTACCCCTTAGATCGGTAAGGGCCATGGATGGCAATAACACTTATCGTCATTTGTGTTGCCAACTAAAAAAAATATATCCCATGTGTGACAATCATTTTTCGCTCGTAATTAAGTTTTTATAAATAATCAAGCATGTTAAATGCTAAATTTCTATAATGTTATAAATAAATATTAAAGATAATTGCTTATCGAAACAAATTAATTCATAGGTATTAAGAAACAAAATATGTGACTAGAAATATAGATAATAATGTACATTTTTAGTTTTTGCGGTGATTTGTTAGAATTTTAATTACACTTAGGTAGAGATATTTAAATTAATGAATTTTGTGTGCAGATAACTAACTGACAAATTACATATGCTACTAGATAAACGAGGCAATAGAAATAATTTACTTGCATTAATTGAAGAATTTAAACGTGAATATTTTGGAGGCAATGTTCATCTCATATCTGATATTAATAAATCACATATTTAATTAATGACAAAGGCAAAATCCTTAATGATTAAAATATATAATCTTAAAGATTATATTTTATTCATAAGATAAAATACCATTTAAAAAAATGCATATATTTGGTTTGTAATAAAAATAATAAAATAGGTAAGCTAATTTCCCTAATTAGTTAAATAATAATAAAAAGGGCTGGAAAAACTGCTCATGTAGCACTAGGTTTCTAAATATTTATTAATAATCCATCTGTCCCAAACGGAGTACGTCATAGGTCAGAAATTCTTCTGGCGGCCTCATCTTTAGCACTTTCTATGCACTATCCTTAGTAATATGGCAAGGATTTTGATATAGCTATATGTAGCATGTCTTTAGCATATCTTCCGTCTAATAAATACATTTTATTTTTTTTATATTTTTCATGTTCGTGAGGTGACGAAGTAAGAATACAAATATCTAACTTCTATCTTACCCGTAGATGAAATAAAAAAAAAAAAAAAAAAAAACGACTAAGTGATATGATATGCCAAAACATCTGCACAAAAGAAGGAAGATTTGAAATAGAACCTTAATCGATCCGTCCGATCAGCGGGGATAGTAGATCTGTTTGCCTCGTATTGTGAAGAAGGCTCGCAATACGACATGTATGAACTGAGACTATGATGACGATATGTATCCTACATTCCTACATATATATTTCAGTCGTAGGTCCAAATATTAGAAAATATTTTATGGACAGGATAAAATTGAGGGATATAATGCTCAAGAGTCATCATCATCACCATATCAGCTCATATATGTCTCACTGTTGGGCTCGAGCCTCCTCCATAAAGGGAAGGAAATTGACCTACTATACCACGCAAGTCAGACGTGTTGGTATAAGGTTTTGTTTCGAGTTTTCCTTCACTTGCATAGATGTTATATATATTTTATATCCCTTAGTCGTCTCTTACGATCACCCACGGGTAAGATAGGGGGTGGTGAATTATATTCTTACGCAGTCACCACACGGATAAGGCTCAAGAATACTGAAAACCTAACAAGTTATGCTTTAGATATTGTAAGCAAGGCGAATTTTTGTCAGGTAAAACTTACAAATAGAAAGTATAGGATTAGTTTAGGTATGTTTCAATCTTGCTGAGTAATGTTGATCAATTATATTGACCATACAAAACGGGCAAATTTATAATGAATCAGCACATAATATTTAGAATACTTACAGTATTATGTATCCAAGCAATATCTTAAACGATTAAATTGGGCACAAACTTTTTGCGTCAATTATTCTATCACGCCTAAATCGCTTTGTGATTAGACGCCCTAAATCTCAGCGAGTCGTGATTCACTTGTCAAAATATAGCACCGATTATACCAGCGTGAGTCAATTTAAAAAAAAAAGTAGATTAAAAACTTTGCCTCAATTATGTTCAATACAACCGGTCAGTGTTAAAAAAAAGTATAATTAACTAATGATTTATAGCTGGTAATCATATAAACTGGATGGTTTGAAAAGGATTTCAAACTCTGGTTAGCATCTTAAAGTTTTCGTCGTTTCACTTCATTCTTTATTAAGCGCATTCTAAAAAGTTAAAGCTCACCCTTGTTACTTAAGACGATTTACGATCTAGGATACTTTATAAAAACTTTAATGCACCTGTTCAGACCATTTAGCAGAAGTAGTTTAGTTTTAAAGTGATGTAAGCAAATGTTTATCTATTCGAGTATGAAACACACTTATGTGAACAGTTTAGTCGCCACATTCTGCAACTTCGTCATCTCGTGGAGGAAGGCAAAGAGTAGGTAGAGTCAGAGAGAATACCTTCTACTCTGGAATAATGCAACATCAAATGTGGCACAAATCTCGGCTTCTGCATTTGATGGCGCATTAGTTAAAGCCGCATATGAATGGATAGAAGACAGTTCGTTATTTGTAATAAGATTTATCACTATTTCCAAGCTTCACAGATGTCTCCAGAGATAAGCGCTGAAAGGATTAATTCTCTTAGCCAGCCACTGAAGTACAAGTGCTAATGTGGTTGCTTGTGTTCCAAGTCATTCTGCTGATACATTGGATGGCCGAAGGTTGCGATCTAACCATAGCCTGCCAGAAAAAATAAAAATATAAGTAGTGTTTTTTTTTTGATAAAAAATAAATTAATCTATTTAATATTCGTAAATATATTACTTGAGTTATCCTGTTGTTGATAAAAAACACTAATTTCTACAAAGTTTCACACAAAGTTTGTGTAATATTTTTCACTGTTTATGTAATAAGAATTTAGAAGTACAAACACTTTTTAGATTTATTTGCATTTATTTAACTTATTTTTTTAAACATGTGTACCCAGTATTTATTTATTTATGGTTACGTAAGGTTCTCTGTGGACAATAAATCAAAATATATTTTAATTTCATATATTATTTTTATAATTAACTATTATTATATAATATTATTATATATTCCTGTTTAATAAGAAATTTAACGTTTCTTTCGCTTATCAGAAAAACAAAAAGATTTACTTCTTCCTGTTTCTTCTATTAGCTTCACATATGCGAGCGTTGAGATCACGACTTTTAATATCTCATGAAAGAACAAATACCACTGCGATTGCGACGAGGACACGGCGCAGCATACGCTCGAGGTCTGTGTGGCCTGGGCAGAGCAGCGCCGTGAACTCGTCGCGATCATCGGTGTCGACCTAGCGTTGCCGACCATCGCTAAGGCGATGCTCGACAGCGTCAGGAACTGGGACACGGTCGCCGCCTTCTGCGAGACAGTTGTCTCGCGGAAGGAGGCGGCGGGGCGACTCCGAGAGGAAATCCTCTTCGGTGAGACGCGCCGCCGTCGGCGCCTGGGGCGGCGTAGGCGCGAGTATCTGCGCCTAATGCCGCCCTAGCCGAGGCCGCCGGTGACTGGACCGGGGAATAGTCCTTCACCCGCAGAGAGGCTGACCGCGTGAGGGCGACGCCCCGGCAGTTAGCTGGGGCGTCGACGGGGGATGGTACCCGAAAGGGTAACCCGCCGGGCTGGCCACGGAAGGCAAGGAAGCGGTACCAGTGGCCGGCCCAATGGCGATAGGGAGGGAATACGGTGGGTTATGGGGCCACGCGCTCCCCTTCCGTCGCCCCGGACAGTGCGGGCGACGTGTGACAGGGCCATAGCCTACCAAAAAAAAAAAAAATGATAGAACAAATACCTTTTATTAACCTTAGTACAACTCACTTTATAAAATAATATCACCACTTACCATCTAACTGAGATGTAAGCAGGCTTATTTTATGTAAAAATGCAAATTCTAACTAATTGTCTATTATTTGAAGGCATGTTGCCGTAAACTAATGAATATGCAAACGTATCTCATTATAATGTATTTTCCTCAAGCTTACAGATAGTTCTGAAAACATTACATTAATTCAGAAGGCATAATAAGATTATAATGTTTTGCTTTTATAGTTGATTATATATGTAATACATACGAGTACGTATAGGTAATAGCGTATGCTTTCATGTATTTTAACTATCTTGATATATTTCGCCCTGTGACGGAATATAGGCCACTATTATTTAATATTTCTTTTAATTTATGTTATATTTTCGATTAGTGACAGTTTATATATATTTTTTATATCATAGGCTAAGCAATTAAATTAGTATAATAAAAAATAATAAAAGGATTTACTTAAAAAGATTTATTAACACCTTTTTTTTTGCTGGTGGACTATGGAGGTGGTATCGCACTCCGCCAAATCATTCCAGGGCGACAGAAGAGGCGGCGCGCAACCCCATAGACCTACCCTGCAAACAACTCTCTTCGCCGTGTGAGCGGGCCACCGGTACCCGATCTTTGTCTTCGGTGGCTACTAAAATTAACACCTAAAAGTTGGATAAATTATGTAGAAAATTTATTTTGACCTGGCCCTTGAATGGCTTAGATTTATAATTAAAACCAGTTAGGTAATCGGTGTAAATTATTTATCTAGATATGTATAGAGTAACGCCTATTTTATCTACTTATAAAAATACTTTCAATATTTTTTTTTCATTTTAGTTGTATATGCTGTTTAGATTAAACGTTTTCTATAATCGATCTATTTTTTTTTTATGGTGGTGCTCAATGTAGCGCACTTGAGGGTAAGTGTTACTCCTATCCCATGGACTTTTATAATACCATAGTTACAGCTAAGTTGCTACCTATCAGTTAAAACCCCAAGCCCATTCAGAAAGTTGGGCTGATGACTCTTTCAATCAACGAACGAAGCGCATTGCTACTGATCAGACGCCGATTTTCTATAAGGGTGTGATACTATCTCGGACGGACCGCACCGCGGCTGTAGACAGAAATGTCAACAGCGTGGCTCTGTCACTATTAAATAAATTTGAACAGCTCCTTATTGAGATATTTAATATTCCATCCATCCATCAGCCTATCGACGTTCACTATTATGCATAGGTCTTCCCCATTGAGGAGAATAAAATCATAATCAACCGTTAAACAGGTAGATTTGCGAACAGAGTTGATGCTGAGTTTCTCAGTCCTGTTATATATTTTCTTATCATCTACATGAACAGAATAATGAGACATTGTACTCTAAACTCGATACCATACAAAAAAAAAATCTCATTAGGTCATATATTTACCCATTTGTCAGCTAATATTTATATGTTATTATAAAGGGTTTGGAATATTGAGTTTTTCTTCTGTGGCAGTAATGCTATTCAATAATGTACCTAGCCTTATTTTACAATGCCCTAGATATGGGTATATATCTTGGGTATAAAAATATGATCATACATGGAATATTGAGTCCTTTATTATACAAATAATTCAATTAATTAAAATTATGCAAAAGTTTAAAAAATAAATAATGATATAACGGATTAAAAAGAAATCTTTAAGACAAAATGAATAAATAATGATATAATGGGTTACAAAAAAAAACTCCAGATTTGTTATAAAAAAAATGATGACCTAAGATCGCAAAAAAATCCTTACATTTGTTATGAAACAAAAGGAATAAATTGGAAATCATCATCATCATCACAGCCCATATATGTCCCACTGTTGGGCTTGGGCGTCCTCCGTAATGGGAGGGAAATTAACCTAATATACCGCGCTGGTCAGACGTGTTGATATAGGGTTTTGTTTCGAGTTTTCTTTCTCTTGCATAGATGTTATATGCGTTTTATATCCCTTCGTCATCTCTTACGATCACCCATGGGTAAGATGAAGCGGTGGTGAATTGTATTCTTACTCCGTCACCACACGGAGAATCGGAAATACTCTCATTATACACCATAACATGTACTTTCGAAATTCAAATTAAGTATTTTTAACAAATAACAAAAATAAAAAAGAGCCTTAAGATTTATAATATTTGTTATGAAAGATAATAAATTCAACGAAGACACTTTCACTACCCCGCCAAGATACTCTCGAAATTCAAATTACGTTTAGCTGATCAATGAACATAGATTCGTTGATAAACACAAACTTTAGTCATACGAGTCCTACCAATTTAATATCAAGTGTGGTCCAGAATTCAAGATATTGATTACAAGTTAGAGATTTCGATGGCGTACGTTATAAATTAAATTGATTTAGAGATCAAGATTTATCAACATTTTGTACACTTGTGGCAAATTAATGATACTATTTATGTTAATTTTCTCTGCCAGTCTAATAGATTATCAGATTTTGAAACTGCAGAGATTTTTATTGCTGCTTCATCTTGATTATAGCGGACTACCAAATTATCTATCTGATTTATTATTTTAGTTTGTTACGGAAAATTTTTTGATGTCACATGTAAATATAAACGGAGACAGAATTTTGTGATAATTTGTTTTGATAAATTAAAATGATAATTAAAATGAATTAAGAAAGTTGTATTTCATATTGATTTTAATTGTCTATTAAATATTTCATGTATATGATGAAATACTAAAAGTATAATAAGGAAGGTGGAGTCAAGAGTCTCCGAAACCGGCGAGCGTGTATGAAGAGAATTATGAATGTTGAGGAAGCGAGTGAAGTATGCAGAGATAGAGTTCTCTGGCACTCTGTTCTCTCTGCCTACCCTGCAAGGGATATGGCGTGATGATATGTATGTATGTATGTATAATAAGTCTTTTAAAAGAGTCTTTAAGAGATGATTAAATTGATTAAGTAAATAATATTATTGAAAGAGGGTAAAAAGTTTTTTTTTTTATTTATTTATAAAATAAATAAAAAAAATCTATTCCGCAGACTTTTTGTCCGTGCTCTTTTTATATTTTTATAATTTAATCGTTATGGTGGTTTGTTTATAAAATTATTTTTTTTATTTGTTTTTAAAACAAATTTAATTTACTATTGTGGTGAAACCTTAAGCTTAGAGTGGAATCTATATGAATTGAGAAGAAGTAATTAATTATTGAGTTACATATATGTATTAAAAATACAAGTTCAAATGCAATATATAGCAACCCTTACTCTTCTGCGAGTGTAAAAACATACTGAAGAAGTGCCGAGAGTTATGCGGTTAGCAGCGTTCTCCTAAGCAACTCATAAAACCAACTGGGATCTTCAACTCTTCAATTCCATAACATTCGTGTATTTGTTGAAATTAGACATATAACGGTCGTCCCTAGAAAAGCTAGTGTTAATTTTCAATCAAAACAAAAAGAGAAACAACACTTGACTTTATTTTTTTTTTAATCATCCATCTCCTACTCTTCTCCCAATTACTTGGGGTCGATACAATATGTTACTCTTCTTTCATAGTACATATTGTAAAAGTTATTGGCAATAGTTTTATGATCGGTCGCCTGCCAGACGTCAACCCTTCTTAGGAATGTAATTGTTGACCAAACGGCATCAGATAGAGTTATTCGTCTTTTACGACATCTACGAGCAAAGAGGAGTTGGTAGCATTCGCAGCCGCTACCATACAGCTAAATTTTTTTTAATGATTAATTATATTAATAAAATATTTAAATCTTGGCAATATTCGATAAATATAAATATGACTTTATTATATATTTACTAAAATATTAATATTATAATAAGTTTTTTAACAACAGCATATGCCAAGTACATACTTGAAAACTGTAATATTATGTATGTACATACATACATAATATTACAGTTTAGTCTATGATAGTATGTGAGCGTATGTGTGACTCATACACACACATACATACAGCTAGACTGTGTAATGTTTAATTAAATTAAAATAATATATTTCTAATGTAAATAATGTATTTAAAAATATTAACTTGTCGAATTCTATCTAGAAATTAACTTTAACTGTATCAAATATTAGACACCTAATTTCCATGAATTTTCCTCAAAACATACACGAAAATTTTGCACATATGATTCTAATATGCTACAGAAAATACTATTAGAAATCATGAGCATGAAACTATTAATACATGCAATTATATACCTACATGTAATTATATAGAGAGATTATATTTGCTTTTGCGTTTAATGTAAGTAATATAATATCTTATACACTGAACGCGAATTATAGAACAAAATGATAATTTATACGTTGAAAAGATACTTAAAACCCAACTGAACAACAATCACTGACTCAAAAGAACCGAACCACCGAATTAATTGAACACGTTTGACTTCTTAAGGAGAAAATAATTAATATGAAACGAGCAACACCACTAGCACTCGACCTTTCCTAATTTGACACTGGACATTATAACCTATAAACGAAACGACGGCGCCGAGACGATATCGTATTATCTCGTACAATCTTTAAAATATCGGATGACAAAGAATAGACTGTTTATTACAAAATAACGATCTATCGGCGGCTATAGGCGATGGCACCCGAAAATAAAACGTCGACTAAAGTATCAGAAAAAACTTAAAGATTAGAATCAGAGATAAATTATTTATGTTAAGGAAACGATGAAGGCCCACGTTTAAAGGTTAACGATTCCTATCAATTAAGGTTGTGGGTAGAGACAACGGGCCGTCGGTGGACCCCCGCTGCGCAAAGATTTCGCACCTGTCCTTTTCGGTTTAGTTTTTCACGTCAACGGTACCTAAAATGGTTACAGGTGCAAACAGATTGTAGGGTGACTATTAAACCTATTAAGATAGGACAATGTTTTTAAATCTATTGAGTTTTAATATCATACTTGAACTTACTTATACAGCAACTAAATTACAAGTATTTTCAAAGTGCATAAAATATTATTCGTAATCTTGTTTATAGAGAATTAATTCTCCTTTTCTTTTTTGTGGTGGGTTATGGTCGGCGCACTCCTTGGATCACTCCGTCCGGGGCGACAAAGGGGCGTAAGTACGCACACCCGTAACCCACTCGTGACGTCGCCTTCGTCATTGGGCCGACCACCGGAGCAGAGTGACTTGACGTCAGTGGTCGGCTCGACGGAATACCCCTGAGGAGTACCCTCTCCTCGACAGACCTACCCCCCTCGGGTAGGATGTCGGTCTTTCCTCACACGGTCGGCCTCTTGGCGGGTGACGGACTAATTCCCCGATCCAGTCACCCGCGGCCTCGACTAGGGCGGCATCAGGCGCAGGTAGTCGCGCCTGCGCCGCTCCAGTCGCCGGCAGCGGCTCGCGTCGTCGAGGAGACGCTCCTCGCGCACGCGCTCCGCCGTCTCCTTCCGCGAGACTACTGCCTCGCAAAAGGTTGCGAACGCGTCCCAGTTCCTGACGCTGTCGAGCATCGCCCTGGCGCCTGACCACCATGGCCCTCTGTCGTCGCCACAGAAGAGCCCTGAGTCGGACGGTCAGGGATCTTGCCCACACCGGTGCGCCGTACAGGGCCATCGACCGGATCACCTCTGCGTACAGCTGTCGGCACGTAGCGCTCGGTCCGCCCAGATTCGGCATAAGCCATGATAGGGCGGACGCCGCGCCGACGAGCCGTGGAGCGAGTCTGCGAAAATGCCCCCGGAACCACCATCGCCCGTCGAGCACCAGGTCTAAATACCTCATATGGACCCGGATGCTGATATCAACCGAATTGACGGTGATCGAGACGCTGATGGAAGGGCCCATGGAACAAGAGGGCCTCCGTCTTGTCCAGGGCTATCCTCAACCCCAGCGCCTCGATCCGCCTGACGATGTCCTCGGTGCCGAGAGTCGCCAGGCTTGCCGCCTCCTCCAGCGTCCCACCGCGGGCTGTGACGAGCGTGTCATCGGCGTAACATATCACGCCCAGCCCGGGCGGGAGGCTCCCCCTCAACGCCCAGTCGTAGCCGATGTTCCACAGGGTGGGTCCGAGGAACGACCCCTGCAGAACACCGCACGTCATGGGCGTTCGCACAACGTCCCCTACTCGGTTGGTGTAGAGGACGCTGCGCCCCTCCAAATAGTCTGCCAGTAGCCGCCTCAGGTAAACTGGCACCCCGTGGTATCGGAGCGCCTAGAATTAATTCTCCTAAGATAATTATTTATTTAAAAAAAAAAGTTTTAAATAAATATTTTTAAAATATCAGGTAAAAAAAATTCAAATAAATTTTAATTTAAATTACTTTTATACTCTGTGTGATTTTAGCTTATTATAAAAGCCAATCAAGGCTACTACTTATCTAATGAGCTCGATCAAATATTTCTTCAAAGTGAAATTTCTTTATAGAAGGAATCATTCTTGTTTTGTGATGATTTACAAATATACTGTTAACAGATTCAAATTACAAACAGACTCATTATAACCATTTGTGGATAGCAGAAATATTTGACTTCTGTGTAAATTGAACATATATTATGACACTTAACATGTCATGACACATAAGGTTGCTAACTGCGCTAAATTCATGAATGAACATAATTTGATATTATTATCAAATTGGATTTATTTTTCAAATTTAGTAAAATATGTTTGTAAATAAATGTAAAAATATAAAATCAGAATTGAGAATTGTGTATAGTATATTATATACTAGAAAGAATACAAATGTCTCATCATTTTTGTACGACATGGACATCCTATTCCACCGTTTTTGGTTATTATATTAAAACAAGAATCTTATTTATGGATATGTTAATTTTAATAGAAAGTGCCAGTGCCCTACTGCGTACGACTGGAACAAATCGTTTGCGTGATCAAATATTACATAAAAACAATTCATTTTGAAGAGTATGTTAATTAAAATATTCATTTTTACGCTTAGAGGAATGTGATTTTTATGGTTATATCCAAACATAGACACAGCGAATAATTTGTATATATTTTATTGATATAACCGTTTAAGTTACCCCCTACTATTTCAGCGGAAATATATTTTGAATAACTAGGTATTTTATAAGCAGTAATAACCTGATAACAGAACTGAACACCATACAACTATTGAGGTTAATTCTATGATTACTTAAAGGTCTCAAATCTAACGAAGGAATATCTATTTGTAATTTTATGTGCGTGTTTAAACATAAATTACGCGTGTTTTAAGAAGTAAAGGGAAATTCTGTTAAAATAATTTAATAATGCAATATGACTTTATTCTTTCTCTTTTTAAAAGATCTATCACCTATACCGAGGGAGACCGAGACTAACCTACCTAGACCAGATCGGTCATGTACTGAAGGAAGGTAGAGTCAAGAGTCTCCGAAACCGGCGAGCGTGTATGAAGAGAATTATGAATGTTGAGGAAGCGAGTGAAGTATGCAGGGATAGAGTTCTCTGGCACTCTGTTCTCTCTGCCTACCCTGCAAGGGATATGGCGTGATGATATGTATGTATGTCTATCACCTATAGCGCGACGGCATTGAAGTTATTATGATTTTTACTTAATTTGATAAATGAAATAAATAGTATCAGTAAATATATATAAATAGGAACAGCTGTGTGGAAGGGGTTACGAATACTACCAACCCTTACTTTGCTCGTGGATGTCGTAAAATACGACTAAAAGCCTTATAACGACCTGGGCCAACTCCATCTGATGCCGTTTGGTCAACAATTACATTCCCAAGAAGGGTTGGCGTCTGGCAGGTGGTCATTAAACCATCGCTAATAACTTTTACAATATGTACTATGAAACAAGAGTACCTATATATTGGGTCGACCCCAAGTTATTGGGAATAGAGTAGGAGAATGATGATGATAATGAAATGAAATAAATATTATATTATTTTGTGTTAAGTTTTTAACGTTAATGGCACCATTCTTTGGAGTAAAGGAAAAAAATAGTGTTCCTCTGAAAATAGCGATTAAATTAGTTTTTTTTTCTTACAATTTATATTTTTTCTATAATTAACAAAGACGTTCTGTTTATAGCAGTAACTGCTAATCATGGAGTGGGATTAATCAGAGGCACAACTAAAGCTCCTCTACATCGGAGCCTCGACTCTGCTAATATACCATGGTGGTACGGCGGATTTTATTTTGCCTTTTTTTATTTCTTGTCTAGCAGTGATGTTATCTGATTAAGTCTCTTATTCTACGACATCTGGAATAATTAATAAGCATATAATAATAATAGACATATTGTATTATTCATCATCATCATCATCATTCTCCTACTCTTATCCCTATTACTTGGGGTCGATACAATATGTACTTTTCTTTCATAGTACATATTGTAAAAGTAATTGGCAATATTTTTAAGATCGGCCGCCTGCCAGACGTCAACCCTTTTTCATTTTTTTATTGGGGGCTATGGATGCGTCTCGCCCTGCCGAATCGGTCCGGGGTGACGGAAAGGCGGCGCGTGACCCTATAGACCCACCGTAAAACCTTCTCTCTTCGCCGTGCGAGCGGACCACCGGTACTCGATTTTAACTTCGGTGGCCTGCCAGACGTCAACCCTCCTTAAGAGTGTTATTGTTGACAAAACGGCATCAGGTGGCGTTGAACCAGGTCGTTATAAAGCCCTTAGTCATCTTTTACGATATCCACGAGCAAAGTAAGGGTTAGTAGTATTCATAGCCGCTACCACACAGCTTACATATTGTATTATTATCATCAGATAATAGAATAATGCAATATTATTTTGTGTTGATCAACATCATAATCATCTTAACTCATATACGTCCCATTGCTAATCTTTAGCCTCTTCCAAAATAAAAGGGGAAATTAACCTGAATTCCACCATTCAAATGGGTTGGTACAGAGTATTATTTTGTTTTCCTTCTCTTGCATAGATGTTTTATGGATATTAAAGTCCTTATTAATCTGTGTAACAGATTGTTTGTTGTAACATGCACGGATAACAAAGGAGATGATGAATTGTATTCTTATTCCATCATCACACAGAAATGATCAAATAATAAAGTATAAATATAACATAATCTATACATACATACATACATATCATCACGCCATATCCCTTGCAGGGTAGGCAGAGAGAACAGAGTGCCAGAGAACTCTATCTCTGCATACTTCACTCGCTTCCTCAACATTCATAATTCTCTTCATACACGCTCGCCGGTTTCGGAGACTCTTGACTCCACCTTCCTTTAGTACATGACCGATCTGGTCTAGGTAGGTTAGTCTCGGTCTCCCTCGGTACCTACATCCTTCCACTTTCGCATTATAATTAATATGATAATTATAATTATCATAATCTATAATTATTACAAAATATGGTGATTAAAAAACTACCTACATAGTCTTCTAATCGATTTCCTTTTGGCATATTTTCATTTATAATGACATTATTAGTAGCTACTGTATAACTGTGATATTAGTGATAGCGCAATGTGCCTTAAACGAAAGATTTTAGTTTAATTATTGTCTTGACTCATATACGTCTCATTATTGGAGTCAAGTATCCTCCGTAATAGTAGAGGAATTGATTTACTATACCACCTGGCTAGATGTGTTGGTATATTTATTTTAAGTTTTCCTTCTCCTGTATAGATGTTATATGCATATTGATAACCCTTAGTCGTGTCTTGCAACACCCAATTGTATTCTTGTTAAATTGTATTTTTACTTCATCACCATACGGAATAAACTTACTAATGTTATTTTAATAGTAAAAAAAATATATTTGTGGATAAGCTACAAGCTTACCCACAAATAATATTGAATGTTCACCTAAACTCTCAGCAATGAAAACCTTGTCCATTATCAACTTATCTCACAGTGCTAAATTATTGTAAATTGTAATAAATTTTGTAATTATTATTATTTAGTCTTTATTTTAAAAGAAACTCTAGAAGCAGACTACATAATCAAATTGTCTTGCAGACAGAAACATTTCAAGCATATTCTATTCCATCGTTCCTTGGTGTCTTAATTTAAGTAAACACTTTCGTTAAACGAAGATACTAAATAAGAGCCTCTTTGATGACAGTTAGGTTTTCATTGGGCACCGTGTAATTGTATTTGGTTAGTGAAATTGAAGGAATCAAAATGAGCCCGTGTGTTTAATAATTATTGTATACTAAATTTATAATTGAGATACTATTTACTTCGCTTTTTTAATTAATATTCTTCGTCTAAATCTTCCGTTCGAATCATCGTAGTTTTTTACTTTTGTAACTATTATGTTATTGCTGTTAATGATAAAAATACAAAACATTACACAACAATTCAGAAAATTAAAGCCATATATGTGCAATAATTATATACTTTAAAATAATGGAGTAATTTGTTGATATTTGTAATTAAAAGTAAAACATATTTAACAAATCCAGTTTCTAAGAGATCTAAACTTAAACCTTCGCCTTAAATAATTTGTAGTTTTCTAATTGAACCTCAGTGTAATATTATTTTGCTTTGCTAATACTAACTTCAAAATAATAATAAATTATATTTATTATATGTTTATATTATATCACTTACTACGTCCGGGTGCCTAAAAACAAGGAGGACCGTCTGCTAAACTCCAATAATTGCGGACAGCTTAAAGAAAAATAAGAAATAGAACATCACTCTCCTTGTGATGGAGAAGTAAAAATTCAGTTGTCGCTATTAGACCAGGGCTTTAAAATGATAAAAAGTGTAAAATAAAAATAACTGTAGGATGAAACTCATTGAAAATGAAAGAAAATATAACAAAAGTGAAAGATAAATTAATTTACGAACGCTCTGAGGTCAGGAAGTGGAAGGGCGTGGATTTTTAAGCGTACAACACGGTTTATCTCGATTTCCTACTACAAGTCTTATGGAAAAAAGTTAAACTGCAAAGTTGTAGGTCATAAAAAGATCAACAACTTTTTTATTTACCTTTTTTTTACATAACCTCAAAGTTTATGATAAGAATTCAAATAACTGAGATTTTGGTTTTTTATTATATATTTATCTTTTACAAAAAATAATTTCCTTTCACGGAATTTAGTGAAAACTTATCTTTTTATGTTCCAAATATACATTTTTTTTATCTAAAATATTAATTTTTCACCTTATTTGACTATACTGAAAAAATGATTAAAAAAATCAAAAAACCCGACTGCGTAAAAAGTCACCAAAACTATAATACGTACATAATAAAAAAACTGAAAAGAAAAAAACAAGCACTTAGATATCCGGTGGTCTAGAATTCCATAATATATTATTGAATAAATACTATTGCAGAAAATGAAATATATTTTAATAATAGAACATGACAACTGAACAGTCGAGATCCTTTATTCGACAGCAAATCTAATTTTTCAATGGATCCCGACTCTTCAGTTGTCATGTTCTATTATTAAAATATATTTCATTTTCTGCAATAGTATTTATTCAATAATATATTATGGAATTCTAGACCACCGGATATCTAAGTGCTTGTTTTTTTCTTTTCAGTTTTTTTATTATGTACGTAGTTTTGGTGACTTTTTACGCAGTCGGGTTTTTTGATTTTTTTAATTATTTTTTTTATTTTAGACTTTTTGGTTATAAATACCTAGGTAGCTATAGTTATCTTATTTATTAATAAGTAGGTAAGTACCTAACTATATATAGTTTTTCGACTGAAGTTGAGTACTAAATCGTTAGAAATTGGAGATGGGCGACCGCATCAGACATTAGATACTTTAGCTAGGATTACCTATGGTATATTGGACAATATACCTACTAGATACTTCAGTATATGTACATCCACATCCAGTTATATGATTATTTTGTCTTTTCATCGTAAATTTCTACTGTCTAAAAAACCTATACATACCTATGTGAGAAAGGTTGTTACGAAACTTTAAATCAATATAGATCCTAAACGGCCAGTCAAATCGAAAAATATTGAGAGAAAACTAAAAATGATTTTTAAATACCTATTTAACGATACCCCACTCGATATAGTTTGTTGACTTAATTTTTTTTAATTTTCACAATATGGCATCCAGTAGTCGCCATATTGAATTTTCAATAACGTCATATCCTTAGTGACACTCGCCGAATTAAGAGGAATCGATTGACGTGCGAATCATAAAAATCGGCCCAGGCGTTTGGTATATATAGTGCTTCAAAGGAACATACAAACATACATACATACATACATAGACTGTTAAACACAATACCACTCCTTTACAGTCGTGTAAAAAGCACCCTAATTTTCAATCAAAAAGTCTCACGTCAAAATGTCAAAAAAAGTTGGTGGGCTTTTTGTTTGTTGTAATCTCTAATTTCTTATGGTGTTAAAAAATATACATTACTATGATAAATTATATATTTTCTATTTTACAGTTGCTATGAAATAAATCCATCTGGCTATTCATTGACGCATTTGACCAAATAGTATAAAAGTGTCGATAAATAAACTACGGATAAAAGTTACGATATTTTAACATGTTTTCTCAAACTTCTCACATATAAGTACTAATAATCAGTAGCAATAAACCGAATATTCAGTAGCAATTCAGACTTAAGCGATAAGATAAATTAGGTATTCGTTTTATTTTAAAACTAATTTCGAATTGCTTGACATTCAAAACTTCATAATAGAAAGTTGGCATATTTTGATTCAAATATAAGTTTGAATATTATAATCGAGTATTATTTTGGCAAATTATGTTCGAAATTCGATCAAATCGAGCTCGTAGTAGTTATTATTGAAAATATCGAATATTTTCCGTGGATCATATTTTCGAATACTTCAAATATTCTAAAAGTTACGTGGTACTATAAAATTACGTAGTAATATGTCTGTTTACTTCATTATGGGTAGCCGTCAAAATATACAAAAGTAACTTCTTAATAATGATTAATTTCATTAGATTTAAGTTTTAGGTAACAGATTGTATGTCTACAAAGATTTATTTAATATTGTTAAAGTAGATAAAACCAGACCGGTTTACCTTTTAAATACTATTTTTATGACGGGTAAGATTAAAATGAAAGCTTACAGTTTCAATTAAGCCGCATTTTTCCATCGCTCGGTTTTCCCAAGTTATACTTACTTATTTGAAACTTAGTTATTTTCCAACTCATAGTTACAATAAGCTGGACGCAACTTCTTTAAACATTAATTAATTTTATAAGAATTTATAATCCATTGTAATCGTTTAAAATGTAGCAGCAGTTGTCGTTATTTAAAGTACTAAATTAATGATGTATTGATTTATTTTATTTAAACTAATCACTTTGTAATTATTTACGTATTAGCTAGTAGCAATTTTGCATACGTGAATTCCATACATATTTAATGTACACGGCATTCTTTTATACATATTTAGGGTACATACATATTTATATCTGGATAAATGTCTCCAAAGGTTGAACGATATGAATGTGGGAGTCCAGATGGGCGACTCAGTGGTCACTGCTCTGCTTTATGCAGATGATGCAGTCCTGTTGGCACAGTCAGCGACTGACCTGCAGACCCTAGTCGACACAATGACAGAAGATTGTAAGAAAAGGGGTCTACGCGTGAATGTGAGCAAAACCAAAATAATGGTCTTTGAAAGAGACGAAGCCAGAACAGATGTAAGAGTAACAATAGATAATGATATACTAGAGCAATTGGATGAATTTGTATATCTTGGATGTGGATTTAGCCGAGATGGAAGGTACACCACTGATATAGAGCGAAGAGTGAATGCGGGAAATAGAGTGAGCGGAGCGTTGGGGCAACTTCTCGGCAGCCACCACCTCAGCCAGAAGGCACGTGTAGCAATACATAACGCAGTGCTTGTCCCAACATTACTGTATGGAAGCGAGAGTTGGGTATGCAGAAAAGAGTATGAAAGTAAAATTAATGCGGTCGAAATGCGATCTCTGCGGAAAATCTGTGGAGTTAGGCTGATCGACCGCATTCGTAACGACGACGTAAGAGAGCGAGTAAGGTATGAAAGAGAGTATTGGTGTAAAGATGTGAAAGGGCATGCTCCGATGGTTCGGACATGTGGAAAGAATGCCGAACGAACGTCTGGTTAAGAAGATATACAATGCGAAAGTGGAAGGATGTAGGTACCGAGGGAGAACGAGACTAACCTACCTAGACCAGATCGGTCATGTACTGAAGGAAGGTGGAGTCAAGAGTCTCCGAAACCGGCGAGCGTGTATGAAGAGAATTATGAATGTTGAGGAAGCGAGTGAAGTATCCAGAGATAGAGTTCTCTGGCACTCTGTTCTCTCTGCCTACCCTGCAAGGGATATGGCGTGATGATATGTATGTATGTATGTATATTTAGGGTAAAATGGTCTTTAAAATAATTAAAGATCATTTTGCCCCGTGATAGTAATAATAAAAATATTATTAATAAAGCGATCACCACTTTTGTAATCTAAGTAGATGTCATGACTATGGCGTTGGCGTAGAATGCTTGAAGCGTGATGTCCCATTATTGCCTAATTTTGCCTAACTTTAAAAAAATTATATACATCGTTGCGCTTCTATTTATCGTAGCATTACGTATTATAGTCTATAACTATGAATAATCTATCTTATTTTCTGTACATATAGTCTATCTTACATAAAAATATTGTAGAATTCTCTACCTAAAATTAGCGTATTCAAATAAACAAACTCTTCAGCTTTAATATAGTATATAACTAGATTATGTCACCTACCCAGAAGTGTAGTTTTTAAAGTAATGAAAAATTAATATCTGTGTGGTGACGGAGTAAGAATACAATTCTCCACCCCCTATCTTACCCGTGGGTAATCGTAAGAGACGACTAAGGGACATAGAACGCATAAAACATCAATGCAAGAGAAGGAAAACTCGAAATAAAACCCTATACCAACACGTCTGACCAGCGTGGCTTAGTAGGTCCATTTCCCTCCCGTTATGGGGGAGGCTCGAGCCCAATAGTGGGACATATATGAGTTGAGATGATTATGATGATGATGAAAAATTAAATTTATGTAATTAATTTGTATTGTTTTAAGTTGCTTCAGGATAAATGGTATGATAATTAAATAAATAAACTAGAATTAATTGAAAATCTATTTCTATTTGAAAATGCACTTACTGTAAACTGTTCTGAAGAAGTTTCCTCCGGAGGCAAATTAAAGTCGACTTTTACAATTTTCTCACTTATAGTAACTTCTCATATTGCATTTTATAATTGATCTTAAAGATCCCAATTCTATCAATTAGCAGCGATACCTCTAAACATAAATGAAAGGAAAAAATATTATAGATTTAACCGTGTTCTTTTATTGATTCAATAACCACTTCAGAAGAATAAAAATATATGTTTGTCTATATCTGATTAACATTAATGGCGAGTGTGACAAATTAAATTGCATTGATGTTAGATAATAAAGATATATTATGTAATTAAATGTGTATCCCTTTCATTTACGACTTGGCAAATGAACAACGAATCACCTGGTGGCAGGTGATTCTCATGCAGAGACATCTGCATAATACATTAAAATATCGTAATATTTCTTAAATTCTATAAATAATCTATACTAAATAAATATACATTTATAATATTAAATACGGACATCCGGAGAAAAACGGGTGTAACCGATATAGCACGAAGAATTAGCACGCTGAAGTGGCAATGGGCAGGCCACATCACTCGAAGAACCGACAACCGCTGGGGAATAAAGATTCTAAAGTGGCGACCACGTACCGGACGGCACAGTGAAGGACGCCGCTTCCACTAGGTAGACAGACGATCTGATGAAGGTTGCTGGGCGTCGTTGTATGCAAGTGGCATAGGATCGCACTCTGTGGCGTAACATTAAGGAGGTCTACATCCAGCAGTGGACGGCGATAGGCTGAAATGATGATGATGACATTTATAATACATTATAGTATTACATTTAGGTAGCGGTCTCAACTTAAAATATAAAATGTTAGTTGAAATTGTACTGTATCTTCACCCAATGTACAAATTCAGAATTTATATTGTGTCAAAAAAAAATTCGGACATGGAGTTGCTTTTGAGAGACTTTCCTTCACTATGCTGCGCTAAGAAAATAATCCTTCTATTGCGGAAGACATTATAAACATATACAAAACGTAGATAAATTACATCCAGATTCAGAACAACACTTTGTGGATTACACGAGGTATTGTCCTGCGTAGGAAACGAACTCATAGCACTGGCACGGAAGGTCTGTATCTTAATCACTACACCTCTTTTAGGATAATGTGATGATAAAATAACTTCTTTAATAATTATTATCATTGTTATATTTTATTTATAAGAATTTATATAATACTGTGACACTTTGTAACGCTCTTGAAATAATTTCCCTAACTGTGTTGTTTTCTACATATTACAGCTGTGTGGTAGCGGCTAAGAATATTACCAACCCTTACTTTGCTCGTAGATGTCGTAAAAGACGACTAAGAACCTTATAACGATCTGGCCCAACACCATTAGATGCCGTTTGCTCAACAATTACATTCCCAAGGAGGGTTGACGTCTGGTAGGTGGTCGGTCATAAAACTATTGCCAATAACTTTTACAACATATACTATGGAAGAAGAGTACATATTGTATCGACCCCAAGTAATTGAGATAAGAGTAGGAGAATGATGATCGTTTTTTTTTATTTATCAAGTACTTTCATTTGATACTCAGATTAAGGGGATTGAAAAGAAAATGCAATCCACGGCGCATTGGATAGGCAGCTATATTCAATAGAGATGTCACTAAAATATGTATTATCAAATTTTATTATACAGCATGACGTCATACATACATACATAGCTTCACGCCTGTTTCCCAGAGGGGTAGGCAGAGACTACGGATTGCCACAAACCACGATCCTGGCATACTTCCATCGCTTCATTCACACTCATAACAGTCTTCATGCATACTCTACGATTACGCATACTCTTAATATGACCTCTCGTCAATACATCGCTAATTTGATCCAGAAAATTATGACGAGGTCTTCCCCTTGTATTCGTCCCACTCACGCTTGCTTTATATATTTTCTTCGTCAACCTCTCTTCACTAATTCTTTCTAAGTGTCCAAACCACCTCAGTCATATGACCCAATTATTATGCTTTTTTTATTGATATGCTTTATATTCAATCAACTGTGTATTTGCATATTGTTTAGGTAGTCATATATAAAGAGCAAGCCAGAATGGGACACTACTATTCTCGCTACGCTCGCTTTCCGAATTTCTAGTTCAATTGCCATGCCTGGCTATGTTATTGAATTATACTTAGTTTCTCCTATTAGATGTTATGTATATTACCGTTGTCAATAATCTGATTCTTCAAATAAGCTGAGCAAATATTACCCAAGTTTTCAAAGTAAACTAATTATTATTTTGTTAAGAAAATTGAAATTCTTTATAAGTATCAATAAGATATTTAATACACAAACCGCTCCTTATAAGTTGTTATATACTTGATGAACTCTAAGAGATCGCTAGTAAATTATTATATTACAGTGTAAGATTTCGTAGATCATCTCAAATATTCACAGGCCCAGATAACTGTTCCCTCTAAAGAATGTTAGATATTGGAAAACCCATAACGGGACCTTTAATAAACGATAAGCTGAATAACTTTAACGTTGTTCCAATAAATTCTTAATATCTATAACTCTGTAACTTTTAACAGAATTATGCAATTGGGATGATATAGTCTTTCTTATAACATTTTGTTATATTAGTTATTTTATAATTACAATTTGGTAACTTATAAATATAGTAAGAAGCTTATCTACATACAACCATGTATTTAAAAAAGTAAAGAGCCTAAAGAATCCACAGTTGAACATAGGCCTCAGATAATGCCATTATCCTCACGCATGACAGACACATTGGCGAACACAGTTGCAGTAGTTAAGGGGAATGCTCATTGAAGTATGGAGTACGGTTTCACGTTGTATATTAATGAAAGATACCTTATTTTGATGGGATTTAAATTTATATTCTATTACAAAAAGAAAATATGTCCCTACATCGCTGGGTTACTGTACAAAAGGCTTATGAAGCTCATTAAATTAGGTTATTTTTGAAAAACGGACATAAAAATGGTTCCTCTCGAGGCAATTAGGAAATGAAAAATAGAAACCTAGGATTGAACCGGAGCTGTAAGGAATAAATTACTCGATTTTTTAGTTAAATTATATCTATTCTCAGTAACAGCGTCCATATTTGCTTTTATATTTTAATAATTTTTAGGCAACGATAAATATTTTCGTTTATTGGTTGAAAATACTGACAAAATGATATTTTCTTAAAATTAAGCGTAGCTAGTTTGATTTATCATCCCCGAAACCTCTTAAAGCATACTAAATTTCATTGAAATCACTGGTGCCCTTGCTGAGACTCTAAAAATATACAAATATAAAATATAAAAGAATGAGCAATTCTTTAAAGTTATTAGATAGATCGGTATACATATTTCTATTTTTACTTATCTTATTGTGAGACATTTACTTGAGGCTCTTACTCGCACTATAGAACACCGTGGCAAAGTAAGACGTAACAACACATTATTTAGTTGCATAAAATTATAGTGGTTTCAAATAATAAAGCGACTTCACTTTATATTTTGATTTAGATTTTCCCAATTATACTTACTGTCACATGCAATCTCTCAGCGGTCGGACTATAGCCTTATTATAATTTCAAATAAACATTTGCTGTTATACTTTTTCTGAACGACTGGTAGAGAAATTTCGCTATAAAAGGTAAACAGGAAAATAACGAAAACATTAGTTTTCATATAAATGGAAATATAACGTTGGGGTAATAAGCACTTCAACTTCACGTCGCAATTGCTTTTTTTTTTTACAAATAGACCTTGTTCAGGGGAATCGAGTTTATTTACGACATTATTCTTATAATGGCTCCGTAGTACCACCCCTGGGCGCACTTTTAGCTGGCAACGTTCGCATTGCAGCTTTGGGACGCATTAAAATTTTAACTTCAAGAGATCTGTATGGTACTTTTAACTTCCTACAGTTATTTATTCATTTTTATAATCATAATATCCCGGATTATGTCCTCCTATAATTGTGTTTGTCATTTGTTTGGGATATAAACAGTTTCTTGTTTTATGTTCTTATTTAAATATTATATTACATTACTGCAGCGGCCAGCAAAACAGGGATTGATGGACGAACGTGTGTGTGCACACATACGTAAGTCCATCAATCCCTAGCTGTGGCCAAGGCTTATATAGTGATTTTCTCAAATAATGCGCGGAAATTAAAATTAAGTACTACCAAGTAGAACTGTAAACATGACGAACAACTAACAACATTTTTTACGTGCTAAGGGTTCATTTGTTTATTTTTTTTTCATTTTCAAACAGGTTTCTATTTCAAGCCAGTTCGAAATTTAAATAAAACTCTGATAAGGTTGCCTATATAGTTGCAATATTTTTGAAGTAACAAATCGTTCCATTTTTAAAATACACGACAGATATGAATTTACATATATATTTATTTGGGCGCTAAAACACGACAGATATGGCTTTTCATACATTTTTTGCCGGCCGCTGCTCGCATGTTTTTGGTCAGTACAGCATATTGACTTATCTCGAAGAAGGTTGTAAAAATAATGTTTAAATTTCCAAGCATGGTTGAGAAAATAATATTTTCGATTAAACTGATACTTATAAAATATTATATACCTATTAAGTCTCACAGCTACAGAAAAAGATAAAATGCTGTTTCATGTATGATATACATACATATAATTTATTTAATTTATGGGCAACTCGAAAGGAAATCCTATACCAACACATCTGACCTGCGTGGTATAGTAGATCAATTTCCCCCCCATTATGGAGGAAACTTGAGCCCAACAGTGAGAGATGAGATGAGCTGAGATGATGATGATGTTCGCTCAAAATAAATTTTCAATAGTCATACACGCAAATGAATCTACTGCGTAACTAACATTGATTTAAATAAATTGACTAAAATTAGATGCGCAGTTTTTGTAAGTTAAATAAATTTTGAAATAATAAAAAATCCTAAATAATCTCAGCAAATTATTATAACGTAAGAGAATATTGCAGCCTTAACTCATTTCATATGAAAATACCGTTGTATTAATAACGTCGTTAACTATTACGTATCGATTAAAATTTCTATTTCCGTCCAAAGTACAGTCGATGTAGCAGATGTCTGATAATTTATGTAATAACAAATATTTGGCTCAAATCATAAGCTGGCAACCCTTTATAACAAACATTGCGTATAATTAGCACTAATAAAAATATGCTTCAACCATTTACTATCGAATCCAAGTTGTATTTAAAAAAAAAATCATAAGGCATGTGAGAAATTTACAATTAATGAAAATTAAATACAAACCTAGATTTCTATTACATATGTATGTATGTACTCGTATATGTAAAAGACGACACACAATAGTGACAGGACTACACTGATGACTGTTTTCTGTCTACAGCTGCGGGCTGGTGCGTCCGGAGTATTACCACACTCTCGAAGAATATCGATGCCTGAGTTATGATAATGTACTGCTGTGCTTCGTTAGGTGATCAAGAGAGTTGACAACCCAACTTTCTGGATCGACTTAGGATTTTCATTGGCAAGCAGTGGCATAGCTCTGCCGTTTTAAAAGCAAATCATTACGTTTGCCACCAGGAGCTCTACTCAACATGGGTGATCGTCACGAAACATATCATACGTCATATTATGTAGCCATTAAATAATGTATATTGCTATCAAATTTAATTATCTATATTAACATATAATAATAAAGCGACTCTTTTTACATATCAGAAGAGACAAAATGGAAATATTATTATATAATTACCTAAAATAAACAACTCTAAATAAAACCTTCTATCTAATTTATATTAAAATATTACTAAAAACTTTTTCGAACAACCTTATAAAACATAAAAGAGTTTGTATTTTCTGTAACATAATTTCAAATTGTCAAGTTATTCGAGGTGATTTTTAAACAAAGAAATAATTGGCCTCAATGTTACATTTATGAAAGCTATTATTGTGGATAGCACAGATATTGTTGGCCGGATGTGTCACTGAGTGGACAGGCTGCACTGTCCACATTTCCACAACCTCGGGGCGGGAAATAGTTGCAATTTTGTGTTTATTTTAGGTACCTCCGTTTGAATTATTCGGACTACTGGGCAACCTCATTTCGAAATTTATATTTGTTAATGTGTAAGAGTTATAATTTTAAATATGTAATTGCAATGTAAACTATGTATATGGGTTTATTGTTTGCGTAATGAGAATTAGATATAGATAGTTTTTAGATTTATTTTTTTATTTCACCTGATTTGCTCGATTTTTGATAATTTTCTATGAAAATAGCAGTATATTAGTTTTGTACATGCGATTAATGTGGTGTGTTTAGATATAATATAATTTACTACTTCTACTTAATCGTAAATTTTAAAACCGTAGGATTGTATTTACTGCCGGGCGGGCCACCGATGACAAAGATCGGGTACCGGTGGCTCGCTCGCACGGCGAAGAGAGGAGTTTACATGGTGAGTCTATGGGGTTACGCGCCGCCTCCTCCGTCACCCCGGACCGATTTGGCGGGGCGGGGCGCATCCATAATCCACCACAAAAAGAAAAAAAAAGGACTGTATTTCCTTCTTAGACCATTTTACACTACTGGACAAGGATCTTCAAAATGAGGAGAATTGACTGCACAGATGGCGTAGTGGTTAAGATACCGACCTTCCGTACCAGTGTCGTGGGTTCGATTCCCACGCAGGACATTACTTTGTGCGATCCACAAAGTGTTGTTCTGAGTCTGGGTGTAATTTGTCTGCGTTAATTGCATGTTTGTAAAGTCCCCAGCAATACAAGGATTATTTTCCTTAGTGCAGGGAGGTGTCTTTTAAAAATAAAAAAAAAATAAAAATTTAAACTGCCGCGCCATGATAGTCAAACGGCAACTCGTTTGACTGAGCCAGACTGTAATTTAAGTTTATGTTTTCTAAAAATGACTATATATAACTATATATGTCAATTATTGAATACCAGAGGATAAACCTGAATGCTGTAAACCTACCAACAAAATAAAATAGTTCAATATAGCTTTTCTCGGAAAGCGGGTTTGTTATTACATTTATTGAAATAACTTTTCCAGAAGAGTACAGCTACTATTCTTTACTACTGCCATGGAAATCTAAGAGATGGAAACTTAAAGTATTCTTAATCCATTAGCATGTATACTAATTTAATTTCATCATCATCATCACAACCCATGTATGTCTCACTCAGGCTCGGGCCTTCTCCGTAATGGGAGGGAAATTATCCTACTATACCCGCTGATCAGACGTGTTGGTATAGAGTTTTGTTTCGAGTTTTCCTTCTCTTGCATAAAACATCTATGCAAGAGAAGAAAAAGAATATGCGTTTTATATCCCTTAGTCGTCTCATACGATCAACCACGGCCAAGATAGGGGGTGGTGAATTGTATTATTACTCCGTCACCACACAGATATTATACTAATTTAATTTAGTATCCAGCTATTTTAGTGAATCAAGCTTTTATCGAACTTATTTGCATCTGTAAAGTATATCTAACAGTAAGTTAGCTTACTGTTCTAGCTAAACGTTCTAACTGATACAGCCAGTTTACTGTCCAATATCCGGCAGAGTCGTAGTTTCCGGCCACTGGCTACGGATAGTAAGTAGCATCTGTCGCGCCTTGTATTCGCCAGTATATATTTTATTGTTGTGAAATATCTATTGGAGCGTTTTAGTGTTAAGAACGACGTGAGAGGAAACAGTTGAAGCTATGTGACGCCATGTCTCTGCTATTTGAAAAAAATATTGATTTACGTTGTCTTTATAAATAAGACAAAACTTAAAAAGTTTTGTTATGTTTGATGGCTACGAATATTAGCAACCCTTACAATGCTTTTTTTTTAGCTATACTCTATGGTGTAGTCACGCCCCGTCAAATCGGTCCGGGGCGACGGAAGAGACGGCGCCCGACCCCATAGACCCACCCTGCAATGCGCCTCTCTTCACAGTGCGAGCGGGCCACCGGAACCCGATCATTGTGCACAATGGCCAACCCTTACATTGCTGTGGGTATTGTAAAAGACGATTAAGAGCTTTCAACCTTAGCCAACTTCATCTGATACCGTCTCGTCAACAATTATATTCTCAACTCATCTTATAAAAAAAGATATATTAAATCTTTCACAGGCGACCTATTCAAGTATCAATGACGTTGTATCTAGACTTTAAACAACTATTTGTGGATTAGATAAAAAATGTACTATAAGAAAATAAATTTAACGTCACAAAAGCTATTTAGGCTACTATGCCAGCTACCGAAGACAAATATCGGGTTCCGGTCTTGCGTGGAGAAGTACATTGCGCGACGTGTCTATGGGGTCGCGCGCCGCTTCATCTATCGCCCCGGACGGGTTTAGCGGACCAGACAATAGCTCGCCGAAAAAAAAAAGCATCGACCCTTATCTTACCCGTGGCTGATAGAAAGAGATGACTAAAGGATATAAAATGCATATAACATTTATGCAAAATGAAGGAAAACTTGAAACAAAATCCTATACCAACACGTCTGACTGACGTGGTGTAGTAAGTCAATTTCCCTCGCATTATGGAGGAGGCTCGAGCTCATCAGTGGAACTTATGTCTATATGTGAGCTGAGATAATGAATAATACCCTCGGTAGACGTCAGACAGGCAACCGGTTGTAAAACTAATGGCAATAACTTCTGTAATATGTATGTTTACATATTACATCATCATCATCTCAGGCCATATATGTCCCACTGTTGGGCTCGGGTCTCCTCCATAATGGAAGGGTAATTGACCTACTATACCACGCTGGTCAGACATGTTGGTATAGGGTTTTGTTTTGAGATTTTTTCTCTCGTTTAGATGTTACATACATACATATCATCACGCCATATCCCTTGCAGGGTAGGCAGAGAGAACAGAGTGCCAGAGAACTCTATCTCTGCATACTTCACTCGCTTCCTCAACATTCATAATTATCTTCATACACGCTCGCCGGTTTCGGAGACTCTTGACTCCACCTTCCTTCAGTACCTGACCGATCTGGTCTAGGTAGGTTAGTCTCGGTCTCCCTCGGTACCTACATCCTTCCACTTTCGCATTGTATATCTTCTTAACCAGACGTTCGTTCAGCATTCTTTCCACATGTCCGAACCATCGGAGCATTCCCTTTCGCATCTTTACACCAATACTCTCTTTCATACCTACTCGCTCTCTTACGTCGTCGTTACGAATGCGGTCGGTCAGCCTAACTCCACAGATTTTCCGTAGAGATCACATTTCGACCGCATTAATTTTACTTTCATACTCTTTTCTGCATACCCAACTCTCGCTTCCATACAGTAATGTTGGGACAAGCACTGCGTTATGTATTGCTACACGTGCCTTCTGGCTGAGGTGGTGGCTGCCGAGAAGTTGACCCAACGCTCCGTTCACTCTATTTCCCGCATTCACTCTTCGCTCTATATCAGTGGTGTACCGTCCATCTCGGCTAAATCCACATCCAAGATATACAAATTCATCCACTTGCTCTAGTACATCATTACCTATTGTTACTCTTACATCTGTTCTGGCTTCATCTCTTTCAAAGACCATTATTTTGGTTTTGCTCACATTCACGCGTAGACGCGTTTAGATGTTATATGCGTTTTATATCGCTTAGTCGTCTCGTCCGATCACTCACGGGTAAGATAGGGAGTGATGAATGGTATTCTTACTTTGTCACCACACGAAAAACACTTTGCATCGAACCCAAGTAATTGAGATAAGAGCAGGAGAATGATGTTGATGATGTCATTTATAATTATAGACAATTTGTAATTATTTATTTTATTTATTAAGATTGTTTTTATTTATTTTATATACCATATTTGTATAAGTATTATTTTTTAATATAATACAGATAAAACCGCATGAAAATATTATATAATTATTATTTGTTTAATAACAGGTTTGAATAAATAAAATATAATTCAACAAAATACATTTCGAATTCCGGACATTCAAAACGTACTCAGAACTGTTTCCATTCAGGGGCAGGCGTTGCCCTCAATTGTAAAGAATATTCCTTTTAAAATTTTATAGAAACGGTTGCAACAGTGCTTGGAAATAGCACCTTTGGTCTAATATTGAAGGGTGTATAGAATTTGTTGGTTTGCAGAAAATTGAGGGTTTATTAATTAGTAGTCTGGAAAATAGTTAAAATTATGTTTTTTATTAAATTTAATACAGAATACATTCATCATCTATTTACCTTTTTTTTTACGATCGACGCACTCCTCGCACCACTCCGTCCGAGACGACAGGGGAGCGTAAGCACGCACATCCGTAACCCACCCGTAGCACGTCGCCTTCGTCGTTAGGCCGCCCACCGGAGCAGAGTGACTTGACGTCAGTGGTCGGACCAAAATTGGATCTATTTCATTAAATTATTTATACTAAATAAATATAGATGGACGACTTCAAGAATCCTGTTACCAACTACGACCGATATTAGAACACCAGCCATGTTAGTTACAGATATAAATATCATAATATCCACAAGACCAGCTAATCCTCCAGTCGAGAGATTCTGCTGAGGTTATTAAGCTCGCTACTATGCTCCTCTATTTTATACTCAGGATGGCTCAGCGTATTTATTTTCAATCATTTATATTTTATTATTTAAATAAATATTATGATTCATTCATCAGTTTCTTAAAGGCTGCTGATGGACATATGTAGGCTAGCCATAAGGGGGAATATTGCCATAATCGCCACGCTTGGCAGACGGGTTGACGATCACAGTTCGTGTTATCAATTTCACTTCATTTGGTGATTTAAATGGGCAGCTTTTCCAGTGGAAGTCGTACAAATCGACTGAGGGACACTTTCAGTCTTTTCTTTTTTTTTTTTTTTTTAAACTTCCCATACGAAATTAAGGGTTGGTTATACATTATTTACTTAACCATAATATAAATATTACACGACACGGGGATAATAAAATAAATATTAATAATGTGCTATTATTATATTATATATCCTTTAGCATAGAATATTGATCATTATTTTTATATGTTATGTATTTCAAATGCCTGTTACTATGATATTACATTCTTTTTTTGGCGGCGGGCTACTGTGTGTTTACACCCCGCTAATTCGTCCGGGGCGACGAAGAAGCGGCGCACAAACCTGTAGACCCGCCGAACAATCGCCGTACCTATCGACGCCGTGCGAATGGGCCATCGAAACCCGGTCTTTGTCTCTGGTGGCCCACCCGGCGGGTATCCTCTCGAGTCAACGCCCCAGCAGCTTTCGCCGTCGTAGCGTCGTCCTCACGCGGTGACCTCACTCTGGGCGACCAGACTAATCACCGGTCTGATCACCCGATGCCTCGGCTAGGGCGGCATCGGGCGCAAGTACTCGCACCTGCGTTGCCCGATGCACCAGCAGCGGAGCGTGTCGCCGTAGAGGAGTTCCTCACGGACCCGCCCCGCCACTTCCTTCTGTCTCGCAGAACTATGTTATTACATGGAAAATATGTCAAAGATCGTAAGACAATGTTGAATAATTAATTACTGATAGGAACCCATTTAATTTCTGATTACATATCAGAAATGAAATGGATTCATACCAGTCTACAAGCAAGCAAATATAAATAAAGTTTATAACATAATAATGTTTAATCCAATAGCATGAAAACTCATAAACATACAAGTTTAAGCTTGCATGTAAGACTATGCATTGAAGACAGTCGCGCGTCGTCTTATTGTAATAAGATAAAACTTTACGATGATACAAATTTCATTACCATCTCACACGGCTTAACATAATAGCAACACTGTTACGTAGTGTTGCTATAATTTAATATTACTGGTGCAAAATTTAAACAAAGAGTAATTTGAAAACCGAAACAGTGAACGTTCCATTTTCATTTTAAACTTTTCAATGCTGTACGGATTTTAACATTAGTACTTGTCTCCAGTAATTTTGAATCCATTTTGCGCTTGGCTGTAGCGAAATATTATTTGAACGTTATTCTGTGACGTCACGTGCATCTGATTCGGGACGTCCCGCCCCTCTGCCCCTGGGGCCATTAATCATTGGCTCTGTCTACGTGTTGACCTGACTGGGCCGACTACATAGTTTAATACGTACTAGTTACATTGTTGCGAAAAGAATATTGATGGTAGATATTTTATAAATACGTGGCATATTTAGGTCGGGTAAACTATATAGCGTCCTGTATATTGGCACGAAGATAAGTGAGTAGGCTTATATTGTTGTGGATTACTTTTAGAAGAAATTTCCTGGTTGGCGCCTGTATTAATGCTTAGCAGACTTTTAAAGGCTAGCTGCGTTTAAGCACGAGATTCCTTCAGTTCACTTTTTCATTTTATGGGTATGCGAATTTTCCCAGAGCGCAGCATCGAAATAGCGCATTTTTTGTACTGTTATGTGACTTTGACGCACTAGAATCAAATTAAGTCTTAACGTGGCTTGGAGCGATGTATGAATTTAGTTAAATATTCGTATACATAGTGCCAAGTTGCAATAAAAGTTTAATAGTAAGTAACAAATCAAGGGCAGATATTAATTATAGGCTTAATCGCGGCATGCGTGCAGAAATGACGCGGATTTTAGCAGTGATTACGATTGCAGTGAACGTGGATTGAATATTAGCTGCTATGGTGCTACTGCCACTATGATATTAAAAAAAAAACAGGTCTTGACGTCAGCATTGATACGGTATCGAAGTTTTAAATCAGACTATAGGTACATTCGATTCATGTATTTAAATAGCGCGCTTCAGCGCTGCCATCGTTCTTGTATTGTGTGTTGAAAACTAGATGTCTTCTTCTGAAATGATGATTGCTTATTCTGCGTTATAACAGTGCATTTTGGCGCTGGAACCATCATCTGCTGGAACATATCAGTATATATCGTATTTTGAAGAATCGTTGCATTTAACTATGTTATTGAAAAAGCAAATGGAAATTCTCTAAACAAGTTATGAATAAAATCAATACATGTCAAAGAGGTTTAGAGCGAAGTATTTTAAATATAAAGAAAATGGACAAAATAAGGCACACAAAGATAAGAGATATCACTAAAGTTACAAAGGCTTTGACCTTTGCTCAAAAACTTAAATGGCATTGGGCTGGACATGTAGCAAGAATGTCAGACAGAAGGTGGACCACACGTGTCACCCAGTGGAAAGGACCACCAGGCAAGAGGGAGAGGGGCAGATCCTTAGCTCACTGGGAGGATGACATGGAAAGATCAGTTGGCGTCAACTGGCGCTCTATAGCACAAGACAGACAAAAATGGACATCTTTGGAGGAGGCCTTTACCCAAACCGGGGTTCCTGTCAATTTGTAAATATTTAAAACATGTACGTATATTACTAATATAATCTAAGCTAACTTACTAATACAAATCAAATTTATGTTTACTGTAATATAACCACCAACTATTGTAAAACAAGAAATAAAAAGCCTTATTATTATTATTTTGTATCTCCTTTTTTCACGGGATCTTCCATGGGGAAGATGCCCGGTCCTTTGGGAGGCTTACATGGGGATATGGATCCAACACGCAGAGGCCTTTGGAGAAATTTAATCTAAATATTGGGATGGGACACCTACCGATGACATTCCACGTCTGCACTTAACATACGTGGAATGCCAGCAGTAAGTGTAAAACTATTGTATGATGATGGTATCTAATATATGAAATATGGGAGTGGGTGTTTAGTGGACTGGTTCATCTTAAATCTATGAATTTATAACTGTCGTCTGCCTTCAAACCCATGTTAAGAGCTGAACGGTGGCAGACGTTGACTCGCCAACTCACTGAATGGGCCCCCTAAATAGTCGCCACAGACACACAAGTCATACGGGCAACAGAGGGCAACATTGATGTAAGTGGCTAGGGGTGTCGAGCGGTGCGGCGCCGGTTTCACCATTGAGTCTGCGATAAACAAACTCATGGTTTCCCCGTAATTATGCCCTTGAAAATGACACTTCCACTCCCGAGCATATAGCTCTGGCGACCCCTCTCTGATCAGCTGTTTAAGGCAAGCCAGAGCTGAGAGTCCTTCGGGCACTCTTCGGTTTCCACTCTAGCCAGCCAATGAAGGCCAGCTGGAGACGAGTCCCTGATCGACTGTCTGGAGTATTCGGGACCGCAGTGTCGCCACTCACATTCAGCTCGCCACAAGCTGCCCTGCGGTTTATTGGCTTTCCTGTAAATCTTGTGATACATTTTTTTTTTTATATCAAAAGAACTTAGGGAGCCAAATAATGTTCCTCTGAGTTTTGCGTTAGCCTCATGGTGAAGTAACGACTGGCCCGGAGGTTATTATTATTATCGTTTATTTCTTTATTTCATATTTATACATTTTTAAATAGATTATAGGGATAAACAAACACGCACACATACATATACAGTAAAAAACAAAACAAAAAAAAAAAAAAAAAAAAAAAAAAAAAAACTACAAACACACAATCTATTTAAAAGAGTAAAAATAGTATAGCACCGGCAGCGGGTGTAAGGACCAAACTACCGGTGGTTAGGGATCCAGAGAGAGAAACCTCCTCACAATTCGTGCCGTGTCGAGGAGAACTGCCTTCTGCATCTGACTCTTGACCCAACCACCTAACGCGAGCCTCGAGAGATGTTGGTCGAGGCTCTTAGCCATTAAGCCATTGACCGAAATAACTATCGGTACAATGATCGCCGAGTCCACATCCCACATATCGACAATCTCGTGAGCCAAGTCCAGATATTTAACTTGTTTATCTTTCTCAGCCTTCACGAGATTCTCGTCATGTGGAACGGTAACGTCGACTATCATTGCACGACGCTCTAGACGATCTATCACCACGATATCAGGCTTGTTGGCTACAACAGTCCTATCAGTGATGATAGATCGATCCCAGTACAATGTGACATGACTATTTTCGAGAACTGCTTCTGGTACATACCTATAGTACGGCATTTCTACGTTGACAAGTTTGTACCGCAAAGCAAGTTGCTGGTGGATTATCCTGGCTACTTGATTATGTCTGTGCAAGTACTCGCCGTTAGAAAGACTAGAACAGCCGGAAACGATATGCCTGAGGGACTCACCTGGTCGGTGGCATGCACGACAGATGTCGGCTGTGCCATCCCTCAAGATATATTTCCGGTAGTTCTTGGTCATTATAACTTCGTCCGCAATTGCACAGACAAAACCCTCAGTCTCTCCGAAAAGATTGCCGAAACGTAGCCAGGCTACCGAGGCTAAACTGTCTACTTCGGGACCATTTAGGGCCCTGTAGAATCTGCCATGCAGCTCCTTGCTCTGCCATACATCCTTGCGGTCGTTGGTACTTAGTACTATAGGACTGCACCAATTCTCCTTAGCCAACCGCAGCGGGGTGAGTCCACTATCTACTGCGACCATATCACGATGCACCACCTTTGTCATCCGTAAAAAATAATTTCTAAGGTTGCACACCTCGCGATTATGGAGGGACTTAGCATTTAGAAAGCCTCGTCCCCCACACTTTCGCGGGATGTACAACCTCATCACAGACGAACGCGGGTGATGCATCCTGTATGTTGTCATTAGTGTGCGGACTCTTCTATCTATAGTGTCTAGCTCAGTTTGAGTCCACTTGAGTATGCCAAAGGAGTACATTAGGATTGGCATAGCCCAAGCGTTGCAGGCACGCACCTTATTGCCACCTGATAAAAGGCTGTTGAAGACCTTTTTTAAGCGGCCAAAGAAACGCTCCTGCAACGCCTGTTTCATATCCGCATCCGTAATGTTTAACGACTGTGACATACCCAAGTACCTGTAGGTATCCGTTACGAGAAGTGGTCTAAGATGAAATGTGTCAGAGAGTACACTCTGGGATTGTACTATCCTTCCTCGCTTGACATGCATGACCGCACATTTATCTACACCAAATTCCATCTTGATGGAATTACTAAAAGTCTCAGTAACTTTTAGTAATTCCACCAGCTGTGTACCTGGTGCAAATAATTTGAGGTCATCCATGTAAAGTAAGTGGGATATCACCTGACCACCTCGGCGTAACTTGTAGCCTAGCCCTGAACGCTCCAATAATGTACTTAGCGGGTTCAGTGCTAAGCAAAACCAAAGTGGACTCAAACTATCACCTTGAAAAATGCCCCGCCTGATTGATATCGGTTCGCCAGTCCCTCGACGCTGCTGACAAGTTGGATAGCTAAGAACAGTTTTCCACTGCCCCATACAGGACTTCAAGAAAGTACGTAGCGTGTTATTTATTTTGTAAAGCTCTAGTACCCTCAGGAGCCATGTATGAGGCACTGAATCGAAAGCCTTCCTATAATCTATCCAACATGTCGACAGGTCCTTTCGGTTACGACGAACTTGTTGGCCAATAGTCATGTCAATAAGGAGGAGCTCCTTAGTACCACGGCAACCACTACCACATCCATTCTGAAAGTCACTTATAATAGAATTTAGTTCAATATGTCTAGAGATTTTGACTCTCAGAATCGATGTCAGGAGTTTATAGATAGATGGTAAACAAGTTATGGGCCTGTAGTTAGAGGGTGCCGTAGTACTACCGTTTTTAAAGATTAGATGGGTAATACCAGTTGTCATAAAATCCGGTAACGAGGCAGAGTTTATGGCTGACTGAAATTGAGATGACAAGCAAACATGTGAACTGTAAAGCCGTTTCAACCAAAAATTGTGCAGTCCGTCCAGCCCTGGAGATTTCCAATTTGATAACGGACGTAAAGCATCCGCTACGTCTTGCGGTGTTATAGTTACAGCATCCATTTGTGACATATTTTCACAAGCTTGTTTGACATCCCGTATCCAGTCACCCTCAGTATGAGTAACAGCTACTGACCAAATATTTCGCCAAAATGCGACTGTTTCGTCAATATCCGGTAATTTTCTGCCACTCAAACTATGCTCTGATCGTTCCCAGCTTCTATATACCCATTTCTGATCCTTTTCGAATGTCCGATTCAGAGTGTAGCGATCCATACGTTTTTTGAATCTACGAATGCGACTAGCCCACGCGTAGACTTTCTGTTTTAGATAGTCGATGCGCTCTGTGATTTGTGACATATAATTTTGAGGATCAATGTTAGTCCCCAAAAATGCCTGATGCACAAAGCGCATCACCCTAGGGCGATTATTGCCGGATCTAAAACAGATTAGTTTCCCTATTTGTTTTCTAGCCTCATTGATACGCCTTTCTATCCTACGTTGCCACATTGGGACCGTTGGTTTTTGCTGTATGACAGGGTTAATTTCTAGGAGTGGGGCTCCTGCCAAACGGCATGTCGCAATAGCAGCACAGTATAAAATTGAGTGAGTATCTGAGATATTTTCATTGCTATTAAGGTAAGTTGTTATTAACCTATTAATATCACTCAACGCTGCTAAATTTCGTCTGTTAATAGGCAAACGCGGTAGACGTTGTCTTAAATTCGGGGGCATGGATCGATATTCTCTGATGGCACATTCTAAAACTTGGCTTACCTCCTCATTGTACTGTATACCCGCAGAAGTAGTCATACCGTTGTCCAAGTCTATGTTATCAGTATTTGCCGATGCAGATATTATTGGTGATAACGGTGTAGCGACAACTGGGGTCGGACAAGCAGGCATACTTTGCAGGTATTCTGAGCGTAGCATATCAAGCACCGTGACATCCAATAACTGACAGCGTTGGATGGCACGTACCTGGTCAGATAGACGCTGGGTCGTGACGTTGATGGTTGGTTCAAGTGCCTGAAACAGAACAAGCATTCGACTGCGGTATGCAGTGAGGTTAGCTCCACCCTCTGTAGCCCCAAAATATGCTCGCATGACATTTTTGTTGGTTTCTTCTGTCCATTTCATGCGTTGCACATTACCACCGGCAGCGGGGGCCCTATTTGAGACCAGAAGGCCTCGCGGTCCCAAGCTAACTGGTGGCCGGTTTTCTTCACGGCGACATACAGGTATTGGTGATGTCGGTGGCGAAAAGAACTCGTCGCTGGAACTTGACGCTTCTGCAGAAAGAGCTATCGTATCCGATGTGTCTTGTGATTGCGAGGCGGAACACTGCAACGAGCCCGGAGATGGTAAACGTGCTAATTCAGCTCTGGCTTTTGATCTCGTCAACATATTTTCATAATTTTTTCATTTGGTTTATTCATATTATTGACATTACTGTCAAACTACTCTGTTATAATAAAATTTATAATTTATGGCACTCATATGAATAAAAATAATTTATTATAATGTGCTTCATCGTTATCGGAATGTTTTTATTATTGGTTTCAATATTTTTCATGATTTATAAACAATTATTATGAAAAAATAAATTTCTAAAGAATATATGTGACTTCTTGTTGCTAGTGTTGCCATTATTATTATTATTATTGAAAAAGCGCTTTTTCATGCTGATATCGATGTTGTCGATATTTTGGAGACTAACTTAAAAAAAATATTTTTTTAAATATTTTGGAGACTTACCTTTGACTATATTGGTATAGCGAATATTGACGCTGCCATCATTGCCTCAAAATATAACCTATTAACTAAAATACACATATGTATTTAATAATATCGACATAAATTAGGTATTTGATTTTCTTTTTAAATTGAAGAAAAGGAAGAAAATCTTAATAGTTTTCTAAAGTTTTACATTATAATGCGTCACACAAAACAGAAAGTAATTCGGTGGGCGGTTAAAGACTCCTTTAAAATTCCTATGCAATGAGTAAAACTTGTGAACTCGAAAGTATTACCTTATATTTTTGTCTCTTATTCGAAATTTTATACTTCCTATTATTATTATTTTTTTTATTATTACAATTATTATATCACATCTTTCAAAATTAGCATACCTACAATTTAATTATTTTTGCTGTCTTAAAAATCTACTTTTAAACATTAATAATTTATTATTAAATGTTTAGATGTTTACATCATACATTTGGATTACTATTATTGTTATATTATTGCTTTTTTATTTCCCCACTTCTTTTCAAGGCAGCTTACATAGGGAGCATCCTCTGTTCTCATTAATATCACTTATTTTGTATTTATTTATTACTTTTCTTTATTTATTGGTCTACTTCTTTCTGATAATCAAGATCTTCTTTTGCAATTGTATTTCTGATAGACGCTGGTGTGTTGCTGTTGAAGATTAGCGTTAGGATTCGGTTTAATAACTGACTCAAATCAAATCAAATCATTTAGTATGCATAAGCCTTAAAAGGGCACTTACATATTGTCAATATTACATATTTTTTTAAATTAATCTACCACCGGATCGGAAAGCCGCCACAAACTGAGAAGATCCGGCAAGAAACTCAGCGGGCTCGTCATTTTTTTTTTTTAATTACATGTTTTCTTAATATTATTGGATACATGTTTAGACCATTTAAGCTCCAGTGCGATGCCCTTCGAGTAAAGATTTATTTTTTAAAAGTTAAATACAACATTAACAAAAAAATAACAAAAAAGAACAAAACAAAAAAGAACATAAATGGTTGGACCAGAGTCCACAAGCGGCACTCGAAGTACTACTAGTAAGACTGTAGAATAATGCTAAGCTTTCGCACTTTTTACTTTTTTTCAATTTTGACTGCACAGATGGCGCAATGGTTAAGATACCGACCTTCCGTGCCAGTGCCGTGGGTTCAATTTCCACGTGGGACAATACTTTGTGCGCTCCACAAGGTATTGTTCTGAGTCTGGGTGTAATTTGTCTGCGTTAATTGCATATTTGTAAAGTCCCCCGCGATACAAAGATTATTTCCTTAGTGCAGGGTGGTGCATTAAAAAAAAATTCAAATTACCTACTTGTATTTATAATAAAAGGTTTGTAATTTTTTCCTTTCTTTACTGCTTCTTCTATTTCTTATAAATTAGTTATAGGTTAATGTTCAACGTTTCATTTACCACAGGCGTTTATATCTCATAGCTCTTAAATTATACGAACTAACTGATGAGCAAAAGGCACGCCCTTTTGCGATTCTTTCACTTCTATAATGGTGAAAGTCAATACGGTAAGCATCATATAACAGAGATTAATAATATTTGACAGGGGTGGCAACTTTAGGTTTTTTGTTTATAGCTATGACTCTTTATTTTAAGCGAACATTGATTGACTTATACCCACTTATATCATTGATAATATTTAGATAATAAATGGAATATGTATGTGTATGTGTATGTATGTATAAATTATATGTATATATAAATTATATATATATATATATATATATATATATATATATATATATATATATATATATATGTATTATATGTATAATTTATGTGTATGTATGTATGTATGGGTAAATGGATTTGATTATTATAAAAACATTGAATTCTTTTTAAATTCAGTTTTTTGGTTTTTTATCTTTATATTTTTTTTTAATACATCGATGATAACAAAAAGGATTAAAAGTATAGTTCATAGGCGTGCAAAAAATTATAATAACTATAAAATACTAGTGAAACTGAATTACTGTATTCAATCATAATATATTTAATTTTTAACAAGTTTTACAATAATTTTTGCTGTTTACACAAGTAGGTATTACGCATATGAAATCAAACTATCTTTACGTATTTCATCGCATTTGCATTTTATTTAGAAAACACACTAAAAAGAAACGTAATTTCTAAACAATTGAAAACCAGTGTATGAGATTGATTTACTGTTGCCAGGCAACAATTCTTCCGCCCGTCCGGTTCGGCTGGCCAAGTAATAATTAAGCACAGCTGACTTGTAAGATACAATAAGAAGAAAATTTTAGTAATCAGTAGTTCATGAACAAAGTGCATTAAATATCTTCATTGTACTTGTAATCATCTCAGCTCATATATATGTCTCAATGTTGGGCACGAGCCTCCTCCATAGTAGGAGGTAAATTGACTTATATTATACCTTGCTGGTTAGACGTGTAGGTAAGCGTTTTGTATCGAGTTTTCCTTCTCTTGCATAGATGTTACATACATTTTATATCTCTTAATCATCTCTTACCGTCTCCCACGGGTAAGATACGGGTTGGTGAACTGTATTCTTACTCTGTCACCACAGAGAAAAGTACTTGTAATGGTACACAGTACAATTCAATTGTATATTTTTTGCATAGATACACTACTATTACACATTTCCTTTATTATTTTTAAGCCAGTTAAAATAATTTGTTAAAATATAAATAATTAAGCATATTAAATGCTAAATTTCAGTAATTTAAATAACAAAGGTTGTGTCATCGTTTAATACAATTCTAACTGTAAAGTTTGAAGTATTAAGCCTATAACAATGTGTAAACATTGTCGGGTAGATAGCATACCGTCACCTTAAGACGTAAATATAAATACGAAGTGAAATTTGCATGTCCTACAATTAGTCGCAGTGGTGTAGTGGCAGCACGATTGGGCCGGAATCCCAATAGGCGCGGGTTCGAATCCCGCTTGCGACATCATTTTTCATTTCGTAATCGGATTTTATAAATAATTTGTTCTTTAATATCTGTTTGGGCAATTTTAACAGCTTAATTAGCTAGATAAGACTTATCTGTATTTAAAAATAATATTCAATAAAATTTAATATACATTTTTTGCACTAAAATAATATTGCCCCATGTTTCACCAAGGGGAATTTGAGGTTAAAATATGACAAAAAATAACGTGGTTAATGGACGATCCTTTAAATTGTGATATTATTGATACTACGAAGTTATATTTTAAAACGTACTCTTTTCAATAAAATTATATACTGTAAAAATTTATTACAATATTAATATAGAAAGTTGTATATGAAATTCCAAAGTAAAGTAAATCTTAATAAAGATCTTAAAAGATGAGCTTTTTACACGCATGGATAATTACAAATATACAACTTTATTCGTATTTATTTCCTTTTATAATAGTAAACATGGAGGGGAATTTTCAGATAAGAGTTAGATAATTTTGTTTGAAAAGGATGTAAAATTAATTTGTTTCTGAGCCTAATATAAGGGATATTCTAATTAAATTACTAAAGTAACTTTTGAGATACGTTGTTGTATATAGCTCGCAGAAGTTTAGGGTATCTTTGCGTTACTGTAAGCATGTCATGAATTCTTAATTGTAGCTTAATTTTAAGCAAATATTTCTGGAGAATACGTTTATGTAAATAGTTTTAGTATAGAAAATTATTATTCACAAAGTTTAATGTACTATTATGGCCTTTAATTAGAGGAAGTATTCAACAAATGTACAAAACTTTTATTGTAAATTTAGTAGAGTAGCCGAATTCTTTCTTGAATATACAGAGAGAACAGAGTGCCAGAGAACTCTATCCTTGCATACTTCATTCGCTTCCTCAACATTCATGATTATCTTCATACACGTTCGCTGGTTTCGGATACTCTTGACTTCACCTTCCTTCAGTACTTGACCAATCTGCCCAAGTTCGGCTATCTTTCCACATGTCCGAATCATCGGAGCATTCCCTTTCACATCTTTACACCAATACTCTCTTTCATACCTACTCGCTCTCTCACGTCGTCATTGCGAATGCAGTCGGTCAGCCTAACTCCACAGATTTTCCGTAGAGATCGCATTTTATCGACATCCACAGTTTTTCCGTAGAGATCGCATCACCTACTATATACTCGTAGAATGGTCAATAGTTTAGACATAATGGAGAATCTAGAATAAGTGTGCAAGAAAATAATAAGGAAATAACTAGGTCAGGATATTCAACCATCACTAAGAAATGTCGAATCAGCATCAAAATAAAATAAATTATTTTCTTTGCGGTGAATTCAATAAATGAAATAATATAGAGGGGTAAGTTTGGTACAAATCTTTTAGGGGAAAATGTTTGGAAAATGACGTTGGTAAAATTTGGGCCAGTTACCTTAACTAATGAGGCTAACGTCCACCATGACTCCCCTAAACAAGAACAATAAAGATATGGAATAGAAAATTGCTTATAGTTTTTCTTTGATTTTTTTTACACAAAAAAGGGTAGTAAACTTTTTTCTGTATTATACAACTGAAAGATTATATTACAGTAATCGTTTTATAACATTTATTTAAGAGTAAATGGTGAAGGATTTTTCTTTCGTCCCTTTTATTATTCATGACTAAGTTTAATGTTTTAAGGTTCTCTTCGTATTCTCTCTTGTTCTATTTGAAATCTATAGCTTCAGTTATTTTGATTTTAAATACAACGGCATTACCATACATACCCTTTTATCCATATTATGCGTTTTTATTGCTGATGCTATTGAGTGGCTAACGAGCAAGCAGCAAGCTTGATAGTAAGTTTTATTACCACACATAGACCTTTGCAATACTAGTAGTATAGTTAGGGTGATGCTTACCAATGAAAACTCCAAACCAACCCTGAAAGTAAGGCTGACGGTTCACTCGTTTACCGAAGGAAACACAATAGCATATTACCACTACTCGTGCGTCGATAGTCTGCCAGAGTGTGATACTACCTCGGACGGATCGACCCGCGGCTGTAGACAAAAAAAAAACTGTCAACAGAGTGACCTCACCACTCTTAAATGAATATTAGGCTTAGATTAGAATTTATTTAAATTAAAAACTTCATAGTGCACGAATTCCTCATAATACGTAGTCGTGTGCGAAATTTCACGTGGCTGCTTAAGGAATTGCCAAAACGTCTTTCTCAGTGCTCGCTTAGTAGCTACGGCCGCTAATAAATATAAATCTATATTACTATTACACAATCTCTTTTTATGTATATATGAAATTACATCTCCTATTTCATCTACGTGTAGGTAGAAATTTCAATAACGCTATAATAAATGTTTATTCAATTCTTAATAACTGCTTAAATACAAAGTTATATTCACAACACCAACTGCCTTAATACATGGTTCTATTTTCGATAATGACGAACTGCCATACAAACTTTCATCTCCTACTTTAACCCCTTCAAGCCTTTTTTCATGATAATTTGTAGCCTATGGCCTTTTTAAACTTACGTCTATATCTGTACCTTTCTTCGCAATCAGTGCACTGGTTTAAGCATAAAAACGTAATAAACAGACATAATTACTTTCATATTTATATATATATATATATATATATATATATATATATATATATATATATATATATATATATATATATATATATATATATATATATATATATATTCATTATAATATTAGTAAGGAAGTAAGGATTGGTCAACCTGAATTCGATATTTAAAATATTGTCATATCTTCAAAGTTACACCACGCAAGATATATGTATAAAATAAATTTTAATAAAATCTATATTTTTTTGGTTTTCTTAAATATAAGCGTAAGTACACATCTTAATACGAGATTGTTATATAACAATTATATACAAATATTGCATAGATGAAACGTCTCCACTCCTATCTACTTTCCAGTAGATGCAAAAGTTAACACAACAGCCCCGTGATAAACGATTGACTCAATGACTTGAAAAAGTAACGCCCAAATCGACGATCGCGGTCCGACTAACGATGTCCATTATCAAACGATATCACGTGAATGGCTCCATTGGAGATTTTTACTTGTAGAGATTTTCAGCCTGAAGTATGGACAATAACACTAATTTGAGCAAATTGGTCGCTCTACTCTCCTAGAGTATGTAACGTAAGCTTGATATAAATTCTATGCCTCTGATTGTAGATTAAAAAGCTCATTAGTAGTCCTCGATGTTATTACTAAGTAGTCAACTACTAAAAGGAACTGCAAGTAAAGATTTTTTTTTAATGATATAACATTTTACACTGACAAATAATTCTGGGGTTTCGATAATTAACGGATAAAACCTTATTTAGACTCCGAAAAAACATTTATGAATCGCATACGTAATTATGATACCAAGGAAACGAATCCATGCCATCGGCACCAAATCATGCTCACCGAGAAAAATAGTTAGAACATCTAGGTTGAATAGAATAATGAAATAAAGAATCAAAAACAAAAATTAAATTAATATAGTCTATATCTATCAAAGTTGGATTACTTTATTCTAAGTGTATTTTTAGTGAAATAAATACAATAATTTACCTTCATATCTATCTAGGTTGCGAGGAAGGTTTTAAGTATGAATGTTGAAGGCTTTTGGGGTACAGGGAGAACAAAGAAAAATGGATGGACTGCTTGAAGCATTATATGGATAGACAGGGAGTCAGTACAGAGATGACGTCTGAAAGGGGTTTATGGAAAAAGAGGACATATTGCGTCGACCCCAAGTAGTTGGGATAAGAGCAAGAGAATCATGATGATCTCTCTAGGTATGTATATAATGTACCTGGTTGACAGACTCCAACGCCGAGCCGAAACTACTGAAGCTCGAAACATGAAATTTTGACACTAATTTCTTTTTGTGACGTAGAGATTTACTAAAAAAGATTTTACAAAATATCACCTCTAAGGGGTGGTGATAATTTTATTCTTATCTTATCGTCACATGAGTAAATAGAACATTAAAAGCAGTATAATTTGTAGAGTGAATAGGAACACAAAAATACGCTGAGTGTTAAGGTTCAACCAACCTTGAACACTCTTTTTTGTTTTAGTGACAAGCTATGGTATATAGTCATACCCCAATCTGTTCGAGGCTAAGAAAGGGGCGGCGCGTGACCCCATAACATGCCATACGCGTACCTCTCTAGGCGAGTGGCCTGGCCCACCGAAGGCCAGTATTTGTCAAAGGTGGTCTGTCTGAGTTACCCTTTCGGGTACCATGTCCAGTCAAAACCCTGCTAGCTTTCGCTCTTGGAGCATAGCCTTACGTGGTGAGTTGAGTGTGAGTGACTACAGGCGACCGACTAATCCACGATCGAACCACCCACGGCCAAGGTGGTAACAGGCGCAGGCACGAGTACGTGCTTGCGCCATCCTACTAACTGGTGGCGGAGCGTGTCATCGTAGAGGATTTCATCTCAGACTCAACTCACCCCGCCGCCTCTTTCTGCGAGACAACTACCTCGCAGAAAGCGGCGATCGCGTCTCAGTACCTGACGCTGTACAGCATTACCCCAGCTACAGCCAACAGCATCAGGTCGGCAAATCTTAAACATCTACATTTTTTTTTCTATGTATTTCTCTCAGAGATGATTTCTACGCGGACGTTGTCGCGGATTAAAGCTGGTGTATTTATATAAATATTTTCACGTTTATGAATATTTGTAACATCAACTGCCGCTGAAGGATGATCGTTCCGTCTCTTATTCCGCAATCAATCAACTTACTTAAAGTGACGGCAGCCGGTCGTCTATATCAATTGTAAGCGTTATCGGTGTATATTTGTAAGGAACTTGCCAAATAAATAAATCATATTGCGTCTGGTCATTCATCAAAACTCAGTCACAATTTATTTATAGACTCCACACTTGCTTTTGTGGTGACATTAATTGGATTTCTTATAAATTTAGTAATATATATTAAAATACATGAATTTCTTTTATAACATAGCAGTGTTTTCATATTATTTGTAAATACTCAGTAAATATAAAATTTTAGAAATACTCTCCGAGCTTTAAGTTATGGCGTCTAATCGCAGTATATTTGTACATACTATTATATATTTGTATTAAGAAAAACGCTTGATTATAGATACATGCCCGGAAATAGTTTTCTTTTCTGTAATAATAAAGTAATACATTTAAATAATACATTTAAACTTTTAACATATGAATAATAAATTCGAAATCATCAAATACAATTTTGTTTCTTCTCAAAGTTGTATATATAGTATCGTTTTACCAGTTTCCGATTTGCTTTTGTGGATTTTATCATGTGTTAATTTGATTATAATATCCCAACATTTCGCTGAATGACTGACGTGGTTTAGATATGTAATGAAACGAGATATAAGTAATGTTGTATGGAAAGCTTTAAATGTCAACCTTGTGGTCTTTAAGGGTGCGTGAACAGACATAACATGTATAGACAGGAAGTGATCCTAGAGGTGAAGTCTAAAAGGATTGTATGAAAGCAGAGGATATCTTGCGTCGAATCTAAATAATTCGGATTAGAGGATAATGATGATTAGAGTATCAGTATTCATAAAGAAATTATGGTCTAATTTCCAGGTAGATAAATTCCTAAAACAACAAATTTTTAGTAATATTGTACTTACTAATAACTATACAAATGGTGTAATGGTGATCTTCTATGCTAGTGCGGTGGGTTTGATTCATACACAGTAGAATTCCTTGTGAGATACACAGAGTGTTGTTCTGAATCTCGGTGTAATTTATCTGTGTTAATTATATGTTTATAAAGTCCTCGTAATACAAGGATTATTTCCTTAGTGCAGGGTTTTTATTATTATTATATTAAAAAAAAACTTCCATGAATATCATTCGGAATTGTTAAACAATATTTTATTACTCAGAATGTTACTTCTCATATTCAGCGGTACTTCAAAATTAATACTTTTCAATATTAAATAATATTTGTTGACGCCGTAAACAAACAGCAGATAAATAAATTTTACAGAACATCTAAAATTATGATTTGTCATTAAATTAGTATCAGCAATATTATTACGATGTGCAGTACTTAATAAATATTATCATGTTATTTATTATAGGAAGTTACATAATGTGATCTGTTTGGAAAACGATATTGTATAAATAAGTTATAGGTTTCCTTTATTTTAAATAATAAAAAGAGGTTTTTGCCTGTATCTTTCTACAGATACTAAAATCTAGAGCAAATACTAATAGTATTTATTAGGCGTAAGCAATATCCTAGATATGGTATAAGTTCATCATTTAGTTCAGCAAGATAATGCTTTTATAGAAAGCGTCATACTCGTCGAGATCGATTTCCGAAATACAATTTCTCAGTGGCGTAGAATGGAAGGAGCACAAACGACGAACCTCGTTACTGCAAAGACGCCGCTCATTGGATTAATTAGTTATCTGTTCGCAAGGAATATGGCAACATACTTTTCCATACTATGCTACTACTGGTTTTAGAAGTACCCTTATTGTTTTAGACACCTCACATTTTCATTTAAGTAAGCTGCGTTGCAAAGTCTTCGCAAGTTGTCTAACCCCTTAATCCTTTAACAATGTTAGAGGAAAGTATTCAGCATGCTCTAAGAAGTTTCCGCTTTGTATATTATGAATAGCTAATTAAGAATTAATTGAATTTCAAGCGAATTAATTTATCGTTATGATTCTGTTTCAATCTTGTTTTGAAAATAAATTAAAGTTTATTATTTTAAAAATGTGATAAAGAATAATTTTGTTGCATAATTAAATAACAGAGAGGTAATAAATAAATGACATCTTGTCCTTAAGAGTCGTATTTGTAAATAATTAATCAAAAATATTCTCTAGAAAAATATATATTAGAATATCATAATTAAAATTGTGTTAATATGATAGGTAGTTAACTTTTTTATTGATACATTTAATTAGATCATAATATTATGGTATATAATGTATGGATGTATGGATCATAATATTCACGTATATAAGTTATAAATATAAGTATATTTCAATTATTTTTTTTTGTGATATGTTAAGTAATGTGGTAGTTATAATAATAAATATAGAATATATATATAATACCAACAGAGGAATTAAATTTCATTTAATTTTACCTAACACGTAGTCTTAATGTTACGTAAAGCTGTATGGTAGCGGCTTCGAATACTACCAAACCTTACTTTGCTCGTGAGTGTTGTAAAAGAACGACTAAGAGCCTTATAACGACCTTTTTTTTCTTTTCATTTTGCAAGGTGGACCATGGATGTGGTCGCGCCCCGGCAAATCGGCCCGGGGCGACAGAAGAGGCGGCGCGCAACCCCATGGACCCACCCTGCGAACACCTCTCTTCGCCATGCGAGTGGGCCACCGGTGCCCGATCTTTGTCTTCGGTGGCCGGCCCAGCAGCCTTATAACGACCTTTTTTTTTTTTTTTTTTATTGGTGGGCTATGGGTGCGTCTCGCCCCGCCAAATCGGTCCGGGGCGACGGAGAAAGCGGCGCGTGACCCCATAGACCCACCGTAAAATCCTCTCTCTTCGCCGTGCGAGCGGACCACCGGTACCCGATCTTTGTCTTCGGTGGTCCGCTCGGCGGTTTATCCTCGCGGGTTCCTCTCGTCGACGCCCCAACAGATTTCGCCATCGGGGCGTCGCCCTCACGCGGTGGCCTAGCGTCGGGTGACCGGACAATTCCCCGGTCCGATCACCCGAGGCCTGGGTTAGGGCGGCATCAGGCGCAGGTATTCGCGCCTGCGCCGCCCCGGCCGCTGGCGGCGGCCCGGGTCGCGGGAATCCTCCCGGACTCGTTCCGCCGCCTCCTTCCGCGAGATGACAGCCTCGCAGAAGGCGGCGACCGCGTCCCAATTCCTGACGCTGTCGACCATCGCCCTCGCGACAGTCGGCAGCGCCAGGTCGGCACCGATAATAGCGACGAGGTCGCGGCGCTGCCCGTCCCAGCCCGAGCATTCCTCGAGCGTATGAGCCTTATAACGACCTAGGCCAACTCCATTTGATGCCTTTTGGTTAACAATTACATTCCCAAGTAGGGTTGACGTCTGGCAGGCGGCCGGTCATAAAATTATTATTAATAACTTCTACAATATGTATCCTGAAAGAAGAATACATATTGTATTGATCCCAAGCAATCGGGATAAGAGTAGGAGAATAATGACGTAGTCTTAATGTGTGAATTTATTACATTTCGCACGCTCTGTGACTTTGCGTTTGTCGGTTCTTTCCAGGAACAAAGATTAAACACTAGAGAACAGTCATTATGTATTTATATCTTAATAGCAGATAAAATATTCGTGATTAGAAAGTCTTTAAATAACGTGGCGTGAAATTTGGAATTCAATTGTGTTTTGACATGCGTGAATAACATTCATTTAATAAAAAAAAAAAAAACTTAGTATCAGTTCTTTATTTTCAATTACATACTGGCATTAAACATACATACATACATATCATCACGCCATATCCCTTGCAGGGTAGGCAGAGAGAACAGAGTGCCAGAGAACTCTGCATACTTCACTCGCTTCCTCAACATTCATAATTCTCTTCATACACGCTCGCCGGTTTCGGAGACTCTTGACTCCACCTTCCTTCAGTACATAACCGATCTGGTCTAGGTAGGTTAGTCTCGGTCTCCCTCGGTACCTACATCCTTCCACTTTCGCATTGTATATCTTCTTAACCAGGCGTTCGTTCGTAAGAAAAGGGGTCTACGCGTGAATGTGAGCAAAACCAAAATAATGGTCTTTGAAAGAGATAAAACCAGAACAGATGTAAGAGTAACAATAGGTAATGATGTACTAGAGCAAGTGGATGAATTTGTATATCTGGCATTAAAGCAGTATTATTTGTGTATTAGTTTTATTTCAACTTTTCAAGCCACACTTAAAATATATCTTTGACTAGGTAGTCCTATGCTTCTGACAAATACATGCACAAATGGGACAATTAAATATAAGATCAGTATATCAAGTCCAAGCTAAGAATATTGTGAATTACTAGCATAGCCGCCATATTACTAGCATTATCTGTGTGGTGACGGAGTAAGAATACAATTCACCACCCGCTGTCTTACCCGTGGGTGATCGTAAGAGACGACTAAGGGATATAAAACGCATATAACATCTATGCAAGAGAAGGAAAACTCGAAGTAAATCCCTATAACAACACGTCTGACCAGCGCAGCGTGGTGTAGTAGGTCAATTTCCCTCCCATTACGGAGGAGGCTCGAGCCCAAGAGTGGGACATATATGAGCTGAGACGACTAGCATAGCAAAATACACTGATCTGAATACCTTTTTTAATATTGGTTAACTTGGTTTAGTTGTAAAATATTAAGTTATTTAATTCTTTATACATACATACATACATATCATCACGTCATATCCCTTGCAGGGTAGGCAGAGGGAACAGAGTGCCAGAGAACTCTATCCTTGCATACTTCACTCGCTTCCTCAACATTCATAATTCTCTTCATACACGCTCGCCGGTTTCGGAGACTCTTGACTCCACCTTCCTTCAGTACGTGACCAATCTGGTCTAGGTAGGTGAGTCTCGGTTTCCCCCGGTACCTACATCCTTCCACTTTCTTCTAATTCTTTATAGGTCTACCAATATATAGATGATAAATGTTGTGCTTTATTTCAGGAGTTTCTTAAATGCCTCAAGTCAACGATTGCAATACCTACGATAAAGAATGAATTGGTGCATTACTTAGTTAGTTACCACACGGCAAATGATCAGTAATCTATTATCATAATAATCATTTCAGCTTGCACGTTGATTATTGGATGTAGATTTCTCCAGAAATGAGAGGATAGTGCTGTAATAACAAATTTGTTTGAACATAGTAATCTAGGGCATTAACAGTTTGATTTTGAATAGTGCTATTGTATCAGACGGCTATTTTATGGAAAAAGTGTTGATTCTTTAAGAATACTGTATAAAGTCATGATAAATAGCAACGATACAGCTAATATAAATATAAATTGATAAGACAAAGTATAGTAAAATAGCAATCATGCATACTGCGCAGTCACCACTGTCTTAGCAACAGTGAAGATAACAAAAACTATAATTGATGAACGATGGATATTATCGTTAATACCATGGTATGTTGTAGATGATCAAATAATATAATAGTCTTACATATATAGGTAAGATACATATGTGAAGCAAAACTAATATTCATAGTTTATTACAAAGTGTCAATACTATGACACTTTCTTCGTGTTTTATTCTATATTCACAAAAGTAGCTGAGACACGGACATCAGTCATTTTAATGATTCGTCACGAGTTATCAGAAAAACTGATGCCAACTCCCTATTATATAATGCATAAAAAAAAACTGTAAAGGGCAGTGAGGTCGTACCAATTGTGGAACAAAAGTTCCGCGTTGACATAACAGGCCATAATTAATATTATTAGCTGTCAGTTGCAGATGATTATTCTTTCGTGACACATTTATTATTGTGTTCGTTGGAAAAGAATTTTCTCTCAATGCCAGAATTGGACGATTTATTTACTTGAAAAATTATGTATGATATGAAAATATTTTTTTTTCCAAACTATTTCCCTTCTATCCATGTGGTGACGGAGTAAGAATACTATTCACCACCCCATCCATATCTTACCCGTGGGTGATCGTACGAGACGACTAAGGGATATAAAACGCATATAACATCTATGCGAGAGAAGGAAAACTCGTAACAAAACCCTATACCAACACGTCTGACCAGCGCGGTATAGTAGGTTAGTTTCCCTGCCATTGTGGAGGAGGTCCGAGCCCAACAGTGGCATATTTGTGGGCGGTGATGATGATGATGATGATTTCCCTTTTTGTGGCCTACGTATTTCTCTTTTTGTTATTCTAATTAAATCTCGGGTCTCTTTTGGATGAAAAAAATTAGCCTATTATCACATGCTAGCTATACGGTTTGGCAATGGATTATCATCAAGATATCATTTTACTGCTTTTATGTTTTAATTTATTTGCAATTTGTTTGTTCTTTAATTATTTTTTAAGATATAGATGATAATGAAATATGCTGTGACTATTGTGTACTTACTGCATCATCATGAGGATAAATCATTATCATCTACCGATCATAAATATATCAATTTCAGATTCAACAAAACCACGATTGAAACCATAAGCAGAGCTTGAACTACCAAAAGATTTCAAAATCATACTAAAAATTCACAATGACAAAATTATAGTGACCTATATGTATATACAATTTTACTATATTCAGGTTATAAAATGCAAACACAATAACGAAACAAATGTCCATTTAATTCCAACATTAACGTTTTTTATTTGTCGAGCAAGACAAAAAGTTTAAGACAATAGACCATATCGGGCGACTTAATGTGTTTTTAAAAGAATGTCACCATATGGCCAAGGACTGTCGAGTAAAATAAAGAATAATAAAAAGTGATAATATCAGTGACAGTTGGTGTTAAGATTATACAGTTAATTACTCCTACAAAAATGCTCCCTTGGAACATTTTATATTTCATTTCAGAGAAAAAATATTTTACCCTTTTTTGACTGCTAGATTATACTCTTAAAATATGTTTTTTTTATTGTTTATAGCGGCAAAAGAATAAGTAGCACACCTTATGGTAAGGGTTACAGCCGCTCATGGACCTTTGTAATACCAGGGGTGTAGCTAGGCTATTCAGGCCAACCAGTGAAAACCTCAAACCCACTTGCCGTCTCTCTCGCAGTGCAATAGCACATTGCCACTGCTCAGATGTCGAATTTCGGAGAGAGTGTGGTTTTTTTTTTATTGCTAATATGCAAACGAGCAATCAGCATGATGGTAAGTGTCACTGCCGCCCATGGACCTTTGCAATACCAAGTGTATAACTAGGCCGCTGCCTACCAATATAAACCCCAAACCCACCCAATTGGGCTTCCGGCTCTCTCGCTCACCGAACGAAGCGCAATAGCACATTGCTATTACTCATACGTCGATCTTCTGCGAGAGTGTGGTACTACCCCGGACGGACTGGCCCGCGGCTGCAGACAGAGAACTGTCAACAGCGTGGCCCTACCACTATTAAATCGTAGATGTATCTCAACTACGTCATAATGTGCTTTCTATGAATCATTTGGCGATAAATAATGCTTCTTTGTAATAAACTCCAGAGTAGTACATAGTGCAAATTATCACGTTTGTAAGTTCGCCAAAGGCAGGTGTACTAAAACTCGATACAAATCATCAATTCGATTTTATCCTATACTCATATAGCTTAGACATGCAATATTTTTTTTAAATTCGGTTGTTTGGAGTACTCATTGGTTATTTAGTACTTCAATAGCGTACGAGTAAATTCTCTGATAAATTTAGGGAAGTTACTTGTATTTATATTTATTTACAAGAAATAAACAATCAATTTCCGTGTCACAAATAAAAATTCAGAAACTCTATTATCCGTGGGCGTCATAAAAGACTAAGAGTTGAGAAGACTAACTGTTGTATATGCATAATGCACTGCAAGAAGACAACTCTTAATAGAACCTGTACCTGTAATATATAGGTACCTGTCTGATATCATGAACATGTCTGACCTAAAGGAACATGTCTAACCAGCATGATATAGTAAGTAATCTTCGTCGGTCCACCGTCGAGGCTCATACTCAATACTAAGTATGTGGACTAAAGAAAAATCAAGAAATAGGCATAATATTAAATTGTCATGAATTTAAAATCCACCATGTATATGCAACATACGTTTAGTCACCAAGAACGTTGCAATCGTATCGCTTTAAATGACTACATTGGTTTCTCTTTGGGATGAGGAAAGTGAGGACATAATACACCTGTTGTAGGTAAGTGCATTACAACCGTCAACACTTATATAAATTCCACTCGTTTTCTAGAAGAGTAGTCAGTGACTATAGAGAGTTAACCTATTTCGTTTCATTGCATTTGAAACTATAAATGGGTTCGTTGTTCAAGTGTGTATATATTTATATTTGTATTTATATTTGTATTTATATTTATATTTGTATTTGTATTTGTATTTGGATTTGTATTTGTATTTGTATTAGTATTTGTATTTATATTTATATATAGGGTGGAGACGACCATGCGACAATAATTTTAATTTAGTGTATCTGATGACTTGTCCTGTCTGTGTAGAAACTTTGAATATAATACATATGTCATATATTTTAGCCACAGCACATTACTTTGTATTATTAACATTATCCACATTCTGTATTAAAAATGAAAATTATTAGGCTATCTAGCTATATATATATATAAGCTGTTATTTTTTTTTTTTTAAATATCAACACTTCAACCTATTTATGCGGATAGAGCAAAGAAATGTAACAAAAACACACTTCAACATTCTGTTACGTAACAAGCTTCAGCCTTATTGTAAATTATTCAAGTAGTACTAATGTACTGAACTTACGTTTATGCCTGCGTAACTTCGGCTTTGAATATCGGTAGGCTATATTAATAAATTAAACATTCCTTCTAAATATCAAGTGTAATATTAATATTAGAGCAATATTCATTTACAAATTCGTCTTATATCAACAAGAAATATGTACCTAATTATTTCTAAATTGTTATAAGCGTGTAGCAAATCTTAAGTAGGAAGTTACATTTTAAAGACGAAAGTTTTGTTTTTATTACATACCGAAATAATTTTTATACTTTTAACAGTTGACAATTATTGATTGCATTATTTTTGCTTTTTTTTTATTGCTAGTGGTGGCAGATGAGCAAGCGGCACACCTGATTGTAAGTGTCCTTTGCAATAACAGAGGTACAGCTAAGCCGCTGCCTACCAATATTAATCTCAAACCAACCCAATTAGGCTTCCGGATCTCTCGCTCACCAAACGAAGCCCAATAGCACATTGTCATTACTCGATGTTCTGTTACAATGTAAATTCTGTCAAACGTACCTAAATACGAAATTATATCAAATTGGTATTTATCTAACGAAAAACTTTGTTATAACATGTACACTAGTACGTGAGCTGAAATAAATTGAATTAAGGTTTTAATTAATAATCATTATGAAAATAGAACGTTTAAATATAAACTCATGAAATATAGAATTCGTATTGATGCATGTTAAATCAAGGTGAATAAATATGTTTAGTGTCTAGACATATAATTACTATATAAGATCAAGTATGATTGAAAATTAATAATTTACTTACAAAATTATATTGTTGATGAAGGTTGAAATCAAATTATCTACATATATCTTATAGCTACAATAAAATTGAAATACATATTGTGTGAGGTCAGACTGCAAACGCGGGCGCGGCGCGGGCGCGGCGCGGGCGCGGCGCGATGTACTCAAACATAAGAACTTCCTTTGAGCGTCTATAGTGGACACGCGGGCGCGGGGCAGACGCGGTAAGCGGCGCGGGCTACATGGCGCGGGGAGCGCGCGGTAACTCGCGCCATAGTTCCTTCTAGCCCAGTTAAATTAAAATTTTAAATTACATTAATTCCGCACAGCAATTTTTTTCTTGCAATCGTTAGGGGGGCCCTCTGGTAGTTTAAATCTCGATTTTCAACCGCCTAGGGGACACCCCCTAGGCGGTTGAAAATTGAGATTTAAACTGTGGCGGTTAAAGCACACGCTTTAACCGCCATTTTGGTTTTTCCAAAAAAGAGCTTTTGGCGAATAACTCGGTCATTTTTGACTTTAGGTGAAAATGCATAAGACAAAAGTTGTAGGAAATTCAATTCTCTACAATTTTGATCTCATATTTTTTTTTATAGGATTGATATTTTGTGAGTAGCCAATAAAAAAAAACATTCTTCTAAAAATGTCGCTGTATTTTGTTTATTTTCAACTTTAGAGAAAATATGGTCTGAAACTGAGTTATAGAAAATTTAATTCTCTATAAATTTGATAAGTATGATTTTTAAAGTAGAAACAATATTTAATGTCCTACGCCCAATCCAAAACTGAGCAGAGCGTCCGTGGCTGCGTTCTATAAATACTCTTTTCCACACCACCGCTGGAAGACAAAAGAGAGAAGAAACAAAAGAGACAAAAGTTGTAGAAAATCAATTTCTCTACAATTTTGATGAATATAGGCTTGAAAAAGAGCAAGATGTCACGAAATGAGATTGGAAAAAAACCAGTCGCGGTTTGGAACCCATACCTACCATGACCTAACCTGCCCCTCAATTATTGCTAAAAACAATTTCCTGCAAATGTAGGAAAAATTGCGAAAAACTTTGCGGGTGCCGCAAAGCAAGTCTGAAGTGTTCTGTTTTGTGCCACAATTGCAGCAGAGAAACGTGCCAAAATGCAACACAAATTCAAGAGCTGCTCGAAGGTGATGGGGAAGATGATGATGATTTCTTTCCCGAGAGTGAAAAATTAATACCATCGAACATTGAGGAAACTCACCTACAATATGAACTCGAGGATGTTGATGTTGCAGGGCCCTCGTGCAAGAGAAAGAAAATATAGTTTTTCAAAGAATGAGCATTTTAATAGTGTTAGCTTGAAGAAACGCAGTTATATTTAAAAAAAAACGACAAAAAATAAAAAACGAAACAAAAAAATGACGCCCGGATATTACCGGAAAGTGAAACGAAACGAAAAAACGAGCCTGGAAGTCTACCCCAGCGGTGGTGTGGAAAAAAGTATTTCTAGTACGCAGCCACGGACGCTCTGCTCAGTTTTGGATTGGGCGTAGGATCTTAAATATTGTTTCTACAAAAAAAATCATACTTATCAAAATTACAGAAAATTTAATTTTCTATATTTTTGTTTCTGATCATATTTTCTTTAAAGTTGAAAATTAACAAAATACAGCGACATTTTCAGAAGAATGCTTTTTTTATTGATTACTCAAAAAATATCAATCCTCCAAAAAAAAATTTTGAAATTAAAATTGTAGAGAATTGAATTTCCTATAACTTTTGTCTTTTATATTTTCACCTAAAGTCAAAAATGACCGAGTTATTTGCCAAAAACCCTTTTTTGGAAAAACCAAAATGGCGGCTTACGCACATCCCCTAGGCGGTTGAAAATCGAGATTTAAACTACCAGAGGGACCCCCTAACGATTGCAAGAAAAAATTGCTGTGCGGAATTAATGTAACTTCACGTTGAATTTCGGTCTAATTAATTTGACTGGGCTATTCATACAAGTGGCCGCAGTGAGTGCGCGGGCGGCAAGCGACAACCCACGCGGGAGCGGGCATCTCAACCTAGTTCGAGCTAACCGCGCGCGTTGTTGCGGTCGACTGCGGACAGGCACAATCGCGCGCATTCCCGCACCTGCGCCGCTCACCGCACCGCGCTGCCAGTCTGGCCAAGCACATTAAGTTGAAGATAATTTCACTAATAGTGTAAATGACACTAATTTTAAATTTTGTCACACCATACCAAGCTAAATACACAGCAGCTTATAATTCGGATATATTAAGTAGGTTTACTCTGATTTTCGTGATGTTGGTAGGTATTTGTAATTCAATCAAAACCGGGATTTTGTATAATTATGTCAGAATCCCATTTTTTAAGAAACAGCATACTGTACTAAGGAACTAGTCCTTGCATTATTGGGCTTCATAAACATAATAAATGGACATAAATTACACTCAGACTCAGGACATTGATCTGTGGATCACACAAATTATTGTCCTGCATAGGAACCAATACCAACACACGGCATTATAGATCGGTATTTTAACCATTATCCCATCTACGAAGTTAACTATAATAACATGATCCAACAATAGATAAATTACTTCATTTTAAAAACAATATTCATAAAGATGAACTGAAATCGAAGATGTTTCCGCTTATCAAGCAAAGGAATTGAAACATAATATTCCGATTAGTAGGAACACGGTACTTTATTTAAATTGAAAGGAGGTCGCCCCAGGCGAAATTCTTCATTAACTCTTTTAAATTTATTCTGAAAAATCTTTCAATATTTGCAGCTGTTATATATATATATATATATATATATATATATAACATAAAAAAATGTTATATATATATATATATAAAATTTTTCATCATTCTCTTATCCCAATTACCTGGGGTCCATACTATATGTACTCTTCTTTCATAGTATATATTGTAGAAGTTATTGGCAATCGTTTTATGACAGGCCGCCTGCCAGACGTCAACCCTCCTCTGGAATACAATTGTTGACCAAATGGCATCAGATATAGTTAGCCCAGGTCGTTATAAAGCTCTTAGTCGTCTTCGAGCAAAGTAGGGATTGGTAGTATACGTAGCCAATAAATACCACACAGCTTTTGTATTACAGTAAAAAACATTTTTTTTAATATTTCAAGTAATATTTGAAGTGGCTAGATCACTTTTCACGGTACTTTTACTAGAATATTGCTTAAGTATTAAGAAGTATGACATCGTTGGGTTAGCTTATAAAATGCCGCTTATCATCATATCATATCAAAAGACAACATTAAATACTAAAACATGTATCGTGTCATATATTTAAACACATGTGTACAGTTAACGTTAGAAGCCTTTGGGATCCTACAAATATGGTTTGTATCGTAGATACTGAATCTACGACTCTCAACGTGGAAGTTTCAAATGAGACACACATGATGAATGGAAAGCATTTCTAAGTAAATATACAAAATTAATGTTTACCTAATCTTACCAAATATTAGATACTGTTGAAATAAATTTAAACATATTTGAAACCGAAACAATTTTAAATTCTAAACTCGAAACAGCTCCAACATTTGTTGCGTACAGAAGCTTTCGTAAAACACGTCTCAGTTATTAAATACAAGTTAAATAAAGACAATTTGCTCAAGTATTGTTTGCTCACGTGGATCTTATTTGAGAAACAAGTATAATACCAAAGAGTTTCAAGCGAATTTCTTAGAAAATTAATTTAATAAATTAGTTACGAAACAACAATTCGAATTTTACTTTTACAAGTGATGTGAAAAGAATTTCAATTATTTATTATCCACAGGTTTTGTAATATTCTTACATCTTTATTCCTGTGGAGAAACATAGATATGGTATCACACGTAACAGGCGTTGAACATATTGCTACTAACCGGGCACAAGAGAAAATATTTATTACTTAAAATAAATAGCTACTTAGTTGGAATAAGTAAAAAAGTAGTAGTAAGAAAAAAAATCCCTGTGGTGAAGGAGTAAGAACTCAATGAATTTTATTCTGACTCCATCATCACAGAGATCTTTAACACCCTCCTTTTCTTACATATAGATGTCGTGAAAGACTACTATTGAATATATACAGAAAACACGTAAGCGAAAGAAGGAAAAATAGAAATAAAGCCACATATAAATCCGTTAAACAGCATAGTAGGACAATTTCCTTCCAGCTGTAAAGGAAGCTCGAGCCGAGTAGTGGAACATAATGAGGTCACACCTCATAATGATTATGACCGATAATAGTTAAGATGAATAAAAAAATGCTTACGTTTCGTAATTTTATTTAATTATTAGGTTTACATGTTATTTGCCGGGCGCGCCGCTATAGACAAAGATCGGGTACCGGTGGCTCGCTCGCACGGTGAAGAGGAGTTTGCATGGTGAGTCTATGAGGTCACGCGTCGCCTCTTCCGTCACCGCGGACCGATTTGGTGGGGCGAGAGGCATCCATAGCCCACCGCAAAAAAAAAGAAAAATAAAAGGTTTATATGTTATTTAACAATTATAAGTATTGATAATTTCTGATTAATATTATGATTAATAGTGGTAAGAACGTGCTGTTGACAGTTCTCTGTCTACAGCCGCGGGTTGGTCCTTTCAGCGTAGTACCACACTCTCGCAGAAGACCGACGTCTGAGTAATGGCAATGTGTTATTGCGCTTCGTTCGGTGAGCGAGAGAGCCGGAAGCCCGACTGGGTGGGTTTGGGGATTTTATTGGTAGGCAGCGGCCTAAGCTATACCCTTGGTACTGCAAAGAGTCCATAGGCGGCAGTGATACTTACCATCAGGTGTGCTGCTTGCTCGTTTGCCACCACAAACAATATAAAAAAAATAGGATATGCTCACAAAATCAATGAACTAACGTCAAAATTTTCGTTAACAGATATCGCAACATCATTAAGATCACTATTAAATCCTTTAACCATTACGTACGCATCTAAGATTACTTAATCTTGTCAAAAGATAACAGCGCTGGACCACACATTTATCGTATTCACCTTTAATTAAATCCCTTTATAAAGGCGAGGCCGGTGGGGTATAAGTCAGGTATTGCGAGATAAAGATTAATGCTTTCGTGTCAAATAAATTTACGGAGGTGATAGCAATCCGGCTGTTCTGACCATTTTGCATGGCCGTTTTTTATTAATATATTTATTTGCACGAATGAACTATTGATAAAGCTGTTAATATCAACACTAATGTCATTGACATAATACTGTACGCCGCAGCTGTGTGGCTTAATTCGTGTTTCATCATTATATCATGTTTCGAGTTTTCCAGTTCTCGCATAGATAGGATTCGTTCCCGGGATCCCGGATCTCGAGATCCCGGTCATATCTTAGTCCCAAAATTTTCTGGATCAAATTTAATGAATCCCGGGATTTTTTCAGGATTGATACATTTTTTTGAATTAGTCAATAAAAATGTGCGTGAGACGAAACGCACCTACCTTGATTTGACGTTTTAATAGCGACCTTGTTTACACGGCTGATTTCACTTAGAATACACATATTATCTATTAATTGATTCATACGAAGTAATTTCATTTGTTTTTGTTAACTACCGGATTATGCGTAAAAGTGTGTAAAAATTTCCGCTTCGTGTAAGTATTGAATTTTTTTTGTTAATTAATAAAAACAAAAATGCATTAGGTAATGATTTCATTTTCGTGGTTTAAATAAGTAATCTATAAAGTTTCTGGTCAATTTAATTTAAAATATAAATAATAATAAACATAAGTAGAAAGAAGTTGATTTTTGGAAGTTTATTGTTGGTATCATAAATTATTTACAGAACTGCCTAGTTTGGTTATTTTATAAGAAGAAAGTTTATAAAAAAAAGTATAATTTTGTTTAACCGCCTTTTTGGAGATTTAAAACTTAAATATTCTATGTCCTCAAAAATTGTTTTTGATATGTTTACTGACTTTTTGTTACCATTTTCCATTACCAATACAATCCCGGGACTATCCCGGGATTAACTGTAGATAATCCCGAAATCCCGGGATTAGAAAAATCGACCGGGATCGAATCCTCTATTTATATCCCTTAGTCGTCTCTTACGATTACCTACGGGTAAGAAAGGGGGTGTTGAATTGTATTCTTACTCCGTCACCACACGGAAATAAAATAATAAAATAAAACGTGTTTATGTCACACATAATATTAGGTAAAACATATTATTATTATTATTAGTATACGTAACGCGTAGGTAGTAAAATTAAGATGTAAATGTTTCATCTAAAATAGAACTTGAAAGCACAAGTTGCTTTTGATCACGCCTACTGTTTTATCTTCTCGAAGATATGTGTCATAATATCTGTAACGAATATAATCATATGCAATAACACGTTTCGGTTCAACATTGAATAAACAAAATGTCATATTAAAACGACTGTTTAAAAATCAGATCGCCAGCTTGTACCTGATTAATCGTGGTGTGTTTTGTCTTAGATCAAACAAGTTCAGTAGTAATATGGCGCCTTCACAAACATTCTACCTAATGTGTTTGCCTCTAATTCCAAACAAAAGTTGTGCGAACAGGCTCGACGATGTTTGAGTACACTTTGTCTTTGCTGTTGTCCTTTTTACTGAGGGATTTGAGCTAAGTTCTTAAGAGCAAAAAACTGGAGTAAAGCTTATTAGACCTTTGTAAGGATTTTACTTGGTTCATGAAAGCATGAAACAGTTTACTAACCGTACTTGTCCTTTACTTAAAGGCTTATTTATTTATAGATTTAATACCTTTCTATTCCTTTGTGAACATAGTTCAAGTATTGTCTATAATAGACTATTGGAATCGAAATGTACATATATAAATGTAAAATGTAATGCAATAAGTATAGGAATAGCATATAATTTAAGTAAACTATACAAAGAAAATTAAAAATAGTCCTCCAAAATCAATCAATCTTTTAAAAAAATATACCAAATTACGTTTCATAATAATAACGGTTAATGTTAGGTACTTTAAACAATCTGTAGTTACTTCGAATCTACTTTTTCGATGTTAATTTAGCTGCAAGGAATTTAATTAAATGATGATAGTATTTTGACCCCTTCTTCTCCACTAATACCTTAAAACCTTACTGATAGTGTGACTTAAGATTGCACATAATACGCGCGTCATTTAATAGTATGTATTTTTAAACGTGCAGATTCATTTTTATGGTACAGTTTTTAATTTGAAATTTATACTTCCTTAAAATGTATATATATTTTACTTTGATCAAACAAACTCTCAAGAAAAGCTATTGTAAGAAATTTTCAAAGAATTTTATGTGTTTTGTATTTTTAGTGCGATTTCAAGGAGTTTAGGATCAAGTCGTCTCTCGGGGCCGTCTTAAGAGTAAAGTTTGATCAAGTGGGAAACGTTCAAAAGTTTATACTTACTTTTCCGCAGGAAGTGAGATAAATATTCATGAGACTTAACTCGAGAAAACTTATTTTCACATCACTCGTCTGTACATTTGTAATAAAACAAATTCTAATAAACTGTTTTAATCATTTTAATTTGATCAAAACTTTATTATCAAATGCTATGTCTATTCCTTTTTGCCTGCACGTATATATTCACTATTATACATCCACTATTATAGCAACTTTCAGAAAGAAAACGTTATTGGCTTAAGGTCTTGCACAAGATAGGGCATTGGCACACGATTTAATTTCAAATTTTCCTTTTTTTCAAGCGAAGTTATCTACTTACGACCCTTAGTCGTCTTTTCAACTGGCTACAATGAAACTAAAAGAAGGTTTATTGTGCGACTACGGCGAAGTCAAAAACTGGCCTATCATTCGACAGCGGTGAAGCTTATAAAAAGGATTATTAGTGCAACTTGTTTGTTCGTTCATAGTTTCTAATCTGCTTTTCATGATCTGATAAATGAGGCAATGTCATTAAAAGGCTCTTCGTTTTCTGCTGTTCATAGGCTATGCCATATTTCTGTGAATATAATACAGGGTCATCTAGATATTCTAAATTCCTGTTTAAAAAATAAACTTTACTTCACAGTAACACTATCTTTTTTCTATAGGCTGACGATTGATCTGAATGCACGCCGTCCGTTCCGTTCGCGGCGATAATAGGGCGGTGCGTGGATCCATAACACACCGTATTCCCTACCCATCGCCATTGGGCCGGCCACTATTATTGTACCCTTGACGCTCATGACCAGCCTGACAGTACCACCATCTTGGATACGAATTAGTTCTCTTAATTGGTACATATTAAATATCTATATATTACTAGGTTATTGTTCACTCCTTTGCTTGAATTTTCTGAAAGAAGAAACCTGGTGTAGTTTTGATACTCTGTATTTTCTTATCCTTCAAAAATTTCTTGCAGTGAAATGAAAACTTCCAAAATAATTTAAATAATATATTAATTCAAAAATGGAAACCCAACTGCAACAAAATCACTTTCTGCAGACTATGGATACAAGAAAATATTTAACATAAGGATGTTCATAGCATAGTTGTCGGCTGCCAGCCTTTCCTTTCAAATAATTGTTTAAAAAAATACACTATGATATTATAATACATGAACACGGTATTACACTTAGAAAAAGGTAGGTACGACTATGCTCTGAAAATGTTGAATGTATTCTTATTTCATACTTATCAGAACGCGAATTTGTCGTAATATTTTGACTTGTTTATTGTTATGATGATTTTTTGATGGGAGAGGAAAGGTTAAATTTAATTAACTATCATCAGCTATTTTAAATTCACTTATTGATCAGAATGCTATTTATTACATTATAATTTTACTGCTTACAAATCATCTCAAAGAGATTTTCAAAATATGCTTAAGAATATAGGATCATCGAAAAGTTTTTCATTCTAGCATTAAATTATTTGATTTTTTTTTTTGGTTTGAATTAGATTAATTTTTTGGTTTGAATTAGATTAGATTTTTTTGGTTTGAATTAGATTTATTAATTACAAATATGTAAAACCATGATAATTATAATAATGTTGTATTAAAATTTGGACAACATTAATAATATAAATGCTAGTGTATAGATAATAACCTTGAAGAAGGAATATTCGAAATAAACTAAACTTTATCCTGCCTAAACGTCTGCTTCTGCCTGAAATAATATTATAAATTAGTATGAAATTGTTTTATTTAATTAGAAATAGTACTATGAATATTATTTAATTTATCGACATTTAATCAAGATCTTGCGTGCGTTAAACGCTAAACCTTAAGGCAAAAGAGACATTTTGTTACTCAAGAGTTATATTAGGTAGTTAGCGAGTTGGCGGACGACCGCAAGCTTACGTGTGGAAAACTTCCAACTTCAAACAGTGATAAAACATACTTTGCGAGATATTTTCACAACTTTTTAATGTTACAGGACCCTTAAGTGAAGCTAAGCCCCTTAATGGTAAGTAGGAAGCATGCTCCTAATATGAAGAAGACGACTCGACGATGACTATTATTATTTAATCTTTATAAAAAAACCTCTAAATGTTTTCGCAATATAATATTTTGTAAAAAAAATTACTACCTATTACAAAAATAACAGCCATGATATTTTTTTACTGGTTTTATTAATTATTGCTTATTATAAGATAGGCATTACTTTATATTTGATTATATTAAGGTTCCTTATTTCGTTTTTATTATTATTTTACTAATATAAGTACTAAAAGGAGAAAATTAAAAGAACTTGGGAAGAATTTTCTTTTATGTCATATTTCTACATTAGTTATACCGTTGAAAAGTACAAAAATATTTTTTAGGATGATTAGTGTTTTCTACTGTTAGTTATTTTTAATTAGAAATCTGTTTTTCTATTTTACATATTTTTTTTTAAAACTAGGTCGTATTTTGTAATTATGCTACGTAAACAACGTCGTCGACGGGTTCAACAATATTTTAGTTGGCATTAAAAATTTCATGATGAATTGTAGTCAGTCATGAACTGTAACACAGAGAATAGATTTTGTTGAATTTTATAATATACGCATATTTTCACTCTCCAGTTCATCACAAAAAAAATTACACATAATTATTAATTTCTTCTTAAATTTATTGTTTCTGACAAGAACGTATACCTCTCAAAACACATATTTGCCAAACTAAAACTCCTGTCGAAAATTCCAAGTCTTTTTAAATTTTATGACAGAAACAATTTTATTTTACTAGCGGTAAACAGCGTTGTAAGAAATAGTTAGTTTTTAAAGTCGTCTGACACAAACTGGCTCTCTTAAACTAAACAGACACCAAGTTTCCGTGATCGTACAGGCAAAGCGTGAAACTTTTAGTTCGTGACTTCGACTAATGGTTTTTCACCGATAAGCTCATGCTTGAACTAAAAGAGATATGAGATACATATTAAATATTTCACTTAAGCCTGCCAACTTAAGATTAAAAGATTTTTTTTACAGGTTTGTGTTATGATAATTTATAGGTAAATTATTGAAAACGGGTGTGTTACATTATATACAAATGTATATTGATATTATTATTATATATTTAAATTTTAAGTATGCCCTTTCCCCTTTATCTTTAATGCTTTTGCAATATTTAGTCTATATACAGTCCACTATTGAATACAGGCCTCTTTTAAAATAATCTATTGACACAACAATCTATTGCTGCTGATTTTTTTTAATGCTTATGGTGGCAAACGAGCTAGCAGCACACCTGATGGTAAGTGTGACTGTCCCCATAGATTTTTGCAATACCAAGGGTATAGCTAGGTCTCTGCCTACCAATATAAAACCCATAACCACCCAGTTGGGCTTCAGGGTCTCTCACTCACCGAACGAAGCACAATAGCACATTGCCATTACTCAGACGTCAATCTTCTGCAAGAGTGTGGTACTACCCAGAACGGACCGACCCGCGGCTGTAGACAGAGAACTGTCCACCACTATTGGATTACTGATATTTCCTGGTAAACTAACGAACACCGAAGAAATCTATAAAAAACTCCAACAATAGTTTTTTTATTCGAATTAGGATTCTAACCCAGGAATTCAGTAGAGGATGGCTTACGCCACTAAATCTAATTTATGATATCCTAACATGAAATTAGTTAGTATAATTTTTTAATTATTGTCGTAAATACTTTATCATCAGTCTCCTACTCTTATCCCAATTACTTGGGGTCGATACAATATGTACTCTTCTTTCATAGTACATATTGTAAAAGTTATTGGCCATAGTTTAATGACCGGCCGCCTGCCAGACGTCAACCCTCCATGGGAATGTAAAATGACCAAACGGCATCAGATGGAGTTTGCCCAAGCTTTTTTAAAGCTGTTAGTGGTCTTTTTCGACATCCACGAGCAAAGTAAGGGTTGGTAGTATTCGTAGCTGCTACCGCTACTACTGCTACTACTACACAGCAAATATATATAGTAAAATATCGTAAATACTTATTCGAAATAAAAATTGCCACTACATTTTTTTAGTTTATTTCTTCAGTTATTATTTACATTAGATTTATTTTTAGATCAATACCGTTTTTAAAAAGTTTACTGAAAATTGTTTATTCATTTACATAAGGATACTAGCGTTTCAAAACAGACTGATACATTACCCAACATACATTTTAGTTTAAGGTTCGATTATGATTAAGTTCAAAATCAGTGAGTGAAAAGAAACACAGCGCTGAAAGTGGTTTCCACTGTCATTAAAATTCATTTCCTCGAAAGCTTTTATAAAGAAATGTTCACAATCTCTCAACTATCATTATCTTGAAATCAGCTAAAGCATTTCCTTTGAATGGCTTTATCTTGGTTCGCTTTTAGAGTAAACTATACTTTGGAATTCATTTTACTTATCAAACTTTTTTAATAATAATTGTTCAACTTGTTTTTAAATCTTAGTTTAATGACTACATTTTAGTGAACTAAATTCAGAGCGTGTAGTGGTAGAGTAAGAATACCTTTCACCACCTATTTATTATACAACATAAGATCACAATAGTTATATGACATGCAGATAACATCGATTATAAGAGAAGGGATACTGGATATAAAACCCTTTAGTAGTATACAAACCCATCTCACTTTCTGATTTGAGGGACGCAGCATTCACCCGTAGTCTGGGTAGAGTTTTGAAAGCTACAGCTAACTACTAAACATACAAAAATCTCTCTGACTTTACCTTTCCATTTCTTAACTTTTTTAATACAATAGATCACAAAATTCATGATAATAATGTATGCAAATAGCAGCTGTGTGAGTACTTGTAGTATCGACCCCAACTAATTGGGATAAGAGTAGGGGAATATTGATGATAAATGTATGCAGATAACATTGATATTAAGAAGACAAACTCAACATAAAACATAAGACGTATTGCCATAGTTTATTATGTCAAACTTTCCTTCTTGAAATCACCATGATCTCTCTCAGTCAGTCAGTCACTCAGTCAATCAGCATGGGTTTAGTTAAATCAATCAGCGTGGTATACTAGATCAGTTTTTTGTGCATTGTGGAGTCCAATAGTTGCCACTATATAAGGTGAAAAGACGAATAACCAAATAAATATTTAAAAAAGTATTAGGTTATACTATTTCTTCAAGTATTCCTTTAATAGATATAGGAGTAGTTATTGAAGCGGCTTGATTTCTGAAAGAACCTGTAAGCAGCCGGCAAGAGTTTCTACCGTTGTGATTCCACTGAAAACAATACACGTTCGACGTCCATCCAATCAGCAGTAACAATATTTGCAATAATTATTAAAACCGACGGGTTATTACAGACCATCGATAGTTTAGCAGTATAAGGAACAGATATGTGATCGTTACCTTATGATTCTAGATTATGGTCAAGAAAGTGAGTTACGAAGGACAGAACGATGCAGATACGATCTTCGTCATCATCCATCATTATCACAGTCCATAAACGTTTCACTGCTGGGCTCGGGCCTCCTCCGTAATGGGAGGGAAATTAATCTATTATACCACGTTGATCAGACATGTTAGTATAGGGTTTTGTTTCGAGTTTTCCTTCTCTTGCATAGATGTTATATGCGTTTTATATCCCTTAGTTGTCTCGTACGATCACCCACGGGTAAGATGTGGGGTGGTGGATAGTATTCTTACTCCGTCACCACACGGAAAGAACACAATCGATCACACGGATTCGATCATCATTCTCTTACTAATCCTAATTACTTGGGGTCTACGGAATATTTACTCCTCTTCCATTATAAATATTGCAAAAGTTATTGGCAATAGTTTTATGACCGGCCGCCTGCCTGAGATCATCCTTGAGATTGTACCTACTGACTAAACGGTATCAAATGGAGTACGCTCAGATCGATATAAAGCTCTTAGTCGTATTTACGAAAACACGAGCAAAGTAAGGGTTGGTAGTATTCGTAGCTGCTACCATACAGCAATACGCAATAGTAAGCAACGTATATATAATATAACATTCTCTATGTATTTTCATTAATAATACAAGTGTAGTTAAATATGCGAGAATTAGAGCATAGTTGGAACTTAACCACCATTATTCTGCGACTCTGGCATCAAACTCCATAACATGATTAAGGCTGTGTTTTCATATAGATGAGACAGCGGTGAATGAACATTTTGTTCAATTAATGTTGAATTGAAAAGTTACGCCTTTATTTAATCATTATTTTGTATTCATTTTTAACATTAATCTAATATTCAAATTATTGATATTTAGCATTTAACATGCTTGATTATTTACAATAAATATGATTATCACACGTGGGATTCGATCCCACGCCTATTGAAAATACGGTCCAACCGTGTTTTTTTTTTGATAAAGTTTTATTATTCTAATATGTTTTTATCAATTAAGCCATATTATTCAATTCAGATATTTTGTATTTACTTACGTTTGTGATGATGGGTTAAGAACAGATTATAGTCCCACTTCTTATTTTCCGTGAGAGTCCTAAAAAAGATGTCCCTGAAAATGGTCAGCAACATTCTCATGAATTCAGGCGAAATTTATACTCTCCACTGCAATGACCAACATATATACAAATCGCGGCAATAGCGAGCAAAATTCCCATCTGCCTCCATATATTAGTGGAAATTTGTAGGCTGAGACATTACGTAACTACTTCATTTTTTTCTTTATTGCTTATGGTGGCAAACGAGCAAGCAGCACACCTGATGATAAGTGTCACTGCCGCCCATGGACCTTTTCAATACCAAGGGTACAGCTTAGGCCGCTGCCTACCAATAAAATACCCAAACCCACCCAGTTGGGCTTCCGGCTCTCTCGCTCACCGAACGAAGCGCAATAGCACATTGCCACTACTCAGACGTCGATCTTCTACGAGAGTATGGTACTAACCCGGACGGACCGGCCCGCGGCTGTAGACACAAAATTGTCAACACCGTGGTCCTACCACAATTAATATTCTTAAAAAAAAATCATCATTCTTTCTTCATAGCACTCATTTCTTATTTATAAAATTATAAATACTTTTGATGATAAGTTATCCTATTCATAGTGGAGGTCTCAGACGGACAAAGGATTAGTTCACCACCCACGAAAAAACCGACTTCTTAAGGACACCTCTCGGCTTTGCAATTGGGACGTTGACGGGGGATGGTACTCGAAAGAGTAACTCGCCAAGTGAGGCACCAATGTCAAAGATTCTCTACCGATGATCAACCTAAATAGTGATATACCTTCTATTAACTCAGACGGCTCGAGCGGGATAAGTACATACCAAAGCTTGTCAAAATAAAAAAAAAACAGCCCAACTTCACAGAATTCTTGCGCTCGCTTAAAGTACAGGAGTAACAGAGAGTCCGTGGTTTTGTAAGATGAAATAACGAATAAATAGAGTGCATAACTTGGTCACTTTTTAATCGACTTCAAAAAGGAGGAGGTTCTATGTTTCATTAAATGTATTTTGTTTTATGTATGTTCAGCGATATTTCTGTCAATTGTAAGCCGATTTTCAAAATTCTTTATTCATTGTAAAGGGTATACTCCCGAGGTGGTCCCATTGTCACGAAGTCATGATCTGATGATGGGAAATTGAGGGCAACCCTCAAAAGCTATTCAAATATTTGCATCTAGCAGTGATAATCTCATTTAGGTGAGCTAGTGATGGAAGGTACATATCCTTAGTGGTTAGGAGTTAGAGGATAATTCTTTCAATATCATAAGCACGCATAAACTTTAGCTATATTCTTTCAAGTTAACTCCCGAGGTAGTACCATTGTCACCAAATCATGATCTGATGATGGAAATTCATGGAAATCAAGGGCAACCTTCAAATATTATAGGCACATATTACGTATCTTATATATTTTCCAAAGCTATTCAAATATTTACATCTGGTAGTAATAATCACATTTAGGTGAGCTGGTGATGGAATGAACATCTTTTTAGCGTTTGGAGTTGGAGCACAATTCTTTCAATATCATATGCACGTGTTAGATTAATAATAGAAGAAATGTATAGGTATATTACATTTAAAAAGGTAATAAGATTCTATTTTACGTCGATTTAAAAAATAATGATGAATTACGATAGGATTTGTGTTATTAGGGTGAAAAGTGGATTAAAATGAAATAATATTCGCTGATTTGATATCAAAGTTGTGGGTTGTCTGTTGTTTGTGCAGTTTGTGGGTATTTAAGGAGCGATAGCGCGGTAAAACGGTCAGTTGCTGTTGGCTTTCGTACTGTTAACATCTAAGGTTGTATTTTTGTATCATTATGTAGTTGTGCATTTCATGGTAATACGTTTGCTTATTTTCATTGAATAGTATTATGATAAATTGATATGTAAATTAAATGTATTGTAATAAGGTTGTTTGCTTTACTATCTTATTTATCTGTGTATTATGATAAATTGATATGTTAAATTAAATGTATTGTAATAAGGTTGTTTGCTTTACTATCTTATTTATCTGATATGATAATAACCTGATACCTATTACAGATAATATTGAGTATTAATAATACATATATCTAAATATAATACCTATATATATATAAAAAATATAATATATACACAATTAATTTAACACACGCATAGACCTTTAGCTGTATTCTTTCAAGTTAATCACGTAAGCTGATAATGTAAGGTACTACTCCATAACGATTAGGAGTTAGGTAATTCTTTATGTTGCCGATATAGTAATCTTTGTTACGTAGGTAGAAAATAACATACCAAGCTGGAAGGATGGATCTTTTTCAATTCACCTTACTCAAAATCGAACTGTTGTAAATATGTTTCATCATCTGGACTTAAGCTTCTCTCATATTTCGCTACAAAATGCCAAACTTTTATTCTCCAGCAATTATCAATTCATCGAGCGATGTGGCCTGCCCTTGGCTCTTAGTGTGCTAATTCTTCGTGATATGTCGATTGCACCCATTATTCTATGGATTAGCGTATTTCGAATCCTACGACCACGTTTTCATGTCATTCATCATCACTGATCATAAACTTATGGCTTCGGACACTGAGATATCTCGGGTGAGTAGATCTTATTAAGTGTTTTAAACACGACGACAAGCCGTATTAGATAATTGTATCAATATTTTCTAATTTAAATACGTACTTAACTATTTAGAATCGCCTTATTCTTTCGCTTACGCTTTCTTCTGGTATAGTCTTTTGAGTAGTTTATTAGCCACTAAGTCGCGTAAAGCTGTCTCCCTAGAGTCTTTATATAACTCAGTGCAACATAAAACTAATCATTGGAAATTCTAAAGCTTTGTTTAAGTCTTTGTAAAGTACTCTGGAGTTTATATACCGTAATCGCCCAACAGAGGATTAGCTGAAGCATTTTTCGTTCAATATCCCGTAACCTTTCGTTGCCTAATATATGGTTGACACAGGCGCTATGGCAACTAACCCGTCACTGTCTTTCACTTTTATGCCAATAGTGGCGTCATCAAATTTTATAAAAACCAATTCAGGTAACTAGCCTGTTTCAATTTGGTCACAACGAAGGGGAAGCCTACAAGTTTGGATATTATCCCTATTGCCCGCTTACCAAGCCCTTGTATATAGCTTGATTGGTAAAAACATTAATATTGTATAGGTTCATTTCAATTATCATTTGAATTAAATAGTTCATCTTATTTTTCGGTTTTTAGTGTTTTAAGTAAGTATGGTTTTTGGCTGATCTTATTTTGAAGTCGGTTTATATATTTTTTTAAAGTTTAATTATATTATTAAATGTTTTATAACAATATTTTATTTCAATCTTTCATAGTATATGTGCCATGTTTAATAGTGGTAGGACCACGCTTTCGACAGTTCTCTGTCTACAGCCGCGGGCTGGTCCGTCCGGGATAGTACCACACTCTTGTAGAAGAACGACGTCTGAGTAATGGTAATGTGCTATTGCGCATCGTTCAGTGAGCGAGAGAGCCGGAAGTCCAACTGGGGTAGGTTTGGGATTTGTATTGGTAGGCAGCGGCCTAGCTGTACCTTTGATATTGCAAAGGTCTATGGGCGGCAGTGACACTTACCATCAGCAGATAGCACATATGCTCATTTGCCACCATAAGCGATAAAAAATAGTATTATATCTAAACATAGGTCATAATACAGTTTTCAAGGGTAATTTTTTAAAACTATTTTCTTTTTTTTTTATTGCTTATGGTGGAAAACAAGGAAACAGCACACTTAATGGTAAGTATTACTACCGCTCATGACTTTTATAATACCAGGGCTATAGCTTAGGCCGCTGTCTATCAATCAAAACCCACCCAGAAAGATGGGCTCCTGGTTCCCTCGTTTCTTGTACGATTTATATAAATACAACTAAATCATTTGACGGCGAAAATTTACTGAATGATATCAGATAATAATAAGATAATAATAAACTTGAACACTCTATTTTTTTTCAACTGTTAATTTATTATCCAATTAATTTATTATTTGTAATTTCGATTAATTCAATAAAACATTTTTTTTTTCAACCTTTGTTATTATTATAGCTTGTTATAAAGTTCGCTCCCGCTTTCTACCGGTATTAAAATCTCTTCCTTATCACATCGGTTGTAGGATTTAGAGTAGCATTAAGGTCGGGCTAGTTTCCAACATCTTGTACAACGTAACCACTATGAACACACATTTAATTTACTACCTTTATATAAATATCTTTGGAGTTATACTTCATATTATAACGTATAGTTCGTTGATCGTATATTAGATTGCACATAAAAAAACACGCAGTCTATTAAAATAATTAATTTTGAGCGAAATATCTTACTTGTTTTAGATGTATTTGTCTTTGTTTGTTCGTTATAATGCTGATATTTTTGAAAAGATGCGGAGAAAATTTAGTTTTGATACGGTTTATTACGATGCTGTGTTAATGCATAGCACATAATATTATATATTACGTGTCTATTTAAATAACTCATGGAGTGATTTCAATGGAATGCATATGAATATTTTTAAACGTAATTGGTGATATAAAGAAATCATTATGGTTACCGTTGGGCTTTAGTCGAATGGGAGAGAAATTGACCAACTATGTCACGATGGTCAGACGTGTTGATATAATGATTTTTTTTTTAAGTATTTCTTCTCTTGCTTAAATCGCTTATGCGTTTTATATCCCTTAGTTGTTTTTTGCGATCACCCACGTGCCCTATTGTACCCGTGGCGAATTGTATTCGTGCTCTGTAACCACATGGATAATGTGAATGTTAAGAAATAATCAGTTTAAATATATTTCATTCCAACGATATATTTTATATGAGATTATACACATTGCAATATGTACGAGTATATATACATATTTCATAATCTCATCTCGTGAATTTCACATGTTCGTTTAGTTTCAAAATATATTAAGTTTTTAGCCAGATGGCTCTTTTTTAGCGGGCTTTGGTCAGTCCGTTTTTCGCGTCACCATTCATAGTATTAATAAAACATTTTTTTTAAAAGACTAATACCGTATTTGGTTTTTGTGCAGCTACCTCAATATGCCGTATATTAGCATTGTATTTATGCTTTATATTATTACCGAATAGCAGTAAGCACGTCAGGTGTAATTGCGCAGAGACTAAGCACCGACCCCTAGTGCCGAGTATCGTGGGTACGGTCTCCATGCAGAATAATGCTCAGGTTGGATCACCATAAATGGTTATTCTGAGTCTGAGTGTAATTTGTGTCCATCAGTTGGATATTTGTGATGGTGGACGTCTACGGACTGATGGAGAGATATAAAAAAAAAATAGTGTCGTATATTCGGACCCAGATGAATATCGTGGATCTAGACGGGTGATGGTGGTTCCGGGAGCATTTTTCCCCAACTTGCTCCGCGGCTTGTCAGCGTGGTGTCCGCCCTTTTCTGGCTTATGCTGAATGTGCGCGGACCCAGTGCCACGTACCGACAATTGTAGATACACGGGGTTGGCTCGATCCATAGCCATGTACACACACACACACCCATGTGGGCGGGACCCATGACCGTCCATCTCAAGGTCCCCTTGTGGCGACCACCGAGGGTCATGGCAGTCAGGGTCATACTTGGATACCACACGGTGGCGACGACAGCAGTGTGCCGGTTGGCCAGAACTCCCCCGTAGGACTTAGAGGCGGATAAGCTCGCTGGACTTTACCGGCGGGTGTCAGTGACGCTGATGGTAATGTCTTGACCCGCGCGTTGGTCGCCTAGAGGGGCGACGCCTCCCGGGATGTCATTGTCCGTTAAACAATCCGGCTGGAGAAGCCTCGGTTTGGCGTGCAGATCGTAGAAACTTTCCGCCGATGCTGATGGAGTGGTTGCGTCGGGGGCATAAGGTCCTCTCTTTCCGACTGTTGCCGGTCTTGACGAGGCATGGTTGCATCGGCAAGTACCTGCACACGGTCGCGAGGAAGAAAAGTCCACTATCCCGCCGCCACTGCGATTGCGATGAGGACATGGTACAGCACACAGAAGTGGCGACGCGACTCCGAGAGGAAATCCTGTTCGGTGACACGCTCCGCCGCCGGTACCTGGGGCGGCGCAGGCGCGAGTACTTGCGCCTGATGCCGCCCTAGGCGAGGCCGTGGGTAACTGGACCGGGGAATAGCCCGTTACCTACAGAGGAACTAACCGCGACGCTCCGCAAGCAGGCCGGGACTTCGACGGTGTACCAGATAACAAAAAGGGTAACCCGCCGGGCTGGCCACGGATGTCAAGGATTCGGTGGGTACCAGTGGCCGGCCCAATGGCGATGGGGAGGGAATACGGTGGGTTATGGGGCCACGCGCCATCCTTCCGTCGCTCCGAACGGAATAGACGGCGTGTGTTCGTATGTACCATTGCAAAAAAAAAGAAACGTGTTGCATGTTGTTTTTGTTAAGATAAAATCATAAAAAAATGCAGTAACTAAATACACGAACAAACACTTAACAATTAAAAAAACTAACATAATTATGATAAAAAAATTAGAATAAATTCAGTCCAATTACGATATATAATCATAAAATTCATAATTATAATAAAAATATTTAAAATCAAACCATTTATTTCTCTGATTTTCTTAATGTTATGCAACTAAACGAATATTTATACCAAGAACACAGCGCAGATATTTACGAAGTGTGTCTGTGTAATGTTAACGACTTTGGCAAGTATTCCGCGTGAGTGGACCATGAAATCTAAACAATAAACAAACTGTTTCCTCAGGGAACACGAGAGCGTATACTGCAGCTCCTCAGAAAATAAACTTGTTTACCACCCAATAAAAGACAGGGATTTGTGTGATGAGAAATAGAAATGATTGCCTTGATATTATAACACTACAGTGCACGAGGCGACATTATTGAGACAGATTTGAGCATTTCGTGAAGTTATGTTATGAGGCGCAATATTTTTTGAAGTGTTTTATGTTTAAAAGACCGTACATTTGTATTCTTATTTTTCCTTTCTTGTAATTTCCATAACTCTGGAGTGTTTTTATTAGGTAAGTCAGTATTCCCGGAATCGTACTATAACTACTTATTTTTAAGTATTATGACTAGCGATTGTGTATCAATCTTAGAAATTCGAGCGTGCCTAGTGGTGTTATATTAGATAAATATATAGACAATAGATATTGGAAAGAGAAACGCATGCAATAAATAAAACAATAACAATTATTATTATAAATGAAAATATAAGTTTGTTGTTTTTTAAGTCAACAAACTTATATTTCTTTCAAATCTAAACTACTAAACTTATTTTAAAAATATCTTTACCAATGGAAAGCTACATTATCAACGAATAACATATCCTACATTTTGTCCCCGGCTATCTACTGGAATGGGAAGTATGAATGTAAAACCGTGGGTATTCAATAGTAGCTAATAAAACACACAACGTTAGTGAGAAAAAAAAAACTTTACCAAGAAATTGCTGAAAAAAGAATCCCATGTACTAATTAACAAAATAGTCAATCAAAAATAAGTTTACTTTTATTTAAACTATATTCTTCCCTTTTGTTCAAAGATTTATATATGCCTCATATTTTGATTCAAAACCAAGATCTCTCTTCTCCATCAGTTACATATTTATACCACTAAGTATAAAACAGTAAAAAAATACAACAAAATTTAAATTGTCAGTGAAAACCACCAAACAAACAATAAAAATATCCGTTATAAAACAATGGTGGTGCCGATCAAGTTTGATACTTGGAATTCACAGTAGCGACAGGTGTTTTTTACGATCTCCCGGTGATTTAGCACTTGAGGATTCGCCATTAATCCCGTTTGGATAGACACGAATAGAAACAATACAAACATTGCGTTCATAAAGTGAAGTTTTGAAATACTGATGCTGAATGTATTTTGAGATACGACACCAAAATGATATTACATCAAATTATACGCGTATTAACTAAATAAAAGTATTTTTCTGAGATTTATCGCGTTTGAAGTTTTTTTTTGATTTGATCAATTTTTAGCATTCATGGTCATAAAACGTATTAAATAGATTTTTATGTATCCGCTGCAGTATCAATCTAATACCTTTAATCGAGCAATTCTTGTATATCATCATCATGATCATTCCCCTGCTCTTATCCCGATTATTTGGGGTCGACGTAATATGTACTCCTCTTCCTACATATTGCTAAGGTTATTGGCCATAGTTTCATGACCGACCACCTGCCTTTTTTTTTTGCGGTGGACTATGGAGGCGGTTGTGCCCTGACAAATCGGTCCAGGGCGATGGAAAAGGCGGCTCTCCACCGATCTTTGTCTTCGGTGGCCCGCCCGGCGGCTTACCCTCGCGGGTTCCTCTCGTATCGACGCCCTGACAGTTTTCGCCGTCGGGGTGTCATCCTCACGTGGTGCCTCACTTTGGGTGACCGGACTGTTCTCCGGTCCGATCATCCGATGGATTCGCATGGAGGGAATCCTTCCGGACTCGCTCCGCCGCCTCCTTCCGCGAGATGACAGCCTCGCAGAAGGCAGCGACCGCGTCCCAGTTTCTGAGGTAGGCACCGATGACAGCGATGAGGTCACGGCGCTGCCCGTCCCAGCTCGTACAGACCTCGAGCGTATGTTGCGCTGAGTCCTCAATACTACTGCACTGGTGGCAGGATGGAGTCAACTGCCTATATAATACTGTGGCGGGTACATATTATATAATTTTTTGTAATAATGATGTCTTATTGGACGTGAGATAACTCAGCCCTCTAGTGACCATGAACATTGTAAACTGTTTGAAACGTCGCAAAAATTAAAATTCAGATACAACCACTATAGAATCTGTAGCAACTGTTTTTTTTTTAAATATTTAAACGAATATTATAAATGCCATACATACATACATACATACCATCACGCCATGTCCCTTGCAGGGTAGGCAGAGAGAACAGCGTGCCAGAGAACTCTATCCTTGCATACTTCACTCGCTTCCTCAACATTCATAATTCTCTTCATACACACTCGCTGGTTTCGAAGACTCTTGCCTCCACCTTCCTTCAGTATATGACCGATCTGGTCTAGGTAGGTGAGTTTCGGTCTCCCACGGTACCTACATCCTTCCACTTTCGCATTGTATATCTTCTTAACCAGACGCTCGTTCGGCAAATACATACATATCATCACGCCATATCCCTTATATGGCGTGATGATATATATGTATGTAAATATTAAGTATTCGAAATCTCGAGAAACCGTATTGATAAAATATCCAAAAATCATATTAGTAATGATGCAATATATAAAGAGTTTTATATTGTATGTAACACTTGTGTAAAAATAAACAAAACAAGAGGGCTTATTGAGTAATAGAAAACAAAAAGCTTTCTAAATGTCAGCACACCTCAAGCCAAGTATAGATCTATAAATTGAAAGACATAAGCTTACAATCCGGAAGGTACTGACGTTCAAAGTTCTTTTAATGGGACTTCCCTCAGAGTAAATTGGCTGTTAAAATAGAAATTCTGCAACGAGATACTCAAATTTGTATTGTAGGAAACGAATATCCTTTTTTTTATTCACCTATGGTACCAATTCACGTTATAGTATTTTTTTTATTTTAATAATATGCTGCGGAAAAGAACATATTTATTAAATACTAACTGACCCAATGAATTTCGTTCCGCTTAACAGTCAATGAATGATCAGATTTAGGATTTTAAAAATCATTCAAAATTATTAAGTTTTTTTTTATTATGATAATAAATATAAATAAAATATAAATTTAAAAATCAAGGATTTTAATGCCGTACCAGCAAGATATTTACTTTATTATTATTGGTCATGTATTTTGGTGCATGGTTGCCCTTTGCAGTGAAGCTCCTTGTGATACACGACAGTTTTTCCTTTTGTTATCAGGGGCAAGAACATTTCTTCTTGCGTTTCAAAATTGATCTAGTAAGATGATCTCTGAGGTTTGCTCCACGATTTCACATTGCCAACCTCACCGTTTCATGGGCTGCCTCCCTTTGCTTTTGTGATTAAGAAACACAAAGGCGGGCCATACTAATGCGGTGCTCTTCATATGCAATATCTTATTCTTCAAATCCTAATAAAATTACTGCACTAGCATAAAATAAACACATCGACCGGTCAACTTTAATTTCATCGTTTTGCGGTATTTTCAAAAGAAACCATAGATAGAAAACATTACGTAAGTTGTCGGTTGCGTTTTGTTATGTTACAAACAAATGAATATTGGCTGACGTGTTTTATTTAATGATAATTTGTTTGTTGATGAATCATCATGATTCTCCTACTATTATCCCAAATTACTTGGAGTCGATACAATATGTACTCTTCTTTCATAGTACATATTGCATCCCGATCTTTGTCTTCGGTGGCCCATAACCGGGCGCCTGCCAGACGTCAACCCTCCTTGGGAATGTAATTGTTGACCAAATGGCATCAGATGGAGTTAGCCTAGGTCGTTATAAGGCTCTTAATTGTCTTTTACGACATCCACGAGGAAATTAAGAGTTCGTAGTATTCTTAGCTGCTACCACACACCTTCACACTTGTTTGTTGATGAATATGATATTTTAATACTTATTGTCCTATTCCCGATGAATACATATCTAAAAATATAAAATCATAAAAACCGGTCCAGCTGTTCTTGACTTATAAATGGTGTAACCAACACGACTTTGTTTTAACGAGGCTTGAAAAAACTAGCTAATTATGTAAACCGTGAAGAATTCCTAACTATTTTATAAAAGCATTGGTTAACGTAATGGCGGCGTTCCTGTGTGACAAAAAGCATTAACAACGTTCTAGTGGTTTTCGCAGACGTCTGAGAATATTTTGCGGCTGCATATGCATCGTGTATACTACTTCAGACTTGCAGGCATCTCTAACGAGACGGCAAAAGCATATTCTAAAACGACGGTGAAATGCAAGTATATGAAATGTTAGAGGAAGGTTACAAATTTATTTTACATATGCTGACTTAAAGACTCTTATATATGATTTTATAATTTATAAATTAACTTTTACTACACAGATGGCGTAGTGGTTAAGATACCGATACCTTCCATGCTAGTGCCGTGGGTTCTATTCTTACGCAGGACAATACTTTGTGCGGTCCTCAAACTGTTGTTCTGAGTCTGGGTGTAATTTGTCAGCGTTAATTGCATATTTGTAAAGTCCCCCGCAATACAAGGATTATTTCCTTAGTGCATGATGGAATGTATAAAAAATATATAATAAAATAAAATAGATACTATATACCTTTGGGAAACAACAGTGCATATATTATACGTATATCACATTTTATGTTGTAACTAAAAAGCGAAGAAGAGAATGGACTCTTTATGTTGTGCATTTCAATCATATATACATATCTAATAGAAGTGTTCTTTCTTTATTTACACTTTAAATAAGACTCAATAATAGTATTTTAATACTCAACTTTAACAACAAACGCATTTCTTTTACCTGTCTATGATTGTAATATCTAAAATACTTATTCATCATCATTATCATCTCAGCTCATATATGTCCCACTGTTGGGCTCGAGCCTCCGCCATAATGAGAAGGAAATTGACTTATACCAAGCTGGTCAGACGTGTTGGGTATAGGGTTTTGTTTCGAGTTTCCTTCTCTTGCATAGATGTTATATACGTTACCCACGGGTAAGATAGGGGATGGTGAATTGTATTCTTACTCCGTCACCACTTATTATATATTTATTAAAAGTAATAAATATGTATATATCAATTAAAATTAGTAAGCGTATTTAGTTTAAATACTATACGAATACTTTTAAAAATAAGTCAATATTGCACTGGAATGAAAAGTTATCGGTAAAAAATATTCTCTTTAAGTCGTAGATCTTAGCAGCACAACGAGCAGCCAGTTGTGAGTCTGACGTGTCCTGCTAAGAAGCAAAGCTAAGAAATAAGGTGTATTTTAATAAAAGCCACCGATGCGAATCGAGACATTCACACACAGGATTAGGTATGGCGTCAAAATGCACGAGGACAACGTTAAATCACCTTCTTGTAACTCATGAATGAAGCTTTGTTTTCGTATACCAAAGATGTTTTTAGTTGTTCTTTTATTCAATCTTTCAACAGCATTCAAAGCTATTTCATTTTAAAAGTGTTAACTTGCGGTATAAAAGTTATGAATTAATATAATTTCTGTTTGTTTCTCGTGGCTGTGAGTTACTGTTGACTATGATGTTTTACGTTTGATTTCATGTGGGTCCAAATACTGTTGGAGCCTTTGACTGGATATTTTGAATAGCATTAAGCTACATACAAATGCGTTCAATAGAGTGTTTACTTAACAACATTTGGTGTTATAAGTTCCTCGGGAAAGTGCTACTTCCCATTTTCCTTGTACTCCCTCAAAAATAAGGAGGTTGCTTCAATTTATTTTTACCCGTTACTGCAAAAGTACTACATAATGGCAATAAAAAATAAATACCGAGATTGCTTCCCTTTTTCTACAGCGCTTGCAAAAGGTTTCAAGTTTTGTGAAGAGCGGAACGTCGAAGAACAATAGAGTGTGTTCGAAGCTGTGACATATATAATTATCTGAATACTCTTTTCTGTTGCATCCGACTTCTGGTGCCTCATTACAGTCCTATGAATTTGTTCAAATCCGTTTATATCAATAACCCCTTTTTTTTTTTTTTTTTTTTTTTGTGGTGGGCCATGAACGTCGCACCCCACCAAATCGGTCCGGGGTGACGGAAGAGGCGGCGCGCAACCCCATTGACCCACCCTGCAAGCACCTCTTCTTCGCCATGCGAGCGGGCCACCGGTACCCGATCTTTGTCTTCGGTGGCCCGCATATCAATAACCCCACATGTTGAGTAGGTTATTATAATTAATGTGATATTATTTTCTTTGAAAATAAATTTATTACAATTATACTACTAAAATCATACTAATAGTGTAATATTTATTATTGATCTTAATTTTTTTTAAAGATATATAAATTGGTTTTTATTTCGAGAGTCCTTTCTCTTGCATAGATGTTATATGCGTTTGTTACATTTAATCGGCTTTTACAACTCGACTTTCCAAATTTTCCTTCTCGTGTACATGTATTATAACTTGCACGGGTAAAAAAGAGGGGTACATTATTAATCCGTAAGCACACGAATAAATAATATCATCATCATCATCACAGCCCATACATGTCCCACTGTTGGGCTCGGGCCTCCTCCGTAATGGGAGGAAAATTAACCTACTATACCGCACTGGTCAGACTTGTTGGTATAGGGTTTTGTTTCGAGTTTTCCTTCTTTCGCATAGATGTTATATGCGTTTTATATCCCTTAGTTATCTCGTACGATCACCCACGGGTAAGATATGGGGCTGTGAAAGTATTCTTACTCCGTCACCACACGGAAATAATAATATCATTTTAGTTAAATTATTTCAACGAGAATAAAACAGGATACATTCGAAAAATATCAAGGTCGGTCTCCTCAATGTTAACATTGAATGATTCAGTGTAAATGTGTCAGCATCATGTCTTAGCAAATGTTTGATTATGTATGCAATCGATTTACAATCGAAAGAACGGACAGTTTGCGTTTACGTATTCGATAGCTTTCTACATACAATGGTACATCGATTACTTTAGGTGAAAGTAATTGGCGTGCGAATAGCTTTAAAATTGTCAGAAAAGATTGTAGTGGGTTTTGTAAATGATTTATTGTTTACAACAACTTTTCATCCCTTTCTTTTTATTAGCCATCTATAGTCGAACTATTCTGTCTAGCTGAGCCACCTGACCCACCTACGCCTCAGCGTCTTTTGAATGGCAAACGAAAAGAAAAAACGAAAGTTCATAAGCCATAATATAATATATGTACTTCTTTCAAAGTATAAAAATGTGTTATTACAAATAAAAATAAAAAAAAGTATTATTAATTCCATGCCGTTATTAATCCATCATTATATTGCCTATTGAATTAACATTATATAGCCTATTGAATTCCACTGTAAACACAGAAAGCAACTAATAATTGTCTATTAATATAAATAAGTGTCAACAATTGCTCTTTTAAGTATAAGATGCGTCTTCTTAAATATCTATTTACTAGGTCAACCTATTAAATTTGTGACAAATGGTCAACCATTTATTATAAATCGCCTCAATGTTGCTTGTATGTTCTTGGTTAATTAGAAACCAACATACAATAAGGATTTACGATGTAGTATTGGTATGGTTACAAGATAAAGTAAGAAAATAAACAAAAAGTATCAGATATATTTTGAGCCTCCATAAGCAGATCAGAATATCAATCACGTATATTTTCAACTACAAATCTATCGTGAGAATAAAAATCATACATAACATTACACTAAGCTTATTGAATCCTATTCAAAGGTAAGCCATCTACACATCTGAATACGTACCAATGTGCAACAATCTAAATTTTCTAATAGGCATACAGATCACAATACATTCAGCAGCCGTTCTAGCTAACTGTACAATTGATTGATGAATCTCCCGACATAGAAAACAATGCATATGGAACATCAATACATCGACCAATGTGACCCCGAGATAGCATGATAGCGGGTAAGTCACAACATTTTGATGATACCTCATTGAAAATAATGAGATATTGTCATTATAACCGTTAGAACATGACTTCAGGGCAATCAATTAACACCTACTTGTGCCAATCAGTTACTGACTTCAATTCAGTTCAATTTAGTATAAATTGACTGGTGTAATCCATTTTCAATTTATTTTTACAGTTAGTGGCACTTTACTAAGTATATTAAATACATAATAATAATATGTTTTCTATGTATGTTAGCCATATATGTTACTCTGATACTGAAACAAAATTCACTCGTTTCAATTATAAGTGCGATTTATATGTCACAATTAAAACACAACTTAGTGTAATAAAGTAAGTTTTTGTTTCAAATATGAATAATTACAGATTTATGAACTTTCAAATACCTACTAATTGAGTCGAAACGTAGTTTTTTTTTATTTATTTTTAATGTATATAGTGAGAAACAATTGCATTTATTGAAATTTGTTAAGAACTATACAGTGTTTTCGGAAGATAATTTTTTTATTATCGATTTTTTTACATCAAAATTATTTTTATTTAATTAAAATTATCAAAACACAACATGTTGCTCTCAAATATATAGAATTCTTGCTACGAGCTACTTTAGTACACAAATTTAATTTCATTATTCTCTTAGTGATTTAATTAAATACAATAACGTAATAGTTTAGGTTCAGTTACTAAACTAGAATAAGGCGCCTTCAGACACAATCTAGTGTTTTTCAGGTACCACGATACAATTTATTGAAATTCCATGCTTAGAAATTTTCGTTGCATAACTACACATGTAGCATATTACAATATTTTTACCCCAAATTCTTGCTAAAACAAAGCTGAACAAGAGTTTGCTTTAGTTAAATATTGCGCGCTATGTCCATATAGTCCAAGTAAAAATCAAAATATATTTTCTGATAATAGACTATGCCTTCATTAACTGCCTCGCTGATTTAGTGGTATAATTATAATTGTGACCGTTTGATCCTAAATTTCAATACTCGTTATGTAAAATAAAATGTTGGAATTTTCTCTCTCATATAATCTCAGAAACAAGTTCAAAGTTTTGAACCGTGTTTGATTTGTTGGAAAAAAACTCACTTTACGTGGGACTAAGAATTTAATGACGAAGTGTATGTTTACGTCTGTAGTATATATACATGTTTACAAATGGGTGTTTATAGATGTACTATTTACTTATTTAGGGACTAAAGCGTTAGATTATAAAAAAATAATTTAAGTTGATGTAAGTACTTTTTAGAAGAAGATAAGATCCATGGAATCCTTATTCGTTAAATATAATTCTATTTCGTTGCCATTTTAAACTTCGTTCGGTTTTATTTCGGGTAAAGTTTGCTCATAACAATTACTTATTTTTTACTTAAAAATGACTATAGAGTATCTTTTAGTAATTTTAACATCTGCCAATAAGTATAAGCAGTGTTTTTTTTTCTAAAATCTGAATGAGAAGTGAGTTTCTATTCTCATTGAGGCTTTTATCTTTTTTTTTTATTGCTAATGGCGGTAAACGAGCAAGCAGCACACCTAATGCTAAGCTATCACTGCTGCCCATGGATCTTTGCTATACCAAAGTTATAGCTAGGCCGCTGCCTATCATTACCATCCCCGTACCCACTAGTTGGGCTGCCGGCTCTCTCGCTCACCGAACGAAGCGCAATAGCACATTGTCATTACTCAGACGTCGGTCTTCTGCGAGAGTGTGGTACTACCTCGGACGGACCGTCCCACGGCTGTTGACAGAGAACTGGCAACAGCGTGGTTCTACCACCATATATGTATCTAGTAAAATAATCCTAAATATAGCCTTCTTTATGCTAACCTGACTATGTAACCACGTTGACGTGATACAGCAGGTTAGTTTCACTTCATTTTAACGTGGACGTAGACTGAGGCTGCCAGTAATGGGGTTTATGTATAATATAAAGTAATAAAAAAGACAATAACAATGTATTATTACGCTGAGTCAAAAATTTATTTAACTTTAGACCACTCTGCTGTCAGATATCTGCCTGGAGCCATAAGTGTCCTGCTCTGTGATAATATTACTCTTAGAGGAAATCAATGTCAAAGTAATAGCAATTTACTATTGCATTTCATTCGGTGATCGAGAGAATCAGAGAGCCAAACCTACTTTCACTCTCATCCAGACCTTATTCCATACCCTCCAATTCTTCATCTATGTGACTTGAAGCTGTGTCTCTAATAGTGCGTAAGTATATTAGCCACAGTTACCTCTTATCATCAGATGGTTTCCTCGCTAGACTGCAAAATGAAGCAATAAGAAAAAAAAATGCGATATGGATACGCTTGATTGCATATATAAGGCACAAATAAAACTTTGATAGAACAGTCAATGGATCTCATGGGAAAATATAAAATAGTATCCGAAAATTCCATCATCTATGACTTATTGACACGGCGTTTTTCTTGATGCGCTCATAAAACCCACCAGTTTTATCTCGTTTATCGATCTATGGATAATATATGCTTTTATAAGTATTTCCTGTGACTTGCTAATGAATATTATTATATAGCAGTCCATGCCTAATTCATAACACATAATAGTTTATTTTTTAATGGAAATCTTATGTTGTGTGTTATCAAATACATAAATCGTTTAAAAATTTTTGAAAAGGTTATTCATGTTTTTTTGTTATGACTTATAATAATTATCTTGTAGTTCTTTGAATAAATATGTTTATGTACATATATTTATATAGGTATTATATGTAGTTTTATCTATACCGACTACGCATTATTATTTTTTAATTTCAGTTACACCATTCTCCTACTCTTATTCCAATTATTTGGGGTAGATACAATATGTACTCTTCTTTCATAGTACATATTGTAAAAGTTTTTATATACTAGTTTTATGACCAGCCGCCTGCCAGAGTTCAATCCTCCTTGGTAAATGGTAAATTTGATTTATATTTGTTGACCAAACGGCATCAAATGGAGTTGAAAATTGATCAGTTAAAGTAATGAAAACATTTTTCCAACCTAATAAACTAAAAATCGCATATTTATGGCTATATATTTAATTTATATACCATTTTATCATTTCAGAAATGAATTTTATTATTTAGTAACTTATACCTACCGAAGTAACTATCTTAAATATTTTATGATACCTATACCAAAATATATAATTTCAATATATTTAAAAGAAAAACGCGCAGCAAAAAATGAGAATGAAGAAAAAATAATAGTGTGATAATGAGTCAGCTTCTTATAGTCTTACGTAAATAAAGTTTATATAACAAGTTCTGAAAAAATGGAAGATGCTACCTATTAACTTCTATTTGAATAAGAATGCGATAAAGGAATATGCATACATACAAGAAAATAACAAAAGTGATGCTTGACATTGATGGATCCAACTAAGACTTTATCTGAATAATTTTTCACATTTTGTGAGGCCGGCAGCAGGATCGTTGAACGAGCGGAAACAAACTATTCAGGTAAGTACTATCTGCCCAAATCTTAAGATTTTATGTCAGTAATATATTACTGTCGACGCTGACAGAACCACATTCCCGATAATATAGTGAGATTTCTTAAATAGTACCTTAATTACAAGCGATATTAATCGGCATTCGTTCCATCATTCCATTATCTTGTATACACCAGCATTGAAGTATTCCGAAAGTTATTGTGAACTTAATAATTTTATGCAATGTAATTAACGATTTATTATAGCTACATAGGGCTTTTAAATAAACAACTATATTTACGCTTTCTCTACAGACAAATTATTGAATATTCTTTAAAAACTTTTTAAGTAGATTCATCTATTTTTAACCGAGTCAAACGTTCATTAATTTGATAAATACAAACTGAACAAATAAATCAACCTTACTAACCGCTTCTGTCGTAATAAAACGAAAGCAATAAATGATAAGTCTTGAAAGACTTCAAACTTAATTGAAATACAAACGTTTGCAAATTGGTGACTTCAAATACATAAATCATTTAATAAAACAGCCATCGTTATTCATCTCTAGTGAAGCTTGTTGATTGTAACTAAATTAAAAATAAAATATATTATACAACACGGTTGGGCCGGATTCCCAATAGGTGCGGGTTCGAACCCCGCTTGTGACATCATTTTTCGTTTCGTATCGGGTATTTATAAATAATTAAGCATATTAAATGCTAAAAATTTCAGTAATTTGTATATTATACAATTTAGATATGAAGGCAATTTAAGTCTTTTTAAGATATAAATACATTTAGTTAATGTCTGACGCCCTTTAGTAAAGGCATCAGGTAAGGGTAAGCTAAGGTGCAACATATTTTTACAATTTGAAGGCCCTTAAACCTGTAGTCTTCTTTTTCTTCTTCTCTTTGTGTATAGGCAATCAGCTACTTATACGAGCTATTGGTGCCAGTGTCAAGTTATAATTATTTTTAATTTTTTTCAAGTTAGTCATTGTCTAAGTCAAATCGTCACCTTCAACAGTGCTATGGCCACACTGTTAATGGTACCTTGTGGGAATTTTGATAGAAAACGATAACATTGTAAAGCACTTTTATATGATATTCACTACATCCCAGCACTTCTGTCGCATCATATTACATAAAATGCCATCAAAATTATCTGATATAATACGTTAAAACACTAAGATATCGAATATAATACAAGAGCACCATAACGTTTTCAGATTTCCGCCAAAATTCTTCTCTGTAAACCTGTAGTCTTTAATCAACAGTTATAAGCGTCATTTTGGCATTTGTACAACGACTTACGAGTGACGACTGACTATTATCATACTGGTAATATAGGTCAGAGATAATGCTCCACGAAATCGAAATTAATCAATTGTCTTTATTCAAGGATCGATATGCAGTACTTCTTGGTGCGTTCTGTAATTTAATTTATTATTAACACATTTATGCCTTTTAGTTTATTTTGTGTGCTACTTTATAGAAACAATATATTTTTTTATTTAATACATTGCATATACTGGCTTGTTTTTTCTTTTAATTCGTATTTAATATACCTAGCTATGAATTCGAAGTAAACCAGAAAATTTAGTAAAATAATTACTTCAGGAACGATATAATTATAATATAACTTAGTCCTATACACTTATATTTAGGAAATTATCAGATCGTTAGAGCAAAAAAAAAATGCGCTTCCAGCAACCAAAAAAAATGAAACTGTTGTTATAATTTGAATTCTTTAAAAACGAGTTGTCATTACTTTTATAGCTGAAAGAGAAATATTTGATCTCGTCAACACAAATTACAGCTTATAAATAAAACTTCTAGATCAACACCAGTTGTAACTGACCAAAAATAAAAAAAAAAAACAAAATAATCACATCTCGAAGTCGCTGCGATCATTGCTCGCCCATGTCTGTTTATAATAACAGTGTTTTGACTTCCAACGGATAAAATGGTAATGAGTAGTGTAGAAGGCACGCTAGTTTGAAATGCCCTGAGGCACTCACAGCTTCTTTCAACACGTACCGTACTGTATGTTTAATGCCTAACTTCACTCTTACTACGATCAAAGGCGTCTGAGTGCTCTAAAAGGCTTTGAGATTTGCAATCGCGTTGCCGTAAACGAGATACCATTTAGCCAAGGGCAACCACACGGGCACTAATATTGTTTAGTAGATAAACTGCATCCATAAAGCTCTTGAATAGAAAGAGAAAATTATAGCTTCGTAATATAAAACTTTACAATCTCGAGACTGATATAATCCTATCAATATTTTTTATGTTGGAAAAATACAGAAAACTGTATTCAGTTGTAGTATATGAGAATATGTAGGTATACATTATTTAAATATTCTCAATTTGAGTTACATGAACTATTTATCATTTAAAATTTAAATAAGATAAAATTTTACAATGTCTTTTTTTAATTTATAAAACAGGAAAATATGTAGCGAGTTTTCTTTGTTTTATGACGGTTATTTATTACACCTTTATTTAGAAAGAAAACATCTTAAGAATAACTTTTTTATATAAAAGTTGGTAGTTTAAACCATTTCAATTAAACAATAAATTAAAATAAATAATATTCGTTTTTGGCTTCTCAATGCACTCTTTGTAAGTACCTACATCTCACACCGAGATTTACAGATATAATATTTTGCTTATTCTTATATACCTAGGTATTGTATTTGTTTTTATTAGATGTTTATTTTCATGACAAATAAGAACATTTGATATTTAGATCATGTTATTCTTCTGCTCTTTTTATATTAATTTCAAGAGCAGAAAACCTCGAACGAAAATCGTACGTCAGGAACTGGGACGCGGTCGCAACCTTCTGCAAGGCAGTAGTCTCGCGGAAGGAGACGGCGGAGCGCGTGCGCGAGGAGAGTCTCCTCGACGACGCGAGCCGCCGCCGGCGACTGGGGCGGCGCAGGCGCGATTACCTGCGCCTGATGCCGCCCTAGCCGAGGCCGCGGGTGACTGGATCGGGGAATTAGTCCGTCAACCGGAGAGAGGCCGACCGCGTGAGGAAAGATTGACATCCTACCCGAGTAGGGACGTCGGTCGAGGAGAGTGTACTCCTCAGGGGTATTCCGTCGGGCCGACCACTGACGTTAAGTCACTCTGCTCCGGTGGTCGGCCCAACGACGAAGGCGACGTCACGGGTAGGTTACGGGTATGCGTGCTTACGCCCCTCTGTCGCTCCGGACGGAGTGGTGCCAGGAGTGCGCCGACCGTAACCCACCCCAAAAAAAAAAACTGTAGATTAGTATGTCAGTCATTGTTTACCAGTTGTTTAGAAAACGTTAGACATTCGCACCCGAGGAGCATGGTCTTTTAGCACCACGAGAACGCTCCTGCTCACTCCTTCATATGGACTACGAATTATTTGTCTACCAAACGTGTGTGGCACTCCACACCAAAATAAATAAAAGTCACAAGGTGACCGAGTCGTGATTACTAGATGAATGACTTACTTACTAATAAATCATTCATCTTGCAGTCCCGACCTTGACTTTGTGACTTTTATTTATGTTCAAAAATAAAAGATGAATGATGAACCTTAAAGATTTTGAAAAAGGCTTGAAAGAAATCCCTAAAGAAGAGTAGACCCACTGCTTGCTGCTGCTGCTGTAATAGTTTCATCGCATAGGACGATGCTTGGAAAAGAACAACGTCTTTCAAAATGTAATAAAAATGTTAACAAGCTTATTAATTATCTTATTTTTTTAACCCTTTCCCGGGCAGGGTAGTGATTTTTAATTCCGCTGTTGAATTTAATTTCCGCTGTTGAAGTTTATTATTATAATGAGGTAGGTAAAAGGAAATGCACAGATTTTTTTTGATTTTTATTATACCTAGAAGTACTATTTCCAAGACCTAGACTTAAAAGTACCGTCAGGCACTTCGTGTTTCGTCGGCGGAGGAGTGCTGTTGGTGGTGTCCCTGGACATCGCCAACGCATTCAATAGTCTGCCATTTAGCTGCATCAGGGAGGCGCTCCGATACCTCGGGGTGCCAGTTTACCTGAGGCGGCTAGTGGCAGACTATTTGGAGGGGCGCAGCGTCCTCTACACCAACCGAGTAGGGGACGTTGTGCAAACGCCCATGACGTGCGGTGTTCCACAGGGGTTGGTCCTCGGACCCACCCTGTGGAACATCGGCTACGACTGGGCGTTGAGAGGGAGCCTCCCACCCGGGCTGGGCGTGATCTGTTACGCCGACGACACGCTCGTCACAGCCCGCGGTGGGACGCTTGAGGAGGCGGCAAGCCTGGCGACTCTCGGCACCGAGGAGATCGTCAGGCGGATTGAGGCGCTGGGGTTGAGGGTGGCCCTGGACAAAACGGAGGCCCTCTTGTTCCATGGGCCCCTCATGGGCCCTCCCATCGGCGTCTCGATCACCGTCAATTCGGTTGACATCAGCATCCGGGCCCATATGAGGTATTTGGGCCTGGTGCTCGACGGGCGTTGGTGGTTTCGGGAGCATTTCCGCAGGCTCGCTCTACGGCTCGTCGGCGCGGCGTCCGCCCTTTCGTGGCTTATGCCGAATGTGGGCGGACCGAGCGCTACGTGCCGACAGCTGTACGCGGGGGTCGTCCGGTCGATGGCCCTGTACGGCGCACCGGTGTGGGCGGGGTCCCTGACCGTCCGACTCAGGGCTCTTCTAGGGCGACCACAGAGGGCCATGGCGGTCAGGGCCATACGCGGGTACCGCACGGTGGCGACGGAGGCAGCTTGCCTGTTGGCCGGGACGCCCCCGTGGGACCTGGAGGCGGAAATGCTCGCCGATTTGTATCGGCGGGTGTCGGGGGTGCGAGCGGAGGGCGGTGTGGTTCCATTGAGGGAGCTCACCGCCTGGCGTGTCGACGCCCGCCGAGACGCCATTGCCCGTTGGGCAGTCCGGCTGGAGAGGCCTTGGTTCAGTGTGCGGACTGTGGACGCCTTCCGGCCGGTGCTGATGCGGTGGTTGGAACGGCGGTGCTCTCCTTCCGACTGGTGCAGGTTTTGACGGGGCATGGATGCTTCGCCAAATACCTGCACACGGTCGTTAGTAGGGAGAGTACACCGTCCTGCCACCACTGCGACGAGGATACGGCGCAGCATACGCTCGAAGCTTGTGCCGCTTGGGCAGAGCAGCGCCGTGAACTCGTCGCAGTCATCGGTGCTGACCTGACGCTGCCGACCATCGCCAGGGCGATGCTCGACAGCGTCAGGAACTGGGACGCGGTCGCAGCCTTCTGCGAGGCAGTAGTCTTGCGGAAGGAGGCGGCGGAGCGCGTGCGCGAGGAGCGTCTCCTCGACGATGCGTGCCGTCGCCGGCGACTGGGGCGGCGTAGGCGCGATTACCTGCGCGTTATGCCGCCCTAGCTGAGGCCGCGGGTGACTGGACCGGGGAATTAGTCCATCACCCGCCGAGAGGCTGACCGCAAGGAGGGGATGTCGCTCAAGAAGAAGGTACCCCTCAGGGGGTATTCCGTCGGGCCGGCCACTGACGACAAGTTCACGCTACTCCGGTGGCCGGTCCAACGATGAAGGCGAGTTTAACGGGTGGGTTATGGGTGTGCGTGCTAACGCCCCTCTGTCGCCCTGGACAGAGTGGTGCGAAGAGCGCGACGACCGTAGCCCACCCCACAAACAAAAAAAAAAAAAAAAAAAAAGGCACTTCGTGTTATTTCAATGTTAGGAACTTTGATAGAAACTACAAAAATAATGAGATCCAATATTGACTTAGTACGAATTAAATTAATCGGTTTGTAATTACAGATTAACCTCGTGGTATTCAACAAAACAATTTTTCTTTTCATTTACACACAAAAACAAGTTGCAATGCGAACATTTACTATGAGGTTTCGACTGAATCTTCTTCAAACTACAAACCTCACACCTTCTCCTGTTCTCTACAAACGTAGGCCAATGGATGCCTCTGTTACCCAAGCGTACGTCTTTTATCGTGGAATAGTCAGATTTGCGCCTTTTCGAAGGGCCGCTTTTCGCACTATTATCAGTAGAAGTCTTTCTTTTCTGACTAGCATCTTTCATTGTCATCAAGCCTTGAGTAACAGAGTTCCATCATTTCCATCATTAATCTCATTTTATAACATCATTAATCTTATATTATAAGTGAACGTATTAAAAATCTATGACATTGCATAGAAAAATACAAAACTGCTGAATTTCTAAACTATATATTTAGGACAATGGCCAGAAGAACTCGAATTCGTATAACGAAAGCAGGGCACTAGTTCATTAAAAAGATATATGCGGTCATTATGACGACGTTGCGACTGCGTACCACAGTCATACTCTTCGTAGTAACTTTTCCAATTATTATATATCAGCACTTATACTATTGCTAAATAATGCTGACACTTATTTTACTCTACACATGGAGTTTAAAAAAAGTATTATGAGTTTTTTATTAATGTTATTTATTTTAGTACGCTTTTCCCATTAAAGTGTTATCAAGATAAAAACTATAAGTACGACAAGCAAGTCACAAACGATTAAATGGTGTTGATGAGCAGCATGAGCAAACACTTGAGTTTTTTATATACAAATTAATATTTCATTGTTAATTTACTAAGTGGACTGACAACATTATGTGTGGCATTCTCATAGGGAGGTTTATGTCCAACAGTTAACGTTAAAGATCTGATGGATGGATTGAATTTACAAGTAATTTCATTTTGAAAATGACTACCGATAAAGCAGCGATCTATCTGTCTCTCTATTTAATCATTTTATACTACACCTGCAAGTACATTGTGGTATTTCATTCTTAGTCTACCGCTACATATAATCCAAGCTAGGCGTGGACACAGTATTACTACCACAGAAAAAAAAAATATTTATCGACTAATTAATTCATGTTATATATTCATGTTAATGCATAAATAAACAAAAAAATAATAGCTATTAAATTATAATACTGAAACTGCTAAATAATTTGTAAACTTGCTATCTCATATTACTTGAGTTCTCTTTAAGGTCAATTCGAAATCAACTATTTCCGTTGGCTTCCCGCCAAAGTATTTCTGTCTAGGCAACAAGCCAGGTAATAGGTAGCTTCAATTTTAAATTAGCAATCTTTGACTGTACTGTACTTATGACTGTAAGTTTAAAAAGGTTTAAATATTTAAAAATAAGCTTAAAAATATTTTTATTGCTTTTGGTGGCAAACGAGCAAGTAGCACACCTGATAGTAAGTGTTACTGCCGCCTATGGACCTTTGCAATACCAAGGGTATAGCTAGGCCGCTGCCTACCAATATAAACTCCATACCCACCCAGTTGGGCTTCTGGCTCTCTCACTCACCGAACGAAGCGCAATAGTACATTGCCATTACTCAGACGTCGATCTTCTGCGAGAGTGTGGTACTACCTCGGACAGACCGGCCCGCGGCTGTAGACAGAAGATTGCCAACAGTTTGGTCCTACCATTATTAAACGTCTCTTTCTTATTACCTTTGTGGCAAATGAGTAATCAACTCATCTGAAATTATAACTTCCGGCTACGGACTACTACAATAATAGGGGTATTGGCAGGCCGAGATTTGATACTTCAGTGCTATCGTTCATTTAAAAAAGTATATTACAAAATTGCTAGAATTGAAAAGTCAATTATTTGCAAAAATATAATTTCACCAAAAACCAGCTGGCCCTACTATAGTTGCAAACAAATAACTATCATAATTTTAACACTATCACTTATAAGTTCACGCCTTTTTGTGAAAGACTTGGCAGAAATGACATATGTATTGCGTCACGAAAATGATAGAAATATTCAGGAAACATTTTCTACCTAACCCATGATTTAAACCCATTATTTTACAGTCATTGTAGTATACTGATGCTAATAGATCAACGAGGTAGTCTCTAGAGAAATAAAACACACAGTCGTATTTATTTATAAATAATTAAGTGGAAAACATTATCATATCATCACCTGTCATTAAGCCAAATGTGATCTACATATTCATGTGGTGATGGATTAAGAATACAATTTACTACATCTTTGTCTTGCACATAGGTGTCGTATAAGACGAATAAAGGTTATAATTTGCTTATAACAACTGTGTAAAGGAAGGAAAACTCCAAACCAAACTCTTTAAGAACCCGTCTGGCCAGCGTGGTTTGGTAGGTCAATATCACGCCTGTTATAGAAGCGGCTCGAGCATAACAGTGAACATATACGAGTTGAAATAAAACCAGATCACTAAACGACGAAAATGGTGAATGACATCCTTCACTAGTTCATATAGTGAAATAATTTAAAAAAATATAATGATCGTTAATTTTTAAATTTAGTAGATAATAATAGAACAATTAAAAAAAAAGACAACAAGAAACATAAAGAACAATAAAAAAAAGCCAAAAAAAGAAAAAATTCAAAGCATTTTGAGCGTTTTTGAGATTTTTTGCGCTATTCTTTCAATACACTTTATAATAGGAAATTCGATTGAATCAGTATTTCCTATTATAGAGTGCTTTTAAAACGCAGTCACTCTTAAAGTTATCAAAAAAATATTTATACTTTGCCTTGTATATAAAAAGTGCGATGCAGCTTCCTTATATAAAATATTTAAACAACGCTGTAGAAATTTCAACATCTACGAAGTATTCCTCGCGGGCTGCAAAGTATGAAAGAAAACTACAAGCCACTTAAGTTTGCAGACGATACGTTATTTCAAAAAATCTCAAATATTTAGCTGTATTTTATTTTCATGTATGTAAAATTATGTGAATATACATATAATAACTATATATTAATCTTTGCATGTTTAATGAAATTTTAAGTATTATGTATACAATCATACAAATGTAAGTAGATTTTTTATTTTGTAGATTAATTGAGGGCTATTTAACCTATTTTAAAGGGCCTATATATGACTTAGCAATCATAAAATTAAATGTTTGTAAGTCAATTTTGAGGAATTTTCCCGATGCAACCGATTGTAAAATCAAACTGCGAGACGTATAACGGATCAGCGGCTCAGAGTTTTAAGTAAAGGCATGGCTATAAATGTTTCCACCAGATGAAATCCTTCAAAGGGGTGCATCCACAACCGTGAAATTCAATTAGATTATGGGTACCTACGGGCTCTAGGGTTTGTTCATTTGATCTCAATTGCTTTCTTCAAAGTATTCCCAAGTCGCCGTCTGCTTTTAATATTGAATGCAATATATAAAAGGTGATGTGAATGAAACCGTTTTATTTTTAGATGAACTATTGCAAAAACAAAACATAGTAAAGTCTCTTAAGAATAAACTTGAACCTTTATGACAATTAACTTTGAATTATATAAATAAATACCTTTTTAGGATTTTATTAAAACATAAGACAGGTTTAGTTAGAGGCGGTGAAATTAAAATTAAAACTCCATATAAGCTGAAAAATAACGTTATTTCATACATATTACTGTAATAAAGCTATTCGGTCGTTGCTAGCCATGTAGTAAAACTTCACAATTTTGATTTTCTTTAAGACAGTCGAATACAAAGTTGGAGACAACTCGGTCCGTCAGGCGATTGTGCCACTCGGTGTATTCGTAATCGCTGCACCTGCTCAATCCTTGGTAGGACATTATTTAACGGAACATTTGGAACCACCATAAATGTTTTGTGGTGTTGTGTACTGCATAGTGGTTTAGCATACAGTGAAGCTGACTGCGCAGTTTAGAGAGCTTACTGCGACGACACTACTGTCCTCGGCGAAAGTAGATGAAAGGTTGGTACAGTATTATTTTATTACTTCTTCGCGCCATGCCGGGATAGGGTGATATCAGTTCCTCACCTAGTTTCGTAAAGTCACTTCATACAGTCCACTGCAGGCTGTGTATACCATACAAAAGCTGAAGAATTTGTTTTTTTTTACATACATACATATATACATACCAGTACGTCATGTCCTTTGCAGGGTAGGCAGAGAGAACAGAGTGCCAGAGAACTCTATCCTTGCATACTTCACTCGCTTCCTCAACATTCATAATTCTCTTCATACACGCTCGCCGGTTTCGGAGACTCTTGACTCCACCTTCCTTCAGTACATGACCGATCGGGTCTAGGTAGGTTAGTCTCGGTCTCCCCCGGTACCTACATCCTATCACTTTCGCATTGTATATCTTACATGTCCGAACCATCGGAGCATTCCCTTTCGCATCTTTACACCAATACTCTCTTTCATACCTACTCGCTCTCTGACGTCGTCGTTACGAATGCGATCGATCAGCCTAACTCCACAGATTTTCCGTAGAGATCGCATTTCGACTGCATTAATTTTACTTTCATACTTTTTTCTGCATACCCAACTCTCGCTTCCATACAGTAGTAGTTACCTCGCTTATATTCTCGTCATATGAGAAGAGGTCATCGTCATCTTCGTCATGATTATTAAAATTTTCATTTAAACTATTATCTGAAGAGTCGCTAACTGAGTAAACTTCCTTTGATCTCTTTTTTGACGATTTAACCTTGCCTTTCCCTTTACTCTGTTTCTGCACTTTTTCTTTCCCTTTCACTTGACTTATAGCTATTGTGCTTTTTAAATCTCTTTTAAAATCTGCAGATTTTTTGAACTGCGACAATTCAAGGCTTATTATGAGCCTTATATGCCATGACTCATATAATTCATATAATATGGAATACTATACCATATTATATGCACTAACCGTATTCCATATTAACAACACGGCAGCATAAGCAAAAAAAATAATTTAGATTTAGGGGTATCAATATACGATGAAAATCAATACACATCCTTAAACTTTAGTACCCTAAGCATTGTTTGAATACCAGTTATAAAAAATAAAGTAATTATACGTATGATTACAAAAAAATTAAAACGTGCCAAAAAAATTCTGTTGTACAGTCTTCTAGTTGATCGTGCCTCAAAAAGAAAAGAACAATATGGCGGATTACTGTCACTTGCACAGATTAATAGGTTCATTTGATGCTTCAAATCACAATATCGCAGCATAGATGGCCTTACTAGTTTTTATAAAATCTCAGTATCCCATATTAACTGCATATTCCATATTACCTTCCTTTCCTCTACATATTGTAAAAGTTATTGGCAATGGTTTTATGACTGGCCGCCTGCCAGACGTCAACCCTCCTTGGGAATGTAATTGTTGACCAAACGGCATCAGATGGAGTTGGCCTATTATTAGGCTCTTAGTCGTCCTTTACGACATCCACGAGCAAAGTAAGGGCTAGTACCTAGTATTTATAGCCGCTATCACACAACTATTGAATCTAAATAATAACATTAGATAAGGAAAGTACGAGTATGTCTTGTTTCTGGCCCATGTGTATCTTAAAAGATAACTAAGGGACATAATATTAAAATATATATATATATATATATATATATATATATATATATATATATATATATATATATATATATATATATGAGCCTCCTCCCAGCAATATATGCACCCCAGCAGTATATGAGCAAAGATAATAATGGTGATGAAATATGTTAACAGTCTAGAAAAGCAAAGTGCCTGGAACAGCTACAATATATATGTATACTTACATAAACGTTCGAAAACTGTGTTTGTATATAACACACATTCTGATTGTCACTAGAAGTATGAATATATAGTTTCAAATGTTAATTAAAATTTAAAAAAAAAAACTTATGTAACCGTATTTTTTAATTATTCTCAAAACTAAACAAAAATAAACAAATAAGTGTAAATATATTTGAAAATTGCTGAAAAAAATCGATAGAAACATCATGACAAGTTCATCACAAAAAATCATAAATTGAAATAATAGTATCGTAATTGCATAAATCATAGTCACAAAGTGACCACCAATAATTGTATAGTGGAGCCTTTATGCAGCCTCGCCAGATATAGCCATCAGCTCTGAGAGCTTTAACCGCACAAATTTCATTTGGATTACAATCTTCTACAGGTATATTCCCACTGCAAGATATATTAAATATAATAAAAAAGTAAAGTCATCTGCTACCGAGATATTTATACTAGATTATTAATAATAGACGTCCTCGTTCTTTAGAATCTAGAGTAATCTATAGGGTTAGAGTCAACGAGCCACCGAAGACAAGGATTGGGTACCGGTGGCCCACTCGCACGGCGAAGAGAGGTGCTTGCAGGTGAGTCTATGGGATAGCGCGCCGCCTCTTCCGTCGCCCCGGACCGATTTGGTGGAACGCGACTACCTCCATAGTCCACCGCAAGGGGAAAAAAAGGTAAGAGTCAATGGGAGAGGTACGTAAACTGATAACTACACAACAAGAAAAAAGAAACTTGAAAAAAGAAAACTTTAAAAGACTTATATTCAACAGTGGGGTGTACCTATATGAGCCGGAAAGAAGACCAAGATATCATTGTAACAATGTAATAAATTTAATTTGTATTTTTTCTTTTGCTATGATAGTAATCATAAAATGATCTTTGATAACAAACGCAAAACCCATTTTTAACTTGAACTTAAACAATATCATCACTGTATTTTTTCTTTTTGTGTAAGTTATATGAATAAAATGTATGGGCTGAGATGAATGATGAAATAATATAAATAAGATTAACTAGATGATGAGATAATATAAATAATTTTAATAGTGGTAGGACCACGCTGTTGACAGTTTTCTGTCTACAGCCGCGGGCCGGTCCATCCGTGGTAGTACCACACTTTCGCAGAAGATCGACGTCTGAGTACAATGTGCTATTGCACTTCGTTCGGTGAGCGAGAGAGCCGGAAGCTCAATTGAGGTGGGTTTGGGGATTTTATTTGTAGGCACAGGCCTAAGCAATAGCTTGCAATAGCAAAGGTCCATGGCCCTTGGTATTACTAAGGTCCATTGGCGGCAGTGACACTTACATCAGGCGTGTTGCTTGCTCGTTTGCCAACATAAGCAATACAAAAAAAAATACATTTTAACATACATACATATTTCCTTCTAAGCAATTTGCAGCGTCACGCATATCATTATCACGAGTTGTGTTTACTTCACATCTTAAGCAAGACATCTCCTTAAAAACACTTTTTCTAAAACGTCTAGTACGGGAGATCTCTATGACATTATCGGTCCATTCTCGCTTATTACGAAAGGCAAACGGCATTTCCGAAATGGATAAATAATTACATAAATTACAGGAACATATATAAGTGGTGAGATTGTAATTGGCATTGAAGCATCCACGATCAATTATGCCAAATGGCGTATGCATCGAATAACACATATCATCCTCACGTTCACACATTGCAGAAGTTATTCTGAAAAAAGAAAAGAGTATTTTATGATGACAACACCGGTTACGATTGTTTTATTAACAATATGCATATATGTATTTATCAGGACGCCCTCAACGCCGATGGGTGGACAATATCACAGCGATTGCCGGGGTCACCTGGCCACATCCAGCGCACGATAGACAGAAATGGATTGAGATGGAGAAGGCTTTTGTCTGGCGACCGTTGACAAGGATCGGGTACCGGTGGCCCACTCGCACGGCGAAGAGAGGTGTTTGCAGGGTGGCTCCATGGGGTTGCGTGCCGCCTCTTCTGTCGCCCCGGACCAATTTGTCGGGGTGCGACCACATCTATGTTCCACCTTGCAGAGAAAAAAAAAAGAAGGCCTTTGTCTAAAAATGGATATCCCAAGAATAATTTAGCGATTTGTAATTAAATATTATTAGAATTACAATTTTATTTATTTTTAAATAACAATTAAATGTAATTAATATGAATGAAATTGTGTATATATATATAAGTATAAAAATAAATAAGTAATGTTAAGGATACTGAATATTGTTAATATGAGAAATAAAAGGCTATTAGTATTACTATTATTATTAACACAACAACATATGGTATTTAGGCGCCTTAATGAGGACTGGACAGATGACGTAGTGGTTAAGGTACAGGCTTCGTAGGATAATACTTTGTACGATCAACAAACGGCTGTTCTAAGTCTGCGTGTAATTTTCTGCGTAAATTATAAGCTTGTAAAGTCCCCCGCAATACAAGGATTATTTGCTTTCTTTAAAATCTTTTATAAAAGAAATAAAATTAAAATAATAAATGTCATAAGATATAGAATAAGATGTATTCTATGATAAAGAATGTACATATTACTATTATTTATACGTCATTGATACATTAAGCTATAAGTGTACAATAATAACAAAATCACACGTAATAGTAAATTATTTCACGGTTCACTACTGGACGTAAGCCTTCCATACATACATACATACATACCATCACGCCATATCCCTTGCAGGGTAGGCAGAGAGAACAGAGTGCCAGAGAACTCTATCTTTGCTTTTGTCCGCCATGACCGATATCAGCTCGTGCAACTTACCTTCCACACAACCTCTTACATTCCACGTGCCAACCCGGCACTCTGCTCTCCTCGACTCGCCTGACTGGGCAAGGCGTGATGGGTGGCGGCCCCCATCGCCGCAACTGCTGAAGGTCGTACCGACGGGGGCGTTTCGGTACGCGTCGCATCCGGGGGACGCCCTAACCCGCACTGCGGTAAGCATATAAGCGTAAGCCTTCCATATGTTTTTTATTGCTTATGGTGGCAAACGAGCAAGCAGTACACCTGATAGTAAGTGTCACTGCCGCCCATGGTATTTTGCAATACCAAGGATATAACTTAGGTCGCTGCCTACCAATAATATCTCTAACCCACTAGTTGGGCTTCCAGATAGAATGACACATGGTCATTCTCTAGTGGGGCTTTTGTCGTAATCACTACGCTTGAGAAAAGGGTTGATAATCGCAGTAAAATATTATGCGTTTAACGGGATAGTGTTGGAGCCCTTTCTCATGGTGATCGGTTGGTCGATGTTTACGACCTTCAAGGGCGAATAAGGCATAGTGGTACCTGTATTTAAATGCTGGCGCTGTGCGGTGGCATTCGCACATAAGCATCTAATATCACTGATAGTATATGTAAATAATCTATATGTAGCAAATTTTTCGTTTTTCGCCATTACATTTGTCTCACTTTACGTTCTTAATCAATTACGCCTACTTTAGGTAGATTTATAAAACAATATACCATTAATCCTTAAAAGTTCCTCGCAATACAAGGTCTAAAGCGATTACAAAAAAAAATAGTCTAGCACATGTATAAGTAATATAGCTGAACTGTCCAAGGTGACAGAAGGGCGGCGTATGACCCATAATCTGTTAATGGAGTAGGCCATCAGAAACGATTCCTTAATATCTATGGCCCACCCGATCCAATTCTCTTAATGCTAGCTAAAACATATTTGCTTATCATCATCGCAGCTCACAGATGTCCCATTGTTGTGCTCGAGCCTCCTCCGTAATGAGAGGGAAGCTAACCTGCTATACCACGCTGGTCAGACATGTTGGTATAGGGTTTTGGTTCGAGTTCTTCTTCTCATACCTATGCAAAACGCATATAACATCTATATGTTATATGCGTTTTATATCCCTTAGTTGTCTCTTACGATCACCCACGAATAAGACAGGGGGTGGTGAATTGTATTCCTTCTCCGTCACAACACGAAAATTATTTATCAATTAATCTTTGCTTATATTTTTTGTATTAAAAACCGCAAATAACATTATATTGTAATAATTAGGTACACGAAGCATTTTATAACGCGTTTGAGTTATCTAATGATTTATGAGTGACATTAATGTACGTGATTATACTTACAATTTGTTTCTTGGATCATTGCAATCCTCTGAAACTACATTATTACATAATATACATGATCTTCTAAGATCGCGATCAGCTTCTGAGTTTGTAAAATTTAAAATATAGTTGCGAATTGGAGGCGTGTTATGAATCTCTCGTTCCTTTTTTTCTGTTTTTGCCGTATATTTTACTACTTGATTTGATAGTACATCATCATCAATATTCGTATCAAGGGAATTAAGGATAACGGGTTCACTATCAAGCCAGGTAGTAAGGGATAAGTTTTCTTGCAACGATTCATCACTAAGGGTTGGAGGTGTATATGTAGTACGAGTTGCAAAAATGTCTGTATTAAAATTTACATCAATTGTTGTAAGTAGCATTGTACTGTTACTATAATTAAGAGATTCATTTTGAGTTACATATTCTGTCGATTGAGTAGAAGTGATAAATTCTGATTCTGTTGCCGTTGTATCTTGTGTAGAAATATTCTCTGTTTGATCAGTTATTTCATTAAATAGTTCTTTTACGTTTTGTAATAAAAATGATACTAAGTTACCACCAGAATCTTCCTTCTCAGTTTTATCAGAAATCTTTTTTTCATCAATTTCTTCAACCTGATGTCTAAAGTAAGGTCTAAATTTTTTGGTTGTAGATATATTTTTGACTTCACAATCCACGATTATTAAAAACATCATAAAATAAAGTAGTAGAAACATTATTAGTTTCATTTCATCAATCTGTCAGATGAAATACGAGATGTCAATTTTTTAAAGTCTTTGATAGTTTAATACATACTTCCAAACTTTCTTCTTTTAATTATAATCATAAGTAAAGTTAATAAGTATGAATATCACACATAGAGTGCACTAATATTTTCATAATAAATCATTAAAATAATAAAAAATACAATTAGTAAAATAAGGACTCGATTGATAACGTTAGCTGGACATGAACTTTGATCTGATACTAAAGTATACCCAATTTTTAAATAAGAAGGCCTTTTAAGATAAGCTTGTTCTTGGTTAATACGTAAACTGGGATTAGAAAATTTGTCTTTATTACAAGCACTGCTATTACAAAAAAAATATATAGAATTAAAAATTGGCTTATCTATACATCCTCTGGATACATAATCTGATCCATCATCGATATTTGTATAACAAAGTTGGTTTGCAGAACATGCAACGTAATCGGAACTGTAAAAATATATGTATGTTGATGAATTTATTCTCTTTATAATAATTTATCTATTTTAAATAACAACGCACAGTGTGGCACAATCAGCGACTGACCTGCAGACCCTAGTCGACACAATGACAGAAGATTTAAGAAAAGGGGTCTACGCGTGAATGTGAACAAAACCAAAATAATGGTCTTTGAAAGAGATGAAGCCAGAACAGATGTAAGAGTAACAATAGGTAATGATGTACTAGAGCAAGTGGATGAATTTGTATATCTTGGATGTGGATTTAGCCGAGATGGAAGGTACACCACTGATATAGAGCGAAGAGTGAATGCGGGAAATAGAGTGAACGGAGCGTTGGGGCAACTTCTCAGTAGCCACCACCTCAGCCAGAAAGCACGTGTAGCAATACATAACGGAGTGCTTGTCACAACATTACTGTATGAAAGCGAGAGTTGGGTATGCAGAAAAGAGTATGAAAGTAAAATTAATGCGGTTGAAATGCGATCTCAGCGGAAAATCTGTGGAGTAAGGCTGACCGACCTCATTTGTAACGACGACGTAAGAGAGCGAGTAGGTATGAAAGAGAGTATTGGTGTAAAGATGCGAAAGGGAATGCTCCGATGGTTCGGACATGTGAAAAGAATGCCGAACGAACGTCTGGTTAAGAAGATATACAATGCGAAAGTGGAAGGATGTAGGTCCCGAGGGAGACCGAGACTAACCTACCTAGACCAGATCGGTCATGTACGGAAGGAAGGTGGAGTCAAGAGTCTCCGAAACCGGCGAGCGTGTATGAAGAGAATTATGAATGTTGAGGAAGCGAGTGAAGTATGCATAGATGGAGTTCTCTGGCACTCTGTTTTCTCTGCCTACCCTGCAATGGATATGGCGTGATGACATGTATGTATGTATGTAAATAACAACGCTATTTGAAATAACTTACTTTTTTCCAGTTCTACAATGTCTATCTAAAGCAGCATCAGATCCTTTAGTTTCACAAACTTTGCACATCAGAACCATGCCTACGGTCGGACTTGCCAATCGTATATTATCATATGCCCAATCGCTTATTTTTGTATAATCATAATGAACAGTTTCATAAGAAGGTTTGTCATTGCAAAGAGGACATTTACAAGTAAATGTTCTGTTTATTCTTCCTGGTGATATGCAACCTCTTTTTAAATACGTTGGGTGGACTTCAGTGAAACAATAGTCAGAACCAGTGCATCTAATTAGAGGTAATCTGAAAAATAACAACAACAAATACACAATAACAAAACTCTATAAAATAATATATAGTACAATAGTTAAGTTGAACGACAGCTTATAGCGAGTTGAATACTGCGGCCCCAGTGAGTCAATCAGGGTCTCATATTCAGGTCGAAATCATTGTCTGACGGAAATGAAAACTAATGCAGGTCGCCAAACTCTGGCTGACCTTAAACAGTCAATCAAAGAGAGGTTACGAGAACTATCTGCTTGAGGGGTAGAAGAGACATTATTAATGGTATAATTACAAAGAAATTGAATCCGGATCTTCATTCAACAGAGAGTGGTGATAGTGAAATCGGCGCTACACCGCTTATTGACCATAGCCTCTTACACCGCTGATAATTGCTATTGCTTTTGTAGCTTTCGTACCAATGACATTATTATAGCTAATGAGCAGTCCTAAATAGGATGCCCATTTATTGAGTCGGCGTATCACTTTCTGTCAAAGTTTAAGAATAAACAGCGTTGAAGACCGATGATAGTCTGAAGTCTTAAGATAAACTGATTCCCTGAACTCTCAACCTCATAGTCAAATATAAGATAACATTACTACGCAATATTTTTACACCTACCGTTGTCAGCTAACGACTAATATATGCAGACGTGGAGTGTGCATCGATAGATGTCCCATTTCATTTTCAAATTAAATTTTTCCAAAGACATCCGCATGTTGGACTTATGTCCTCATACAAGCCTCTCAAAGGACTGGTATCTGGACTGTATCATCCTTGTTGGAAAATCCCGAGAAGACCAACAAAAATACAAATGATAAAACTATTTTATAGGTGTAGGTATGATTTTTAATTGATATTAATTTACTTACTCAACACCTTGGTAACATTTTTGATCTTTTTGTGTTGTTCCATTTGCGTAGCAGGATAGGCATTCCATTCCCAAAAATGATTGTGTAATATTTGTGAGTGTCCTAACAGTTCTTTGTTGTCCTATTTTCAGCGGCGTCTCATTTATATAAACTTTTTCATGTAAATGTTTACCTAATATAAAATTTTGAATAAAAAGTTTTTTACTTTTATAATCGCCAAATTTTTCGGCGTCTACTGGGAATCCTGTAATTACACTGTTGCCTTGACTTTTGACAAAATTATTTTCAAGCCGAGGTCTTGATACAATTTCCTTTTTCTGAGTAACATAATCCCAGTCGCTTTTGATGCCTTGTACGAATGAAACTAGTATAAAAATATTAAAAAGATTACGCATATTTACATTAGACTCTTTTAGGTTATTGTGCGGGTTAGTGTAATGTCATTTTCTTTTTTTTTCTATTTTCTGCAATAATTTATTTTGAGTTTTTATAAATAGAAATTTGTGATAAGGTTTTGTATCACTGTTTATATCTAAATGATGGAGCTTAATTTGGTATTATTTTTTTGGTATCTTGAGTTTTTTTTTGGGCAATATATTCAGATATTAAATGGTTATTACGGAGTTTCGAATTATATGTAGATACAAATTACAGCCCGCCGTGGTGTCATTGCCCGTTGAGCAATCCAGCTGAAGAAGCCTCATTTCGGTGTTTCACCATCGAGGCCTTCCGGCCGGTGCTGACAGAGTGGTTGGGTCAGCGGCACACTTCTAATTGGTCTGCACCAGTCAAAGACCTACGTCTTGACGGAGCACGGTTGCTTCGGCAAGAACCTACACACAGTCGTGAGGATGGAGAGGATATCGTCCTGCCACCACTGCGACTGCGACGAGGACATGGCGCAGCACATGCTCGAGGTCTGTGTGGCTTGAGCAGAGCAGCGCCGTGAACTCACCGCAATCATCGGTTATGACCTGGCGCTGTCGACCAACGCTAAGTGATGCTCGAAAGCTTCAGGAACTGGGACGCAGTCACGCCTTATACACACTCACACGCCTCTTTCCGTGAGACAGTCGTCTCACGGAAGGAGGCGGTGGGGCGACTCCGAGAGGAAATCCTTTTCGGTGACACGCTCCGCCGCCGGCGCCTGGGACAGCGTAGATGCGAGTATCTGCACATGATGGGTTCCTAGCCGAGGTTGCGAGTGACTGGACCGAGGAATAGTCTGTCACCTGCAGAGAGGTTGACCGCGTGAGGGCGATGCCTTCCGTCGCCCCGGATGGAACGAGTGGCGTGTGTCCGGACCATAGCCTAACCAAAAAAGAGATACAGATTACATATGAATGAAATATTAATATTTATATCCTATCAATGTAATAAAAATATGTAATAGTTATTTAAATAAAAAAATAGAAAATAATTAATGAAATAATGATCAAAATCAGAAAATTTTAAAAATATATTTAAAGAGTGATAACCAAGAATTTATTGGAGGTGTCAGGATTAAGGGGCTCTTTGTTTTTCCAACTGAACTATTTTTATCATTGATGGCAGTAGCTTAATTTACCTTAATATTCTAAATATATTATTTTCATCTTAGACAAAATGAGACTTAGATTAAATGAAACCTAACCAGATCGACTTATTGCCCCCGAAGTCTGTGTATTAAATTTCACAGAAATCGTTAAAACCGTTTCTGAGATATCATAAAAGAGTTCAATGTAAACAAAATACAGGTTTTAAGTACATTATTAACTAAAATATCTGTAAGCTATATAAAAAAAAAAAATAATGTTCCTAAGTTTATAAAATACTATAACAGTTTTCTTGGCATATATATTTATTTTCGTCATTGATGTTGTTTTAGATAATATCTTATAAATAAAAAACTAAAATCCTATGGCAATCTGTCTCTCTAGAGTGGTAAATATAATATTATGCTAATTTACTTTTGTTTTGTAAAGAAAATACAATTCACCATCTATTTTACCCCCATATAACATTTATGTAAGAGAAGAAAAGCTCGAAACTAAACCTTATACCAACACGTCTGACCAGCGAGGTATAGTAGGTCAATTTCTCTCCCATAATGGAGGAGGCGCAAACCCAGCAGTGGGACATGTGTGAGCTGAGATGATGATGATGATTGTATAAAAGGCTCACATCCATAATGAGTAATAACCCTTTTCTTCCTTTTTTTTTAAAGGAAAGTCAATAGACTGAACGAACGGCAGACGTGAGTGAGTGAGGTAGGGCAGTAGAATCTAAGTAGTTATTTCCTTCTAAGACAACTTAAGAATACGAATATATTGGGTATGGTACTAGAGTTATTGAAGTCCTCAAAGAATATATTAACACTACAGCCACTTATTTGGACATTTTTAATTCCAAGTTAAATAGCTAGTTGTGAGGCATTGAGTCAGTAATTCAGCGTGCTGTAGGAATAATGTTTTATTTACCATATCTATAATGTGATAACTTCTTAAATATGATTTAAATGACTTGTTTCACAGATAGACAGGTAATAAGAGAATTAACTACAAAACCGATCACAGTATATTTATCAACAAGATGGTTATGTTATTTTCCTTTAAAAAAGAATACAAATATATTAAAAAGCTTCCAGAGTTATGAGTGCACATTTACAATGTATAAAATTTTTATTAACTTAACATAATCTAATACGTGAATTATCATCAAATCAACACGAGATTTAGTATGCTTTCATACCACTTCAATACACGACGGCGTCACAGCATGACACGATAATATAATTCTACCCAATAATTATTCATATAAATTTACGAAACTACAGAAAGGTGCAAACTGTAAGACTGATGCAATGTATAATTTACGCAAGTGCACGCCTCGAGCAGATTACATAGTGTTGTCAATACGTGGGATATGTGATCCATATCGATAGAACACTTTAAAATTATATTGAACGTGTGTACTTTTATGCGGGACGTGATTTTATGTTTATGTTATTTGCGCCTAGAATGTACGAAGTTATTGTATATGCGAGTAATATATGAGATATTTCAATTATATATTATGTAATAAGCTATCAAAGGATATTTACCCTTATATTATGGCGTATCTATATATAATAATACATACTGATATATAATAACTGACATTAAAAAGATAATATAAAAATAATGAAATTTTACTTCAAAGACATTATATTTTCATTTTATTCGACAAATTTACATAAATTATTTATGAAAATATTAATGGTATATGTTGTTAACACGAGTATTATAATATTGGCGTTAACATCAAATACCATTAATATTTTTTTGAAACAAAACTATTTTTACGGATCACTATTTACCCGACTGCGCGACGCAAAGGAGTGGTATTGTGTTTAACAGTCTATGTATGTATGTATGTTCCTTTGCAGCACTATATGGACCAAACGCCTGGGCCGATTTTTATGATTCACACGTCAATCGATTTCTCTTAGTCCGGCGAGTGTCACTAAAGACATGACGTTAGTGAAAATTCAATATGGCGACTACTGGACGCCATATTGTGAAAATGAAAAAAATGAAAGTCAACAAACTAGGGTCCCGACTGTTCAGTTGTCATGTTCTATTATTAAAATATATTTTATTTTCTGCAATAGTATTCATTCAATAATATATTATAGAATTCTAGACCACCAGACATCTAAGTGCTTGTTTTCTTCTTTTCAGTTTTTTTTTATTATACGTACATGTACGTAGTTTGGTTCACTTTTCATGCAATGAGGTTTTTAATTTTTTAATTATATTTTTTTACGGAAATCGTTATTAGATACATTTATATCCCCCTACAGTATTAGTTATAATTTATATAATTGCCAGTTTAGAAAAGGAAGTAATTCTATATAAAAAAAATATACTGTTTTTGGTCAGTTATTCATCATTCTCCTACTCGTATCCCAATTACTTGGGGTCGATACAATATGTACTCTTCTTTCATAGTGCATATTGTAAAAGTTATTGGCAATAGTTTTATCACCGGCCGCCTGCCAGACGTCAACCCTCCTTGAGAATATAATTGTTGACCAAACGGCATCAGATGGAGTTGGCCCAGGTTGTTATATGGCTCTTAGTCGTTTTATACGACATCCACGAGTAAAGTAAGGGTTGGTAGTATTCGTAGCCACTACCGCATAGCACTTTTGATCAGTTATTATTAAACATTAAATTTATGATATTTATTATATTATAAAACTTAGTAAATTTTATATTTTAAAAAAGATAACATCGGTGCGTGGGCATAATGAGAAAGATCCGTCAAGAAATGCCAGAGCACGTAATTCTAATTATTGACTTTTAAGAGGCGACTTACTTTATCCTAACAAAGAGCTGAAATATTTTAAGAACATCGATAAAAATAATTGCCTATTATTATCATCACTAGTATAGCATGTCAATCGGTTTTTATCCTTATGATTAAGTTTCACCTATAGAGGTATCATTTACTGATAATTGGAAGAAGTTGGTGTTAAACGGAAATATTTAGTAAATTGATGCGTTAAAAACAAGCCAGCCTTGAATGATGAATGACAAAATTTGCATAATTTTCTTATGCTGCTGTATGTCGGTGGTATTTCACACGTTCTCAAGCTAAATAAAAAATTAAGTAAAGAGTAAATAATATAATGAATTATTTCGATAATATCACAATGCCTTTTTTAAATAAATTTGCGCATTGATAGATTAGATAATTATCTAATTAAGCTGCACTGTTTTAGTTAGTGCTTGCGAAAATTGTATATATTGCCATCGTTAAAAATCAACATTTATATTAGATAATTTGTATCTTTGTTCAATGATCGTCTAAATAAAATTAAACTTTACAAAGATATGGTCAACTGCGTAAAATAATATATATATATATATACACACACACATATATATATATATATATATATATATATATATATATATATATATATATACATATATATATATATATACATATATATATATATATATATACATATATATATATATATATATATATATATATATATTTGTACATAATAAAGACGCCCATTAAATCAAGTTATCGAGTATATAAAAAGTATGTATAGTAAAAGTAAGTATAGTTAAAAAGTAATCGAGTTAAAAGAAATTGAGTTCTGGATGCACTATTGTTAACTAAAGTCAAACAATAACTTCAAACAGTACAAAGTTTAAGTAATAAGAGAAAAGTTGGCTTAAGTTGTTTTTATTTCTAGATTTTTTTCTGCTGTGGTGATGTTAATTGCTTTAATTTCTTATTAATTACTTACGACACCTGCATGTAGAGAGAAGATGATAAATTATGTCCTTGCTTCGACACGATGTAATATGGGCTCAATTGGAAGTATGGTAGATTATGGTGCAAAGCGGTATACTTCCCTCACCCTGGATGGTTAGAAGAAGCATCACCAGAACTTTTAAAAGAACATAGTGACGATTTTAAAAATATAATAGGTTGCCGGCCCTTTATATTTCTTAGGAGACGGATGAATAAATAAAGTTTAAAAGAAGTTTACAGATTATTTCTATTCCTCTCTATTTACATTACCATGTAACTGCAACAGAAATGTTAACACATTTTTCTAAATTTAATTTACAATATTTTTCATAGCTAAGAAATTATATATTAAGTTCTCAAAGTACTAACTATACAAAAAAAAAACTCTTTCACTTCATCTTATTTAAATTACAAGCCCTATTCCCATTTCAACAATTAACTGAGCGCTAATTTTGAAAGTTAAGGTATTTGTTCTCATCGAATTTATTACTTCTCAGGAGGCACGAAACTGGTGAAGAATTCAAGTTGAAATGTGTACTTTGGCCTTATTTTAAAACTAAAGTAATTAAAAGCGTTTGATTCCTTGCATATTTATTTTGTTGTACTTTTTGGACAAGTTGAATTACTCAGACACTAATAAAAAAAGGATTATTTAACGACTGTTTAATTCTAGCGGCATAAATATTTGAATATTTATTAGAATTTTCTGAACTTGGAATGCTGGGTTTAATTAATTGATTAAGGAATATATTACATTTCTATTTATTCGGTAATTTTATCTCATTTCATAATTTCAGAGGGTGTATAAAGCAATTAATATTTTGGCTGATTCTCCGGTTGTACAAAACTTTCAACAAGGTTATTTGGATTCAGGAAAGAGCATACCTATGTCATACACTTCCCGAAGTTGTTTCGCAATCTCCGTCTTGATTGGATGGCCATAAGGACTTACGATTATTTTAGGATAATATTTGTATATTTTATTGTTTTATCATACACTGTATATTCTGTTTTATTTATTATTCTGTGGTCATCATTCTCCTACTCTTATCCTAATTACTTGGGGTCGATACAATATGTATTCTTCTTTCATAGTACATATTGTAAAAGTTATTGGCAATAGTTTTATGACCGGCCGCCTGCCAGACAACAACCCTCCTTGGGAATGTAATTGTTGACCATATGGCATCAAATGGAGTTGGCCCAAGTCGTTATAAGGCTCTTAGTCGTCTTTTACGACATCCACAAGTAAAGTAAGGGTTGGTAGTATTCGTAGCCGCTACCACACAGCATTATTATTCTGTGGTATTTGTATACATATATTTATAGAAGTACCGCTCATTTGTAAATTGTATATCATACTCGACGTCATTTTAAGAATAAGAAAAAATAACTATAAACTCTACAAAGACATTAACACTTTTCGTTTACTTTTTTATTTTGTATTTTAGTCAACGTATCAGTTTTCCACTTAGTGGGAAATACTGTTGTCAAATTTATTAGTTATACTATAACTTAAAGTTTATGAGGAAAAAAGGCTAATATGGCACGCGAAATATAGCTAGTTTGTTTTGTAGGCCACTGAGAAATACTAAAGTTGAAATTATTAGAATCTACTTATAATATATTAATATAATGGATAAAACAGCAACGTATCACTACTCCTTGTTTTTCCGTGAGCCTCGTTAAAAGCAATAGGTGGATAATCAAAAGAACAACTAGTAGCATTCTCCATGAAACTACACCAGATGCGTTTGCTAATCTGCAATGATGGTATTATATTTCTCTGAGGAGGCCTATGTCCAACAGCGGATCTCGATATTCCAATAAATACAACACCTTAAAGTGAAGACAGCCAATAAATAGAAATCATGTTATTATTATATTAAAAGTTATTTTAATGGTAGACAAATAAGATGGTACCGGGGGAGACCGAGACTCACCTACCTAGACCAGAATGGTCACGTACTGAAGGAAGGTGGAGTCAAGAGTCTCCGAAACCGGCGAGCGTGTATGAAGAGAATTATAAATGTTGAAGAAACGAGTGAAGTATGCAAGTATAGAGTTCTCTGCCACTCTGTTCTCTCTGCCTACCCTGTAAGGGATATGGCGTGATGATATGTATGTATGTACAAATAAGATATCAGAAGAAAATTAGAATCAATACGAAAAGCTAGAGACCTTTACGTATTGATTGATTGTATCTTATTTATTTGTAAAGCACTGTTCATTATATCATAACTATTGGTATTCCTTAAAATAATTTTCTGTGTGGGAATTGAACTATAATATTCAGCATAAGGGGATTTTGTTTTAAATTATTTGTGGTAGTATTACCATCTATTCACTCAAATTAACAAAAAAAAATACAAGAAAAATTAAATAAAAATGTTCGCCACTTCTCATTTTATTTAATTTCATTCCTGTGAATAAATGAATACTGCTAGTGAGACTCGGTTGTAGTGACAAAATAAAAAGATAAAATCACGCTTCAAAGCGATAAGTACCTACTCATCCAATTAGTTTCATGTCTACTATATAAGTAATATTTTAAATGCTGTATTATTATATATAATTTTAAAACATTTAAACTGTTCGCGCCTTGTGGCGATGAGTATATTAATTACGTAATACTAGGATATGTATAGTAATTGAAGATATTTTTACCGGAAAAATGCAATAATAATTAATGATCAGAAGTTCTCACAGAAAAGCCGCTTTGAAATACTGGATAAAACATAGAAATTTTGCCTTACATTTCGTCACAGGCTACCAATTGCCATACACTTATGATCATGATACACAGTGGCCTTCATATATGTTGAAGTGTTCTAAATTCTATGCCACCTTGCCGAGTGTTAAGGGTTCGATATACACTGAGAACAGTTCTAAAGTGGTAGGACCACGTTGTTGACAGTTTTCTGTCTACAGCCGCGGGCCGGTCCGTCCGGGATAGTACACACTCTCGCAGATGATCGACGTCTGAGTAATGGCAATGTGCTATTGCGCTTCGTTCGGTGAGCGAGAGAGCCGGAAGCCCAACTGGGTAGGTTCGGGGTTTATATTGGTCGGCAGCGGCCTAGCTATACCCTTGGTATTGCAAAGGTCCATGGGCACCATTGACACTTAACATCAGGTGTGCTGCTTGCTCGATTGCCAGCACAAGCAATAAAAAAGAATTATTAATAAAATATTATTTGAGTATATTTGATACCAGTGTAATAGGTTTTACACATGGAATAATTTGGTTGCTAGAATGTTTAAAGAATTATTGGAGTGACTAAGCCGATAAGCTGTATACGTATATTAAGTATTCCGAACAAATTTCAACATGTATTTATATAAATATTCACAATATCTAATATTTATAATATGTTTTTGAACTATTTTTAATAGCAACGTGATATGTTTTTTACATAAACTAATATGGTTCCTTAAAGAGCTATTCAAATGAGAAACCTGACAAGTCTTATACATATGTACCTAAATGTTGTGGATAGTTTTGTAGTATATATGTATTATAACTCAGAAAACGTTATTAATATTACGTAAAATCGATATTAAAATTCACCTACGTATTCGTTTTTTTTTGTGTGTGACTTAGTTTTTAGCCGTAGATGGCTATAACTTTCGCTTGCGTCGATCACAAACTTAATTAATACTAATATTTTCTTTCGGCCAAAATTTGGGGAAACTCAAGAAAATCTTCTCATCCAATATACCTTTCTTTCCCCTTGTGATGGACTGTGGATGTGGTCGCACCCCGCCATTCATACTCATCTCATACTCATCTACTCATCTCATACTCATCCAATATACCTTAGTGTCTCAAAACAGGTCTATGACCTATGTGTGTCACCAGTGATGACTTATAGCACGAAAACGTAGTTCCTACCTCGATCTGGGCCAACTCCGTCTGATGCCGTTTGGTCATCAATTACATTCCCAATTCGGGTTGACGTCAGGCAAAGGTCTTAGTCGTCTTTTACGACATCCACGTTACGACATCCATGTACTGGAGCAAGTGGATGAATTTGTATATCTTGGATGTAGATTTAGCCGAGATGGAAGGTACACCACTGATATAGAGCAAAGAGTGAATGCGGGAAATAGAGTGAACGGAGCGTTGGGGCAACTTCTCGGTAGCCACCACCTCAGCCAGAAGGCACATGTAGCAATACATAACGCAGAGCTTGTCTCAACATTACTGTATGGAAGCGACAGTTGGTTATGCAGAAAAGAGTATGAAAGTAAAATTAATGCGGTCGAAATGCAATCTCTACGGAAAATCTGTGGAGTTAGGCTGACCGATCGCATTCGTAACGATGACGTAAGAGAGCGAGTAGGTATGAAAGAGAGTATTGGTGTAAAGATGCGAAAGGGAATGCTCCGATGGTTCGGACATGTGGAAAGAATGCCGAAAGAACGTCTGGTTAAGAAGATATATAATGCGAAAGTAAAAGGATGTAGGTACCGGGGGAGACCGAGACTATCCTACCAAGACCAGATCGGTCATGTACTGAAGGAAGGTGGAGTCAAGAGTCTCCGAAACCGGCGAGCGTGAATGAAGAGAATTATGAATGTTGAGGAAGCGAGTGAAGTATGCAAGGATAGAGTTCTCTGGCACTATGTTCTCTCTGCCTACCCTTTTTTTTTTTCCTTGCTAGGTGGACCATGGATGTGGTCGCGCCCCGAAAAATCGATCCGGGGTGACTAAAGAGGCGGCGCGCAACCCCATGGACCCACCCTGCAAACACCTCTCTACGTCGTGCGAGCGGGCCACCGGTACCCGATCTTTGTCTTCGGTGGCCCACCCGGCGGTTTACCCTTACGAGTTCCTCCTGTGTCGACGCCCCGACAGTTTTCGCCGTCGGGGCGTCACCTTCACGCGGTGACCTCACGTCGGGTGACCGGACAATTCCCCGGTCCGATCACCCAAAGCCTCGGTTAGGGCGACATCAGGCGCAGATATTTGCGCCTGCGCCGCTCCGGCCGCTGGTGGCGGCCCGGGTCACGGGAATCCTCCCGGACTCGTACCGCCGTCTCCTTCTGCGAGATGACAGCCTCGCAGAAGGCGGCGACCGCGTCCCAGTTCCTGACGCTGTCGACCATCGCTTTCACGACAGCCAGCAGCGTCAGGTCGGCACCGATGACAGCGACGAAGTCACGGCGCTGCCCGTCCCAGCTCGAACATACCTCGAGTGTATGTTGTGCCGTGTCCTCGTCGCTACTGCAATGGTGGCAGGATGGAGTCCACTCCCTCCGCACGATCGTGTGTAGGTACTTGCCGAAGCAACCGTTCCCCGACAAGACCTGCATCAACCGAAAGGAGAGCACTCCGTGCCACCACTCCATCCACTTCATCAGTACGGGCTGGAGGGCCTTGACGGTAACTACACCGTGTCTAGGCCTCTCCAGCCGCGTAGCCCAACGGGCGATGACATCTCGGCGGGCGTCCTCGCGCCAGGTGGCTATCTCGTCAGACGATGGGGAGCCACCCTCGTCGCGCACTGAGTTAACCCGCCGGTAGAGGTCGGAGAGCATCTCCGCCTCTAGGTCCCACGGGGGTGTCCCGGCCAATATGTATGCCGCCTCTGTCGACACCGTGCGGTACCCCCAAATATTTCATATGGGCCTGGATACTAATGTGGATGGAGTTGACGACTAACGAAGCGTCGATAGGCAGCCTTACGCGGGGTCTATGGAATAGAAGGGCCTCCGTCTTATTTAGGGCCACCCTGAGCCCCAGCGCCTCGATTCGCCTGACCATCTCCTCGGTGCCGAGAGTGGCCAGGCTCGCCGCCTCTTCGAGTGTACTGCCCCGGGCTGTGACGAGCGTGTCGTCAGCATAGCATATCACGCTCAGCCCGGGGAGGAGACTCCCTCTCAACGCCCAGTCGCAGCCGATGTCCCACAGAGTCGGCCTCAATACCGAGCCCTGCGGAACACCGCACGACATGGGCGTCCGCACAATGTCCCTTGTGGGACTCGCGCAGAGGACACTGCGCCCCTCTCTCTGCCTACCCTGCAAGGGACATGGCGTGATGGTATGTATGAATGTATGTACGACATCCACAAGCAAAGTAAGGGTTGGTAGTATTCGTAGCTGCTACCACACAGATATATATGTTTATGTATATTCTTTTGTATATGTATATTCTTTATTTTTAGGTCGCATAAAATCACAGAGCGGTTGCAGACAAGCGTCCATCCGCTTAAGACTCGAAGTTTAATACTTTTACAACTTTTTACCATCTATTGTAAAGTGTTTTATTACCTATAATTTAATACAGTTTTACTGAATCACCCTGTAGTACTCTGGCAATTTATGAGTTCATACAGTACCAGGTGTTAAACATAATCAATTGCAGAACGTAATTGTTGTTACGACAGAATAAAATTACATTTGTCCTAATTCCGAGCAACAAAAAGATGTTTAATCCCCTAATAACATTTTAATAGCAGTAAGTTGCTTGTATAATCTAGGTTCATATTTTTTGTAGCATTATTTTTTCTCATCTTAAAAATGTAAATCTCCGCGCTCCAGATTTTGGAATCAGGTAATCCTTTTGTAATGAAGTACTCGTGTAAATATCTACTTGTGTTTTTGTTACGGTGGAACCTCGGAAAATATCATCATACTAAATTGTTGGATGAGCTAATATTATAAAAGGACCACGAACTTCGTTACGTTTATATGCTTTTAAAAAAGTAAAAGCGCTACGTTAAATAACATGTGAGTAGCTCAAGTTTAATTTAATTTTAAATGTATTTGCTTGAGTGGAGTTTTATCGGTAATATAAAGGCACGAATATCTTCGAATTACTCTACTGGAATATGTTCTAAGGTTTAATATATAACCTAAGCACGTATTCATTAAAAATCAGAGATAAAGTTTATATTTTTATAAAATTTTATGTCAACGTATAAAAGTTAGATGTATATCGAATGAAATTTTTTTTTTTTTCCTAAAGACAAAGGTAAAGGTAATTTGACAGACATGTTTTGTTTGGGGTGCAAGAATGAAGAGTTTTTTATCGGCACATCCTTAATTTTTTTATATATTCATAATTATTTGCATTAATCTATTCACATAGTGTACTATTATTATATGTGGAATAGATTTGTTTTAGAATAAGAATATAATAGCAGTTTAAAAAATGGTAAGGTAGCGGGCATTGATTTGGTGTCTGCCAAGATGATCAAGCTTGGTGGCTCCTGTGTCTGGGAGGCGTTCCTGTTGCTCCTCAAATTATGTTGGAGCTCGGGAATGGTTCCCGGGGACTGGAATAGCGCAGCCATCGTGCCTTTGTTTAAAAACAAGGGTTCACGTTATGACTGCGCAAATTACAGAGCCATAAGCTTGACCAGTTTGGCAGCAAAAGTGTACGGTAAATTTATTAAAAGGAGAATGAGGATGGTGTTCGATGGTTTGCTGTGTGAGACACAATGAGGTTTCAGGAGTGGAAGGGGATGCATGGATCAAGTGTTCTCTCCGCGCAACATTGTAGAGAAGCATCTGGCTCTAGGTCAGAGGGTTTTCTGCAGTTTTGTGGATCTGGAGAGAGCATTTGACACGGTTGTATGAAAGGAACTTTGGGACATTTTACCGGAGTATGGTATTAACGGTAAACTGCTACAGGCTGTGCAGTCCAGTTACATGGGCTGTAGAGCCTGTGTGCGGCTGGATGATGGAATGTCGCCTTGGTTTGACGTCAATATCGGCGTTAAGCAGGGATGCGTTCTGTCAGCCAGGCTGTTGATCATATATCTGGAAAAATGTCTCCAAAGGTTGAACGATATGAATGTGGGAGTCCAGATGGGCGACTCAGTGGTCACTGCTCTGCTTTATGCAGATGATGCAGTCCTGCTGGCACAGTCAGCGACTGACCTGCAGACCCTAGTCGACACAATGACAGAAGATTGTAAGAAAATGGGTCTACGCGTGAATGTGAGCAAAACCAAAATAATGGTCTTTGAAAGAGATGAAACCAGAATAGATGTAAGAGTAACAATAGGTAATGATGTACTAGAGCAAGTGGATGAATTTGTATATCTTGGATGTGGATTTAGCCGAGATGGAAGGTACACCACTGATATAGAGCGAAGAGTGAATGCGGGAAATAGAGTGAACGGAGCGTTGGGGCAACTTCTCGGCAGCCACCACCTCAGCCAGAAGGCACGTGTAGAAATACATAACGCAGTGCTTGTCCCAACAGTACTGTATGGAAGCGAGAGTTGGGTATGCAGAAAAGAGTATGAAAGTAAAATTAATGCGGTCGAAATGCTATCTCTGCGGCAAATCTGTGGAGTTAGGCTGACCGACCGCATTCATAACGACGACGTAAGAGAGCGAGTAGGTATGAAAGCGAGTATTGGTGTAAAGATACGAAAGGGAATGCTCCGATGGTTCGGACATGTGGAAAGAATGCCGAACGAACGTCTGGTTAAGAAGATATACAATGCGAAAGTGGAAGGATGTAGGTCCCGAGGGAGACCGAGACTAACCTACCTAGACCAGATCGGTCATGTTCTGAAGGAAGGTGGAGTCAAGAGTCTCCGAAACCGGCGAGCGTGTATGAAGAGAATTATGAATGTTGAGGAAGCGAGTGAAGTATGCCGAGATAGAGTTCTCTGGCACTCTGTTCTCTCTGCATACCCTGCAAGGGATATGGCGTGATGATATGTATGTATGTATGTAATATAATAGCACTTTACCTTACTTCAAATTGCAGACGTGAAAATCGTCTTAGGCTGATCCCTAAGGCCACGAGCATTCGCCTGGGATACTTATGACACCAACTGCTATCGACAATCCGATTGCCAAGAATGGCAATTACGATACTATTCCCTCTTGGGTAGGCCTATATACAACAGATTTTTTTTTACAAATAAAATACTTTCCTCATTTTTCACAATAATAAAAAAGTATATAATAGTTAAATTTTTCGTTTAAATTGTATGTAATAATCATAAACAGCGGTAATTAATTAATTAATCTCTTTATTATAATGCCAGCTGTTGGTTTACGATCATTCTACTAACAAGATGGTTGAATACTCAATTAAATTGATTGTGTTTACCGAGCAGACAGAATCCGTCGTTATCCATGCTCGAGTAGATCTTATAGTTTAAATTGATAATAGGTACATTGTTAATCGGATCACTTACAGTATCATATTATTTATTATCATAGATTAATAACTAGTTTAATATATTAAAACAAGCTGTGCATTATGATTCATCATTAATAATTGAGTTCTTAAAGAGCGTTTATAAGAACGTCAGACTTAAGTCAAAATCCTTGCACAAGTGATGTACTCCATTATTTTTCATTAAGCGTAATTTTCTCGAATGTTTAACGGTATAAGTATTACATTAATTATAGAAAGTTACGTTGCCTTTATGACAAATGTTACCTTCTACTATCATCGCCAATATTTATCTATTTTGAACTCATGAACAAATCAAGTAATCAACTAGAAATTTGGACTTTACAAAATTCATTACGTAGCGCACATATTCATTTATTGTAATAATTTTGCCATAATTTTAATTTTATACATACATACATATCATCACGCCATATCACTTGCAGGGTATGCAAAGAGAACAAAGTGCCAGAGAACTAACTCTATCTTTGCATACTTCACTCGCTTCCTCAACATTCATAATTCTCTTCATACACGCTCGCCGGTTTCGGAGACTCTTGACTCCACCTTCTTTCAGTACATGACCGATCTGGTCTAGATAGGTTAGTCTCGGTCTCCCCCGGTACCTACATCCTTCCACTTTCGCATTGTATATCTTCTTAACCAGACGTTCGTTCATATTTTTAATTTTATGATCGCTAAAAATGAAAAATTGTTTTTACCATCCAATTGATGTACAATTGTACACCGAACCGGTTTCATTAGACAGCTACCAATACGAAGATGGTTTTAAATAACTAAAACAACTGTTTTAGTTTTCAATTCATTAGATGCATTCAGTACATTTGAAGTCGATTTTCCTATGCAAAAAAAAATCTTGAGAAATAATGAAAATTTAAATTTTTACATATTTAAAATTGTAATTAATCAATATTACCACTACTAATAGCATTTAAAAATTGAACACGCCCTTGAGCAAAACTCATTTCTATATTATGTGATTAAAAGTCTTAAATATAAATTTTAAAAAAAACCTTCCTCTAATATATAGTAGATACTAATTAAATATTAAAAATATAAACCTTACAACTAAACACAAACTTTTATCATCAATCAAAATTGTTACGTTTTAAATCAAAATTAGTTATAATCCTTCAATTAATTACGACTGACATTATAGATTAATCAAACTACAAAACATTTTTTTCTAATTAAATAATAGTTGTGACTCATATATCTTACCTATCTTATTAAATATAAGTGATCATTAATCACTATCAGTCACCAAATGATTCCTTACGTCATCGAATTCCACAGTTAGTGACTGATAGGTGAACTCTAGTCAATGAGAAATCACCACTGTCAGTATACTGAATACAATATTGCAACATGTCAAAGTTAGTTGTGAACTAGGATCTATAAATCAATGCAACACGAGCATCTCTATATACAATATTGGTATTAGAAGATTATATAAAACAAAAACATTTATATTGCGAAAGTGGAAGGTTTTGGAGACCTAGACTAACCTACCTAGACCAGATTGGTCACGTACTAAAAAGGAAGGTAGAGTCAAGAGTCTCCGAAACCGGCAAGCGTGTATGAAGAGAATTATGAATGTTGAGGAAGCGAGTGAAGTAGGCAAGGATAGAGTTCTCTGGCACTCTGTTCTCTCTGCCTACCCTGCAAGGGATATGGCGTGATGATATGTATGTATGTATGTATGTTTATATTACCTTAAAATGCTCGAGGCAATATCAAACGATATTGCCTCGAGGAGAAATAGATATAAAATAAAAAATTCTCTAGTATCCAAGCTAGTGGTAGCAGTGGCAGGGCCACACCGTTGGCAGTTTTCAGTCTATAGCCGTGGGCTGGTCCGTCCACGATAGTACCTACAAAACTCTCGCAGAAAATCGAAAAAGAAAATCGACGTCTCAGCAGTTGCAATGTGCTCTTGCACTTCGTTTCGTTAGCGTGAGAGCCGGCAGCACAAATTTTTTATGAGTTTGGGGTTTTCCATAGTAGGCAGTAGCTATACTAGTGGTATTGCAAAGGTCCATAGACAGCAGTAACACTAACCATTATTTTCATCAGCAATAAAAAAAAGTAACAATAAAATGTTTGTTAAAAATTAATCATAAATTATCCTTTAATACATAAAGCCAACAATTTCTATGGTAGCGGTGTAAGAATTTGTTTTAAAAGACGACCAAGGAATAATACACACAATATCTATGCAAGAAAAAAAAATATCTTATAGGGTAGATATAAATAAATTTCTGTAATAACAATGACATATTGGACGTAAGACACCTCAGTCCTCCCTTGACCATGATCACTGTAAAGTGTTCGAAACGTCGGGAAATTATAAATCAAATACAAACACGATAGAATCCGTAAAAGTAGTTTTATTTCAAATGTGTAATACTCGCGTAAACATTAGAAGTCATTATGCAATAGAAGTAAAAATCGATGTAAAAACCTATAACAACACGTCTATCCGTTCGTTCGTCGTTCGTTTTCGTTCGTTCGTAGTGATCATCATTATTTTACTCTTATCCCAATTACTTGAGATCGATACGATAATATGTACTCTACTTTCGTTGTACATTTTGTAAAAGTTATTTGCAATAGTTTTATGATTGGCTGCCTGCTAGACGTCAAACCTCCTTGGGAATGTAATTGTTGACCAAACGGCATCAGATGCAGTTGGTCCAGGACGTTATAAGATTCTTAGTCGTCTTTTACGACATCCACGAGCAAAGTCAGGGTTGGTAGTATTCGTAGCCGTTACTACACAGCTAGTCTATCCGTTGCGTACTATAATCAGTCAATCGTATTACTTTTGTGGGAGAAGTTCAGGGCAGTACAGGTATAGAAGTAAGCTGAGATAATAATGATGAATTAAATTATGTTTCTTTAATTTATTTAATTTTTTAATCTCACTTCTGCTAGTTTATAGATTTGTTCTTTGTTATACACTCAAGTTAAGTCATAATATTTGTCTAGATTACATTAAAACTTAATGGATAGATTATTTACTCATTACCAGTTTTTGCTCGTAATCTTAGTGGTATTTAATATGTGTAAATAGCACTTTCCCACGAGAATTGCTTGTTCAATGATTTCTACTGCTCGTTGACAAATTTCACATATTATCGTTCATGTGCCATATTTGAGCAAAGAATTTATACAATTAGATAATTATATGATTTTTATATTATATGAAATAATTTTAAATGTTTTGTATTTTTTTATGTACCTACTATTCTTATTCCATCGCAAAGTAGACAGTGTAAATTGTAAGGATTGTGGATGAGGATGGGAGATCAAGAAATTGAAATAACTGCATCGATGGCGGAGTGGATAAGATACTGAACTACAATGCCAGTGCCGCGGGTTCGTTCCCACGCTGGACTATACTTTGTGCGATGCACTAATTGTTGTTTTGAGTCTGGATGTAATTTGCGTCCATTAATTATGTTTGTAGTCCCTCGTAATACAAGGATCATTTATTTAGTGCGAGATGTGATCCTTTTATAAAAATAATGAGGTTGGTGACGGTTACGTAGATGAGGCGGAATTAAAGAAACCACCATCAACAAAATAAATGGTTCGATGCTGTTATTAGAAGATTCAATAAGTATTCGACCAGCACAGTACTAGATAGAACATACGGCATTCCTATTCTTAGCAGTGATTTATGAATATAAATATACAAAGTAACAAAGAGTAAAATACTTAAAAATATACAAAACAACAAAGAGTAAACCGTATAAAATAAGATAAATAATATTCGTAAAAGCGTATAAAAGTTTTTTTTTATTGCCTATGGTGGCAAACGAGCTAGCAGCACACCTGATGGTAAGTGTCACTGTCGCCCATGGATCTCTGCTATAACCAAGGCTATAGCTAGGCCGCTGCCTACCATTGCAAACCCCAAAACCACCCAGTTAAGCTTCCGACTCTCTCGCTCACCGAACGAAGCGCGATAGCACATTGCCATTACTCAGACGTCGATCTTCTGCGAGAGTGTGGTACTACCCCGGACGGACCGGCCCGCGGCTGTAGACAGAGAACTGTCAACAGCGTGGTCCTAACACTATTAAAAGTGCTATGTAGTGGCAGCTATAGATACTGTGAATCCTTATTTTGCTTGTGATATGTCAAAAGACAACTAATAGCATAATATAACTTGAAACAATTTCATATGATGCCGTCCGGTCAAGAACATTACATATCCAAGGATTGATGTCAGGCAAGCGGCCGGTCATAAAACTGTTGCTGAATTTTTTGCAATATGTACGATCGAAGACGAGTACATTTTTCGTTCACCTTAATTGGAATAAGTTGATAATATAAAGTAACAGACACAGTGAGGTAAAGATAATTTTATGAAGAGAAATATAAAAAAAAAAAAAATGTCACGAAAGTTATGCTAGTGTATGCTAAAGAGGTAAGATAAACTAGCAGGCAAATAATATAGGTACTAGCATCGGGCCAAAGTATTAACTACAATCATGTCTTACTTCGGGATTTTTTGATATATTTTTTAATCACTAATATGTGTCACTGTTGCGCTCGAGCCTCCTCTACAATGTGAGGGAAATTGACCAACTATACCACACTGGTTTGACGTGTTGGTATAGACATAGAGTTTAGTTTCGAGTTTTCCTTTTCTTGCCCATAGAACATCTCATAGGTGTTCAAATTACTGAAATTTTTAGCATTTAATATGCTTAATTATTTATAAATACCCGATTACGAAACGAAAAATGATGTCACAACCGGGGTTTGTGGCATCATTTTTGGTTTCGTAATCGGGTATTTATCTCATAGGTGTTTTAAATTCCTTTGTCGTTTCTTACTGTCACCCACGGGTAAGGTTAAAGAGGTGGGGAATTATATTTTTACTCCATCGTCACACGGAAATTCACATATCAAATCTATCTAATTCTCATATACAAACCAATCACAGTTTATTGTTTAATATATGTCAACTTAAGTACCAAATTCAGGACACATATCTACGATATATTAACCATGTAATCGTCGGCAGTGCTTTACTAATTGTCTTTGTGAATGTACCGTCGCAATTAACTACGTCCGACGCTCGCTAACCAGACGAAATTGCCAATCAGTTAATCGCATGTTTATGTATTATATGTATATATATATACACACATGTCCAAACTGTTAATGTCATGGCATTAACGTGGGTCTTATATTATGTAGTTATACAATAAAGGCTGTTATATAAAGCGCTATTAGGCTAATGAGTAGTTGTATCGCAAGAGGCAGTGTCGAATGTCCTACCAATGAGTACATTGATGATAATAAAAGCTATTATATCGTTCGATGTGATATTTAGGCAAGAAAACCTATCTCCAATAATTAAATTTTATGGAAGCTTTTTTATTGCTTGTAGCGGCAAATGAGCAAGTAGCACATCTGATTGTAAGAATTACTGCCACTCATGGACTATTGCAATGCCAGGGGTACTGTCTACCAATGAAAAGTCATTCTGAAAGTTAGGCTGCCGGCTGTCTTGCTTCTTGAACAAAGCGCAACAGCATTATATTGCCACTGCTCAGAAATCATTTAATTTTCTACGAGAATATGTAATAAATAAAAATATATACGTCCTTGCAAAATAGGTACGTCAGTACTTTGGAAATCTATAATCACGACGCAATTTATTTGTACGTGTTAATCGTAGCATCTGGAGTTCGATTTGAAATCTTTTTACATAGCTTGTTTTTCAAGAAACGTACTAACACAACTAAAGATAAAGCAATGCACAAGAGAAACTAAAGTCAGCAAATGGCTGCAATTAAAATCAATATATATAATATTAATGTTATTTACAACAAAATATTTTAATTGAATAAAAATTGTATTTATTCATATCCTCTTTACATATATTGCAGCGTTCATAGTCGCCATCCTCTTGTGACCATGAAGTAAAGTGTTCTAAACATGTCGAGCAATTAAAAATCAAATACAAAACTACTCTGATCTCAATTACTTGGGGTCGAAACAATATGTATTCTTCTTTCATAGTACGTATTGCAAAAGTATATCAGAGGGCTGGCTTATATTTTCCACAAAAGGTTAGCATTGCCATTCAACGTGGCAATGCTGCTAACCTTCTGGGCACATTACCAGTGGACAGTGATGCGTAGGAATTTTTCGATGCCTGATTGCACCTTTTGTTTCTCTTTTTATTTATTTATTTTTTATTCCTTATTTTCTATTTTCTTCTATTTTACTGTAAATATTTTAATTTAAAACTTAGTTTTAATTGTACATATTAATTATTTATTTGTAATTATAATGATGATGATTTGCAAAAGTTATTGGCAATCGTTTTATCATCAGTTGCCTGCCAGACGTCAACCCTCCTTGGGAATGTAATTGTTGAGCAAACGGCATCAAATGAAGTTGGCCGAGGTCATTATAAGGCTCTTAGTCGTCTTTTACGACATTCACGAGCAAAATAAGGGTTGGTAGTATTCGTAACCGCTACCACATAGCTTAAATACAAACGACATATTATCCATAAAAATAGTTTTATTTCAAATGATTCCGTTCGATATTCGCTAAAATTTATCTTCATTTCCACAGCTTCACCCTTGATTAGCCAAGAAAGTTAATGTATGTGCAACTAGGAAATGAGAACTCGCTCCATCGTATTTTACCTTGTTCGTGTTCAAATCCAAGTTAATTGACATATGTGACGAGTACGATTGGCGCTTCCATGTGAGTAATCGATTTAAGACTCTATTATTTTGAGTACACTACGTTTGGGATTAATTAATGAATGAAAAGGGTCAGCGTTGCTATCCATTTCATCCAGATCCTCATTCAAATAGCTTCCCGGATTTTTTTTTTTTGCAAAGCTTTTCTGGTAGTCACTACTATGAGGTTGAATTTAATTAAAATTCTGTTATTCTGCGGTAAGGTTATTTTTTTTTTTAAAGATGAATGTTACATTTGATGTTAAATGGAATGGTCTTGTGTGTCGTATTATTCCTTGAGAGTACTGTAATTAATTACCCTCATTACGTTTCTGTCTCCGTAACTACCTTTATATGTCGTATGTTATTAGAGAATATAAATTTCATCATTTGGCTGTATAATTTAGGTAGTGTGTCTGTGTCGCTCTGTGGTGGCGGCCACTTATACTACCAACTTTTAATTTTTACACTTTTGTGCCAGTTTGGCTCTGTGGTCTGGTGTACCACAGAGCGATCGAGCCAGCATGGGGGTAGGAGTGCTGTTGTCCTCTCGCTTGGCCTCAGGTGTGAAGGATTACGGAATGTATGATCCCAGACTTCTATGGGTCCGTATAAAACTAGGTGTCACCAAGGTGTTTGTATGGTTGTAGCATATGCCCCCGTAGGATCCTCGGTGGCATCAGACCTACAGAAGTTTTGGGATAATGTTAGGGAAGTTCTGGATATGGCAGAAACCAGTGAACGCGTGATTGTATGCGGAGATTTGAACGGATGGGTGGGGACCAAGCATCCCGACTATGAGGACGTACTTGGTCCATTTGGTGATAAGACAGTGAACGACGCAGGTAGGCTCATAGCTGATGTATGCATGGAGAGAAACCTTATTGTGTCAAACACATTTTTCCAACATAAGGACATCCACATGTATACATGGAAAAGGAATGAACAGAAAAGTATAATAGATTTAATTTTGGTAGACAGTCGCCTCCGAAGCAACATATTAGACGCAAGAGCCTACAGGGGCCCCACAGTCTATACGGACCTCTATCTCGTTATTGCGAGATTTAGTGGTCTGTTCAGAAAGTGGAGGCACTGGAGAGAGTGTGTCCACTTCGGAGGGCTTGAAAGAATATAGGTTGAAAGGTTGCAAGAAGAGTGTGTAAGAGAAAAGTATGCAGAGGGTGTCCGAGAACGGCTGACGATGGCAAGCCAGCCGCAATCGCACATTGAAGAATGCTGGAGAGTATTGAATGAGAGTATGGTAGATACAGCGAAAGAAGTATGTGGAAGTTCAAAGAAGCATAGAAAAACAAATGGTGATGCATGGTGGGATGCGGAAGTGGCAGCTTCCGTAGAGCAAAAGAAGAAAGCGTGGCTGGACTATGTCTCTTCTTTGAATCTGAATGACAGTATGACTGAACAGAAGAAAGAAATATATCGGCAATGTAAGAATGACACCAAGGCCTTAGTGAAAGAGAAACGTGACAGAGCAAGTATGAGTGCAGAAGATAGGCTGACTAAAAACTTCGAGAGTAACACCAAACTCTTTTGGAGGGAGGTGAAGAAGTCTCGGGGTGGTTGGTCAGCCTTCAGAATGTGGAGACATTATTACACAAACACAAGACGTGTTAAGCCGATGGAGTGCATATTTTGGCGATATGTATGCGGATGCTACGGTTGACGCCGGTGTCGCATGTGGTTTAGTAGAACAACATTCATGGCATGGATGGCATCAGTATGGATTGATGAAGTTGAATGGGCGAAGAAGTTTGAAAAATGGTAAGGCAGCGGGCATTGATATGGTGTCTGCCGAGATGATCAAGCTTGGTGGCTCCTGTGTCTGGGAGGCGTTCCTGTTGCTCCTCAATTTATGTTGGAGCTCGGGAATGGTTCCCGGGGACTGGAATAGCGCAGTCATTGTGCCTTTGTTTAAAAAAAAGGGTTCACGTTATGACTGCGCAAATTACAGAGCCATAAGCCTGACCAGTTTGGCAGCAAAAGTGTATGGTAAAATTATTGAAAGGAGAATGAGGATGGTGTCCGATGGTTTACTGTGTGAGACACAAGGAGGTTTCAGGAGTGGAAGGGGCTGCATGGATCAAGTGTTCTCTCTGCGCAACATTGTGGAGAAGCATCTGGCTCTAGGTCAGAGGGTTTTCTGCAGTTTTGTGGATCTGGAGAGAGCATTTGACACGGTTGTACGAAAGGAACTTTGGGACATTTTACCGGAGTATGGTATTAACGGTAAACTGCTACAGGCTGTGCAGTCCAGTTACGTGGGCTGTAGAGCCTGTGTGCGGCTGGATGATGGAATGTCGCCTTAGTTTGACGTCAATATCGGCGTTAAGCAGGGGTGCGTTCTGTCAGCCAGGCTGTTTATCATATATCTGGATAAATGTCTCCAAAGGTTGAACGATATGAATGTGGGAGCCCAGATGGGTGACTCAGCAGTCACTGCTCTGCTATATGCAGATGATGCAGTCCTGCTGGCACAGTCAGCGACTGACCTGCAGACCCTAGTCGACACAATGACAGAAGATTGTAAGAAAAGGGGTCTACGCGTGAATGTGAGCAAAACCAAAATAATGGTCTTTGAAAGAGACGAAGCCAGAACAAATGTAAGAGTAACAATAGGTAATGATATACTAGAGCAAGTGGATGAATTTGTATATCTTGGATGTGGATTTAGCCGAGATGGAAGGTACACCACTGATATAGAGCGAAGAGTGAATGCGGGAAATAGAGTGAACGGAGCGTTGGGGCAACTTCTCGGCAGCCACCATCTCAGCCAGAAGGCACGTGTAGCAATACATAACGCAGTGCTTGTCCCAACATTACTGTATGGAAGCGAGAGTTGGGTATGCAGAAAAAAGTATGAAAGTAAAATTAATGCGGTCGAAATGCGATCTCTGCGGCAAATCTGTGGAGTTAGGCTGACCGACCGCATTCGTAACGACGACGTAAGAAAGCGAGTAGGTATGAAAGAGAGTATTGGTGTAAAGATGCGAAAGGGCATGCTCCGATGGTTCGGACATGTGGAAAGAATGCCGAATGAACGGCTGGTTAAGAAGATATACAATGCGAAAGTGGACGGATGTAGGTACCGTGGGAGACCGAGACTAACCTACCTAGACCAGATCGGTCATGTACTGAAGGAAGGTGGAGTCAAGAGTCTCCGAAACCGGCGAGCGTGTATGAAGAGAATTATGAATGTTGAGGAAGCGAGTGAAGTATGCAGAGATAGAGTTCTCTGGCACTCTGTTCTCTCTGCCTACCCTGCAAAGTATATGGCGTGATGATATGTATGTATATATGTATGTGCCAGTTTCACGTTGCAACAGATTTTTTTATAAACAAGAACACTGGCGACTAAGGAAATGATGCGGGGAGACTTTACAAATGACTGCACAGATGGTGTAGTGGTTAAGATACCGACCTTCCGTGCCAGTGTCGTGGGTTCGATTCCCACGCAGCACATTACTTTGTGTGGTCCACAAAGTGTTGTTCTGAGTCTAGGTGTAATTTGTCTGCGTTAATTGCATGTTTGTAAAGTCCCCCGCAATACAAGGTTTATTTCCTTAGTGCAGGGTGGTGTCTTTAAAAATGCTCCGATGGTTCGGACATGTGGAAAGAATCCCGAACGAGCGTCTGGTTAAGAAGATATTCAATGTGAAACTGAAAGGTTGTAGGTACCGGGGGAGACCGAGACTAACCCACCTAGACCAGATCGGTCATGTACTGAAGGAAGGTGGAGTCAAGAGTCTGCGAAACCGGCGAGCGTGTATGAAGAGAATTATGAATGTTGAGGAAGCGAGTGAAGTATGCAAGGATAGAGTTCTCTGGCACTCTGTTCCCTCTACCTACTCTGCAAGGGACATGGCGTGATGGTATGTATGTATGTAATGAATTTTGAATATTCAATATAGAATTATATCCAATCAGCGTATTGGTGGGTTGGTGATTGTAATTGGTGCTATAAGTTTTCCAGGAGACTTTTGTTTCTCGTGCTCTTGGTGACATATCAGCTGATTTTTACGACTTCCACAAGACAGTAAAAATTTGTGTCGTACTTTAATATTTACTCTTTTTTTTTTTTTTTTTTTTGGTGGACTATGGATTAGTCTCGCCCCGCCAAATCGGTCCGGGGTGACGGAGAAGGCGGCGCGTGACCCCATAGACCCACCGTAAAAACTCCTCTCTCTTCGCCGTGCGAGCGGGTCACCGGGACCCGATTTTTAACTTCGGTGGCCCGCCCGGCGGTTCACCCTCGCGGGTTCCTCTCGTCGACGCCCCGACAGATTTCGCCGTCGGGGCGTCGCCCTCACGCGGTGGCCTCACGTCGGGTGACCGGACAATTCCCCGGTCCGATCACCCGAAGCCTCGGTTAGGGCGGCATCAGGCGCAGGTATTCGCGCCTGCGCCGTCCCGGCCCGTTCCGCCGCTTCCTTCTGCGAGATGACAGCCTCGCAGAAGGCGGCGACCGCGTCCCAGTTCCTGATGCTGTCGACCATCGCCCTCGCGACGGCCGGCAGCGTCAGGTCGGCACCGATGACAGCGACGAGGTCACGGCGCTGCCGCTCCCATCCCGGACACACCTCCAGCGTGTGTTGCGCCGTGTCCTCGTCACTCCTGCAGTGGTGGCAGGCCGGAGTCCACTCCCTATACACGACCCTGTGCAGGTACAACCCGAAACACCCGTGCCCCGTCAATACCTGCACCAGCCGAAAGGTGAGGACTCCGTGCCGCCGCTCCATCCACTCTATCAATACGGGCCGGAGGGCCTCAACGGTCTCCACACCGTGCCTAGGCCTCTCCAGCCGCGTAGCCCAACGGGCGATGACGTCTCGGCGGGCATCCACGCGCCAGGTGGCTATCTCGCTCAACGATGGGGAGCCACCTTCCTCGCGCGCTGTGATAACCCGCCGGTAGAGGTCGGAGAGCATCTCCGCCTCCAGGTCCCACGGGGGTGTCCCGGCCAACAGGCACGCCGCCTCTGTCGACACCGTGCGGTACCCGCGAATGGCTCTGACCGCCATGGCTCTCTGTGGCCTCCACAGAACCGCCCTGAGCTGGGCGTTCAGAGCCCTCGCCCACACGAGTGCGCCGTACATGGCCATCGAGCGGATGACCCCCGCATACAGCCGTCGGCCCTCGAAACTGGGTCTGCCCACGTTCGGCATGAGTCGAGAAAGGGCGGACGCCGCGCCGACAAGCCGGGGAGCAATCTGTCAGAAATGCTCCCGGAACCACCATCGCCCGTCGAGCACCAGACCCAAGTACCTCATATGGGCCTGGATGCTGATGTGGATGGAGTTTACCACTATCGAGGCGCCGATGGGCAGCCTCACACGGGGCCCATGGAAAAGTAGGGCCTCCGTCTTGTTTAGGGCCACCCTGAGCCCCAGCGCCTCGATCCGCCTGACCATCTCCTCGGTGCCGAGAGTGGCCAGGCTCGCCTCTTCGAGTGTCCTGCCCCGGGCTGTGACGAGCGTGTCGTCAGCGTAGCACACCAAGCTCAGCCCGGGGGGGAGACTCCCTCTCAACGCCCAGTCGTACCCGATGTCCCACAGAGTCGGCCCCAGAACCGACCCTTTAATATTTACCCTACAAAGGTTACAAAAACCAATATCGCTAATATTACATTATATAAAAAAACTATGTTATTGCCCTTATATTAAAATTAATTACCGAAAGATATAGAAATAAAATATTATGATGTCATTGAACTGTTTTTGGTTGCCAAAAGTAAATGAATGACGAATGTACAGTTAATCATGACGAAATTATAAATAAAAATTATAAAATAAATTATGTTCTTTGATCAGTCACAGATAAAATATTTATTTATTGGTCAATATGGTATCTTCTCATGGTGCGCACAGGAAGTAATTTTAATGTCATATTTGAAACATTCCTACTATATTTTAATTAATTAATTTATTAACCGCCTCATTAGTTTATTAGCATAAATATGCGACTTTGGATCATGAGATGATGATTATGAGAAAAATTACAATCATAGGGTCCAAATCTTATTGGAGGTTAAAAGGGTTAGATAGATGGCGTAGACATACAATAGATGAGAAACTTTTATCTTACAGAGCAAAACTATAACTTTTGAATAGCATATTTTTCAACGGATGGGCCATCGACGGCAAGAACCGGGTACCGGTGGCCCACATGGTGTTGAGAGGTACTTGATGTGCGTGCGGGTTATGGGATCGTGCGCCATTCCTTCTGTCGCCTCAGAAGGGTTGAGCGGTGTGTAAACATAATATAGCCCGCCGTCAAGAAATTAAATAAAAAATGGGTGCGTGTATTTATGGACGCGCAAGAGAAGTTATATTTCTTTGGCATCATTAAAAAATAGTTTATAATTACATGCAAATAATTAATTACAATAATTACAATAAATTATCCATGTGGTGACAGAGTAAGAATACAATTCACCACCCCCTATCTTACCCATGGGTGATCGTAAGAGACGATTAAGGGATATAAAACGCATATAATAACGCATATCTATGCCAGAGAAGGAAAACTCGAAACAAAAAACTATACCAACACGTCTGACCAGAGCAGTATAGTAGGTTAATTTCCCTCCCATTACGGAGGAGGCCCGAGCCCAACAGTGGGACATATATGGGCTGTGATGATGATGAATTAATTACAATAAAATAATAAAAGGACTGGAAAGGGATAGGATAATTTACAAAAAGTAAAGAATATTAATCAATAATTTGGAAAATCCAAAAGTGCACGCCTCATAATTTTTATATTATTTATCATTTACTATTAGTCAATGCCAGAAATGAAAATAAAATTGAAGAAAAATCCCATGTTAAAAGCAAGCTGTTTATTATTTGCTAAAAAATGCAATACACTTTTATTTACAAAATTGGGACTGTGAATAAAACGGGCAGATTTAATAATTATGGTGTAAAGTTTTAGTGTTAAAAATATATAATTATGTACGATATGGAATTATTTTGTTGTTGAAGATTAATAAAAATATCGTTAAAGGTTACAATGAACTTATAAAGTGTTATATGTCTGATTAGAGTTAATTTATTTTTAACTTTTTAGTTTATTATATTAGCAAATAATAAAAGCTTGATTTAAAAAAAATTTTTTCTTTAATTTTATTTTTAACTTTTTAGTATTTTTATTATTCGTGATGTTCCCACAAGTATAGGACAAAAAGGGCTCATCACCCCAGAGGTCCATTGTGGAGGGATAAGGGCTTCAGTATAACAGGGTTCGCCCTGGTACTCTGAGGCGCAACGTTAGCGATATGGATATATAATTACGGAGTTCTTATGGCCAGGTTCCAGGTCCATCATCAGACCCTGGTTACTATATAGTCTCAAAGTACTCGTCAAGACGAATCAAACGAGCCCAAACTCGATGGAGTTGCATCGCTTAATTATGGAGTTCCTATGGACAGCTTCCAGGTCCATGATCAGACTCTGGTTTCCATATAGTATCAAAATACTCGTCAAGACGAATCAAATGAGCCCAAACTCGGTGGAGTTGCATCTTTTAATTACGGAGTTCCTATGGCCAGCTTCCAGGTCCATCATCAGAACCTAGTTACCATATAGTATCAAAGCACTCCTCAAGACGAATCAAGAGAGCCCAAACTCGATGGGGTTGCGTTGTTTAATTACGGAGTTCTTATGGCCAGGTTCCAGGTCCATTGTCAGACCCTGGTTACCATATAGTCTCAAAGTACTCGTCAAGACGAATCAAACGAGTCCAAACTCGATGGGGTTGCGTCGCTTAATTACGGAGTGCCTATGGATAGCTTCCAGGTCCATGATCAGACCCTGGTTTCCATGTAATATCAAAGTACTCGTCAAAGCGAATCAAACCAGCCCAAACTCGATGGGGTTGCGTCACTAAATTACGGAGTTCCTATGGCCAGCTTGCAGGACCATCATCAGAACCTAGTTACCATATAGTATCAAAGTACTCGTCAAGACGAATCAAGCGAGCCCCAACTCGATGGGGTTGCGCTGTTTAATTACAGAGTTCTTATGGCCAGGTTTCAGGTCCATCGTCAGACCCTGGTTGTCATATAGTCTCAAAGTACTCGTCAAGACGAATCAAACGAGCCCAAACTCGATGAGGTTGCGTCGCTTAATTACGGAGTTCCTATGGACAGCTTCCAGGTCCATGATCAGACCCTGGTTTCCATATAGTAACAAAGTACTCGTCAAGATAAATCAAATAAGCCCAATTTCGATCGGGTTTCTTCGTTTAATTACGGAGTTCCTATGGCCAGCTTCCAGGTCCATCATCAGGTCAGCTCTATGTCACAATAATATTGCATTGTCATCTAATTTATACATGCATGCAAAATTTCAGCTCAATCGGAAACCGGAAAGTGGATCAAATTTAACTTGCATGATTTGATTACAGACAACGGGACAGGTGAAACTAAATAAAAGCTTGTACATACTCGTAATGAAAGAAAAAAAAATACTTTAGATATCTTGTGCCATTCTCGACGTAGAGCTAAATATCAGCTATATTTATAGGCTGAATGGGATTTATTTCCTTTGCTTGTCCGAATGGACAAAAAATATAACGAACCCAATTTTCATAAAGTATACATACACTAATGACTAAGCAGTTTAGTTTTTTATTAATTGCAATTAAACGACAAAGAATTACCAAGCCATTTTCGAAAGGAAACAGCACGTTGCGATTATGAAGCTTTTAATAAAAGAAAAAATTCGATACATTCATTTTTACGGTCGACAGAATGCCAGATACTTTACGGTAACATCCGGACGGCCTCGAATATTTTTATTAATCAACTTTTTTCTTACTTTAAACAAAATAATTGCTTTTTAAAAATATCAAATACGTTTAGACGAATGTTTTTTCTTGACATATATATAATAATATTATCCTATAAGTGCAATGTGAAAAAATACAATCATTTTTAGGTTTGAAAAGTGCTTGATTTTCATAAGTCGAGAGTAGAGCAAGACCTCAACGCTTCGCTTATGAGGCGTGCAAAAGCATATTATCATTCATTTATTTACATACAATTATGAAAGCGAGAAGAGTGCATGTCTCACTCTACTCAAGTGTCCTCAAAATGTGTAACGAATACATGTAATAAGCACGCGAAATTTCAGTCGCTTAAGCTCTTTGTCTCGCGAACTTTTTGTTAAACAAAAAGGTAAGCATCAGAATTTCAAAGTCCTATAAAAAGTTCATAATCATACGGTAGTCTACGGGTAATAGAGTATTTAGTAGGTTAGGTAGACAGTATACCTAGACCTACTTGCTGTCCGTGGGACATCGGTATAAGGGAGTTACACATTAGACTAGTGACTCGCACTAAGTCGCGCTTTCATTGCTTCGGTGTTCGATCGCACTGTTCCCGCACTCAAAATTTCTGATAACTAATAGAATATTTATTTTATTGATATGCTGGCTAGGACAATTTTTATGTACATTATATGCACCACCAGGATGTAGGTACCAAGGGAGACCTAGACTAACCTACCTAGACCAGATCGGTCATGTACTGAAGGAAGGTGGAGTCAAGAGTCTTCGAAACCGGAGAGCGTGTATGAAGAGAATTATGAATGTTGAGGAAGCGAGTGAAGTATGCAAAGATAGAGTTCTCTGGCACTCTGTTCTCTCTGCCTACCCTGCAAAGGATATGGCGTGATGATATGTATGTATGTATGTATCTAGTGTATTTATTTGGACAGGGAATACTAACAGAGTAATGTTAAAAGTACCTTTCTAAATAAACCACTCTTTTATAGTAATGTGTAAAGATACTCGTGGATCTCACCTGGGAGTAGGCAGCAGTTATCTCTTGGGGCATTTAATAATATCTACTGCGAACACCAATCCGCCTGCCAAGTGTACCGATTATGGCATTATCCCTCCCCAAAACTAATATGAATGTAGAAAATCTCACGGCTCCTAGTCACAGCAGTTCCTATGAAAGTCGCAAGTAACCGTTGGATGCAAATTGCATAGGATCATTCTAAGCGTCATTCTCGTGGGGCCTATGTCCAACAATGAACGGCTACGGGATGATGGATAGAAGGATGGATGTAAGATTAAGCGTTTGCAATATAAGCGCTTAAAAATATTTTTCTTTCGCCATCACATTTCATTTTTTTAGAATTCTTGGCTTTTTTTCTAAATATCCATGTATTATAATACGTACCATCCTTTTGAATTACTCTGTATATTGACTAAAACCACATTTAAATCAGTTGCGCAGTGTAGAGAACTAAGCGCACAGGCAACGGTAGTGACCCAGTGAATATTGTAGTATATAATATAGATATGAAGACTTATATAATATAACAAACAAACAATAAACATTATACATAAATATAAGAAGTAACGAAAATATGTGCAAGGCGAAATAATATAGTTTTAAACTCTTCGGACGATGGAGTAAGAATATCAAATTCCCTTTTTTTTTCTAAGCGTATCGTAATATATATCACTCCAAAAGACGGAAAGTTAGAAATAAAATCCTATACGAAACCGTTTGGACAGTTTTGTGTAGTACGTTAATTTTCCTTAATCTGGGGGACGACCGTACTCTAGAATACATTTTATATGGACTGATGTGATAAGTCCTTTTAAACGTGAAAAACATTTCATGGAAATAACATTTTCAATGTCTCAGACAATTTTCTTGTGTAATAATGCTTATTTAAACAGCGTATAAGTTTATGCTAAGCCAAAGATGATACCGTGCACTGCACGCTGGGGCGATTATCGTAAAAAATAACTGCCTCAGTTGTGCATAGCACTGACCATTTATCGTCGTTTATTAAATATTGTATTTTGTGTTAAGTGTGAATAATATTTGCATTTATACGCATATAAGCCATGGCATGTATCTAATCTAATACTTTTAAACGAGCAACTCTTGTATAAATATATGTAATCTGAATCACGGAAACGGCTCCAGCTATTTTCATGAAATTTAGCATGCAGGTGGTTCCGAAGGTGATTAATCGATCTAGCTAGGTTTCATTTATAGATAATATTGTTTTGTGTTTAAGCAATGAAAGATTATAATTTATCGTTGGCTGAAAACTATTAATAAAAATATTGATAGCAATATTTGACGCTGTCATTAGGAATAGGCATACGAGGTCCAGGTTGGCGCAGTCCAGCATGGGACCCATGACATGGGTACGGCGAAGGTGCGGTGCCCCGTCTCCGCCGCCAAGACGCTCGCCGATGCCGGAAGGGTATTAGTAGGCTGCAGCTCGGCTGGTGTAGAGGTACTGGAGGCCCTCCCTTTGAGGTGCTCCCGGTGCCTAGAGTTAGGAACACACCGCAGCGCTGTGCTCGTCCCCGGTTGACCGCTCAGCTCTTTGTTTCCGTTGCAGCGGCCGGGAACATAAGTCAGCCGGATGCAAGCCTGTATCACACTGCGTGTTATACGAGTCCGCTGGCTGCCCGGCAGGGTACACCATAGGGGGACGCCTGTGCAAGGCGGAGAGCCAAAAGGCCAAACGGGCTACTTGACCCGAGGCCATGTCCTGTAATTAGAAAGGCTGTGAGCTAGGAGGACGCCGGCGCCCTTGCTTCGCTGGCGGTAACGCCGGACCGGATTACGGGACGTGGCCTAACGGCCAGACGCGGGGGTCCCGGGGATAGCATGTCGAAAGACGATCTCTCCGGCCCCCCCACTCTGCGTCGGAAGCGGGTCCGCTGTGGTTTTAGTGGGTATCCTGGTTAGACTAGCTGGCCGGCGAGTCCCACGCTCCCCCACTTTCGTCTGTAACTGGCGAGGGATAGCGTGTAAATGCGTTTCCTCAGCGATAACAAAAGAAAGGGGGGTGAGTTGTATTCTTACTCTGTAACCACACGGAAATTCATTAAATAATAAAAATTCATAAATATTCTTTTTAAACATGTAAATTACTGTGTAATATTAAATAATTTCACAAACGTTTCATAAAATTTACTTATAAAGATGATATTGTAAAGCACCTTTGTTCACTCAAGTATTCCCACAAAGTGTAGATTAAGCAATTTATTAAGGCTCAAGTGTTCCGACATTAACTGAAAGTGCATTATCTCTTATGTACATTAATATGGGACTAAGTTTGCTTAAGACAAGTAAAGAGGATACTCTGTTGATTAGATGGTAGTCAATGGAAATGTTATATAAATAGAGATGCATATGGTCTATATTGTGAGATTGAAGCGAATTTTAAATAGTGTCGTACGTCTATTGGTGAGCCGGGCGGGCCACCGAAGACGAAGACCGGGTATCGGTGGCCCGCTCGCACGGCGTGGAGATGTACATGTAGGGCGGGTCTATGAGGTTGCGCGCCGCTCCTTCTGTCGCCCCGAATGGATTTAGCGGGGTGTGACCACTCCATAGACCGCCGCCAAAAAAAAAGCGTGCTGTCGTACGCTGTCGGTGCGCTGTCGGTACACATGGTGGACTATTGCTCTGTCATAACGGTTCTGTACGTATAACAACTGTATCATCTATGCAATTGACAAATGATAGCTCTAATTCTAGATGTAATTTTATATTCTTTTGTGAATTTCCCCATGATACAATAATTTATTCCTTAACAAGAAATGAAATTTTCTCCACATGGACTGTTAACATATATTCCAGATTATTCTTCAAACTCTTAATCAGCAACATTTTTTTGGGCAATTTAAAATGACAACTGCGACTGTCAACCCGGCTGTAAAGCATGACAATATAAGCATTAATTCACATTTAAGCAATTGAATGGATGAAATAAATTAATCACCATCATTGTTCCAATGCCTACTCTTATCCCAATTACTGGCGGTTAACACAATATGTACTCTTCTTCAATTTTATATATTGCGTCTTTTATTGTTCTTGGTGGCAAACGAGAATCTTTGCTATACCAGGGATACGCTAGGCCGCTGCCTACCAATGAAAACTTCAAACCTACCCAGAAAGTGGAGCTGCCGGCTCTCTCACTCAACGAGCGAAGTATAGCATCACATATGCTACTATGCCACTGCTCAGACGTTGATTCGCTATGAAAGTGTGGTACTACACCGGACGGACCGGACTGCGGCTGTAGACAAAAAAATATCAACAGCGTGGTACTATCAATAATAAAATATTAATATATAAATTGCAAGAATTTGGCAATAATTTTATGACCGCGTGCCTGCTTGATGTTTTTTTATGTTATTTTTTTGCTTGGGAATGTAATTATTGAACAGATAACTATCAAATGGAATTGGTTAAGATCTTTATAAAACTCTTATTCATCTTTTACAACACCCACAAGCAATATAAGAGTGAATAGTATTCTTAGTCGCCACTAAACAGCGTAGCTGGAATAAATTAATCATCATCATCTTCATCATCTCAGCTCATATATTAGGCATTCCCACTGTCGTGCCTCGTGCCATAATGGGAGGAAAACCTACTACACCACGTTGGTCAGGCGTGATGGTATAGAGTTTTGTTTCGAGTTTTCGTTCTTTTGCATATATGTTACATGCGTTTTATATTCCCTAGTCGTCTCTTACGATCACACTACGAGAAAGATAAGGGATGATTAATTGTATTCTTACTTCGTCATCACACGGAAAAATAAATTAATGATAAATACATATTTTTTATTCAAGATCTTATAACATGCTGCATCTAGTTAAATGAGAATGTTGCAACAATACCAGTGGAGATTTGCAACAAAGGCTCTGGCTAAAGGATACACCGAGCATTAGAATACGCTTTGTCGACTTAACATTATATTTGCTTTGGACGCGCCTTTTCATTGTAAATGGCTTGAGCGGTACACGTTGTGCAAACAATTAGAATGGTTATTTCATTAGTTATTCCTATAATTAACTTACTGGAAAACAACAGAAATACTAACGGTAGGTTCTAATATTTTTTTTTTCTATTTATGTACAAAGTTTTTTGGGCGCTTTTAGTTCATTTTTAAAGAAATTGGGATAATTCATTGCTTTTAGAAAAGAACTTGGGATAATTCTGAAGCAGACACGTTGAGATGTTTTCGGTTGTTATGCAATTTGCTGATATATTAAAGTTTAGGAACTATTGCATAAGTTGGAGTAATAGTAAATGATATAACGACGATATATGGTTATTTGAGTAGAAATCTAATCCCTACTAATATATAAATGTGAATGTAAGTTTGTTTGTTACGCTTTCACGCTAAAACTACTCAACCGATCATCATAAAACATTGTACACATATTTTTGGAGGTATTAAAAGTAACATAGGATACTTTTTATTAAAAAAAAATCAAAATTTTTATATGAAAAATAAAAAAATTGTTTGTCAAAAAATCTCAAAATATAGCTTCTTCAACGCCATCTAGCAGTCCAGTAATGAAGTTCCAACCCTGATTATTGTAATACCGTTGCACTGTATTACCGACGGTCAAAAATAAAAATAGGGGATCAAAAACTTTAGGAAAGTAACCTTCTACGCGGGCGAAGCCGCGGGCAGAAGCTAGTAATTAATAAAAGATTTTTGCAGAATTAATGCAATAAAATAATACTTATTGCGACTGCGTAGATTACGGAGTGATTTCAGTAGCGAACTCCATTGTCAAGGGTCAGGTTCAATCCCATGCAAAGTAATTATTTGTTGGATTCACAAATTATTGATTTTTGAGTATAATTTGTATCCGTTAATTGTTTCAAACGTCGTGAAAGCGATACAAAGACTTAATATTTAATACGGGTCATTGTTTTTCCGTGTGGTGACGGAGTAAGAATACTATTCACCACCCCATATCTTACCCATGGGTGATCGTACGAGAAGACTAAGGGATATAAAACCCATATAACATCTATGTGAGAGAAGGATAACTCGAAACAAAACCCTATACCAACACATTTGACCAGCGCGGTATAGTAGGTTAAATTCCCTCCCATTACGGAGGAGGCTTGAGCCCAACAGTGGGAAATTTATGAGCTGTGATGATAAAGATGATGATGATGATTGTTTTAAAAAACTATATTCAGAAAAATAAAACGCGTTGGCTAACAGAAATTATATAAAAATAAACACGGATATATTTTAAACGTACACACTTAAACACTAATTTTAAAACTCGTACTCAAACTGGTAGAAAATCAACAAAGATATATGTATTTTTACACGAAAGGTAATAATTAGAATCGATTCAAATCCACTGAGTTTGTAATTCAAACTCATTTATTGCGTTGTGTATTTCTTCTTTTACACTTGTTATACATAGCTCACGTACAGATAATGCTACAATGAGGCATACAAATTATCGCTTTTGCCGACGTCTGACGCCTTAAATTTTAAATCAACGAGTGTGAGTAACAGCTAATAAGCAATAATAAATCTTAACAATATTATGAAAAGGTTGGTTATGGCTAAGTTAATATCGGTTATTAAAGACTTTCTCACTTTAAGGTTAAGGTTAGTGGTCGGCGAATAACTTGCTAAGACATGATCATGACTTGTGAGCTTATAGTCCACACCTCGTTACTTGTTAACAGACACATTCGCTCACGACGCGATATTTATCCGAGGAACTTCAAAACACCCAGACCGAAATGCACTTAAGTATGTTGAAATGTTATAATAGGATCGTATCTATGTTATATTGTAATTGTAAACAGTTTTATTATTTATTTTAGTGTAGCAAGATAGAATGCTGTGTGGTAGCGGCTACGAATACTACTAACCCTTACTTTGCTCGTGGATGTTGTAAAAGGCGACTAAGAGCTTTATAACGACTTGGTCCAACTCCGTCAGATACCGCTTGATCAACAATTACATTCCCAAGGAAGGTTGACGTCTGGCAGGCGGCATATCATAAAACTATTGCCTATAACTTTTACAATATGTACTCTGAAAGAAGAGTATATACTGTATCGACCCCAAGGGATAAGAGTAGGAGAATGATGATGATGCTGATGATGATGATGGTAGCTAGATAGATTAAAAGGCAATAGCATTTCGCTAGCGAATATTTTTTATATGGAATTTTGTAGATGGGATGGATTTAATTATGACAGCATCATAATTAATTTAATCCTTACTATAATATTATAAATACGAAAGTAACTCTGTCTATCTGTCTGTCTGTTACTCTTTCACGCCAAAACTACTGAATCGATCTAAATGAAATTTGGTACATAGATAGCCTAGACTGACAAAGGACATAGGCTACTTTTCAATGCCAAAAAGGGTTGTAAAGGGGGGATGAAACGTTGTAAGGAATTATCGTCATTTTTAAAGCCAGAAGCTTAAAACTTATTTTTAGGCTATCGATTAGATATAAATAAATATGACATTAACATGTTGTGAAAAATTACGTTTAAGGAGTAAAATAAAAATAGGTAATGACAAATTTTAGGAAAGTAACCTTCCACGTGGGCGAATCTGCCGGCAAAAGCTAGTAATTAATAAAAGAGTACAGAATTATTAAATACGGTTGGTATTCATTAATAATTTTCTTTCGTTGCAAAAATAGGACACGAGTATGTTATTGGAAACTGAATCTTTGATGTTATAAATTATAATATTGATAAACAAAATCTACGTTTCCGGTGTTGTAAAAATCACATCAGTTTTTATAGAGGCATTTACGACGGTTATAAGTCACATGTTTTCCTTCAGTTACACAAAGACCTTGATTTCAAACTCCATTATGAAATCAGGTTACTTTTGAAGTTAATTTACAGACCGTTTTAGCACGAATTACGCTGTACATTGGATAACTACTGTGATAATTTATTAAGTTTTCGTAATGTTTATCTTTTAGTTTTTCAAAGCGATTGACGCTCAAACTAATAAGTCCGACCATTGGTGAAATATTTTCTAAGAAATACGCTGCAATATATATTTCATACATTTTAATAGACTCGTTTTCTCAGAAGTAATGAAAAGCGAGACTAAGTTTGAATATTATTGCGCTGTTTATGATTACTCGCTGCTGTTATGAAGCTTTTAACTCACTTTCAAACTTCAATATGCCTACTAATGGACAACCAATGTTGAAGTTCTTCATGCACAATAAAATGCGTGAGTAAACTGTAAAATAAATATTATTCTCTTGAGAAAGTCTTTCTCACGGAGTAATATAATATATCTAAGCACATCATTATATAGTACCTAATAAAGATATTAAGGTAACTTGTTTCGATACTAATATAAGAATACATTTTTAGTGCTTATCTTTGACGGTAGCAGAGCGTATTGATACTAGTTCTGTTGCTCTGTCTAGTTCTGTGTAGGTCTGTTCTGTAAACTTGTTTTCTTGTATTACCTGTTCATATAGATTTATAAATGAAATCATCTTACAAAAAGAATAATAGCGTAAAAATTACCGTTTTTTAGGATTCCGTACCTCGAAAGGAAAAAACGGAACCCTTATAGGATCACTTTGTGATCCGTCCGTCCGTCTGTCTGTCTGTCAAGACTCTTTTTCACAGGAACGCGTAGAGGTATGAAGCTGAAATTTATATCAAATACTCAGGTCTACTGTCCATTAGAGCTGTGAAAAAATCAAATTTTTAAGCTAAGGCAATCAAAAGATATAGCTGTTTATGTGGCAAATTTCTGCAAATTTTCGACACTCGCAAGGGAATCAAAACCTACAGGGTACTTCCCGTGAACTCATAATCTTGAAATTTGGAACGAAGCAACGTCTTAGGGCACACATTAAGGAAAAATTGTGAAAACTGTAAATTTTTGATTTCATCATATATAAAAAATATTTTTAATAATTTTAAACTCACTACGAAAAGGGTTTCACCTGAACGTGTATGTTTGACAAGCAGCAATTAATTTGGCACTGACTATAAGCAGGCAGCGTGACCGAGTGGTCTAAGGCGCTGGTTTTAGACACCGTAGACATGGGTTCGAATCTCACTGCTACCGAACTCTTTTTCTATTTATTTTTGCAAAATTTATTTATAATAATTTAATAATATTATAAATAAAACAGTTTAAAAACGTGTACTTTAAATGTTTTAATAAATAGGTGTAACTTGAATTAATATCAAAGAAAAAGAACTTGAATTCATCATTATCATTCTCCTACTCTTATCCCAATTATTTGGGATCGATACAATATATACTCTTTTTTCATAGTACATAATGTAAAAGTTATTGGCAATAGTTTTATGACCGATCGCCTGCCAGACGTCAACCATCCTTGGAAATGTAATTGTTGACCAAACGGCATCAGATGGAGTTGGTCCAGGTCGTTAAAAGCTCTTAGTCGTCTTTTACGACATCCACGAGCAAAATAAGGGTTGGTAGTATTCGTAGCCGCTACCACAAAGCACAAAAAAAATCTTGGATTAATATAGAAAAACTACTGCATAAATATTTTTTTAGTTTTACGGAACCCTTCGTGCGCGAGTACAACTCGCACTTGGCCGATTTTATTTTTTATTTTTAACACTACACCGATTGACATAGTAATCGAAATGTTTAATACATTGGTTATTATTTTGTTCCCTAATTTTTATGAATAGTAAATTACTGGGAGATTATGATTAACATTACTTTTTTTGTGTGTTTTAGTTATTACCCTCAGATGACATGGCTATGACAACTTTACCCGGACTGTGGGTGAGCGCTGAGGGCTCTCAACCCGAATATTAACATTACGGGAATTAAATGTCTTTTAAAGCAAATATACTGCGTAAATCTGATAAACGACTGCACCTGAAGACCGACCTTTCGTGCCAGTGCCGTGGGTTCGATTCCCACGCAATAGTTTATGGGATCCACAGACTGTTGTTCTGGGTCTCAGTGTAATTTGTCTATTTTATTTATATGTTTGAAAAGACGCCACAATACAAGGATTATTATTTCCTTAGTGTAGGGTGGTGTTTAAAAATCTAAATACATATTCCATCTAAGAGTGTTAAAAGTAATTGACTTTTAATAAAGTTAATTAATTTTGTTTTTCGTCTTTTGTTCGTAGTAAATCAGTCAGATATACGAGATCATAATTTTTATTTCATCCTCATCAATACGACCATAGGCTTTTGATACGACCGTGGAAAAGAAAGAGGCCGTGAATTGTATTCGTGAATTATATTAGAGATTCATGTTTCTTCTTTTCGTTCAGAAAAATGAATCCCTATCATCATTATCTCAACTAATGTACGTACTCTGATATACTACTGGATTCGAGCCTCTTCTATCATCTCAACTCATATACGTTCCACTGTTGGGCTCGAGCCTCTTCTATAATGGGAGGAAAATTTACCTATTATACCACGCTGGTCAGACGTGTTGTTATAGGGTTTTGTTTCGAGTTTTCCTTCTCTGGCATAGATGTTACATGCATTTTATATCCCTTAGTCGTCTCTGGTAAAACCACGGTAGACTAATTTTACCACGCACACGGGTTGGTAAAAGGTATGCAAATTATATCCCTTAGTGGTCTTTTATGACACCCATAGGCAAAAAAAAATGGGTTAATATATATGGGAATAATATTCTTACTTCGTCATTACACTGAGAGAAAATTTTATCTTAATATATAGATCACTGGTCATATCTACTTACTAATATTTCATGATTAATCTCAGGAATTGTAGGATTTACGCATACCGATAAAATGTGGAGGTTAGCAACGGTTAATTTAGGTATATTGAACGTTTAAACCGTATGTGACCATAAATCAACTCCGAACACAATTTTAATGTAGTCCATGTAATAAGAAATAAGCGGTTTTCGCTAATTATTTTATCAAATAAATATGATGGCATATTTATCGAATAACACAAGAATTTGAGATATTATATATATATATAGAATATAATATTGTTATAACTTTACGCTTGTATATGGACTGATGGGAATTCCTTTTCCCATCTCCTTCTCCTTCTATCATCATCATCAGAAATCATTATCCTTATATATTACATACATACATACATATCATCACGCCATATCCCTTGCAGTGTAGACAGAGAGAACAGAGTGCCAGAGAACTCTATCCTTGCGTACTTCACTCGCTTCTTCAACATTCATAATTCTCTTCATACACGCTCGCCGGTTTCGGAGACTCTTTACTCCACCTTCTTTCAGTACGTGACCAATCTGGTCTAGGTAGGTGAGTCTCGGTCTCCCCCGGTACCTACATCCTTCCACTTTCGCATTGTTCGTTCGGCATTCTGTCCACATGTCCAAACCATCGGAGCATTCCCTTTCGCATCTTTACATCAATACTCTCATACCTACTCGCTCTCTTACGTAGTCGTTGCGAATGCGGTCGGTCAGTCTGCATAGTGACTGTCTAATTATTGCAACCTTCATTAAATCTAATTTGTATGCAGCAATAAATCCATCATCCTACTTCCTATTCTACATTTTATCCTACTTACTACTAATAAATGTGAAAGTTTGTGAAGATATTTGGATGCTTGTTAGTCAATCACGCGTAAACTGATTTGAATGAAAATTGGCATATAGATAAACCATTTCCTGGATCAACACATAGAATACTTTTTATCTCAGTAATGTGTTCCTTTAGGGTAATAGTACAACTTTGAAAAAGTTTGATTCCCGCAGGCGAAAGCTAATATCAAATAAGGCTTTTATCAAACTATAAAAACTGAAAGTAAAATTAAATGATTTAAAATTAAAATAAGATCAATATAGCCTGAATTCATGAAATTATAGGGATTTTTATAATTAGATTCCGATATACAACCAAGTAATATTAAATAAAACCAATTTTTGATCCCGGTCCCTCGTAATACAAAGATTTATTCTCTAAGTGCTGTGCCTTAGCCGAGACAGCCAGGTGACTCAGACCTCGCTCCGGGTAACCTCTGGGTGACCGGACCGGAGCTTAGCACCGGTCCGGTCACCCGGAGCGAGGCCATACCACGTGAGAACGATGCCCCAACTGCCCAAGCTGCCAGGGCCTCGACTCGAGAGGATACCCGCGAGGGTAAACCGCCAGGCGGGCCACCAAAGACAAAGACCGGGTTTCGGTGGCCCACCTGCTCGGCGAAGAGAGTTACAGGCTATAAGATCGCGGCCCGCTTTTTCTGTCGCCCCGAATGGCGGTGTGACGGGACGACTGGCCACACATAGCCCACCACCAAAAAAAAAAGTGCGGAGTGCTGCGGATATATTAAATATTATTTATCAAGTAGCACATAAATTACGTGTAAATAAATCGCTGTTGGTTACTACTTACACCATAATGAACCTTTACTTCGGCTCAAAGCTTGTTATCTACCGTCTTATGGGATTCCCTCAGCCTTCATTACAATTTTCGTCTAGTATTACATACAAATAATAAACTCCAATCGCTCTATGGAAACGACAATTTAATGAGCAGCACAATATGGCTCACCAGTTTCAAGTTTAGATTTACGAGAATAGGGATCGTTATAATGCAATATGATGCAATTTGTTTCGAAACTATATAAGGATTTTAATTAAGTAATCTTATAAAGTTAGTATATAATCAGATAGTAATATAAAATATAAAATTGTCTAAACATAAAACTAACTATAGCACATAATTGCAACATTATACACTCATTTGCAAAAAAAACGGGCACCTAAGCAATGAACCATTTCAAATGTTAATATTTCTTTGTTTGATAATTATAGGTAGTTTTATCCACACAATTTGGTAAATTAATAAGAAAATAATCGTTTTCATCAGTATTTCATAAAATTTAGATACAATTTATGGGAAATAATGCTAAACCTCGCTAGTAGTGTATATTCGCTAGTAGTGCATATGCTCATGAAGTAAAAATAAAAAAGTTTTTTTGTTTGTTTTTCTTTAATAAAGTAAAAGCAGATAAATGTTTAGTATCGAGTGTGACCCCCTCTAGCTAAAATCACAGCTTGAATTCGTCTGGGCATGCTAGCGAGTATATCCCGGATACTTGCTTGCGGAATACGTTCCCACTCCGCAGTAATCACATTCTTCAGCTCTCTGATGGTCTGCGGAGCCGGGTGTACTGATCTCACACGCCGTTTCAGAACGTCCCAGACATGCTCTATGGGATTGAGGTCGGGACTTCGAGCTGGCCAATCCAAACGACGAATGCCGACCTCTTGCACATACGCATTAACATCGCGGGATCGGTGGGCGCGAGCATTGTCGTCCATAAAAATCGAGTCTTCACCTAGAGCGGCCAATGCGGGTTGTGCATGAGAAATTAGAACTTCCGTTATGTATCGATGCCCAGTCAGTGAGCCGTTTTCAATGAAGACTAACTCTGTACGATCCATTGAATTTATTCCTCCATCTCTTCCTCAACTCCATCTGATGCAGTTTGGTCAAAAATTACATTACCAAGGAGATTTGACGTCAGGCAGGCGGCCGGTCATAAAATTATTGCCAATAACTTTTACAATATGTACTATGAAAGAAGAGTATACAGAGTGGAGATGTCAATACGACAATAAATGAAAACACCGTCAATACTAGTGTATAGGAGTATTTTGAAACTATCAAAAAAGTGCTCACATGGAAATTTAAAAAACATTTTTTTCAAACAAACTTTTTATCATAAATATTGAAACAAAATAGAACACGTTTGTAAATATTAGTTCACTAACCTGTAGACAACGTGCAAGCGGCGAGCGACGTCGTGTCATATTTTACGACTTCGGAACGTAGTTAAATAAAATACCTACACCTAAGGTTTTGGGCGGTATTAATTCTCACTTGATTATTTTATTAAATTTATAATCACGATAACTTTAATAATTCACTTGGTCCTTAAACTTTTAAATTTTCGATATGTGCGCCATGGACCCGATCGCACAAATTATATCGTCTTAAAATATTATTCCGAACTCTTGTTAACAGGTCGCCATTGACGGCGATGTATTTTAACTTGTCGAAAGATCGTACAATTCTATTTTTTAAGTCCTCCACATTATCAACGTCTGTTAAATAAACATCATCTTTCACATAACCCCACAAGAAAAAGTCCAATGGTGTGAGATCTGGTGACCGCGCTGGCCACCGTGTTGGCCCATACCGACCAATCCACTGATGTCCGAAAATTCCAGACAAACACTCTCTGGCAGCAACCACGGAATGTGCAGGCGCACCGTCTAGTTGGTACCACATCTGTCTACGCACGTCTAGAAAAAGGTCGTCCATATACTCAGTAACAGGCCCGTTAATTAATTCTAGAAACTTTGCCGCATTTAAATTTCCATCAATAAAAATTGATCCAATTATAGTATCCCTGTGTATACCAGCCCACACATTGACGGCAAACCTGTATTGGTGCGAACTCTCTCGTGTTAGATGTGGATTTTGGTGACTCCAGTACCGGAGATTTTGGCGGTTCCATAATCCGTTCCTTGTAAATGTACTTTCATCACTCCACATTACATTGTATAAGAAATCGGGGTTTTCGAAATTTTTTCGTAACATCCAATGGCAGAAGGCTTCTCTGGCCGGCATGTCTCTTGGTAACAACGCCTGTACTTTCTTGTATTTAAAAGGCCTCTGTTTATCGCGTTTTAAAACTTTGTAAATAGTTTTATGGTTTACACGAAAATGACGAGCCGCTCTACGCAGACTAGATGTTGGGTGGCGAGCAAAATAATTCAAAATTTGTTCATCTAGGGTGGCTCTTACACGCGAAGGAGCACTATCCATATGAGTGAGTAAGGATTGATTATCCCGTAACCTCTGGACAGCTTGTACAATAGTCCGGCCATTGGTAGGACAAACACGTGTGTTTCCATACCTCTCTCGGTACGTACGTATGGTTAAAGCTGCATTTCCGTGACATTCTCCATAAATTAAAATCATATCTGTATACTCCGAAGCTGTGTAATTATAACGAGGCATTGTAAATGAGAAAAATTACTATTCTAACACAAAGTAAGCGTCAAATTTAGCACAATTCACTTAAAAAATTACAGTTACCTACTCAGATAGTACATGTCCACTAGAAAAAAAACTTCCTATGTCGCACAACACACTTTTAAACGTCATAAACAAAAGTAGTTGACTAGGTAGGCAGAAGTCACAATTTGCAAATCATCAATACCGCATGCGACGCGACGTTCACGTCACAGGATCACGATGCCACACTGACCTACAGACCTATTAGGTATAATACTTTTGAACAATAAAGCGAAACAAAAAAAAATTGTCCCTTTCGCACATTTAGTTGACCTTGATGAAACCGGGATCTTCTTTCATTATGCAGTTTCAAATTTCTTATTTAAGTCTGATGACACGGTTTATATGGATCTTGAGACTCAGGAATAAGGTATAATATGCATTGATTTGTATTGCGTTTGGCGAAGACTTGAAGTGGTAACATGGCGATATGTAGGTACTACCTTCATATTAATTGATACCAATGCAGCCCGGGAGGTCATTGATCTCGTAGTGATAGGCATATAATTTTAATTTTTTATACAGAGTGGGGTAAATGTTAATAATACAAAGTAATGTGCTGTAGCTAAACTATACGACATATTATATTCAAAGTTTGTATACCGGCTGGGCAAGTCATCAGATACACTAAATTAAAATTATTGTCGTATGGTCGTCTCCACCTTGTATATTGTATCGACCCCAAGTAATTGGGATAAGAGGAGGTGAATGATGATGATGATGATATTCGTTGTGATTTCTGATGTTTACGAGTATTAAATATTTGAAATAAAACTATTTTTACGGATTCTATCATGTTTGTATTTAATTTTTAATTTTTAGACCTTTCAAACGAATTCAAATGAATGGGAGGACATGGTCCTCCAGTGACTATGAATTGATCACGGGAGGACATAGACCTATTCCTATTTCGAACATCTTTGACGCTGTAAAGTTTTTAAAACGTCGATAAATTAAAAATTAAATACAAACACGACAGAATCAGTAAAAATAGTTTTATTTGAAAAATATATATTCGTTGTTAATATTACTTTAAAGTTGTTTTCTAAAGATTTATGCAGCTGTACATAAAAATTTTCATAACAGAAACATATCCTCACTGTTATTCATAATAAAGCAACAGGATACAACAGAGGGCAGGCAGCAAGCCAAGGTGAGTTTGAAATATTACTCAGAAAGGTAAGTATACGCTCTGTGAATATTTCATGTTGTGCTTATCAACTTTTGATACAAAGAACTTCCAACATAAATAAATGTTTTTAAGAAGTATCTAGTATGTCAAAATATTCTGTTGTTACAGATTAAACTACACATTTTTCAAAGAAATATTATGATGAACTTATCTTATACATATTTATAGAAGTCTAAACATTCAATGAAATAGTATACCCAGATAGCACATTGGTCTAAGCAGTGATGTCCCGAGCCAAATGTACGTATTTGTATATAGGTTCAATTCCGAGTAGAATATATCTGTAGTCCATAAATAATTATTGATAATTGCTATGAGTGTAACTAAAATGTATATCCTTCAATTATATATTTGTAAAATTTGCCGAGTCATAAGGATTTATCGTTCAATACAATTTCTTTTTTTTTTTAGTAAATAAAGTTAAAAAATAAAGATATAACTTTTACTTAAAACAACCATATGGTGCCACCATGTCAAATCTATATCCATAATTGTATATAACTTAACGAACGTCTGGTTAAGAAGATATACAATGCGAAAGTGGAAGGATGTATGTACCGGGGGAGACTGAGACTAACCTACCTAGACCAGATTGGTCACGTACAAAGGTAGGAAGGAAAAGGTAAAGGAATGCGGAGTCAAAGATCTCCGAAACCGGCAAGCATGTATGAAGAGAATTATGAATGTTGCGGAAGCAAGTGAAGTATGCAAGGATAGAGTTCTCTGGCACTCTGTTCTCTCTGCCTACCCTGTAAGGGATATGGCGTGATGATATGTATGTATGTGCTATCTACTATGTCTACTTATCATATCGTGCTATATCTACTTATCATATTAAAAATTACTTGAACGATAATTATATATGGACTTCTTAGTAATAATATGTAATAAGAAAATGTGCTATTTTTTTGCTATATTTTCTTATCATCATCCATTCCTGTGCTATATTTAAAATTTCGAATCACTGTCCCTCAGAGATTCAATCTATCACAGCAAATAGGTTAAAATTTATATCAAAATTATACTTAACGAACTGATACCAAAGTAATTTATTAAAAAAATATGATAAAATAATAAAAATCTATCACCCAAATACGTTAGATAGAATATGACGTGTGATATTATTAATAAGATATAAAATTTATCATCTGTTTCACAGATATCCTTTGTTGACAAACAAATAAATTGATACTTTACCTAATCGGCTTGGGAGCACGAAAACTAAAACGACATTCATATTAATGCATCTAAAGATTCAGATATTGATAAAAAAGTATAATGAAAAAAAAAACAACGCGCCAAATGAAACCTTAAAGCAGAAGAACGATAGTTTAATGAGAAAAAAATAAAAATCAACATCCGGAGCCTTCACAGACCCACACAAGACGTTTATAACGCGTTTGACATAATAAAGATTAGAGGCTATATTTATAATTAATGAAATCAGTTTTCATTTAAATAAATGTCGTGTAATCGGGTTCCGTCTCGAACTACATCGCCGGCACTTTTGACGTACTATAATCAAACTATAAAATGATGCATTTATCTTGAATTTATCTTTACCGCTTCGGATTGATAGATGTGTTCGATTGATGTGTGTTAATGCAAAGTACTATTAATTTCTCGCTAAGTTTAATGTCCTAAGCGACGTTCTGCTGGTCGTAACATTTTATATGCATCGGTAACAATTTAAGTGGCTATAACTATTTACGATACATTTACTTTACATTGTTCGAAGACAATATTCCAATTTCAATGAAGTTTCCTTTAATAATAATCAAATTAAAATGCCACTGATAAACATTGCGCTCTATTCTATTCCTATCTATTATTTTTTTAAAGAATGGTATTTTTTAGATTATTTAATACTATAATATACATTTAAACTACCCACATCTTATTATTATTTTAGTTATTATATTAGTGTTAATATTCTCAATGTCTTAATGAGAATAAAGATCTTTAAACCGATACATCAGCATTATTTTTGCAGTAATAAATTAAACTTAAAAATTTCTTAGTTACCTCAGATATATTTCTCCTAATTTTTCATATGTGATTTAAAAAAAAATGTCCAAATATTTATAATGTCTACACTTGTATGATTTAAATATAATAAACTAGTAATAAAATTCAAATTCAAGAGTAGTAGAAAAGTAACATGTTTGAAGCCAGCAGCAAGCGTACAACGTCGATATTTTAAAAATAACTAATAAATTTGTGATATGGCTGACTTTATAAGCCTTCAGATTTTATCAGTAGCAAGTAATGAGATTTGCTGTTAGGCATTTGGAAATAGGCTATATTTTATTTATATTTTTGAAAATAAAATAGGTACAAACATTAATAAAGCCTAGATATAATTTATGTTCATTATGTTTGTAGTCGCCTGCAATTAGGATAATAATTTCATAGTGGAGGGTGATTTTTTAGAAAATGTAATAATAATAAAATAATCAATAACGCTTAGATAAAGCTTGTATCAATTTTAAGCTATTATCATAATCTGAAATTTAGCAATCATTCTTTCTTATATTATGTATAATACTATTGCACTCAATATCTAGTCCATAAACGAACTAATTTAGTCTTATATATTGAGAGGACTATTTTAATCTTAATATGGTGTACGTTATCGTCTTGAAATATCTTCCACAATACTCAACTCTGATATTTGATATGCCATTTTGAAGATTATATTCTGTTTTAAAAATAAGAAAATATCAATATTATTATTCACCTCACCACCTCGGCTCATATATGTCCCACTGTTGAGCTCGAGCCTCCTTCGTAACAGGAGGGAAATTAACTATACTACGCTAGTCAGACGTGTTCGTACAGGGTTTTGTTTCGAGTTTTCCTTCTCATGCATAGATGTTATATGCGTTTTAAATCCCTTAGTCGTCTCTTACAATCACCCACGGGTAAGATAAGGGGTGGTGAATAGTATTCTTACTCCGTCATCACACGGAAAATATTATTATTACATTAAAAAAATACATCCTAAAACTTTCACTTTAACACACTATTTGGTGGTATTTGATTTACCACCGAAGTCAAAAATCGGGTACCGGTGGCTCGCTCGCACGGCGAAGAGAGAAGGTTTTACGGTGGGTCTATGGGGTTATGCGCCGCCTTTCCGTCACCCCGGACCGATTCGGCGGGGCGAGACGCATCCATAGCCCACCAATAAAAAAAAATGGTATTTGATTTACTCACATATATCCTCAGAACGTACATTTATCGGTGTATAAACATACCATTGCTAAGTTATTGTTCTATACATTTTTTTTTTGGAGTTTACTCCTCAAGAATCGATTTTCATATAAGGCGCCCGGTATGAGAAAAATTTGAGGAAAATCTAGTGATCGAATGACCTCGTTACGTTTTTGATGCGCAACCTATTCTGCGCACCTTTCACTTTCTGACATGAGATAATACTTCACTGAACAGTTTTAATAAATGTAAATAAAAATATATATATATTATTTTTAGTCAAATGAGCTTTTTTTGCGCCTATTTTGATAATCGTACTTAAGGAGTAAACTCCAGTCGTGCGTCGGAGCTGATACACACACTTTTTTTTTGCGATGGACTATGGATGCGTCTCGCCCTGCCAAATCGGTCCGGGGTGACGGAATAGATGGCGCGTGACCCTATAGACCCACCATGCAAACTCCTCTCTTCGCCGTGCGAGCGGGCCACCGGTACCCGTTATTGTTCCATACATAATAAATTCTCAACTAACTTCTAATTTTTTTATATTTGATTTTAAATCATAACTATTTGATTTTTGATAAAATATAATGGAAATTTGAAAGATATTTAATTGATTTTAGATTTCAAAGTTCGAGATTTGTACTTTAATTATATGTATTACAAATTTTCAAATACAGTAACATACAATAAGAAAGACCTATCTTATTTGGTCTGAAAGATAATTAAAAAAATAACGAAGAGATAATTAACATGTTAATATTAGAATAAATAAAAATATATTAATTCCAAAATATGATTTTATACCATCTATTATGGAACAACAAATTCCTTATAACTGCTTTAATGATTCTTCTCGGTCCATAAACGTCCAAATGTAGATAGCTCCTCCAGAAGATTGAATTTAGGACTAAGCTTCTCTGACTAGATAGGTTGACTTAGAGATTTAGATTTCGAGTTTACGATCAATGGCAATGATAATATCTGCTTAAAACCTTTAATAGTTATTTCGATATCAGGTAAAAGAAGGCGTGGAGACAATTGTATGCTCACTCCGTCACCACGGGGATAGCTTTAAGCCTCGAGTTTTTTATGCTTTCATTGATATATACGTAACATTGCCTTACCATTTGATTACATCGCATTGATTACTCTCAAGTATCGATCTTGATAAATCACTAATTAAAGAATCAGCCGCTCGTAATGTAACGCAGTACTGATTCGATGATACGTAGTTTCGTAATCGAGAACTTGATGCTTGTGCAATCGAGTAAATGGATCGATTCGGACTACCTCTATAATTAGTTTCTTCAACGAAGACTGTACGCTTTCTTTAGAAATGTTTTATTATTAACCTTTTTTTTTCTCGACATCATACCTATTATGTTTCACGTATTTTACAGTGTCAGATTCTAAAAAGTTCTAGCGAGTTTTATATTTTAATTAATAGCAGATAATTTACATTGTTTAATTTTTAAACAGTTTATTTCAGATTCATTACTTTTGATACTCAAGTCAATATTGCCCTCTGCGAGATTTATTTGGATACTGTTAATAATAAATAGGCGTATCATAACATCATATATATATATATACATATACATTAATATTTTTTTTTATTTTGAATAACTATGAATAATATATATATATACATTAATATTTTTTTTTATTTTGAATAACTATGACTTGAGAGTTCCAATACTCATCAGTGTGTTTCAAATATAAAAGTGACTTATAAAAATACAAACATATGAATTGAAAAGAAGAAAAACGACTAGAGTTTGTTAAAATAAATAGCTTTTTCAAGTTTTTTTTTAATTATAATTTAAAATAATATTATAGTACTAATGCACTAACTGTTTTATAATTAGTTAATATTTTTGTAAAAGGCGGTATTTACCGCCTTTTATAAAAATATTAACTAATTATAAAACAAGTCATAGAATAGAACACAAAGGAACTAATTTACAAGCTGTAATACAAGAAAATTAATTTCAACAATAACCTTGATACAATTAATTAAGTTTTAATTTTCCTACAGGCAGTACTGTGGAAAACTAACGTTCTAGCCGCAACCACTCACAGCTGTTACCATGACGTCATTATTAAAGGCTTTTCAAGAACAGGTGTTGATTATAACGAGGGTGAACGTTTAATTAATGAACACCACTGTTAGTTTCTTGTACGGATGGTAGTTTGATATTGTTCGTATCGTGTGCGAGTTACGCCTGTTTTTGTTCGATATATGATATATGATATCACTAGACAGTTCGGTTATAATTCTGTTATCTACACCGTTATACCCACATGGAAAATCAATTAAGTTGAAGAGATAGCGAAATATATGAATTTCGAACATATATGTTTAATGTTATTTTTTATGTTATATTCTTATCCGTGTGGTGACGGAGTAAGAATACTATTCACCACCCCATATCTTACCTGTGGGTGATCATACGAGACGACTAAAGGATATAAAATGCATATAACATCTATGCGAGAGAAGGAAAACTCGGAACAAAACCCTATACCAACACGTCTGACCAGAGTGGTATAGTAGGTTAATTTCCTTACCATTACGGAGGTGGCTCGAGCCCAACAGTGGGACATTTATGGGCTGTGATGATGATGATGATGATGTTTAATGTTTGATAATAGATGTTGTATTTGAAATAAATTAAATCCTTAATTTGAACATACCATACTATTTGTTTTGTATATTTAAATTTGTATATATTATATTTTAATTGAAATATTTATAAATATTTTATACTAGCTGTGTGGTAGCGGCGACGAAAACTACCAACACTTACTTTGCTCGTGGATGTCATAAAACACGACTTAGAGAGCCTTATAACAATCTGGGCCAACTCCATTTGATGCCGTTTCGTCAACAATTACATTTCCAAGGAGGGTTGACGTCTGGCAGGCGGCCGGTCATAAAACTATTGCCAATAACTTTTACAATATTTACTATGAAAGAAGAGTACATATTGTATCGACCCCAAGTAATTGGGATAAGAGTAGCAGAATAAATGATTTATAAATATTATTTGGAGGAATATATTAATGTTATCAGTAATAATAATCGTAAAAAAATAATATTGGGCCCATTTATAAACTCCTGCCAATTTAAGATAGTACAGCAACAATAAAACATTTTCAATATTGTCCCATTACATTATGTTTTATCCGTCTCTTACCATCCCATTAGGTTTTTGTATCGAGTTTTCTTTCTCTTGCATAGATGTTTTATGCATTTTATATCCCTTAGTCATCTCGTACGATCGCCCACGGGTAAGATAGAAGGTGGTGAATTGTATTCTTACTCCGTCACCACACGGAGAAATGATGATGATTCCTCAGTCTGTCTTAATTACGTAAATATTCTAAAAAATGATTATATTAATATTTTTTATAGAATATAAATATCACATCTCTTCTCTCTGAAGGTACAATTTATTTTATTTATTATAACTTCATTTAAAATACAAGAGTGCACTAATATGTTTATTTAATCATATAATATTTAATATTTCATTTACTATGTATACATCGAGTAGTGATGACTAGCATCTTAGTTAAGTAACAGAATAACTTGTATTAAAGATGCCAGAAACCGTATTACAACAATATAAATTACATCCCAAACAAAGACGGGGTAATCTATTGCTTACTAGAAAGTGTTTCCAATCGGAAAACTAATTTGCGATCTTATATTAAGTATTATATTATATATAAATGTATTGACACAAAAATAGAAATTTCATGATACGTTTTACTTGTATCAGTGCTTGAACATAGGAGAATTTCACCATTCAGGCATTTATTTGTTACGAGACAAAGACTCTGTACTAATAGGCCGTCTAGATTAGAGATGTAGTCAGGTTATGGTTCTATACACCATTCCTTCCACCGCCTTAGGTGTTTTGGGTGGAGTGCGAACGAAATATAGCTGAAATATTCCATTAATAGCACGAAGAATTAGCACGCTGAAGTGGCAATGGGCAGATCCATCGCTCGAAGAACCGATAACCGCTGAGGGAAGAAAGGTTCCAGAGTGGCGACCATGTACCGGACGACTCAATGTAGGACGCCCCCACACTAGGTGGACAGACGACCTGGTAAAGGTTGCTGAGTGTCGTTGGATGCAAGCGGCACAGGACCGCATTCTGTAGCGTAACATGAGGGAGGCCTACGTCAAGAAGTGGACGGCGATAGGCTGAAATGATGATTCCCCTAATTAGTTTTGACATTTATTGTTAATATTGTTTTTCTTAAATATGCACATCAAGAACGTTAAAATCATGACATCAAATTTAAATAGAAATATAACTATTCTCTTCGGACTCAAACCTACTTTGTAAAATATTTGCAAAGTGAAGACCAAGTAAATTAATGAGAGACTGCCATGGGCTGTTTTGCAAAGCCAACAAGATACACTGTAGAACTAATTTTATAATATGCTGCGTTGTTTATTCTCCTTTTAGCGTTGAGTTTATTATTTTACAACTACATTTTGTCCACCATTTCATCGACATCGAATTTTAAAATAAAAAAAAACAATTATAATTAATTTCAATCAATTAAGTTAAATATGTGTCCCGGATATGAGAACGTACACAAATTAGGTGACTTCTTAAGAGAGGAGAGGGGAGTTGGTATTAAAAAAGAATCCGCCTGGTCACAAGGACGGGCGAAAGGGTTAGGCTTATCGTCATATAGTCGAGCTAAATACTTTCAATTATCAAGTCCAAATCGCACACTGTACTGCTTAGCCAACCAAATGCATATATCAAGGCTGATTTAGAACTGATTTAATTGTAATAATAGGTATAGGCGCACGTTTGGCTTAACACGTTAAATACCATATAAATAAAAAGAAATTTGAGCCAAAATCGATATTTTTTAAATTCCTTTTTGCAAAAATTGATTTAAAACCATATCAACGACTTACTGCGTGCAAACTGGAGTGGGGTTTCTTTTTTGTTTTAGTATCACTCACATATAAATCATGTTAAAAACGAAAATACAAAATTCTTACGAACATCGTTGCTTCGTATAATAAGTTACCAGAAATCATGACTAGTCTCTGGTGGCACGTTTAAACAGGGTCTCTAACAAGCCGTGTACACCCTAATGATCAGTTGGTGAAATATCTAGATGTATTTAATTGGATTTCGTTATGTTTCAAAAGTAGCAGAGTATTTGCAGGTGTACTAAATAAAGATGGTTGGTGATTTATGATGATAAACAAAGTTGAAAGTACTGGAAGTACTTTCGACTTACTTTAAACTAAATAATTATAAAACTAATAAATTATTCAAAATTAAATTTAAAAAATGGTTACTAGACAAATGCTTCTATTCGGTTGGTGAATTCTTAAATGATAAATAATAACAACATTCAATCAAATATTCAAAATTATATTCTTGCATAATAGTTATGGAGTACGAGAGGACCTTTTTGACATGTAGTTAATTACTCATATAGATAATATTGTATAATGTACTTTCATGAATTTAATATTCAATTTAAATCGAAATGTATTTATTTAATTTTTTTATTTTTTTAATTTGCATGCCGTAAAAATGGCTGAACATGTTGGATAAATAATTTGTATACTCTATCAACTGTAATGTACCATGTCAAAGCAAATAAATATATTATTATTATTGTATCTCCTTTTAATTCACGGGATCTTCCATAGGGAAGATGCCCGGTCCTTTGGGAGGCTTACATGGGGATATGGATCCAACACGCAGAGGCCTTTGGAGAAATTTAATCTAAATATTGGGATACCTACCGATGACATTCCACGTCTGCACTTAACATACGTGGAATGCCAGCAGTAAGTGTAAAACTATTGTATTATGATGGTATCTAATATATGAAATATGGGAGTGGGTGTTGTGGTGTGGTGGGTGTGTGTGTGTTATTATTATTATTATTTTTAATATTCTCAGCTCTTGGCTGGTTTTAACCACATTTACGGGTCGAAACCAAGTAAACGCGGTGCGGTGAGTGTTTTTAATTGGTATTATGGTTTTCTGTGATACTATCGGTTTCGTCTATTGCCATGAATTTACGTACTAATCTGTATGTGTTTAAAATTGCTGCTTTTTGGAGACTAATGTATGTGTTATCTTTCAGACCTAATAACTTCAGGCTGTGTCGTAGGTGTTTGGGGATGATACCTGTGGTAGATAGAACTATCGGTACTATATAAACCTTATCCTGTTTCCATATTATTATTATTATTATTCTTATTCTATCGCATTTGTATTTGATTTTACAATTTCTTGACCTTTCGAACATTTTACAGCGTTAAGGATCACGGGAAAACTGGCTTGAAAACTCTAAATACAACCCAATGCCGTCCTTTGTCCGTTTGACCAGCTCGTTGGTCTCCTTTCCCTTTTTCTAATATTGTGAAGGAGTCTTGAGCCCAATAGTGGGACGTATTCCAGCTAAAATACAGAGGTAATAATATAAAAAAATATACATAAATTATACCATATAAATGATACTGTACAACCATATAAATAATACAACTATATACCAACACGTCTGACCAGCAAGGTATTCTAAGCCAGATGAGTTACGTGCGTAAAAAATAAACGTATTGTTTTATCTGTCTTTGCTTCGGAAAGAAGATTGGAAACTATTGAAAGGCCATATCCAGTGACTTATAGTTTTATATGAAAAGGGAATGAGCACATCGCAGGTAAAGATCATACGACGTGGGAGGCTAGCCGCAAACAAGGCTGCTATAATGTTCTTATAACCAGTACCTTGTAAGAATATAATAAGCTGAGCATTAATACCAACTCTGTTGTTGGTTTAATGCAATTTATATAAAGAAAAAGAAGCTGGATTCTAAGTCTGTTCCATAAATTTGAGGATAGGGCAATAATCACTAAGCTAGGTAGGTGGGTTGGCTATCGCAATGAGTTGTTGTACGTTTTCATCGCCCGGTTCTTACCAAAGCTGGTAAGAAAAGAAAAATGGCTAAGCAGCCATTTTTTACGACTCCCACAGGTAAGTAAGGGGAGTGTTCGGCCGCCTCTCGCCGCGGACAAGCGGTCGCATGTGGCATCAGCCCCCGCCCCGCTGTCTTGTCAGGGTGGCCGCGTGGGTGGCAGCTACGCCGCGGCCGCGGGTGCGCCAAAGCCCAAGGGGCCCGCGCCGAAACCTAGGAAGAGGACGGTACCGGCTCCTGCCGGACCGCAGTCATCGTCGGCAACAACACCGCCGGCGACGACTAGCGCGTCAACGACTGCGCCTTCCGCGCCTTCCGCGCCTGTCGCGCCTGCTGCGCCCGAGGGTTGGCAGGTGGCCGAGCGCGACCGGAAGAGTCGCGGTCAGAGAAGGAGAGCGGAGGCCAAGCGCGCCGCTGAGGTTCCCGCTCCCGCTCCACAGGCAGGAGCCAGTAAAAAGAAGAGGCCGCGCAAGGGGCTCAAGTCGCCGAAGACAGCCGCAGTGGTGATCACTGTGCTGCCTGAGGCGGCTGAGAAGGGCCTCAGCTACGAGGCCGTCTTGAGGAAGGCCCGGCGGGAGCTAGACGTCTCCGATATCGGAGGCGTCGAAGCCAGGACCCGCAAGGGCCGGACAGGGGCTCGAATCCTCGAGTTCCCCGGGGCCGAGGGCTCCAAGACGGCCGACAGCGTAGCTGACAAGCTGCGAGGTTTGTTTGCCGAGGAGGGTGGCATCAGGATCGCCAGGCCCGTCAAGTGCGCCGAAATGCGCATCGCGGGTCTGGACGACTCCGTGACGGTGGAAGACATCCGGGAGGCTATTGCCTCGAGAACCGGGTGTCCCATAGACACCGTCCGGGTTGGTGTCATCCGCCCCGGTCCGGGCGGCGTAGGTGCCGCCTGGGCGCAGTGCCCGGTGGAGTCGGTCAGGCAACTGGCCGGCTCAGGCAGGCTCCTCGTGGGCTGGAGATCGGCGCGGGTGACCGTGCTTGAGCACCGGCCTGCGAGGTGCTATAAGTGCATGGCGGTCGGACATACTCGACCGACGTGCACTAATTGCTTCGACTGCGGCGGACTGTGTTTCCGCTGCGGTCAAACCGGGCACGTGGCGGCATCTTGCGCCGCCCCGCCCCCCTGCCCCGCGTGTGCGGCGGGCAATAAGCCCGCCAAGCACCGCATGGGCTCTGGGGCGTGCAAACCTTCAGCTTCGGCTCCAAAGGGGCGGGGCGGCCCTCCAACCACGGCCGCTCCCGCTCCTAGCGCGGTCCGATCGCCCGCCGGCGAGGGGGAGGTCACGGATACAGCCCGTTAATGGCTACACCATCCATGCACCACCTCTTGCAAGCCAACACCAACCACTCCGCCGGTGCGCAGGATTTACTCCTGCAATCCATGGCGGAGTGGTCGATTGGTGCAGCCGTAGTCGCGGAATCGTACTGCGTGCCTGATCGCCCCAATTGGGTGGTCAGCCGAAACGGAACTGCGGCAATCGTCGTCTCAACGCAGCGGCACTTCCCGTCCTTGTCTCTTTTGGATAGGGGCGAGGAATTTGTCGCGGCGGAGTGGGGAGGGGTCACGCTCTACAGCGTATACCTCTCCCCTACCAAGAGAATGGACGATTTCGGGGCCTCCCTCACCAACCTGGAGGCCTCGATACGACGACTAGCACCGGGCCTCGTCCTGGTTCTGGGGGACTTCAACGCCAAATCCACGGCGTGGGGGTCCCCTATGACGGACGACCGCGGGCGGGCGGTCATCGAGTGGGCGGCTTCACTGGGCCTCTGTGTTCTTAACAGGGGCTCAGTGAACACGTGTGTGCGGCAGCAGGGTGGGTCGATAGTGGACTTGTCGTTCGCTAGCCCCGCTGTCGCACCACGGGTGAGGAACTGGAGTGTCCTGGAGGAGGCGGAGACCCTATCGGACCACCGGTACATCCGGATGGAGGTCTCCCCTCTCCGGGACCCCGGTAGGTGTCACAGGGCGGACGGAGCTCCCGCGTTTCCGCGGTGGGCTGTGGGTCGTCTTGACAGGGACCTACTGGCGGAGGCGGCCATCGTTCACACGTGGCTGTCCTCACCGCCCCCAGCGGACGGGGTGGACGCCGAGGCTGTCCGCATCCGCAGTGCGTTAACGCAGATCTGCGATGCGGCCATGCCCAGAGTGCGGCGGCGTCTACCTCCGAGGCATGGGGTCTACTGGTGGTCCCCAAGATTGGCGGACCTTCGTGCGGCATGTATCAGAGCCCGAAGGTCCTACACCCGCAGCCGGCGGCGTCACCGCGACGCTGAGCGGGAGGGTCAGCTGTACGAGGCGTACCGCGATGCGCGGACGGCCTTTCGGCTGGCCATCCGAGCCGCCAAGGGTGCGAGTTGGCAGGAGATGCTGGACGGTCTCGACCGTGACCTCTGGGGTCGCCTGTATCGCGCGTCGCTGAACAATTTTCGCGCGCAGGGCCCCCCCCCCTCACCGAGACCCTCCAGCCCGACTTCCTCTGTAGGGTGGTCGAGGAGCTGTTTCCACGGCAGTCAGAACACACGCCCCCGGTCATGGCCTCGCCAGAACAAGACCGGGAGGCTGACGACGAGAGTGTTCCGCCCGTGACGGAGACGGGTCACAGGGGACGGGGACAGTCCGGGTGCTGACGTCGCTCCTCGAGCACCTCGAGCCTCGCCTCAGGCAGCTGTACAACGCCTGTTTGGCGTCTGGACGGTTCCCTGAGTGCTGGAAGGAGGGGAGGTTGGTTCTCCTGCCAAAGCCGGGACGGCCCCCGGATTCGCCGTCGGCCTACAGGCCCATCGTGCTCCTCGACGATGTGGGTAAGCTGCTGGAGCGTATCCTCGCTGCCCGCATCGTCCAGCACCTGGAGGAGGTGGGACCCGATCTGTCGGACGCTCAATTCAGTTTTAGAAGGGGGCGTTCGACCATCGGGGCCCTGCTACGACTGAGGCAGACGGCCGCGGAGGCTGTCACCGGCGGGGGAGTGCTGTTGGCGGTGTCGCTGGACATCGCCAACGCATTCAATAGTCTGCCATTCAGCTGCATCAGGGAGGCGCTCCGATTTCATGGGGTGCCCTTGTACCTGAGGCGGCTGGTGGCGGACTATTTGGAGGGGCGCAGTGTCCTCTGCGCGAATCCCGCAGGGAACATTGTGCGGACGTCCATGTCGTGCGGCGTTCCACAGGGGTCGGTTCTGGGGCCGACTCTGTGGGACATCGGGTACGACTGGGCGTTGAGAGGGAGTCTCCCCCCCGGGCTGAGCGTGATATGCTACGCTGACGATACGCTCGTCACAGCCCGGGGCAGGACACTCGAAGAGGCGGCGAGCCTGGCCACTCTCGGCACCGAGGAGATGGTCGGGCGAATCGAGGCGCTGGGGCTCAGGGTGGCCCTAAATAAGACGGAGGCCCTATTGTTTCATGGGCCACGCGTAAGGCCGCCAATCGGCGTCTCGCTAGTCGTCAACTCCGTCCACATCAGCATCCAGGCCCATATGAAGTACTTGGGTCTGGTGCTCGACGGGCGATGGTGGTTCCGGGAGCATTTTCGCCAAATTGCTCCCCGGCTGGTCGGCGCGGCGTCCGCCCTTTCGCAGCTCATGCCGAACGTGGGCGGACCCAGCTTCGAGGGCCGACGGCTGTATGTGGGGGTGATCCGTTCTATGGCCATGTACGGCGCACCCGTGTGGGCGAGGGCTCTGAACACCCAGCTCAGGGCTGTTCTGTGGAGACCCCAGAGAGTCATGGCAATCAGAGCCATTCGCGGGTACCGCACGGTATCGACCGAGGCGGCATGCCTAATGGCCGGGACACCCCCGTGGGACCTAGAGGCGGAGATGCTCTCCGACCTCTACCGGCGGGTGACCTCACTGCGCGACGAAGGTGGCTCCCCATCCCTGAGCGAGATAGACACCTGGCGCGAGGACGCCCGCCGAGACGTCATCGCCCGTTGGGCTACGCGGCTGGAGAGGCCTAGACACGGTGTCGTCACCGTCGAGGCTCTCCGGCCCGTACTGACGGAGTGGATGGAGCGGCGGCACGGAGTCCTCTCCTTTCGACTGGTGCAGGTATTGTCGGGGCACGGATGCTTCGGCTCGTACCTGCACACGGTCGCACATAGGGAGTGGACTTCGTTCTGCCACCATTGCAGCAGTGACGAGGACACGGCGCAACACACGCTAGAGGCGTGTCCGGGCTTTGACCGGCAGGCAGGCAGGCGGCGCAGGCGCGAATACCTGCGCCTGATGCCGCCCTAACCGAGGCCTCGGGTGATCGGACCGGGGAATTGTCCGGTCATCCGACGTGAGGCCACCGCGTGAGGGCGACGCCCCGACGGCGAAATCTGTCGGGGCGTCGACGAGAGGAACCCGCGAGGGTAAACCGCCGGGCGGGCCACCGAAGTTAAAATCGAGTACCGGTGGTCCGCTCGCACGGCGAAGAGAGAAGGTTTTACGGTGGGTCTATGGGGTCACGCGCCGCCTTTCCGTCACCCCGGACCGATTCAGCGGGGCGAGACGCACCCATAGCCCACCAATAAAAAAAAAAAAAAAAAAAAAGGTTAGTAAGGGGACTACAATTGTAATCTTACCCTTTCGCCACATTGGGAAATAAATTAATTATCAACGTAAAAAGAATCTAAATAAGAAACAAAAAAACTTGATTACGAGCGGAAAATGATTGTCACAGATGGGATGCCATATCTGACAATCATTTTTCGCTCGTAATTAAGTTTTTATAAATGATCAAGCATGTTAAATGCTAAATTTGAGTAATGTAATAGTAAATAATAATAATAAATTAAACTTTCTAGCTAAATTAGTTAAACAGTAATAAGAAATTAAACTTTCCATGTGGTGAAGATGACGGAGTAAGAATATAATATGTAGATAAGCCTTCTTTTTCATTAGGAATCGTAAAAATCAGCTGAAGCAGTAGGTACTCCTGGAAAATTTCTTACAATTTTTTACCAGAGTATGGTACTACCCCAGACGGACCGGCCCGCGGCTGTAGACAGAGAACTATCACCAGTGTGGCCCTTCCTACCACTATAAAATCTGTTCATTCGTTTAAGAGTAATAAACAGCCAAACCTCCGAACGTCTTCACAAACTTTCACATTTATAATATGTATTAGTAGACATACATACATACATATCATCGCGCCATATCCCTTGCAGGGTAGGCTCTCTCTGCCTGCACAGAGTGCCAGAGAACTCTATCTCTGCATACTTCACTCGCTTCCTCAACATTCATAATTCTTTTCATACACGCTCGCCGGTTTCGGAGACTCTTTACTCCACCTTCCTTCAGTATATGACCGATCTGGTCTAGGTAGGTTAGTCTCGGTCTCCCTCGGTACCTACATCCTTCCACTTTCGCATTGTATATCTTCTTAACCAGACGTTCGTTCGGCATTCTTTCCACATGTCCGCACCATCGGAGCATTCCCTTTCGCATCTTTACACCAATACTCTCTTTCATACCTACTCGCTCTCTTACGTCGTCGTTACGAATGCGGTCGGTCAGCCTAACTCCACAGATTTTCCGCAGAGATCGCATTTCGACCGCATTAATTTTACTTTCATACTCTTTTCTGCATATCCAACTCCTCGCTTCCATACAGTAATGTTGGGTCAAGCACTGCGTTATGTATTGCTACACGTGCCTTCTGGCTGAGGTGGTGGCTGCCGAAAGGTTGCCCCAACGCTCCGTTCACTCTATTTCCAGCATTCACTCTTCGCTCTATATCAGTGGTGTACCTTCCATCTCGGCTAAATCCACATCCAAGATATACAAATTCATCCACTTGCTCTAGTACATCATTACCTATTGTTACTCTTACATCTGTTCTGGCTTCATCTCTTTCAAAGACCATTATTTTGGTTTTGCTCACATTCACGCGTAGACCCCTTTTCTAGTTATTTTCTAGTTATTAGTAGACATTTTTCACAAATTTCAAATATACAATTCAAATTCATAAAAAAATATAAGACAACAAAATATTTTAAAGATTAATAAACAAAAACTTAATCTGTAAACAGGATGTTTTTTTAACAACTAATTATTAAATTCTTAAAGCATATTACCGGTACTTTATAATCTATAATCTATTCATAATACTCTTAGTCTTCGATTTAATCCTTTATGTTGGCTATTAAATAATAAGGCAGTAGAATGTGCTTGGTTCGTTAATGAATCTCATCTATAAATTAAATGATGGGGTTATAAACAATGTTCAAATTTCTTCTATTACTGCAGAAAGATGTTGAAGCCCGTTTATGGCCCCGTTTTAATGTGTTAATACATATAAAGTACAATACATTTACACATACATATATTTAATACAATATAATTATGTATTTTTCTCAAACATGTTTGGAAAATTGACCATTATTTTGACAACTATCTTCGAGATAAATCGAAATTGCTGTACCTACTGGCCAAATACACGCGAGCAGTGGTCGGCAAAAAATGTATGAAAATCCATATATGTCGTGTTTTAGCGGTCAAATAAATGTAAATGAAAAAACATGTAAATTCATATCTATCGTGCATTTCAAAAATTGAACAATTTGTTACTTCAAGTCATCGCAACCAAGAAAGCAACTTATCAGAGTTTTATTTAAATTTCGAACTAGCTTGAATAAGAAACCTGTTTGATAATGAAAAACAAATTAACCCTTTGGCGCGCGAAAAATATTGTTCGTTGTTCGTCATGTATACAGTTTTATTAGTACTACTTAGTTTTAATTACCGCGCATTATTTGAGAAAAGTACTATACAAGTCTTGGCCTCAATTAGGAATTGATGGACTTACGTATTTACACGTTCGTCCATCAATGCCTCTTTTGCTGACCGCTGTAGTAGTGTATTAACATAAATAAAACATTAAATAAACATTAGTCATTATGTTATTAAAACGTAGAAAGATTTAATCTTCTCAGCTCATAAACATCACACTGTTGGGCTCGAGCCTCCTTCATAATGGGAGTGATATTAACCTACTATACAATGCTAACTCGGCACTACAACCGAGGAAAGCCCGGATATTAGCTTGTGCGAGATCAGAATGGCTCTCAAACAACTAAGAAAGGGTAAGGCACCGGTAGATGACGGCATTGCGGCAGAGCTCCTGAAGGCAAACTGCAAGCCGGTCTTAAAAGCCCTTCAGAAGCTATTTAATTTCGTTATCCTCAGACGACGTTCCAGAGTCGTGGACCAGGAGTGTGGTGGTGCTGTTCTTTAAAAAAGGTGACAAAGCTATTCTGAAGAACTACAGACCCATCTCATTCTTGAGCCACGTCTACAGTTGTTTTCGAGGGTCATTACCAAACGACTCACGTGCAAACTTGATAACTTCCAGCCGCCCGAACAAGCAGGCTGCCGAAAAGGCTATAGCACCATAGACCACATCCTCACGCTTCGGCAGATTATTCAGAAGATCGAGGAGTACAATCAGTCTCTGTGTACAGCGTTTGTAGACTATGAAAAAGCCTTTGATTCAGTTGAAACTTGGGCGGTGCTGCAGTCCCTTCAGCGGTGCCAAATCGACCATCGATATATCGAAGTGCTGAAGTGTTTGTATAGGAACGCCACAACTTCAACGTTGCACTGGAAGATGTCTTCAAGCTCTTAGAATGGACCGGACTCCGCATTGACATCATATGGAGTAGGCTATGCTCAGGATTTCTATGCGAGATAGAATCCGTAATAGGGAAATCCGCAGAAGAACGGGTGTAACCGACATAATACGAAAAATTAGCACGATGAAGTGGCCATGGGCAGGCCACATCGCTCGAAGCACCGACAACCACTGGGGAAGAAAGGTTCTAGAGTGGCGATCACGTACCGGACGATGCAGTGTAGGACGTCCCACCACTAGGTGGACAGACGACCTGGTGAACCTGGTTGCTGGGCGTCATTGAATGCAAGCGGCACAGGACTGCACTCTGTGGTGTAACATGAGGGAGGCCTACGTCCAGTAGTGGACGGCGATAAGCTGAAATGATGAATGATGATGCCATTTTTTTTTTTTTTGCAATGGGCCATGGACGTCGCACCCCGCCAAGTCGGTCCGGGGTGACGGCAGAGGCGGCGCGCAACCCCAAAGGCAAAGGCGGGCGTTTTCGGCCTGCAGGGCCTGCATGTCTGGGGCGCTACTGCTCGCGCGGGCATCAGCGGCCGTCACTTCGGTGGGAGGGATGCCGGACAGCACCCCCAGCACCCTCGCGGCGGCCGCCTCGTCGTCGGCCCACCTGTGAGCCTCCGCCCCTCCACGCACTCCGCCGGCCGGAGAGTGGGTCGTCCTACCCGACGCCGCGGCTCCTCGCCCTCTGCGCGACGTCGGCACTTTGGGGGGAGGCATGATCACGACACTCCCCTCGGAATCGGCGCCTGAGCTGCCCTCCTTGTCAAGGGGGCGCTTCCGCACCTTCGAGGGGAGGGCCTCCTCCCTTGTCGTTAGGGCCGCGGTTTGAGCTGCCGCCGCAAGACGCGGCGACGACCTGGCGGCGGTGGTGTCGGGTTCCAACCCGCTGACCACGATGGACGGCTCTGCGGAACTACCGCCCTCGTCCATCACATCGGCAGATCCACTGCCCTCGTCTCTGGACGGCTCTGCGACAGAATTGTCGCCCTCATCCGTTGACGGCTCTGCAGTGGATCCACCGCCGTCCTTATCCCGCTCGCGCGCATTTTCGGCATGCCGCCTTTTGTCGCGAGCGTTCACTTTTGCGGCTTAATATAATAGTACCTAGCAAGGTCTAAACAACCTTTGCTGACGTTAACATCGCGATGTAGAAAATTATACAACGCCATCTATCGAACTACAAAAAAAATCTTATACATAACTTTGGACAGGTGGTGATATTCCATATTTCTAGTGATGACATGCATTGCTCTCCATCTTTCTTTCTTTTGCTAGTTGCATTCGGTTATCTAAACAATATTGAAAATGCAGAATACTTGCAATTGTATGTATGTTTTTAAGCTGTGATTATGCGCTTCCAAATGGCGAGATATATCTTTTTTTCTGGCAGGTTATCGTTTGGACACGCGCAGTCCATTCCGTCCGGGGCGACGGAAAGGCGGCGCGTGGCCCCATAACCCGCCGTATTCCCTCCCCATCGCCATTGGGCCGGCCACTGGTACCGCTTCCTTCACATCCGTAGCCAGCCCGGCGGGTTACCCTTTCGGGTACCATCTCCCGTTGACGTCCTCGCAGCAAGTCGGCCTCACGCGGTCAGCCTCTCTGGCGTCAGCACTGGAGAACTCCGTCCTGCCACCATTGCGGTAGTGACGAGGACACGGCGCAACATACGCCCGAGGTATATCCAAGCTGGGGCGGGCAGCGCCACGATCTCGTCGCTGTCATCGGTGCTGACCTGGCGCTGCCGGCTGTCATGAAAGCGATGGTCGACAGCGTCAGGAATTGGGACGCGATCGCCGCCTTTTGCGAGGCTTTCATTTCGCAGAAGGAGGCGGCGGAACGAGTCCGGAAGGATTCCCGTGACCCAGGCCGCCGCCAGCAGCCGGGGCGGTGAAGGCGCGAATATCTGCGATAGATGCCACCCTAACCGAGGCTTCGGGTGATTGGACCGGGGAATTGTCCGGTCACCCGACGTGAGGCCACCGCGTGAGGGCGACGATCCGACGGCGAAAGCTGTCGGGGCGTCGACATGAGGGCAACCCGCAAGGGTAAACCGTCGGGCGGGCCACCGAAGACAAAGATGAGACAAGACCGGTGGCCCGCTCGCACGGCAACAAAGAGAGGTGTTTGCAGGTTGGGTCCATGGGGTTGCGCGCCGCCTCTTCTGTCGCCCCGGACCAGTTTGTCGGGGCGCGACCACATCCATGGTCCACCTTGCGGAAAAAAAAAAAAAAAAAAATGTCGGCACCGGAGCATGTTACCAAAGAGGATTTCCTCTCGGACACACCCCGCTAGGCGACATATACCTGGCAACTTGTTATCAAATGTATGACGTCAATCTATATCTTTCATAAATAGACTATTGCTTCTTTAAGATTCATCATCTTAGTAAGTAATAAGTAGTTCTATGTTCCACTTGAGCTAAGTTGTGAATTTTCAATCAAATCAATAATTACTAAATATATATTGAATTAATTGTATGCACGATATTGTTATGACTATAGCCGATATAGAACGTCTCATAACAATAGATGAAGCGTTAATAGCCCGCATTGCATTAACAATAACCTTATTAGTATATATCCTTAAGCATGTTGAAGATTTGTATTATTAATGAAAATAATTGAAATTGTAATCTGTGATGTCCGCCATCACACTATGTGGTACCTATGTGGTAGCGGCTACGAATACTACCAACCCTTACTTTGCTCGTGGATATCGTAAAAGACGACTAAGAGCCTTATAATAACCTGGGCCAACTCTATCTGATCCCGTTTCGTCAACAGTTACATTCTCAAGGAGGGTTGATGTCTGGCAGGCGGCCGGTCTTAAAAATATTGCCAATAACTTTTACAATATGTACTATGAAAGAAGAGTACATATTATCGACCCCAAGTAATTGGGATAAGAGTAGAAGAATGATGATGATGCCCGTCATAACACTAAAGGGTACATATGTCACTCGTTTCCTTCTCATATAATAGTGGTGGTTAAGCATACAATTTGTTCCCACTCTTTACGAATCAGTAAAGATATCACTAGAAACATAGGCAGTAACTCTCTCATAGAACTGGACTTGTAATATCAACTGTGATCACTGTCATATCTGCCAAGGAATTACGGCATTACCCCGGCTTGAATGTTATATCAATTAGCTGTATCGCCATATAATCGTTTTTTTTTCTTTACTGTCTATAATGAATGCTGAGTATAACAAAGATAAGTGGGTAACCAAAACGTGACATATCTTCGATCTTATTTCTATTAAGTAAAAGTAGATGAAAAGCGAACTCAATATAGCTACAATTCCGCACAATTCCTGGGAGACCGTTCGCCATTCAATTGGCGTATTCGATTTTCAAACGAATTGTGCGCCAATTAAGCTATATCGAGTATTTCCACTGAATAAAATTAACGATGGCTTAATTGAGTAATAGCATTTAAGATTTTTTTTTCTTTACAGTGCCTGTTTCCTATGTCTTATTGCTAAGAATGAATCAGTTATTACGCCCTATTGCTGAGGCTGAGGATCCTCTATCAAAATTGGAAGTGGTCAATCTTACTATCATAAGTATTATTGTTTTCACACTGAACATTACATCTCTGCAGTTTAGCTTTTGAGAGTAAGAATATACCACTCAAAGGTTTTAGGCCATTATATCGACAAAGATATCACACATATCTTCTATAACAGTTTAGCTAAGAATCCACATTTTTATGGTGAGCTTGTAATTTTCTGTTGGTCATATAAATGTTAATATCTGGAGGACCGAGCCTTGCTCGGTATTTTCTTATTAGTGTGTTTTGGAAGATATATTTAAATATAATTAAAATGATGAAAAAATAAATTAAAAAGGCAAAAGTACAAAAATAGAAAATAAAAAAATGTATCGAGCAAAAAGGAGCCAAAATCACGTTTGTCGTATGGGAGCACTCCTTAAATATTTATTTTATTTTGTTTTTTAGTATTTGACGTCATAGCGGCAACAGAAACACAACATCTATGAAAATTTCTGTCTGACTGCTGTCTAACTATCATGGTTCATGAGATACAGCCTGGTGATAGACAGATGGACGGACGGACGGACGGCGAAGTCTTAGTTATAGGGTGCCGTTTTACGCTATTGGTACGGAACCCTGAAGAAGTTGAACTCACATAAAAGCTTGGTACAATGGAAATACTTTTTAAAATTGGAATGTCTCAAAAGTTACACATACATACATACATACATATCATCACGCCATATCCCTTGCAGGGTAGGCAGAGAGAACAGAGTGCCAGAGAACTCTATCTCTGCATACTTCACTCGCTTCCTCAACATTCATAATTCTCTTCATACACGCTCGCCGGTTTCGGAGACTCTTGACTCCACCTTCCTACAGTACATGACCGATCTGGTCTAGGTAGGTTAGTCTCGGTCTCCCTCGGTACCTACATCCTTCCACTTTCGCATTGTATATCTTCTTAACCAGGCGTTCGTTCGGCATTCTTTCCACATGTCCGAACCATCGGAGCATTCCCTTTCGCATCTTTACACCAATACTCTCTTTCATACCTACTCGCTCTCTTACGTCGTCGTTACGAATGCGGTCGGTCAGCCTAACTCCACAGATTTTCCGCAGAGATCGCATTTCGACCGCATTAATTTTACTATCATACTCTTTTCTGCATACCCAACTCTCGCTTCCATACAGTAATGTTGGGACAAGCACTGCGTTATGTATTGCTACACGTGCCTTCTGGCTGAGGTGGTGGCTGCCGAGAAGTTGCCCCAACGCTCCGTTCACTCTATTTCCCGCATTCACTCTTCGCTCTATATCAGTGGTGAACCTTCCATCTCGGCTAAATCCACATCCAAGATATACAAATTCATCCACTTGCTCTAGTACATCATTACCTATTGTTACTCTTACATCTGTTCTGGTTTTATCTCTTTCAAAGACCATTATTTTGGTTTTGCTCACATTCACGCGTAGACCCCTTTTCTTACAATCTTCTGTCATTGTGTCGACTAGGGTCTGCAGGTCAGTCGCTGACTGTGCCAGCAGGACTGCATCATCTGCATAAAGCAGAGCAGTGACCACTGAGTCGCCCATCTGGACTCCCACATTCATATCGTTCAATCTTTGGAGACATTTATCCAGATATATGATAAACAGCCTGGCTGACAGAACGCACCCCTGCTTAACGCCGATATTGACGTCAAACCAAGGCGACATTCCATCATCCAGCCGCACACAGGCTCTACAGCCCATGTAACTGGACTGCACAGCCCGTAGCAGTTTACCGTTAATACCATACTCCGGTAAAATGTCCCAAAGTTCCTTTCGTACAACCGTGTCAAATGCTCTCTCCAGATCCACAAAACTGCAGAAAACCCTCTGACCTAGAGCCAGATGCTTCTCCACAATGTTGCGCAGAGAGAACACTTGATCCATGCATCCCCTTCCACTCCTGAAACCTCCATGTGTCTCACACAGTAAACCATCGGACACCATCCTCATTCTCCTTTCAATAATTTTTCCATACACTTTTGCTGCCAAACTGGTCAAGCTTATGGCTCTGTAATTTGCGCAGTCATAACGTGAACCCTTGTTTTTAAACAAAGGCACGATGACTGCACTATTCCAGTCCCTGGGAACCATTCCCGAGCTCCAACATAAATTGAGGAGCAACAGGAACGCCTCCCAGACACAAGAGCCACCGAGCTTGATCATCTCGGCAGACACCATATCAATGCCCGCTGCCTTACCATTTTTCAAACTTCTTATCGCCCATTCAACTCCATCCATACTGATGCCATCGGAGGACGCCGTTGTCGAATGTTGATCTACTAAAACACATCCAACACCGGCGCCAACCGTAGCATCCGCATACATATCGCCAAAATATTCACTCCATCGGCTTAACACGTCTTGTGTTTGTGTAAGAATGTCTCCACCTTTAGACCTTATTTTATTCATTCTGAAGGCTGACCAACCACCCCGAGACTTCTTCACCTCCCTCCAAAAGAGTTTGGTGTTACCCTCGAAGTTTTTAGTCAGCCTATCTTCTGCACTCATACTTGCTCTATCACGTTTCTCTTTCACTAAGGCCTTGGTGTCATTCTTACATTGCCGATATATTTCTTTCTTCTGTTTAGTCATACTGTCATTCAGATTCAAAGAAGAGACATAGTCCAGCCACGCTTTCTTCTTTTGCTCTACGGAAGCTGCCACTTCCGCATCCCACCATGCATCACCATTTGTTTTTCTATGCTTCTTTGAACTTCCACATACTTCTTTCGCTGTATCTACCATACTCTCTTTCAATACTCTCCAGCATTCTTCAATGTCCGATTGCGGCTGGCTTGCCATCGTCAGCCGTTCTCGGACACCCTCTGCATACTTTTCTCTTACACACTCTTCTTGCAACCTTTCAACCTTTATTCTTTCAAGCCCTCCGAAGTGGACACGCTCTCGCCAGTGCCTCCACTTTCTGAACAGACCACTAAATCTCGCAATAACGAGATAGTGGTCCGTGTCGACTGTGGGGCCCCTGTAGGCTCTTGCGTCCAATATTTTGCTTCGGAGGCGACTGTCTACCAAAATTAAATCTATTATGCTTTTCTGTTCATTCCTTCTCCATGTATACATATGGATGTCCTTATGTTGGAAAAATGTGTTTGACACAATAAGGTTTCTCTCCATGCATACATCCGCTATGAGCCTACCTGCGTCGTTCACTCTCTTATCACCAAATGGACCAAGTACGTCCTCATAGTCGGGACGCTTGGTCCCCACCCATCCGTTCAAATCTCCGCATACAATCACGCGTTCACTGGTTTCTGCCATATCCAGAACTTCCCTAACATTGTCCCAAAACTTCTCTAGGTCTGATGCCACCGAGGATCCTACGGGAGCATATGCTACAACCATGAATACCTTGGTGACACCTAGTTTTATACGGACCCAGAGAAGTCTGGGATCATACATTCCGTAATCCTTCACACCTGAGGCCAAGCGAGAGGACAACAGCACTCCTACCCCCATGCTGGCTCGATCGCTCTGTGGTACACCAGACCACAGAGCCATCCCGCCACCAGGAAGATCGCAGGCGTCGCTGCCCCTTCGCTTGGTCTCTGTTACACAGAGCACGTCTAGCTGTTTGTCCGCCATGACGGATATCAGCTCGTGCAACTTACCTTCCACACAACCTCTTACATTCCACGTGCCCACCCGGCACTCCGTTCTCCTCGACTCGCCTAACTGGGCAAGGCGTGATGGGTGGCGGTCCCCATCGCCGCAACTGCCGATGATCGTACCGACGGGGGCGGGTCGGTACGCGTCGCCTCCGGGGGACGCCCTAACCCGCATTGCGGTACGCATTTCGAGCCGGATTAGCAGTCTAATTAGACTGGCAGGGGACGCGAACGAGCACGCTCCGGACTATGCCCCCCTAAAAAAAAGTTACAATACTGTATTAACACGGCATTTGAAGTTTCTAAGCTATAAAGAGGTCACTTTTAGGACACGGCGTCATAGGAACGTAGAGTTTGAAATTTTAAATTGTTGGACAGCAATTTTCTAAGCCGAATATTGTAATTGAGAGCCATGATAACACATTGCATCGTATAACTGAAATCCATCGCACATAAGATATACTACCCATTTTAATTTTACTCTGGCGAGGGTATTTTTACCGCATAATGATTAGTAAAGAGAGACGGTCATTTTCTATCTTTTTTTCACTGTTTAGTCAGGGTTTAATCAGCATATTTGTAAAAATTGAGATGGAAAGGCTGAGTTATATTAGGAACAATCAGTAAGATACGATAGGGAGACAGGATGTTAATGCTGATCAGATTGGTTGCATGACGACATGACCTACCTATGTGCGCTACTATGTCGTGCGCTAATATTTTAAATAATTCGAAGGGGTCGAATATTAAAATAAATTTTTCGAATAAGTTATAAACCCCGAGGCCGACAACCGTTCGAGTTCCTGAATACTCTGAAGGCTCCCGGTCTCCTAACTCACATCTTAAAATTGAGAGCTGGCGCGCCAAAATAATACAATGCCACCAGTTTGCGAAAAAACATTGCATTGCAATGTAATCGGGTCAACTATACTGAACGTTTGTTCTTGAGCAGAGTTTATATGTATTCCTAGGATTCTCCAAATACCATCAAATTAATCCTTTGAATTTCAGAGAGTGCAGTTTGCCATTAAAGTCTGCTTCGCAATAACCATAAACAAAGCTCGAGGTCATATTTTTAAGGTAGCGGGAGTAGACTTGAGAGAAAGCTGCTTCTCCCATGGGCAGTTGTATGTGACATGCTTCAGAGTAAGCTCACAGAGTAGCCTGGTAACTCCAGCATCCGAAAAGAAAACAAAAGATATTGTTTACAAAGAAATACTATAATAGGTGTAGAATCGTGGGTGAGCGGGGATGTCAATGAAGCGGTACCAGTGGTCGGCTTAATTTCGATGAAAAAGACGGTGGGTTATTGGGCCGCACACTACCCTTCCGCCGCCTCGGTCGCAATGAGCGCGTTGTGTTAAAAACATGGCCTGCTAAGAAAAAGCCTGGTGTCCATAATATATAACAAAATTTCATTTGATTTTTATGTTTATTAAACCTTCCCTACACTATAACAAAGATTGTTATCATCATCATCATCACAGCCCATATACGTCCCACTGTTGGGCTCAGGCCTCCTCCATAATAGGAGGGAAGTTAACCTACTGTACCGTGCTGGTTAGACGTGTTGGTATAAGGTTTTGTTTTGAGTTTTCCTTCTCTTGCATAGTATTATATACATTTTATATCCCTTAGTCGTCTCTTACGATCACCCACGGGTAAGATAAGGGGTGGTGAATCGTATTCTTACTCCGTCACCACACGGATAAGATTGTTATACTATATAAGAATACACACATTTATACATAATTATCTATAAATAACAATATAAATAATAACGTAAAAAACAAACAAAAATCCTATTAAAACATTATCGATTTTTTCGGAGACAAAAACGCGGGCAAATGCTAATAATTAATAAAATAATAAAAAATAATGCCAAAAAGTAAATAAGAAAAAGTAAGGATCCGAACCAAGGTCTGGTTTGTTTGGATTAGACCACTTGATTTTCCAATTGAGCTAAATGTCTATTCTTAATGACAGCGTCAAAATTTGAAAACCTTCATATTCTAATAGTTTTAGTACAACGAAAAATTATATTATTGTTGTAAGTTGTAATGAAACCTAGCTAGATCGATTAATCATCCCCGGAACCCCTTGTATGCTAAATTTCAAGAAAATCGTTGGAGCCGTTTCCGAGATTCAGATAACATATATATATATATATATATATATATACAAGAATTGCTCGTTTAAAGATACAGTGAGATGCTACGGTATTGTCCAATATGCCTTATCCTGGCCAGATAGCTTACGGTAGGACTCCTTGCCCGGAGCGAGGCCACACCGCGTGAGCCGATGCCTCGACGGCGAAAACTGCCTGCTGCTTGGGTCCTCGACTCGAGAGGATACCGTGAGGGTAAACCACCGAGCGTGTCACCGAAGACAAAGACCGGGTTCCGGTGGCCCGCTCGCCTGGCGAAGAGAGATAGAGGCGCTTCTTCTGTCGCCCTGACGGATTTAGCGTGACAATTCCATAGCTCGCCACCAAAAAATAAAAATAGCAAGACTCGTATTAATCTAAGCAATCATTTTCATCATTATTACAGTCTCACAACTGGGCTCAATCCGCATCCAAAATAGGAAATAGGAAAGACTAAAGTGTAGTAAATTGTATTCTTACTCCATCACCATACGGGAATGTAAGTAATAAAGAGAAAGCAGCACGCCTGATGATATGTGGTACTACCACCCATAGACATGTGCAATACTAAGGGAATAGCTAGGCCATTATGTACGAATACAAATCCCAAACCCACCCTTTTGGGCTAGAGCCCAGAACCCAGAGAGCCGGAACTCTCTCACTCATCGAACGTAGCGCAACAGCAAATTGTCATTGCTCAGATGTCTATCTTCTGCGAGAGTGTGGTACTAACCCGGACGACCGGCCCACGGCTGTAGACAAAAAAAACCATTAACAACGTAGTCTTATCACTATAAACCATACGGGTTGCCATTAGTCATCCTCTATGGCTGTATATCAATCCATGCCAAAGAAAAGATAAAATAGTATTATTCTTAGTCGTGATACCACTTTTAAACATTTTGCGTTTTAAATTTAGAAAGAATTATATAATAGTGATCGAAAATTTGGCTATTATAAAGCAAATAGTTTTTTTTTTCATATATGTATACTTATGTGATACTCGCGTAAATATAGAGTCTATTTAGTAATATATTTTAGTACCAAATTATTTAAATAGAAGTTTCATTTAGTTAAAAATCTTTAAAAGAAATACCTATCCAATTTATATGCTATAAAAGTAATGTACAAGCATACTAATTTAATTGACGCATTTCACAGCTTCTGCGTAAAGTAATACAATAATGAAAAAAGAACATAAAAGTGTCCCAAAGAATTTTTGAATAGAGCTCTTCTCGTCGCCGCGCGGTGCCGCTGTTTAGTTAAAAGAGGCTCTGGCCATTTGCATAATCGACATTTCCACAGGTGCATTGGCGCATTGGCAGCTGATTTAAGTATCGTACCAAGTGACAAGAGGGCTCTTTCGTCTTATAAGGCAATATGCTGCGGTTGCTATTTTTATTTATTGTCAGCGCTTCGGTGTTTTACGTGGGTTAATGTCGATAGCTGTTTATCTTCTCGTGTAAAGATACAAATAGATACCTTAAAAGCTTGATGCGTATATATATTTAAAAGGTGTTATTGAAATGAAACTTCTTATTAAAACTGCTTTGAAATTCTTATCTGCAACCTTTTTGTGACGAAAAGTTCTCTTTCAAATGAAATGTGAAGAATATGAGTAAGTACGTTGTATGACAATCGCTTAATCTCTTTTTCTCACCAACTATAAAATAGTAAGACATACACCTCTCTCACTTTCACAATTTTGAGTAAATAAATGAATATTGTGACACAGTAAGAATACAATTCGCCACCACCTATTTTACAAGTGGGTGATCGTAAGAGACGACTAAGGAATATATATCTACACGGATATATAGGGACAAGAACAACTCGAAACTAAACCCTATACCAACACATCTGATCAGCGTAGTATAGTAGGTCAATTTCCGTCCCGCTATGGAGGAGGCTCGAGCCCGACAGTGGGATATTCATATATGAACTAAGATGATGATAAAATGAATGCTAAACACAATCTATGCTATTCAAAAGTGATTGAAGAATAATAATTTTTTTTCTCTGTAATACAAGAGTCTTCATGATACACCCTGTTTACTTTTTTATTTTTATTCATTCTTTCTTTATAACCCATATATATACCACAAATGGGCACGAATCTTTTCCATAAAAAGGAATTTCGAAATCTCCTTCTTTTGTAATGATCTCATGTATGTCTTTCCATATACTGCTTTTTAGACAAAACGAACTATTAAGTACAATATATACTAAATAATAAATCCGCATAATAATAGATTAAGAACACAATGGCTCTGTCTATCATTTGAGGACAAGCGATTAAGAACGCAAATACGGTACGTATTTGCGTTCTGCACAATGCAAATTAATGAAAATTCACTAGCAAACGAACACTGTATTAATATAATATTTCTTATATTAAGTAAAACAATTATAAATTTCATTTCATCATCATCATCTCAGCTCATACATGTCCCACTGTTGGGCTCGAGCCTCCTTCATAATGGGAGGGTAATTGATCTACTATACCACGCTGGTCAGACGTGTTAGTAAAGGGTTTTGTTTCGAGTTTCCTTCTCTCGCATAGATGTTATATGCGTTTTATATCCCTTAGTCGTCTCGTATGATCACCCACGGGTGAGATAGGGGGTGGTTAATTGTATTCTTACTCCGTCACTACACGGCTGTAAGAATACAATTCACCACCCCCATTTCATTTACCAGCTCATTATATTGTAATACATACAATTCACATTAAAATTTATTTACTCATGAGAACATTGTATTACAAAATGAACGAAGAACTTTTGATCCTGTTCCTTCGTAGTAAACTCGGTTGAGAGATACGAGTTAGATTTGGCTCTCGTACAAAATGCAAACAAAGGAGATTAGTTTCTAGATTGCGTTTGTAGGCTGCGTTCTCGTTATTGCTTTTAATGAAGTCTGAGTGGTACAGTATACATTCTGCGGATACGATGTAATCCTGCTATGTAATGGTCTTTCAGTTTCAAACTTTCTAAAAATGGCCACTTTGGGTAATTCAAACGTGAAACGGATTACGATAATCCTCTGCGGATATAATGGTGTATTTTAAGCACTTCGTGATCCTAATTCGTATTCAGATCACGTAATGTGTAAGGAAGATAAGATGGAAAGAACTATTTGTATTTGAGGATGAGACTGATATGTAAAATGGATAGGCATAACAATTTTTCCCATAACAATACCTACCTACAATAATACCTACTTATATATTATGCTAGCAAATTCCTATATATATGTGCACTTAGTGAAAAGCTGTTAACTGTAAAAAAAAAAAAAAAAAAAAAAAAAAAAAAAAAAAAAAAAAAAAATTAAAGTAATAAAGAGAGTATCTGTTTATAATTTATTTGTATGTATAAATATTTTTTTCAACAGAGGTGTACGTGTGTTGACAATGAACTCCTCCTAAACGGCTGGACGGATTATCTTGAAATTTTTTTGTTAGTGTTCGAGGGGATTCGACAATGGTTTAAATTCACAATTGGACCCGGTAGGTGGCTCCGTTGTCGGTAGGTCAAATGGTTGGACCGATTGGGATGCAATTTTCTATGTATATTCCAATGGTTCCCTGGATGATTTCATAACACAATTGGACCCGGTAGGTGGCGCTGCTGTCAGCATATCGCTTAAAACTTTTCCGGGCAGGACGACGTCTGCCGGGACAGCTAGTTTTATATATAGGTAGTACAATATACCTACTATCTGTCACTAGTATTCATTTTAGGTTATCAAAATATTAATTAAACTAAATTACTTATATTTTTGGTCAGATTACAATCTACTTTTCGAATATCTATTATATTCTGATAATTTAAAAATTGGCTTTTAGCCTCATTATAATAAATACAAGGCATGATATTATTTTTCATATTGATTTCATCTAATATACTTATAAATTATCATTTAGAATTCCAACATTAATCTCTATTAAGATAAACAAGTTAAAATCTCTTTTGTTACTGACTTTTCGGATTTAATACGAGAACAACTGAACGTTTCATTAATCAAGACAAAGATACCTACTTAAAAGCACATTAGTAACTTAAACACATAAAACTTGACGAACAGGTGCTTAAGTTGTTCAATACAATACTTACTGGTGTGTATTTTATACATAATTATTATAAACGAATTTTATCATATGATACGGCATGGCATTAAATTGTCAAGAAATTATTTAACTATCATTTATTACTTTAGTAATACTATATAAATTGAAACAGTTCTATGTATTGTACTAGTATTAATAGATAAAACTCTGTCAAAGTAAGTGATAACAAACGATATTAGATTGTGCGCTGTTATGGATTTAGGGCGGATGTACATGTGATGTGGGCCTGACACGGTGACGTAGTAATAATAGTTTGTAGGCTCGTTATAGAATAAAAACGACATAGGTTATGCTTCGTTTATTCCGGCCCTTACCATGTAGAAACCGCCTGTTTAAAGGTATATACAGTAATTCAGCCTGATATGGTATTATTATAGGATAGATCTTGGTGTAATGATTTTCAAATAATATCTATATAAGCTGTTGGTAAAAAATCTGCCAATACTGCAAAATAATATTTTGAAACTAGTTTACTCTACATTTTGTCCCTCATTATTTCTGAATAAGGCGTTATATTTTATCTCATTGGTCTTAAACTCAAGATAACTGAGGTCCAAAATTTAGGGTTTGTTGAAAATTATAGGCTACTATAATTTTTTAATGAAAAATTTCTAATAATTAAAATTAAAACTTCCAAGTTTTAATACTCAAATAAAAGAATTACTCATATCTGATTATGAATTCCTATTAATGAAAGTTAAAGGTCATAAGTTGTCCGAAATTAACATCACACTTTTATTTTTTGCTATGGCTACTTATCCGATTTTTCTTTTCGTATTAATTATAACATAAATATTAATATACTTTGTAATCAAACTATTCTAGTCTGATGTGATGTCTATATACAAATCGACTTTTATTTATATAAAAAGGCGCGCATGTCCATGCTTCAATCCAGCAAGGCAGATTTCGGTAGAATTTTCTCATTTACAATGCAAAGGGCTTACATTAATCCGCCGTACTACACAATGGAGGTACAATAGTCTAAAGGCTTAGGCTCCATTTCCTACTAAAGCACAGTCTGCATATGAGTCCTACAGCTACTCAGTTCTTCAACATAAGCTCACCTCTAAATACCTAAATCAAAAATCATCATATAATACAATTTTTTTCGCTCGTATGAGCTAGCATGGTAATTAAAATGATGTCATAGGAGCTCAGCATTCTTATTTCAAAAAAGTCAGCTCAATGCAATGGATTGGTCTATTCATACTCGTCTATTCGTAATAGTCTTCGTCTTCTCTAATATTAATTTCAAATCAACGTCAATTTATATCTTGAGCACATTCCCATGAAATGTGAAAATCCAATCGAATTTTTATATAATAAACTCAAGTACGTACTTATTCAAAACCAATATTCGAAAAGATAAGTATAAAATTAAGTTAGTATCATAACTGTACTTGAATGCAAATCAACCACAAAATGATCAAACTGAATATCTTATTCACTCTTAAAGTCAATTTAAATATTTTATACTGAAGTTAGACATGGACCCGCCTAATGTCGGACTAGAGACGAAGAAATTTAAACTTGTTACTACATTACTCTAAGAATAGGTAACTTTTTAATTCTCGTAACAAAATTGTCATATTTCTCTTTGAACACCCTCTAATGAAATAAACCAGAAACGTGATGAATAGACTGTTATAGCATTTTTATAAGCGCTTTATATTCACGGCACTTAACTCTATGCAGTTTTGTGAATGTTTACAATATGGTACTTAAGAGAGATCTTATTTATCTCGGTAAACTTGAAGCCCTTTGAAGTATACAAAAGTTGTGAGTGAAACAAAGAGTTTGGTCCCTTTACGACCGTCTCCAGGCTGGTAATTAACAAGTCTTAGATTTATTACGAGTTGAATTAGCTTTCACCGTTTCATATCATAATCCAAAAGCGTTTTATTGTCCTGAGAGTGGCGGGTTGTTCGGCTATGGTAATTAATTACACGTAACATGGCTTAACGACAATTTTGAAGAAACTCTCAGTTGAGTACTTTGCGTAATAAAGACAGGTAATAAGAGAGGAGTTTTCGTATTTTTATTAGTAAATAAAATTAAATATGTAATGACGTAATGGATTAGGTATATAGTGTGTCATTACTCTTTCTTATTTATTTTTTATTATCTTGCACAGTTTGTATGTATGCTCAGGTAGAATATTGTTAATCTAATTCGACTCACTTCCCGACATTCAATTGAGTTTAAATTTTGAATATCTAGCGTGCCCCTGTTTTTAGTTACTTGGATGATAATGCTTTAATGTAGTGCCGTTCATCCATCCATCCATCCATCCCTCCATCAAACCGTAAACATCCACTGTTGGACATAGGCCTCCCAATGCCACTTCAACGTGCTAATTCTTCAGGCTATATCCGTTACTGAAGAGTAGTACTACACAGTAGTAGTACCGTAGAAAATCTGTGAATTTTTAAGTTAAAAATAATCTATTTATTCATACATTTTTTCGTCATCCTCTTCATGCGATTATCGTTTATTTTCAATTTAATAAGTATCTACGAGAGGTTGAAATTGGCAAATAATATAGGCTGAATAGAAGAAATAAATAAAAAATAGAAAATAAATATTAAAATAATTCATATAAAATGTGTTATTAAAAGAAGTTTTGTAGTTTTATAAAGTTGTTCAATTATATATAGAACTAATTAAATACATCACCAAAACTTTTTTGAACTTTCAAAGACGGCAAAAAGTTCAAAGGTATGACCGTTAATCTATATATCTAAAAATATGAATCAAGTATATCATTGTCCTGCAAGAATATGCACCAATTAATATGGCAACTGTGTTATTACAAACTAAGCCGTCAAAAAGCCTAAATAATAAGGTAAAACAATTATTGTTACCTTACAATTTATGAAATAAGAAGTAAGTGCCCACAGCAAGAACACCCTTCGTAAAATTTGATACGGTTGTTGAAAATGGCAGTCATTATTCTTTTGGTGTACCTACCTACTGGGCCCAGTAATTGTTTCAGTGACAAAATGTCCTTTACCAAAAACTCCAGAGAACTGGTCGGCTATAAAAGTCACATGTTCGCCGGGGGCTTATTACCGCAATAACAATTTAAAGAAGCCAAAAGGATGGCGTGGAATTTCTACGAAAACTTTTGTTTGCGTCTCAGTTTACTAAATTGTTATATAAACAATGTTTACAACTGTAACTTTATGGTCCACTTGCTTTATCTTAGTTTTTCATTGTGACACTATTCTTACTCAAAAGTTATTATTTCAAAAGTTTTGTTCTATAACTCCGAACAAAGTTTCACTTTTATTGGTCCATTTGTTGATTTGATACAAACAATTTTGCTTTCGTTTACTATATTACAGTGTTGCATTTTCGCTTTTAAAAATATTTTTGTATAATAAACTTGAATGTTGTGTGACGGATTGACGAAAGTAAAATTTTTAGTGAAATAAAAACTGCTGGTATGGCTTGCTTGAAACAGTGACATCATCGCTTGCAATCAAATTTAACTACAGTAATTTGTATAATCAAGTTATTTGTAGTACATATGAAAATGTTGTTTAGGAGCTCATAAATATGTATCACATATTGTATAGAATGTGTTAAAGATGTTCATATAGTTATAAAATATAAATTGATATGACAGATACGAGATTTTAACACCCGCCTCAGTAACTGACACTATGTACTAAATGTCAGCTTTACCTGCTAGGGACTATTTACGACTAGCCATATCTATGCTATCATCAACATCATTCTCATTTTTAATAACATCTTATATGGGTACTTTTATAGAGATACTATATTTATTTATATGTTTTAGTATAAAAATACAATAGTTACTACGTCGCGTCGGTGCTAACAAAGTAAGATTGCTGAAAGGTTCACTATAATATGAGCGGGTTAGCGTTCCCGTGAGATTTTAAATTTTAAAACAGAAATTATTATCTATTGTTAATAACTATTATTAAATTCATCATATGACGACGAATTTAAGATATATATGTGATAGTGATATCACTATCTCTTACTTTCCCGTAAGAGTCGTAATAATTGTTTGAGGTATCAGTACTCTTCTGGAAGACAATATCAACTGCGTTCGCCAATCCATCCAAGGTTAAGCCTGGCGGCTATTTCTAACAGTAAACGTTGATAGATTGAAAGGAGAAGAAAAAATAATTAAAAACGAAAGTCCGGATAGTGTGAATAATATGTGAATTACATTGGTATAATATGTAAACATATAAATCCGATAGATGGCATGATAATATAATATCGTAAAGGTATGATATTGATGATGATGTGAGCGAATAGTTACGGTTAAAGATTTTTTATTTCTCTAAAAGAATACAATTCACTTACAAGAGAAATACAAAATAAACTTAATACTAGGAAGTGCACGGAATTAATAACAAACTAAACTTATTGTTGTAATAAATAAATTCAAAAGTGGGTAAATAACAAAATATACATGAGGGTAAATAACAAAATGTGACTTAAAAATATAAAATGACTATAAAGACCTTATTACATATTGCTTGCTATTCTTATGCAAGTTACGGTTCATAGACATTTCAATTGCTATGAGGATTAAAATTGTGAAAAGATAGTTGATTACTATACAGAAGCCATGGTTGTTTAAATGGTAAAGCAGCTGTAACAGATTTCTGATAGACGTGGTTAAAGTTCAGTTCGTCGTTAATTATTATTAATACCTTATTCGCTTCATAAATGAATTTTTCGAATACGATTTAAAGATTTTATTGCAATATTTTTTAAATGAAAATTTATTACTAATGTGCTTCTAGAGTCATAAGAACAGAGCTGTCGTGAATAATTACAATTAGTGTGCTTTACGACGTTGTTTGTGCGAGACTTCTCAATAAACTTAACCGTTGTGACTGTCTTCAAAATCACCAAAGATGTGTGTAACATAGGGGGGTAGCTTCGGCAATATATGTTAACTTTTTTACCGGAAAATAACTGTTTACATTTGTAAATTATATTAAATATTTGTAGACGTCAATTATATTGTAAATAAAAAATTGAAAAAAAAAAAAAAAAAAGTACATTGTTACATATTTCAATTTGATGTAAAATTATTTTAAATAAAGGTCCTCCTATGATCATGAACGCTGTAAAATATTCAGAATGTCGAGAAATAAAAAAATCAAATACCAACGCAATAGAATGCGTAAAAATAAAATTCTTTAAGTTCGTATTTTCGAAGATGTTTTTTTTTTTCATAATCATGACCACTATCACAGACTATATACGTCGCATTAGGTGATCAAGCCTACTTCGTAATAGATCAAACCTCCTCCGTAATGAGAGAAAAATTTAACTACTGTGTCACAATGCTCAGGCGGGCATGGCATGCTCATACAGGGTTTCATTTCGATTTTTTTTCTTTCTCTTACTTATTTCTTATCTGCACATCATATCCCTTAGTCGTCTTTTACGATTTCTTAATTTTTTGTGATTTTAGTTTCTATGTGATATGACTTTTTTAGTTATTTTATTATATTTAATATACTTCAAGTCCTTTTAATATTATTTTCATTTTTTGAACTACTACTAATTGGATTGCATATAAAATGTTTCTGTTAGATTATGTTAGAAAATTAATATAAATTGAATAACATCGTGAGATAAATTGAGATTCTTATTATTAATTGAAAATCTCTTCCTAATTACTTGAGTAGCCGTTATTGTCGATAATGTAAGACGTATACATATTACATTCATTATCCAATATAAAATTAAATATGTTTCGAATAGTAAGGAACATTTAAATAACAGCTAATGAAGGGTCAATTTCAAAACATTTATGTTCCCAGACCCGGTTTAATATACAAATTACGGTTATATCGATACGATAAACCTTGTTAGTACCGACAAAATAGATTGAAACAAAAAAAAAAAGAACGTGTAGGACTGTTATTTTTAATGTGAAAATTGGTACGTCGGTCGCAACTTCGCACCGCTCTCTCAGCTGCCTTTAACAATGTTGCATTCCCTTCCAAAATTATATGATCGTCGGCTTGTTAAAGCGGCATACGGTATAGTGAAAAAGTCTTGATACTGTCTGTGGCTGCCCTTGTAAATTAAGGGTCCGTTGAGCGTAAAGTGGGGCCAATTAAGAAATTTATAGTCAGAACGCGCTGTAAAACAATAAATTGTAGAATGGCTCTTAACAACATGGCCTATTAATTATGTGCACCAGTTCTTAAGGCTATTGAAAGGGTGGCGTGCCTACTTTATTGATAAAGCTTACAGCGAAATAAGTGTGAATAACTTATATAATTAAGAAAATACTAAGAAACATTTAAGTTATGCAATTGTAAATATATTTCTTTTATATTTACTAATAATAAGCTAAAAATAAGTGCTATAATATAAAATAGTTTATTTATATGTGTATAAAATGAATTCTGTGTTATGAATTATTTTTATTTCAAATTTTACTCAAATAAATTAAGGTATTACGGCGTAAAGGATCAATTTACTTATTCATTAATGTCCACTATTATAATATGAAACTGATCAATCATTGCTATTGCATAAATACAATTCAGAATCAAGTAATAAATTCTTTTCTAAAACATATCGTAAGTACGTAATTATTTTTTATTATCTCTTAATCATTATTCTCTTACTCTTATCTTGATTACTTGGGGTCGATACAATATGTACTCTTGTTTCATAGTACTTACATATTGTAAAAGTTATTGGCAATAGTTTTATTACAGGCCGCCTGCCAGACGTCAACCGTCCTTAGGAATGTAATTGTTGACCAAACGGCATTAGATTGAGTTGGCCCAGGTCATTATAAGGCTCTTAGTCGTCTTTTACGACATCCACGAGTAAAGTAAGGATTGGTAGTATTCGTTAAAACACAGAAATTATTATATTTCAATTATTTTAATATCTCTTAATCATTTAACTCTATAATAAATATATTATGTCAGAACAAATACATACATACATATATATCATCACGCCATATCCCTTGCAGGGTAGGCAGAGAGAACAGAGTGCCAGAGAACTCTATCTTTGCATAAGATCAGAACAAATAACTTTAATAAAAGGAATCATAAATCGTCCTATGATAATATTTGAAAATCTCTACAACTAGATGTAATAATATTATCTTAAATGTTATCTTGGGACAATTGCCTTGGGCGTATCGATTGGTCTTATTTGTTAAAGGAAAATTCAGCAGTAAAATATTACATGACAAACAATTCTTAGAAACGGTTATTATGTATATTGTAATAATTTGATCATAAAACAATAAGATAATTCAGCAAAATTAAACTATCGTGAAGCATTACTATGTACTGATGGAGTAAGAATATAATTCACCACCTCCTATCTTACCCGTAGGTGATCGTAAAAGATGACTAACAGATATATCTTCACTGAAATTTTAGCATTTAATATGCTTAATTTATAAAATCCGATTACGAAATGAAAAATTGATGTCGCAAGCGGGATTCGAACCCGCGCCTATTGGGATTCCGGCCCAATCAATTTTCATCATCAATTTTTCATTTCGTAATCGGATTTTATAAATTAAGCATATTAAATGCTAAAATTTCAGTAAATTTAAATAACAAGGTTGTGTCATCGTTTAATACAATTCTAACTGTAAAGTTTGAAGTATTAAACCTATAACATTGTGTAAACATTGTCGGGTAGATAGCACACCGTCACCTTAAGACGTAAATACAATACGAGATGAAAATTTGCATGTCCTACAATTGGTCGCGGTAGTGTAGTGGCAGCACGATTGGGCCGGAATCCCAATAGGCGCGGGTTCGAATCCCGCTTGCGACATCAATTTTTCATTTCGTAATCGGATTTTATAAATTAAGCATATTAAATGCTAAAATTTCAGTAAATTTAAATAACAAGGTTGTGTCATCGTTTAATACAATTCTAACTGTAAAGTTTGAAGTATTAAACCTATAACATTGTGTAAACATTGTCGGGTAGATAGCACACCGTCACCTTAAGACGTAAATACAATACGAGATGAAAATTTGCATGTCCTACAATTGGTCGCGGTAGTGTAGTGGCAGCACGATTGGGCCGGAATCCCAATAGGCGCGGGTTCGAATCCCGCTTGCGACATCAATTTTTCATTTCGTAATCGGATTTTATAAATTAAGCATATTAAATGCTAAAATTTCAGTAAATTTAAATAACAAGGTTGTGTCATCGTTTAATACAATTCTAACTGTAAAGTTTGAAGTATTAAACCTATAACATTGTGTAAACATTGTCGGGTAGATAGCACACCGTCACCTTAAGACGTAAATACAATACGAGATGAAAATTTGCATGTCCTACAATTGGTCGCGGTAGTGTAGTGGCAGCACGATTGGGCCGGAATCCCAATAGGCGCGGGTTCGAATCCCGCTTGCGACATCAATTTTTCATTTCGTAATCGGATTTTATAGATATATCTTCATCATAACCATCATCATCATAACAGCCTATATATGTCTCACTATTGGGCTCGGGCCTCCTCCGTAATGGGAGGGAAATTAACCTACTATACCACGCTGGTCAGACGTGTTGGTATAGGGTTTTCTTTCGAATTTTCCTTCTCTTGCATAGATGTTATATGCATTTTATATCTCTTAGTCGTCTCTTACGATCACCCACGGGTAAAATAGGGGGTAGTGAATAGTATTCTTACTCCGTCACCACACGAATAGAGATATCTCTTAGTCAAAAGATATCTCTTAGTCATAATTTATTCATATGCATATAACATCCATGCAAGAGAAGGACAACTCAAAATAAAACCTTATACCAACACATCTTAACAGCTTGGTGTAGTAGGTCATATTTCTCTCCTAGTGTGAAAGACTCGAGCCTAGTAGTGGGACATACATGAGCTGAGATGATGATGGTAATGAAACTATCGTGATGCAATAACCGTGTGATGATAAAATATTTTTTTTTTGTGGGGTGGGCTACGGTTGTCGCTCTCCTCGCACCACTCTGTCCGGGGCGACAGAGGGGCGTAAGCACGCTCACCCATAACCCACCCGTGAACCTCGCCTTCGTCTTTGGACCGGCCACCGGAGCAGCGTGAACTTGTAGTCAGTGGCCGGCCCGACGGAATACCCCTCGAGGGGTACCCTCTTCTTGAGCGACATGCCCTCCCTCGGGGAGGACGTCGGTCTTTTCCTCGCGGTCAGCCTCTCGGCGGGTGACGGACTAATTCCCCGGCCCAGTCACTCGCGGCATGATGATAAAATATTAACACATTTTATCATGCCTGCCTTCGGTTGTCGTAAAAGATGACTATTGAATCTAAGCGAAGGAAACCCTAAATAAAATAATAATTACTAAACGTAGCATGGTAGGTGTATTGCTGGGGTGCGACGTCAGTAACCTCCCCGTGGTGCACCCTGGGCCCAGCGATCGCCCCTGGACCAATTGCTTCGGGAGCGTTCGCTGGTGGCAGATAACTGACATGGAGTGGGTCTACGAGTGTCTTTTGACAGAAGCCGTAGGCATAGGGAAGGAGCCAGAAATGGCGGTAGGGCCTGGTCGGCATCTTGGACTTATTCCGAGTAGTGGCGACGCAGGTCTCAGGCGGCGGGGACGACTGTTCGTGGAGACACGTCCAGTCGGCCAGGCTTCGGCCACCGTCGGCGAACTCGCCGGAAGGTGAGGGGCTTGCCTTAATTGGCCGGCCCGCGTGGAGTACACCACTCTAAAAAAACCTCAAAGTCCCAAGGCGTCGACCAACCGCCTTGGGGCGCCCCCTTGTGGGTGGTTGGGGAGTTACTCAACCCGCTAGAGGTCAAACCACGGATACCTCCCGACCTCCGTGGTATACTAAATCGGGTTACCTGGGCAAAGGGGTACCTGCTCAGGTGGACTTTTATTTACCCCGTACTCGTGGGATCTCTTATGGAATCTTTAAACTTAAAAAAACCCCCCCTTAATAAAAAAGACGTGAAGGAGGCGCTTAGCGCGGATGTCAAGGAGGCGCTTAGCGTGGATGCGAAGGAGGCGCTTAGCGCGGAGTCGAGGCTGATAGGGAGTGAAATTGAGGCATCTGGTGTGATCATGGCCCCGCCCACGCACCATCTGCATGAGAATAGTCGTGTCTTACGCTCCGGCAAAAGAACTGGTAGTTCTCTGAGTCTGCAGTTTTTTGGGTCTGTCTCCGATGGTGATTCGGAGCCCAGGCCAAAAATAAGCACGGCACAGAGAGGAAAAGGGAAGGCCAAGGGCCATGAAGCTGGCCTCTCCCGGGCCCGTAAGAAGTTAGCCCGTAAAGACCAGGCAGCGGAGGACGGTGATGATAGTCACTCCGATACTGGTAGTGTCTGCTCAATGGTCTCAGCAACTGGTGGCAATTTTAAAGAAGATGAGCTGGCCACGCTGGAGCCGGCAGCCATCCAGGGCTACGGATACGGCAAGATGGCTGAAATACAACGGGCAGTTAGAAGTTCTGGGCATCTCAAAGGGTCGCACCAGAAAATTCTGAAAGAGAGCGCGGAGGCCATGATGGCCTGTATCAATGCTCTCTTGGTGCGTCCCGGAGCAGACGACCTGCTCTCGCTCCGCAAGGATGTCACCCGGCTTCGGAAGGAGAACGAGTCTCTAAAATCGGAGATCAAGGCCCATAGAAGGCAGTTTGAAGAGATACGGGCCTCGAAGCCGGTGAAATCTGCACCTTTGTTCGCGCCAGAGGTGGACGTGATAGAGGACTTAAAGTCCTCTCTAATTAAGTCCCTCGGGGAAATGATGGCGGCACGATTTGCGGGCATTGAGGACCGCCTTCTCCCAGCCAAGTCTGTACGTCCGCCGCTGGCAGCGGACAAGAAGAAAACTGCGGAGTCCGCGAAGAATACTGCCACTGCCCGTACAGCAGCACCGGCGCCCCTTGTTGAGCCGGTTCCTGGCCCCTCAGGGGTGGCTCCGTTGGCCCAGCCTGCGCTCGCAGACAGCTGGGTTACAGTAGTCAAAAAGGGAAAGGGGAAGAAGTCTTCCCCTGCTGCAGTGCCCTCGGCGGCTGCTGCGCCCTCCGTGGCTCTCAATCCGGTTGCTATGGCGCAAAGGAAGCTGAAGTCGGCGCTCGCTCCCCCGCGCTCACCGGTTGTAATTCTAAAACTACAGCCGGAAGCGGAAAAGAAGGGAGTGACATACGCCGACGCGATGCTTCGCGCCGAGCAAGGAGTAGATCTCCAGGGGATGGGAATCAAGGAGGGCCTCAAGGTAAGGCGCTCGGTGACTGGGGCTAGAGTCCTTCAGTTGCCCAAGTCCCAGTCAGCGGAGGTTGCGGACAAGCTGGCGGAAAATCTCCGCATGGCACTTGCGGGTGTGGCGGATGTCGTCCGCCCTATTAAACGGACTGATATCCGGGTGACCGGAATGGACGACTCCGCCACTGAGGAGAAAATCCGTGCAGCGGTCGTTCGTGCATGTGGTTGTGATGCCGCAGAGGTCCAGGTCGGACCAGTCCAGCGTGGGCCCCGCGGCATGGGCATGACAAAGGTGCGATGCCCCGTTGCCGCTGCGAAGGTGCTCGCCGACGCCGGGAGACTGCTGGTCGGCTGGAGCTCGGCTGGCGTCCAGGTACTGGAGACCCTCCCACTGAGGTGTTACCGGTGCCTGGAGTTGGGGCATACGGCACCGCTGTGTTTGTCTGCTGTTGACCGCTCTGCACTTTGTTACAGGTGCGGCGGCAACGGGCACAAATCGGCCGCATGCATGGCCACACCGCGTTGCGCGGTGTGCTCAACCGCTGGAAAACCAGAGGAGCACACGATGGGGGGGAGACTCTGTCGAGCCCGCCCATCGAAAAGTAAAGGAAAGGTGGCCCATGGACCTCAGGCCACCACATCAGTGAATGGCCGTAAAGGCCAGGAGGAAGCCGAAATGTCAACCTAAATGGGAGACAGAGTACGCTTCCTCCAGGCGAATTTGAACCACTGCGCCGGGGCTCAGGACCTGCTACTGCAGTCCATGGCGGAGTGGGATATAGACTTGTGTGTGGCCAGCGAGCCCTACTTTGTCCCCCATTCACCCAATTGGGTGGGGGATAATATGAAAGTTGTAGCAGTCCTGTTGCGAGGAGGTGCCGGCCCTCCCCTCTCTACACTCGAGAGGGGCAATGGTTATGTTGTGGTGGGGTGGCGAGACTTTGCTATTATTGGCGTTTACTTTTCCCCCAACCGCGGACTGGCGGAGTTCCAGATATTCTTGGATTCCATCAGTTCCGCGGTTCGTCGTCAGTCGCCGAGGAGAATTGTTGTCCTCGGTGACTTCAACGCGAAGTCTCGTGCGTGGGGGAACCCCGCCACAAACGTCAAGGGCACGGCCGTTGAGAGGTGGTCCCTGCTCTCCGGTCTGTCTCTCCTTAATAGAGGGACGGTTCACACTTGCGTGCGACACCGGGGTGGGTCCGTGGTGGACCTATCTTTCGCCTCCCCCGGTGTCGCTCGTGAGGTGAGTGACTGGAGAGTGGAAGAAGGGGTGGAGACTCTCTCGGACCATCGTTACATACGGTTCGAGATCTCCACTCCCAGGGGACCCCAAGGTCCCCGGCGCGGAAGAAGAGGCGGACTCCCAAAATGGGCTATAGGCCAGCTCGACATGGATATGGCTCGGGAGTCTGCCATAGTACAGCGCTGGGGCATGACAGGACAACTGCCTACGAACGTAGAGGGGCTCGCAAGCCAGTTCAGAAACGCCCTCGAGGCAGTATGTGATGCGGCGATGCCGAGGGCACGGCAGAGGCCGCCGCGTCGACAGGTGTATTGGTGGTCACCCGAGATTGCCAATCTCCGGGTGGCCTCCAATCGGGCGCGGCGTGCTTACGTCCGGTGTCGTCAACGGGCCAGCCGGGATGACCTCCTAGAGGGTCAGCTGCGGACGGAATATAAGTCAAGGAAGAAGAATCTGCAGCTGGCCATCAGCCGGGCGAAGGAGAGGGCCCGTGAGGAGATGCTCGCGGACCTCGACGGGGATCCGTGGGGGCGCCCATATCAACGGGCTCGGAACAAGCTCCGACCCTGTGGCGCCCCCATCATCGAGACGATGGACTCGGATCTTCTGTCGGGGCTAATGGGGGAACTGTTCCCGCGGTCTATGGGACATGTTCCCCCTAGAATGGCTTCTCGGTCGGTGGTGGAAGTGGAGACTTCCATTCCACACATCACCGACCGAGAAATGGAAGTGGCCCTCTCTCGACTCCGCGGAAAGCGGAAATCGCCCGGTCCGGATGGCGTCCCGGGACTTGTGCTTGGCATTGCCGCAGAATACCTCGGGGGCGGACTCCGGGAGCTGCTCAATGTATGTTTGAGGTCCGGGCAGTTCCCGGAGCGGTGGAAGTGTGGAAGGTTATGTTTGCTGCGGAAGGAGGGTCGCCCAATCGACTCCCCTTCCGCATACAGGCCACTGGTGCTGCTGGACGAGACGGCCAAATTGTTCGAGAAGGTGCTCGCGGACCGTCTCGTCCAGCACCTCGAGGAAATCGGGCCGGGACTGTCGGAAAGTCAGTACGGATTCAGGAGCGGCCGGTCAACAATTGACGCACTAGCCGCCCTGAAGTCCCTGGCCACCGAAGCGGTGGCCCAAAAGGAAGTACTTCTGGCGGTCTCGCTCGACATCAAGAACGCCTTTAACAGTCTCCCGCACGAGACGTTGAAGGAGGCGCTTCGCTATCATGGAGTGCCTCCGTATCTCCGGAGGCTGTTGGAGGCGTACCTCGAGGGAAGGCACGTGCTCTGGGAGGGGGGCGACGGGCGCATATATCGCCATCGGGTGGAGTGCGGCGTTCCACAGGGATCGGTCCTCGGTCCGGTTCTGTGGAACGTCGGATTCGACTGGCTCCTACGGGGTCGGCTTCTTTCCGGGATGGGGGTCATCTGCTACGCGGATGATACCCTCATCACGGCTAGGAGGCCCGACTTCCTGGGGGCTGCCCGATTGGCACGCGAGGGAGTCGCGCTCGTCGTAGGCCGGATCGGTATGTTGGGCCTGAGGGTCTCAGTGGAGAAAACCGAGGCCCTCCTATTTCATGGCCCGCGTCGAGGTCCCCCCCGAGGAGCACAAATCAGTGTGTCGGGGGTTGCCGTGCCGGTGCGGCCCCAGATGAAATATCTGGGTCTGCACCTAGACCCTACATGGAATTTTGGGCCACACTTTGCCCAGCTCGTCCCGCGGCTTGTGAAGGCGGCCGCGGCTCTAGGTAGGCTTCTGCCGAACACTGGCGGTCCAGGATCGTCCTGCCGGCGATTGTACGCCGGAATTGTGCGATCTATGGCACTCTATGGTGCCCCTATTTGGTCGGAGTCTCTCACTGCCCGCAATAGAGCCCTCCTGCGACGTCCGCAGAGGGTCATGGCGGTGAGGGCCATTAGGGGCTATCGTACGGTGTCTTGGACTGCAGCGACACTGTTGGCGGGCGACCCGCCTTGGCCGCATATGGCCAAGGCCTTGGCGGAGGCCTACCGGCTGCGCGTTGTGGCGCGCGCCGGCGGTGAGCAAGTCTCCGCAAGGAGACTGGGCAGAGCTTTGGAAGTGGCCCGAAGTGGAGTCATCCGGCGGTGGCGGGAGGATCTGGAGTCCCCCGTAGCAGGGCGGGGGACTGTGGAGGCGGTCGCGCCGCATCTCCACCGCTGGATTAGTAGGGGGCACGGCAGCCTAACCTTCAGGGTGGTGCAGGTGCTTACCGGACACGGGGTCTTCGGTAAGTACCTGCATAAAATTGGTAGAGAAGGGGCCCCAGGATGTCACGAGTGTGGCGCGCCAGTAGATGATGCGCGTCACACTCTGGAAGTATGCCCCGCCTGGGGGCCCCAGCGCCACGTCCTGACGTCGGTCGTTGGAGGAGACCTGTCGCTGTCGACCATCATCTCAAGGATGCTCGACAGCGACAGGTGCTGGGAGTCGATGGCCTCCTTCTGTGAGGCCGTCATGGAGAGAAAGGAGGCTGCGGAGCGGGAACGCGAGAGGCTTGCGCCCGCTGAATCGCTCCGCCGCCGGCGGCTGGGTAGGGGGAGGCGCCGTTATGCGCATCTACTCCCACCGCCTTGAGGACCGACTGGGCGTGGCCAGAAGGCCAAGCGTTGGGGCGTCGGGGATCGAATGTCAGTAGACGATCTCTCCGGCGTCCCGTAAAAGCGCGGAAGGGGGCCGCTGTGGTTTTAGTGGGTATTCCGGTTTGACGGCGAGTCCCACACTCCCTCCCGTCACGACATCGGCGGGAAGGGGTTAGCGCGTAAATGCGTTTCCACAGCGTAAAAAAAAAAAAAAAAATAAAAAAAATAAAAAAATGGTAGGTGTATTGCCAAACGGCAAATGAAACCATTAAGAAAGAATCTGAAGCCCGACAATGAAATTTATATATTATTAAGAATGAGAAAAAATGCATTAATCATAATTACTTTTACTTTTTATAAAGACACCATCCTGCACTAAAGAAAATAATCCTTGTATCGCGGGGGACTTTACAAACATGCAATTAACGCAGATAAATTACACCCAGACTCAGAACAATACTTTGTCGATCGCACAAAGTAATGTCCTGCGTGGGAATCGAACCCACGGCACTGGCACGGAAGGTCGGTATCTTAACCACTACGCCATCTGTGTCGTCTTATTATTTAATCTGTCGTATCAGAACAACGACATGTGTTATCAAACAAAATTATCATATGAATCAACTGAATATCATATCTTAATACGCACACATATGTTGTACATTATGATACCTAGAGGACCTTCCTACTACTTACCTTCATTGCAAATTGGCTGTAAATTGGTTTTGGGCAGAGGCTTCATCGTAACAAAATCAAAATACGTGGATAGGCTTATTATACCAATCTGTGTGAACAGGTTATCGTAAGATTTTATTTGTTGCTTTTAACTCCTACCATGGTATTATCGTATTTTAGTCGCATTGTACGACGTCAACGAAATTAAAAGGAACATAATATTCTTCATCAATCTTCATTCGTACAAAGGTACAGACACGAAAACTGTAACATGTAAATAAATGCAAAATAAATAATAATATTCTTATCTAATTATTTTAGACTGACCATCCAAAGAATTTCTTTTTCTGTTGAACATTCCTCATGTAAATGACTTTAGATTAACCATTCAATTTCTTTTTCTGTTGAACATAGAATTCCTCATGAAAATGGTATATAGAACAGTCCTCAGTCGCTTGCATACAACAACCCCCCGTGCTTGTACAGTACAAGCACGGGGGGTTGTTGTATCAGGCTGTAAATTATTAACAACATAGGTAGCTGAATTGCTAAATATTATACCTAAGTTAAGTATTTTTCTTAACCTTTTTCATAGAAAGATATTTTAGTATGTTTAAGCAACATCGTAGTGTGTATTTTAAGTGTTTTACGTCAAAGACTATAGGTCCGTGGTAAAATAGAGCATTATAAACATAGCATAGCGTATCTACTGTTAATGATAACATAATTTCAAGTTGATAAAAGTTGAATCCTAGAATGACATCAAACGTTAACAAGGGTACCTATATATTAAATATTATTAATTATTGTATTCTGCATAAAATACAGCTGCAGCTACAGCTTCTGCATATATAAGTAGAATACTTAAACTCCAGTTTGTTCGCGCGATTGCGTCAATTAGTTATTAGTCGATGCAGATATCTACTAGATCTGCAATAAAATCATATATAATATCATCATATGAACTCATATACAATAAATCCCACTGCTGGACCTGAGACTACTCCAATTTTTTGTTGTCAGGCTATGGTCTGGAAACCCGTCATCCATTCCGTCCGAGGAGACCGGTGGCGCGTGGCTCGTTAACCCACCATATTCCCTCCCCATCGCCATTGGGCCGGCCACTGGTACCGCATTCTTGATATCTGTGGTCAGCTAGGCGGCAGACTCCTCCACAATAGGACGGCAATTCACTTACTATATACCACGCTGGCCAGATGTGTTGGTCTAGGGTTTTATTCTGAGTTTACCTTTTCTTGCATATAGGTTATACGCATATTCCTTTGTCATCTTTTATGACGCCTATAAGCAAGAAAAGGGGTGGCGAATTTTATTTTTAATATTTTACCACACTGAAGAAATAGTATATATGTTTATAGATCTACGCTATTATCTCCTAAAAAGTAAGTAGAGTTTTACGATTCGTTTATTATTATCATATACTAATCTCAATTGCAAAAGTATGATATGACTGTTATTTAGAATATGTTCAGTAAAAGTTAATAAAATAACCCCTTAATACTACCCAGTATTCAAATCTGTGACTTCACCGTGGATAGTTAAGGGCTTGTTCCACTTCAACAATCAGACAGCTTATTTATATCTTGATAAAATGAAAGGATATCGTAGTCGACCTCCAATTGTTACAATGAAATGACGGTAGGCTGCTATAAGATACATAAATCTATTTAATTTATATACGAAAGTATAATAAGAGGAAAATGTTATTCACGGCACTAGTGTCCAGCGATCTCACCATAGTAGGACATAATTTATTACTTAGACTTTTACGTCTATAAAAGTAAATAAAGCTCATGAACTAGCCATAAATCCCCATACAAAGAACGGAGCTACATACTGTGGGTCCCGGTAAAGTCTCTTTTGGAAGATACGCTCAGACACGGCCTTTGAATTATGTGTTGTTACAGCGATGTAGTGCTAAACGATTACATAAATTACTCGAATGATTTGTGGTAAACAGAGTTTGTATATCAACGTCACATAAAATAAAATTTGAAAAGAAATGAAATAAAATGTTTTATAGCGACTGATAAAGAATTAAACAATTTATTAAGCAATAGTATTAATAAATACTTCATTGATATTTTTATCATTTTCAATCGGAATATGAGCTCAGACGGCACCCTAGGTACGAGGCTTCTTTATATGCAGTGGGAAATTGGCCTAATATATCACATTGATAAAAAGTATTAGCATAAAATTCTATTTTAAGTAATCTTTCATTTACTTCTTGTGCTTAACTACCTTTGTCTTAATATTTCGTTTGAAACCTTTTATGGTACCCTTCCATCGAGCTAATACGCTTTATATACGCAGAACTCCCGGTGTAAGCAATCGTCTATCTCATACACAGTACATACATACATACATATACATCACGCCATATCCCTTGCAGGGTAGGCAGAGAGAACAGAGTGCCAGAGAACTCTATCTTTGCATACTTCACTAGCTTCCTCAACATTCATAATTCTCTTCATACACGCTCGCCGGTTTCGGAGACTCTTGACTCCACCTTCCTTCAGTACATGATCGATCTGATCTAGATAGGTTAGTCTCGGTCTCCCCCGGTACCTACATCCTTCCACTTTCGCATTGTATATCTTCTTAACCAGACGTTCGTTCGGCATTCTTTCCACATGTCCGAAATCGTTCGACGATCGCGGCTCTGCTGCGCCTGAGGGCCGTGGCGACTGAGGCCGTCGCCGGCGGAGGAGTGCTGTTGGTGGTGTCCCTGGACATCGCCAACGCATTCAATAGTCTGCCATTTAGCTGCATCAGGGAGGCGCTCCGATACCACGGAGTGCCAGTTTACCTGAGGCGGCTAGTGGCAGACTATCTGGAGGGGCGCAGCGTCCTCTACACCAACCGAGTAGGGGACGTTGTGCGAACGCCCATGACGTGCGGTGTCCCACAGGGGTCGGTCCTTGGACCCACCCTGTGGAACATCGGCTACGACTGGGCGTTGAGAGGGAGCCTCCTACCCGGGCTGGGCGTGATCTGTTACGCCGACGACACGCTCGTCACAGCCCGCGGTAGGACGCTGGAGGAGGCGGCAGGCCTGGCGACTCTCGGCACCGAAGAGATCGTCAGGCGGATCGAGGCGCTGGGGTTGAGGGTGGCCCTGGACAAGAAGGAGGCCCTCTTGTTCCATGGGCCCCGCATGGGCCCTCCCATCGGCGTTTCGATCACCGTCAATTCGGTTGACATCAGCATCCGGGCCCATATGAGGTATTTGGGCCTGGTGCTCGACGGGCATTGGTGGTTTCGGGAGCATTTCCGCAGGATCGCTCCGCGGCTCGTCGGCGCGGCGTCCGCCCTTTCATGGCTAATGCTGAATGTGGGCGGACCGAGCGCAACGTGCCGACAGCTGTACACGGGGGTCGTCCGGTCGATGGCCCTGTACGGCGCACCGGTGTGGGCGGGGCCCCTGACCGTCCGACTCAGGGCTCTTCTGTGGCGACCACAGAGGGCCATGGCGGTCAGGGCTGTACGCGGGTACCGCACGGTGGCGACGGAGGCAGCGTGCCTGTTGGCCGGGAGTCCCCCGTGGGACCTGGAGGCGGAAATGCTCGCCGATTTGTATCGGCGGGTGTCGGGGGTGCGCGCGGAGGGCGGTGTGGCCTCTTTGAGGGAACTCACCGCCTGGCGCGTTGACGCCCGCCTAGATGTCATTGCCCGTTGGGCAGTCCGGCTGGAGAGGCCTCGGTTCGGTGTGCGGACCGTAGAGGCCTTCCGGCCGGTGCTGATGCAGTGGTTGGAACGGCGGCACGGGGTGCTCTCCTTCCGACTGGTGCAGGTTTTGACGGGGCATGGATGCTTCGCCAAATACCTGCACAAGGTCGTCAGGAGGGAGAGTACACCGTCCTGCCACCACTGCGATTGCGACGAAGACACGGCGCAGCATACGCTCGAGGTTTGTGCCGCTTGGGCAGAGCAGCGTCGTGAACTCGTCGCAATCATCGGTGCCGACCTGACGCTGCCGACCATCGCCAGGGCGATGCTCGACAGCGTCAGGAACTGGGACGCGGTCGCAACCTTCTGCGAGGCAGTAGTCTCGCGGAAGGAGGCGGCGGAGCGCGTGCGCGAGGAGCGTCTCCTCGACGGCGCGAGCCGCCGCCGGCGACTGGGGCGGCGCAGGCGCGATTACCTGCGCCTGATGCCGCCCTAGCCAAGGCCGCGGGTGACTGGATCGGGGAATTAGTCCGTCACCCGCCGAGAGGCCGACCGCGTGAGGAAAGACCGACATCCTACCCGAGGGGGGGATGTCGGTCGAGGAGAGGGTACTCCTCAGGGGTATTCCGTCGGGCCGACCACTGACGTAAAGTCACTCTGCTCCGGTGGTCGGCCCAACGACGAAGGCGACGTCACGGGTGGGTTACGGGTGTGCGCGCTTACGCCCCTCTGTCACCCCGGACGGAGTGGTGCGAGGAGTGCGCCGACCGTAGCCCACCCCCCAAAAAAAAAAAAAAAAAAAAAAAAACATTTCCGAAATATTATTATATTATTCTCATACACGGTAGATGGAAAAATACTCTTCACATTTACCTAATACAATCAGTGAGTGCTACGATCTACATATTCATTCTTCTAACCTCAGCAGGTAAGAAGGTAAGAAAGTTTGACTTGTGCGCTGTGCTCTATATAAATAAAGGCAGTACAATTTACTACTACGAGTTACTATAATGCCTTGTTGACGATTGTCCTAGTTTTCACCATCCTGTATTTTAATTCCTTTTCATATATCATATGTTGTAGATATGTTCACTCAATAAATAAATACAAGGAAAATGAATAACACTTATATAGTCGAAATATTGATGAAAAATTAATATGGATGAAAAAACTGTATATACATTTTGAGTATGAAATCGTTAAAAACAATCTATCTCTAACTTGTATCAGAAAAGTAATGTATTAATAATGTAATAACAAGTATTTGCAGTGTGTTAACATAATCACTGTATCTTTCCTTGTCCGTGGATATCGTAGAAGACAACTAAAGCCTATAATATACAGGTACTAGCTATGCAAGAGAAGAAAAACTTGGAATCACGTCACTACGCAATATACCACCACGTCTCATAATCAATTTCCCTCCTATTGCGTAGGAGTCTCGAGCTCAGCAGTGAAACGTATGTGGACCAAGTTAATGAAGATAAATTTCTACGATTGATAAATATAATATATACGACGTCATTGTATAATTTTAGTACTTATTTAATTATGTTTTTCTTTGTAATTCGACTCCTTAGTCCCTAAATAGAAAGAGGAAAATGGAAAAATGTATATTTTGCAATTTGATTTTTAACTAACGTAATAAGTAAGCCTACCGGACATATTTTTAAACTGAGTATGTTTATAAAATGTGTGCTTCTTACTGAGTTACGAGTATTATTTTTTATAAAATTTCCTAACCATTAATTTTGGACAAGGGTATCGAATTCTTCATACCTCACGAACTTTAGCTGTATATATATGCCACGAAATCAATTATGAAACATTTTAAAATCACGAAAGAGAACTTCGTGCGCCCTGCATGCTAAAGAAATATTCTCGACGAGGAGCGGTAACTTACGGAGTTTTCTTAGTATGATATGATATTACTTAGTATGATATGCCTTTAATTCATACTTTAAGAAAAGAAAAAATAATTTGAACTGTAAATTACAGTCAAATTAATCTGCTTTTAATTAATTTCTACTCAAATTACTATCAATATTATTGATTAATTTTACTAACATGTAATTTGTAGTAGTTAGTATCACATTTAATAACACATTTCAAGAGAAAATTAATAGTCTACATATATAATTTATGACACAGATATTAATTCATACATTAGTTTAGCTTAATTTAGGTATCTTATGAAAATTTCCAATAAAATTATATTATTATATCAAGTACTACGTATGATTTCATAATAAAAATGCCAGAACCTACACGATGATACTGGTACAAAGATAAAAACTAATTTTATTCAGAAATTCTCTATTGTGGTGTTAGGATTTTAAATGGGCCACGCTGTTGACAGTTTTTTGGTCTATAGCTCCGGGCCTTTCCGTCCGGGGTAGTACCACACTCTCGCAGAAGATCGACGTCTAAGTAATGGCAATGTGCTATTGCGCTTTGTTCGGTGAGGTGAGCCGAAAGCATAATAGGGTGGGTTTGGGGTTTGTATTGGTAGGCAGTGCTCTAGCTATACTCTTGGTATTGCAAGGGTCCATGGGCGGCAGTAACAGTTACCACCGGATGTGCTGCTTGCTCGTTTGCCACCATTAGCAATAAAAAGAAAACAAAAAAGAAAGGATGTGGAGATGTTAAATCATTATTATTCTTATATATGTACTTACATTCTATTACATACACAATATTTTAGACATGATACTCCTCCATTAATGGGTTAGTTGGTTAGATGATAAAAGATTAGAGACATTTTATTAAACGTACTGAAATTTAGCATTTAATATGCTTAATTCAAATTTAATAATTCGTAATCGGGTTTTATAGACATTTTATTATTTATTACAAAGTGTTCTTCTGTTGCAGTGATAATATCTTTATTATAACTTGTAGTGAAGCTATCCTTAAAGGGGTCCTTAAAGAACAACTTTCTACGATACACGCAGGAACAAAAAGAATTCTAATCTTAATCCGTTATAATAATGAAAAATATCATTATCATTATAAGGTCAGCATACATGCATCCCATTGCTAGGCTTTAGCCTACTCGTTTTGTGGTGACCACAGAGAGTCATGGCATTCAGAGCCATCCGCGGATACCGCACGGTGTCGACCGAGGCGGCATGTGAATTGACCGGAACACCCCCGTAGGACCTGGAGGCGGAGATGCTCTCCAATTTCTACCAGTGGGTTTCTTTTGTACGCAACGAGGGTGGCTCCCTATTGCTCAGCCAGATAGCCACCTGGCGCGAGGACGCCCTCCGGAACGTCATTACCCGTTGGGTTACGCGCTGGAGCGGCCTAAACACGGTGTTATTATCATTGAGATCCTCCGGCCCGTACTGATAAAATGGATGAAGTGGAGACACGGAGCCCTCTCTTTCTGGCTGGTGCAAGTCTTGTCGGGGCACGGTTTCTTCAGCAAGTACCTACATACGGGCGCAAGGAGGGAGTTGACTCCATCCTGTCAACAATGCAGCACTGGTGAGGATACGGCGTAGCATACGCTCGAGTTCTGTACGAGCTGGTCTCGGCAGCCCTGTGACCTCATCTGCGCTGCCAGTTGTTGTGAAAACGATGGTCGACAGTGTCAGGAACTGCGACGAGGTTTCCATTTTCTGTGAGGTAGTCATCTTGCGGAAGGAGGCGGCGGAACGAGTCCGGAAGGATATCCTCGACTCGGGCCACTGCCGACGCCCTGGGCGGCGCAGGCGCGAATAACTGCGCCAAAGGCCGCCTTAGCCGATGCATCGAGTGATAGGACCGGTGACTTGTCTGGTCACTTGAAGTAAGCGGGCCACCACACCGGGCGGGCCATCGAAGACAAAGATCGGGTACCGGTGGCCCGCTCGTACGATAAAGAGAGGCGCTTTGCAGGGTGAATCTATGAAGTTGCGCGCCGCCTCTTCGATCGCCCCGGACCGATTTGGTGGGACGCGACCACATCCATAGACCACCGCAAGAAAAAAGAAAAGACTTTAGCCTACTCCACAGGTTGGTATTGGGTTTTATTTCGGGTTTACCTTCTGTTGCTAGATTTATAGATATACGATACATGTTGTGATATTATTCGCTTGAAGCCCATTAACCATCATTCACAAGATGGGAAGGCATGGTGAACATTATATGGTTAGGACATGAATAGTAGATAGTGATGAAAATATACTCAATTAAATATTAAATTAAAAAGACTGGAACTTTAATGTGATAACTACTTGCTCGTTTACCAAAATATAACTAATATGATCAAAGCATTTTAATAAAACCAACGACCATCATAACGTCAAATGCTTATATTATTACAAAAGTAATAAACGATAACTTAGAGAGAAATAAAATAGTTCCAGTTTAAAATTTTATCATATAAAGAACCGATTTTAAATGATTATTTAACACATCCAGACGGCAGAGAAATCACACCTTTGATGTTCAAATTAAGAGTTTCGTTTCCCTTACGATGTTCACCGCAGAGGTAAGGAATGACTAACAGACGCTAACAAGGTATCATTATAAGGATGTCGACCTCACAATCTTTTATATCGATAGTTTTTTTTGCTTATTGTTTTTATTACGCCTTGATGAAGAATAGTTGTAATAATCTATCTTCATGTAGCCACGCCTATCAAATTGGAACAACAATAATGACTGCTTTCGAATTATCGTTAACATTCACTTCATTTCATCTCAATAATTAGTTAGAACGCCATTTTTTATATTATCTCATACTGTCAAAATTTTAAATTATTTTGTACTTATTTATAAATCAGTGTTAAGTGCTCATTTTTTTTTTGAATAGGTATTTAATTTTCATATAATACATGTTTTCCGTGTGGTGACGGAGTAAGAATACAATTCACTACCAATCTTACCCGTGGGTGATCGTACGAGACGACTAAGGTATATAAAACGCATATAACATCTATGCGAGAGAAGGACAACTCGAAACAAAACCCTATACCAATATGTTTGACCAGCACGGTATAGTAGGTTAATTTCCCTCCCTTTACGGAGGAGGCCCGAGCCCAACAGTCGGACATTTATGGTCTGTGATGATGATGATGAAGAGAAGGAAAACTCAAAATAAAACCCTATACCAGCACGTCTAACCAGCGTGTTATAGTAGATCAATTTCCTTCCCATTACGGAGGAGGCTCGAGTCCAACAGTGGGACATATATGAGCTGATGTTGATGATGATTTAATTATTGTCTGTAAAATATAATCAGACATTTATGGGCTGTGATGATGATGATGAAGAGAAGGAAAACTCAAAATAAAACCCTATACCAGCACGTCTGACCAGCGTGTTATAGTAGATCAATTTCCTTCCCATTACGGAGGAGGCTGGAGTCCAACAGTGGGACATATGTGAGCTGAAATTATGATGATATTTTAATTATTGTCTGTAAAATATAATCAGACATTTATGGGCTGTGATGATGATGATGAAGAGAAGAAAAACTCAAAATAAAACCCTATATCAGCACGTCTGACCAGCGTGTTATAGTAGATCAATTTCCTTTCCATTACGGAGGAGGCTCGAGCCCAACAGTGGGACATATATGAGCTGAGATGTTGATGATGATTTAATTATTCTCTGTAAAATATAATCAATGTCACATTAAAATATTAATTATAAATTTGCTGTCATATGCTGATATGAATTACCTCGTAGCTTTAGTGATAAAGATTTGCAACTAGTGGTGTTGATGTTCTTATTTTTATTAGCAGCCACATGAAGAGGTCTCCATTGGCTCATTTAGTATAATAAGAGTGCAGCATGGATCCTCATAAATTGTTACGGACTCACGCTCAACCTTTTGAGTGGGCCACCATTACTACCCATATTATATTTCGAAAGCTCTATATACTAGATTCCTTAGTCAACAAGTCTTTTACAAGTTTTATAGATTTGCAGTAGCAATGTTAGGTTTCAAATATACTGACAAAATCTGCATCCTAATACATATTAATATAAACTAGGGTAAGAACAGATTACATTATGGCTTATCTTAAAGGATAAAAGCATGTATAGTCGCTATTCATCATTATCCTGCTCTTATCACAATTGATTGGAGTCGATGCAATATGTTCTATTCCGTCGTACAATATTTACGGTGGAAAAGTTATTAGCAATAATTTTGTGACCAGCCTGCTTGACGTTAACCATCCTTGGGAATGTAAATGTTGACCAGACCTCATCAAATTAAGTTGGCCCAGGTCGATATAAAGATCTTAGTCATCTTTTACGACATCCACGAGGAAAGTAAGGGTTGGTAGTATTCGTAGCCCAAACAACATAGCAATTTACATTATGAAATAAAAAAAGAAAAATATATCGATATCGAAGACCATCACTATACGTATTTGGGCAGGTGGCGAAACGCTCCACAAAAGACGGTCATATCATTATGTTGTCTTGTTAACGGCGTTCGCGCACCCAAGCCGCGATATAATTCAAACGCCATAATTACTTCGTACGTTAACAGCGAATTCCCTTAAAGAAAATCTCCCAAGTATATTTGAAGACATGAAACTTATTTATAGTAGTCTAGACAGTTTGCCAGTCAATTACCTACTTTCAATGATATTTATATTCATATTTTCATTGAATAAATAAAGCTTTGATAATAAATTATTTATTTATCGTTTCGTAAATAAAAATAATAATTTGTAAAGCCATTAAAATATATTTATAATGCAATATCTCCATCGATGCTGTGCAGTGACGGCTACAAATATTGCCTAGATTGCTCGTGGGTGTCACAAAGGACAGCTAAGAGTCTTATATCGACTTAGGCTAAGTCCATTTGATAGCGTCTAATCTACAATTACCTTCTCAAAGAGGGTTGACATCAGACGGGTAAGAGTATATATTACATCGACCCCAAGCAATTGAGATAAGAGCAGGATAATGAAGATGATGATGATGATAGTTATATCAAGGTGGCCTTTTTTTTGGCAGGCTATCGCGTGGCTTCACTACCCTCCGTAATCCCGGCCCATCGCCATTGGGCCGACCACTGATATCGATTCCTGGACATCCGTGGCTAGCCCGGCGTCGGCGTTACGCGGTCAACCTCCCTGCGGGTGATGAACTATTTCCTGGTTCAAATATCAAGGTAGAGATAAGCGCTATAATATGTAACCCTGCAATATATATATATATATATATATATATATATATATATATATACTAGCAGACCCGGCCACCCGTTGCTGTGACTAAGGTAGCCTCAGTAACACGTGGTGGTTATGATAACAGCGCTATCTATTAAATACTTAATCCAGTCAACAGATACCGCCATCTGTTAGAATCATTTGGAGATAACAGATAATTGTGACTGTCAAATAATAGACAAATAATTTGCAATAAAATAATATTGCAACTATAAATTGACATGGAAGCTATCCTATCTTTTAAGTTGGATCAAACTACACATGCTGTGCAAATTTTATTAAAATCAGTTAAGTACTTTAACAATCCATCGCGGACAAACAAAGTGACGCGTAATTTATATATATTAAGATAAGATATGTTAGCTTGTCAGATAACATTAAACTTGCTGCACAATAGCTGTTGACGTAACTACTAACGCACGACTACGTACTACTAAAGATGTATCACTAGAAATTATCATTAATGTATTTTGGATTCATATTTACTTATTTTCTTAATATAAAATTGCTTAGGGTTGATGCAATATCTATTTTTCTTCCATCGTACATCAGGCAGGCAGCTAATCATAAAACTATTGCCAATAACCTTTGCAATATGTATGAGTACCTATTACGTTGACCCAAAGTTCAATTACGTGACCCCAAATAAAATTAAATAATTATCTCAATATATAAGAGCAAGAGAATGATGATGCCATCTACATGAAAACTACATTTCAATTTTATAATAACTTTATTTAAGTATTTATAATAAAATTTAAGTTTTCTCTAAATTAGTTAAACAAGATTATATTAATAATAAATTACGAGAAAAAAATAATTAATTGCTTGAAATTATATTATCTGCCATTCATTACGATGAACTCATCAAAGCAGAACATTTAAAAATTATCACATTAAGTTGGTCAGCCGATAATTACCGTGTACGTTCAATAGGCGTTCTCATATACATCATTTGTGTTAAGATGTTACTTCGTATTACTGAGCTAAGAGCTCCATGGTAATCTCGAAATGTTAATTTAGAAGATCTGTTATCCGTAATAGTTAATCGTGAGTTTCTGCTTTTTGTTCTATGATTTATATCCACGTTTGTATTTGGCTACGAGATTTGTCTATTTTTAGTACCGTTTTAATTCGGGTTTTCTTTATTTAGGAAGCTTGTAAACTTACAGGCTGACCGACCGCATTCTCAACGACGACGTAAGAGAGCCAGTAGGTATGAAAAAGAGTATTGGTGTAAAGATGCGAAAGGGAATGCTCCGATGGTTCGGACATGTGGAAAGAATGCCGAACGAACGTCTGGTTAAGAAGATATACAATGCGAAAGTGGAAGGATATAGGTGCCGGGGGAGACCGAGACTCACCTACCTAGACCAGATTGGTCACGTACTGAAAGAAGGTGGAGTCAAGAGTCTCCAAAACCGATGAGCGTGTATGAAGAGAATTATGATGTTGAGGAAGCGAGTGAAGTATGCAAGGATAGAGTTCTCTGGCACTCTGTTCTCTCTGCCTACCCTGCAAGGGATATGGCGTGATGATATGTATGTATGTATAAACTTACACAGTAAACCTCAAATGCAAATAGTTAATTACTATAACTCATCATCACCCTGTTCTTGTCCCAATTATTTGGAGTCGTCGCATTATGTCCCAACTTTCCATACAACCTTATCAGACTCTATCATTCACTATAATTGAAGATTCAAAATTTTCATTTTCTAAGGGATAATAACGCCATCGCAATCGTTGGGTAGCAATTATGGCGTTTTTAGATCATTAATAGGTGGGTTAATAAACGTAGTTAGTGTTATATGTTGGCCATGGTGCTACCACTCATTCGTGTAAACTCTAAAAGGTACCTCATCCGGTTTTTGCAACGCCCACGCTAAACACACATGCCTCCTTAGCCGGCCACGCCACGATAGAATTTTAATGTACAGATAGCATCATAATAATAATAATAATAACAATTTATTGCCTTTTCAGAACTTAAACTTAAAACTAACAATTATAATAAACAAAATTAAATCTAGTAGGCAAAAGGAATTGGCTCAGCTTCTGCTGTCACAAGAACAGCGCTGATTTTCAGCCATCCCCGTGAATCTATTGTATTGTGTATGTTTATGTGTGTGTGTGTGTGTGCCTGCGTGTGTGTATGTGTTTATGTGTGTGTGTGTGTGTGTTTATGTGTGTGTGTGTGTGTGTGCATGAGCGTGTGTGTGTACGTGTGTGCGTGTGTGCGCGTATGTGTGTGCATGTGCAAGTATGTGCGTCTGTGTGTTATACTACTATCATTATGCCAAAACCCACTGTTTTAGTACCGATCTGCCGTGGATACGATCCCCATGCGAGACAATATTTTGTGCGATTCACTAATTGTTGTTCCGAGTCTGGGTGTAATATATGTCCGTTTACTTATATCTTTGTAAAGTCCCCCGCAATACAAGGATCTTGTGTTAGGTCCACGTTGATGATAGTTCTTTGTCTACAACCGTGGGCCGCTCCGTCCGAGGTAGTACCACACTCTCGCAAAAGATCGATGTCTGAGTAATGGCATTCTACTATTGTGCTTCGGTCGGTGAACGAGAGAGCCGAAAGCCCAACTGGGTGGGTTTGGGGTTGGTATTAGCAGGCAGCAGCCTAGCTATACGCTTAGTATTGCATAGGTTCATGAGCGGCAGTGACACTTACCATCAGGTGTGCAGCTTGCTCATTTGCCACCATAAGCAATAAAAAAAAACTTTACTGAAAGGCTCTCTAGTATTGAATACTTTCGATATAGTTTTAAAATGTTATTATACTCGAAAACGATTACTATATATATATATATATATATAATTAATAAATACGTTAAATAAAATTCATTATAACATTATTTTGTCATAATATTAATTAGAAAAGAAATCGCCAAATCGTTGTGCCATTATTATCTTTAATATAGTAGACTATATATGTGTCACATTTAAATAAACTCTGACATGATTTAGTTGAACCAATTATAATTTTATAACTCACACAATACAAATTTATTGCGACATTCAATATTTACAAACAAGCATTAAAGAAATATTTCATCGCGACCGGTTACACTGGAATCGTTTACCGATACGTTCTATTCCATTACTAGAAGCAATAGCAACGTCATTCGATATTATAGATACGATTATAATACTACTCGAGTAATTGATGCTTCTTGAATAACAATGTCACTGAATTCGAGTAATCGAGTAGTTTTTTTTTATTTTTTATTTTATACAGTAAAATATTTGATGTATCAATATCATAGTATCATATTATTATTATACAACTTGAAATAGTAGGCATATATGTCGAAGTATACTTAAATACTTATACTTTATTAGGTGTTAAATTGTAAAGTTATAAATCTTATAGTTACTGTTAATCTAAAGATTTCTTTACTTTTTTAAGAAAACACCTCATAATAAGGGATAGATTGTTCGGTGGCGCTTACTATTAACCATAAATATAAATGGTTCGTGGATATTGTTATCGCTAGCAGCACACCTGATGGTAAGTGTCACTACCGCCTATGGACCTTTGCTATAACCAATGCTAAAGCTAGGCCGCTGCCTACCATTACACTTCCTAAACCCATCCAGTTGGGCTTCCGGCTCTCTCGCTCACCGAACGAAGCGCAATAGCACATTGCCATTACTCAGACGTCAATCTTCTGCGAGAGTGTGGCACTACACCGGACGGGCCCGCGGCTGCAGACAGAGAACTGTCAACAGCGTGGTCCTACCACTATTAAACTTTATTATATATTTAGAACACAATTTATTTATTTTGAGAGCTTCCACTGCTGCCTAAGACGTAGTTTTTTTCTCTTATGCGACGCAGATAACTAGTGATAAATATTTTGCTTCGGTCTGATATCAAATTAAATCCAAATACCGTTGTATAGCTTCAAATTGACAAACTAAATCCTTACTAATATTATAAATGCGAAAGTAACTCTGTCTGCCTGTCTGTCGCTCTTTCACGCCAAAACTACTGAACCGATCTGAATGAAATTAGGTGCACTGATAGTCTAGAGCCTGTTAAAGGACATAGGCTACTTTTTAATGCAAAAAAAAGGGTTGTAAAGGGTGAAAAGTTGAAAGTATGAAATAAAGAGGGCTGGCAATACATTATACAAGGTGGAGACGACCATACGACAATAATTTTAATCTAGTGTATCTGATGACTGGCCCAGCCTGTATACAAACTTTGAATACAATATGTCGTATAGTTTAGCCGCAGCACATTACTTTGTATTATTAACAATTTCCGCACTCTGTATAAAAATTAAAATTATTCGCCTATCAATGAGCTCCCGCGCCGCATCGGTATAAACCAATATGAAACTAGTACCTACATATCGCCATGTTTACCAGTTCAAGTCTTCCCCAAACGTAATACAAATCAATGCATATTATACCTTATTCCTAAATCTTAAGATCCATACATATAAACCGTGTCATCAGACTTAGATGAGAAATTTAAAACTACCTAATGCGGCTTAATGAAAGAAGACCTCGGTCTCATGTTCAAAACTATTATAATAGGTCTGTAGGTCAGTGTGCCATCGTGATCCTGTGACGTGAATGTGCGTAATTAGACGCTTACTTTGTGTTAGAATAGTATTTCTTTCTCATTTACAATGCCTCGTTATAATTACACAGCTTCGGGTATACAGATATGATTTTAATTTATGGAGAATATCACGGAAATGCAGCTTTAACCATACGTACGTACCGAAAGAGATATGGAAACACACGTGTTTGTACTACCAATGGCCGGACTATTGTGCAAGCTGTCCAGAGGTTACGGGATAATCAATCCTTACTGCCTCATATGGATAGTGCTCCTTCGCGTGTAAGAGTCACCCTAGATGAACAAATTTTAAATTATTTTTCTCGCAAATTTGACACAGGTTGATAATGTAGAGAACTTAAAAAAAGGAATTGTACGATCTTTCGACAAGTTAAAATACATCGCCGTCAATGGCGACCTGTTAACAAGAGTTCGAAATAATATTTTAGGACGATATAACTTATGCGTTCGGGTCCATGGCGCACATATCGAAAATTTAAGTTTAACGACCAAGTGATTTATTAAAGTTATCGTGATTATTTTAATAAAATAATCAAGTGAGAATGAATAGCGCCCAATGTATTTACCTACGTTTCGAAGTTGTAACATATGATACCTCAAGGTCACTCGCCGCTTGCCGACCACAGGTTAGTTAACTAATATTTACAAACGGTGTTCTATTTTGTTTCAATATTTATGATAAAAAGTTTGTTTGAAAAAATTGTTTTTTTAAATATGCATGCGAGGACTTTTTTAATAGTTTCAAAATACTCCTATACACTAGTATTGACGGTGTTTTCATTTATTGTCGTATTGACGTCTCCACTCTGTATACAATTCAAATAGCAAACGGTAGATATATTACTGCTTAATTATTAATATAAAGGAAACCTTTTATACAACTGCCAAATTAAAAAGGGAATTAAAATTTATTTTTGATATCAGATAGATACAAAAAGTATTATCCGCGTGGTGATGGAGTAAGAATACAATTCACCATACTCCCTATCTTACCCGTAGGTGATGTTAAGAGACGACTAAGGGATATAAAACGCATATAACATCTATGCAAGAGAAGGTAACCTCAAAACAAAACCCTTTACCTACACGGCTGACCAGCGTGGTGAAGTAGGTTAATTTTCCTCCTATTGTGGAGGAGGTTCGAGCCCAATAGTGGGACATATATGAAGCTGGGATGACGATGATGATGACAAAATGTATAGTAATAGTTCATAGCAACAGACTATATTATGTATAAAGATACCTTCATTTGATATACATATATTACAGAAGTTTTAACGCACCTTAGGCAATTTACAATGATAACAGTTTAGACGTAATGTTACCAAAGTAAAACAAGTGATATCACAAAGAGTTATCCTTCATAATAATATCCAAAACAAAATAAGCTTACGTATATTCTTATGTATTAAGAATTTAATTTTATCCAAGATCCTTTAACTTTTCCATAACATGTATGTGTGAGAAGCAATTAAGAGAAAGACCTGTATCTTGTTAGAAATTATTATGGTGAACGTAATCTTATACGTGCACAGTGTTTGCTATGAGTTCTCGAAATACACAGCGTTTCTTGGCATTACCTAATTTATATTGCTTGTGGTTCGCTTATTCAAAATTTTCCTTTCAGTATGATTACTTGTGTCTGTTGAATGGTTGTTATTCAAGTTATAATTGCTTATATTTTTATTACATATTATAAAGATACATATTTTATACAAGATCTTAGCCGTAGTTTGGATACGCATGTCTGCTATTCCCGTGAGAATTATGTTTTATTAGAATAAAAACATAATACGTAAGAATATTATAGTTTATTAATATAACTTTTAAAATGGGATTAGCGGTATGAGTAATTGTCCCCGTATTTGAATCACAATGATAATATTTGTCAAATTGAATGAATTACGTAATGGTCTAAATATTCTAAGTAACCTTTCTTGCGAACTTTTTCCCTTAATTAGTGGTAGGACTATATTGTTAAGAGTTATTTGTCTGTGGCTGTACCACGAGCCTTTCTATCCGGGGTAGTATCATACTTACGGATTCCTCTCGAGTTGACGCTCCGACGGCGAAAATGGCCTCACTTCGGGTGACCGGACTAGTTCCCGGTCCGATCACCCGATGCTTCAGCTAGGGCGGTATCAGGCGCAAATGTGCGCGCCCACGCCGCCCGAACCGCTGGCTTCGGTCCGAGTCCACGTGGAGGTAATCCTTCCGGACACGTTCCACCGCCTTCTTCTGCGAGATGACTGCCTCGCAGAAGGCGGCGACCACGTTCCAGTTCCTGACGCTGTCGACCATCGCCTTTATGACAGCCGGCAGCGTCAGGTCAGCACCGATGATAACGACGAGGTCACAGCGCTGCCAAGACGAGCTCTTACACAACTCGAGCGTATGCTACGCCGCGTCCTCGCACTGCCACACTGTTGGCAGGATGGAGTCAACTCCCTTCTTGCGACCGTGTGCAGGTACTTGCCGGAGCAACCGTGCCCCGGCAAGACCTGCACCAGCCGGAAAGAGAGGACTCCGTGCCGCCGCTCCAGCCACTCTATCAGTATGGGCTGGAAGGCCTCAACGGTACGGACACCGTATTGAGGCCTCTCCAGCCGCGTAACCCAACGGGCAATGATGTCCCGGTGGGTGTCCTCGCGCTAAGTGGCTATCTCGCAAAGCAAAAGCCCTTGCTCCCTCTCAATGCCCAGTCGTAACCGATGTCCCACCGAGTCAGCCTCAGAACCGATCCCTGTGGAACACCGCATGTCAAGGGCGTCCGCACAATGTCCCCTGCGGGACTCACGCAGAGGACACTGCGCCCCTCCAAATAGTCTGCCTACCACCATAAGGCATAAAAATAATAAAATATTATCGTAGATTCGAATCTCACTCAGGATAATTGTTTGTGTTATCCAGAAAAACAGATATATTTATTGGTGAAATTTCTGTTTACTAATGGTATTATTAGAAATTCTTCTGCGAGACAGGAAATTATTCCTTAACATTATATACATATATATTTGTTATTTTCTTCGCCGCACTTTTTCATAATTATTATTACTCAACTTTATTATTGTCCAGAACCTAAGATAAAAATACAGATGTGAAAGGGGTCTATAATAGATTGCTAGTGAAGTTTGGAAATGGATGTATTTGTAGCAGGAATTGGTAGAGGGTTTTATCTAATGGCATACAGCAATACAATGATTGATTGACATTGTTTCCAATACGTAATAAAATTTGATCGAATTATGGGTTTTTGATAGAATGCAATTACTTATGAACTATTAACGTGAATGTGAAATAATCTAGGTGGTGACGGAGTAAGAATACAATTCACCACCCCCTATCTTACCCGTGGGCGATCGTAAGGGACGACTAAGAGATGTCAAACTCATATAACACTAATGCAAGAGAAGAAACACTCAAAACAAAACCCTACGTCTGACCAGCGTGGTATAGTAGGTTAATTTCACCGACCGACCGACCACCGACTGCGGGTAGTAGGACATATATGAGCTGAAATGATAAATGATGATTGTTATTAATATTATTTGCTTCTTGTTCAATTTCTTAGTTGTATATTACAAAGTCCTCTGTAAAAGAAGCAGCAATGACAATGCCAGGCATTTGTATTGCATCACCAAACTGAAACAATATTATTTATTTTTAATATTTCAAGCTATAATTAAGTATGACTAATGCATTATTAAAACACCTCTTATTACATAAAACATGTAAACTATTTTATAAGCTCGTTATAATGCTATTAAAATAGTTCTTTATGGATGCGTAGGTGGAATGGATATACGTGTAAACTAGTTACGATCATAGCACCATTTGTAACATAGTTTTATAAAGCAGGTTACATTTTTTTCTCCAAGTTCTTAATTAATTAAAGATAAAAAACGTGGTCATTATCCTTATCATTTTTTTCTTGGGAGTCTATGATCTGACGGCATACTATTCGACCTCATGCGTAATAGCTGAGTAACTTGGGTCTCCATTAAACGCTAGTCATTCGCTATCCTTATTTATGGTGGAGTAATACTAATGTCATATAGTTATAACTTGCCAAATGTGGCAAGAATGTAATGTATTTCTTCCCCTTCACTTACCTTTGAGAGTCTTAAGAGCCGACTGAGGGAGATAGCGAACAGAGGAGTGAGTAACACACTCTTCTGGACATCAACTACATATAAATATGGGCAGGTAGGCGGGTAGGCAATCTAACATGCCCATATTTATAGGGAGGCCTGTATCTATGACTGTAGAGCTCGATAAGCTGATGAATGGTTAGATGGATGGTATATCAAGAGCACTAATAGCACCACAGGTTTTCACGTCAACGGTTCTGGGCAAATTACGCTGCCCTTATTTGTAATCATCATTCGATTTTAATTTTTTCATTCATGTATTGCTGGACCCAGGACTCCCCCAAGTGAAAGAATAGTGCTACGCTTGGTAGGCAATCGTAGTGAGGTGTTATAATTTAGCAGGAAAGAGCTGCTGCGCACTCTCCTCACGAGAGCCTTAGTCGATTGTTATTACTCCCACGGGCAAGTAAAGGGTGGCGATAATTGTATTCATATTCTGTAGCTTCACGTAAAATAATTAATAAACATCAATAGCTAAAAGGCATTGTTATTTTTTTTTATATAAGGTCAATATAGAGAGACCTCTTTTCTATACTTTACGTTGTTGCTAGGAATATATATGAATTAATTTCAATTAAATTTTTAATAACAAGTACGAAATTTGGAATCGTGATTGATGAATGATATTAGATTTTTGTGTGTAGAAAACCCTTTTAGAATAATTCTAGAAATTTAGAGTCTGATCTGGCATAAAAGCGAGACAAAAGCAAACATAATTATAACAAAATCGCTAAGAGATTTAAATTTAGTGTGATAATATCCGTTCCTTTTGAGTGTAACAATTAATGTCGACGAATAAATGCTACGTGTCTACTCATACTAATACTTAAATGTGTAAAATATACGAGCTTCGGGTTTTAATTTTATTTGCAATTTAACAACTCATTCTTTTAGGCAGCATGTACGACACCAGAAATAAATATAGAATTTGACAACATATTTTCTAAAGACAGATAGTGTAGATTTCTCGCGTTCGGTCCACATGTTGAGGCATCTCTTTGACTCCATCAGATCATCCATGGCTCCCTGAATAGTCACCGCTACTATCGTTGGTCATCTGAAGCTAGACTTATCTGTGATGACCGGGGATATCATCTGGCCCAGACAGACTGCCATGGCGGTGAGAAGAGTGGTGGTACTAGTAGGTTCTATCAACCACCAACACCGACGGCTTTTCAACCACCGCAAAGAACACTACAAACAAAGAGTCCACGTCCGCTATACGGAGCATTATGAAGACCTCAATTGACTAAAGATAAATTAAACAACAGCCTATTTTTGAAGTTACATATCAAATATTGGTAACCAATTTTGTAGTCATTTACAATTTATTTACCGAAACTTCAATAAAGTTAATGACTTCAATATAAATCTAATATTCTTTTATGGAACATCGTTGCGCAATAAATATGCAGCTTACAAGGCGTGGTGAGTTTGACATAGCTCCTCCCAAAACCGTTGCTTGTAGCGGTATTAGAGGCAACATATGTATGCGATAGAAATTTATCAATACCTAACTATATAACATTTTAAAAGTATTATATTTTTATTCATATTAGCTGTCTGGTAGCGGATACGAATACTACCAACCCTTACCTTGCTCGTGGATGTCGTAAAAGACGACTAAGAGCCTTATAACGACCTGGGCCATCTCCATTTGATGCCGTTTGGTCAACAATAATATTCACAAGGAGGGTTGACACCTGGCAGGCGGCCGGTCATAAAACTATTGCCAACAACTTTTACAATATGTACTGTGAAAGAAGAGTACATATTGTATCGACGCTTTTTTTTTTTTTTTTTGCGGTTGGCTATGGACGTCGCACCCCGCCAAATCGGTCCGGGGTGACGGAAGAGGCGGCGCGCAACCCCATTGACCCACCCTGCAAGCACCTCTTCTTCGCCGTGCGAGCGGGCCACCGGTACCCGATCTATATTGTATCGACCCTAAGTAATTGGGATAAGAGTAGGAGAATGATGATGATTATATTTTTATATATCTCTGCATACAATATACAAGAGAAGGAATTAGAATATCTGTCTATCACGGTATGAAATTAGTCTCTTGTACCAGAAAAATAACTTCTGCAATTCACAAACAATTATTACAAGTTTGAGTACAGTAATGTTCGTTAAAAATTTTGCTATTATCTTTCCTTGGTTAGACCTTTTGGAAAAGCGTTTTATTTTAGTAATGAGTTTTCCTTTACTTCCAGTGATGTTCTTTTATAATCCTCTTTCAATATTAAGGATTCGATATCTATCGGAACGGGAGAGTTGGTGAATTATATGCTTACTATTTTATGACATGGAAAATATAGATAAATGGCAGCGTAAGGATTAAAAATTTTAGATTGTTGTTAAAGTTAGTTAACATTCTTATTTAAGTTTACTTTTAGAATAGTAATTCACAAAATACACGAAACATATTTGCCTACATTAACCAACGCAGTTCATAAAGATTTATTTCAACTGTAAAACACTGAAAAGTCTTTCGCGTAAACGTTTGTGTCTATTTGAATAGGTGCTTAAAAAACTACTATGGAGTTTAATGTAATTCAGGATTTGTAGCTATGTCAGTGCTGATAAAAGGATTAAAAGCGAGGCAGCCATTACTTTTTTAAACCGGTTATATCGGAAACGCTAGTTTTAAACAATGAGTGATAAAATTCTATTACTGCTATTTTTGTGATGCCTGTCAATATAGGAAGCACTATATAATAAATATTGGCTTCTTCTTAGACTCCTTTAGTCCTTTTGTGTCATATTATTGGCCTCCTTGGCAATGACAGGATAGTCAGTTAACTAAGGTGTCCTTAGTCAGGCGGGTTGGATTACTTTTATTTTATTGGTTTTTATTCTATTATGATGTTTTATTTACGTACTAATGATCATATTTTCAGCGGCCGCGGGAGGACAGGTGGTGATTTTTTTAAAGACTTCACTTAAGAACTAATCTAGACTAGACTTAGAAAAACAATCAGTGGATTGCAAAAATTAATGTTCTACTTAGGAAACGAACTCACGACACTGACACAGTAGCTCGATAGCTTTACCGTTATGCTATCGGTCGAGTCATTTATATGCTTACTGTCTTAATTTTGTCCTATGTACATCAAAGTAATCTTATAAATATTTTTAAAATATTCTTTTTGTAGCTGCTTTTAGACTCAGCGGTGTGACATAGTTCATACAAATTAAAAAAAATATTGGATTAACTAATTGCATAATTCATAGTTTTACTAACGGAGACTAACGTACGTTTTTCTTTACTTTCTTATAAAATAATTACACCCTGAACTAAGGAATGAATCCTTGTATCGCTGGGAACTTTACAAACAAATAAGTGATTGACGCATCATAATTATATTCTCGAAATTCTTCTTAAATTTCTCAATACCTATAACTATTTTACTATTTAAATAGCCTTAAGTTTTCTTAATAATGCACATATTTTTTTTACAGCTTTCTCATTCTATATTATGTTTTATTTTCAATACATTTTATTTATATATGCTATGTGATAGCGACTGCGAATCAATAATTACATTCCCAAAAGTCAACCATTACATTCCCAAAGAGGATTGACGTCAGGCAGACGACCATTCCTAAAATAATTGCTAATAACTTTGGCAATAAATACGATGAAAGAGGAGTACATATTGCGTTGACCCCATGTAATCGGAATAAGAGCAGGAGACTAATGATGACGACATATTCTTTATAAATCCTAAAACATATAATTTTATTAGAGTTTACTCCTTAAGAATCGATTTTCATATAAGAAAAATTTGAGGAGTGAAATCTAGTGATCGAATGACCTCGTTACGTTTTTGGTGCGCAACCTATTCTGCGCACCTATCACTTTCTGACGTGAGATAATACTTCACTGAACAGTTTTAATAAATGTAAATAAAAATATATATATTATTTTTAGTCAAATGAGCTTTTTTGCGCCTGTTTTGATAATCGTACTTAAGGAGTAAACTGCAGTCGTGCGTTCCGACGCACGACTGCAGTTTACAAAAAAAAGTGTGCAGGTTAAAAAAAGTGTGTGTCAGCTCCGGCTGACACACACTTTTTTTTTCTTGTTGAAGGCCAACCCGGTTATAATTTATTATCTGCAGCCATAAGCAAGCCAACTTGTTTATGGTACCAGTATACTATCACAGAAAATTGTCGCCTGAATAGTAGCAATTTTCTTCTGCATTTCATCCGGTTAGCGAAAGAAAGCAGTCCAGTCTATGCTCTCCAATTCTGTATCTATGTTATGCATGGACTTATATAGATCTTGGTTATTATTGAAATTCGTGAGTGACACTACTTATGAATTATCATCCATAGAAGTTCATCAAAGTGATACTTAACACTTATCATCCATTTCGCTGCATGCTCGTTGCCGTCAAAGGCAATGGAAAAAATACAAAATTATGTATAATACACATTTTTATTACGACTTGACTTTTAACATCTAAACAGGAGATTAAATGCTCACCAGTACTTCCTTTTCTCACACTAAAGGTGCTTTAAATTCTATTAAATTACTGTTATCAAGAATTATGTATATATAAAAAAAACTATCTTCTTATCTTTTCGAGTATCAATAAGTAACGGTGAATATATCTGTTGGTATGATTATACGTGGGTTTCAGTTTATATAAGCGCGTACAATATATATTGCGCTTTGCGCTTTGCGTCTATAATTCGTCTGATTAGTATGAAATAGTAGGCAATATCACTTCTTATTTTGTTATAATCCGAAAAATACCGTGCTGTGAGACTAATCTATTACAGTACAGAACTTTGGTCTTCTTTTCATCAACCAACATCAACCAATGTTGATGTCAATTGAAAAATATATGTGCAAATATAGAAATAAATATTTTTATATTTGCACATATATTTCAAATCAACTTGTTTGCTGTGCGGTAGCGGCTACGAATACTACCAACCCTTACTTTTCTGGTGGGTGTCGTAAAAGACGATTTAGAGTTTTATATCGACTTGGGCCGACTCCACCTGATGCTTTTTGGTCGATAATTACATTTCCAAGAGTGTTGACGTCAGGCAGGCGAACGGTCATAATACTAGAGAAAAGGAAGGTAATATGGAATATGCAGTTAATATGGGATACTGAGATTTTATAAAAACTAGTAGTGCCATCTATGCTGCGATGTTGTGAATTATATGAATTATATGAGCCTTGACATATAAGGCTCATATAAGCCTTGAATTGTCGCAGTTGAAAAAATCTGCAGATTTTAAAAGAGATTTTAAAAGCACAATAGCTATAAGTCAAGTGAAAGGGAAAGAAAAAGTGCAGAAACATAGCAAAGGCAAGGGTAAATCGTCAAAAAAGAGATCAAAGGAAGTTTACTCAGTTAGCGACTCTTCAGATAATAGTTTAAATGAAAATTTTAATATTCATGACGAAGATGACGATGACTTCTTCTCATATGACGAGAATATAAGCGAGGTACCGCCTCAAAATGGTTCAGAGCGCTTTTTTGCAATAGAAAGTATAGCCAATATGATAAAGGAGAAGAATGGGTTCAGTGCCTTATTTGCCAATTGTGGGTGCATTGTGACTGCGCGGGCTATGAATTTGGTAACTACGTTTGTGATTATTGCAAATAATGTACATGTTTAAATTCTGATCTTTTTTTTATATCGTTTGACTAATATGATTTATAATTAGTTTGATTTTTACTTATTTATATAAGTTATGTTGATTTTTGAATATTTTATTAATTCTAAGATTGCCATACAAAATACTGAGATTAATAAAATTACTATTATAAAAAGGATTTTGTTTGAGTTAATAAAATAACTGTTAAAAGTGTGTACGATTTTGGTGCAAATAATATGGAATACCATATTCCATATTATCTGCAACTTGGGTCAGTTGTTATTTTACAACATTTTTGATTTATGGTTGTTTTTTGTCAAGAAAATATAGTTATATTATTTTTGTAATGATTATTATTAAAGCTAATTAATGTTCCAACAAATTAATGTGTGTATTTCAATTTTAACTCTGAGGAATATTTTTTTACACTCAAAAAAGAAAATGGTATTCCATATTACCTTCCTATCCTCTATTCTTACTAATATCATAAATGCGAATGTAACTCTGTCTGTCGCTCATTCACGGCAAAACTACTGAACTGATGATACTGATATAAATGAAATTTGGTATACAGATAGTCTAGAGCCTGATAAAGGACATAGGCTACTTTTTAATGCAAAAAAGGGTGGTAAAAGGGGATGATAAGTTGTAAGGAATTATCGTCATTTTTAAAGCCAGAAGCTTGAAACTTATTTTAGGCTATTGATTAGATATAAATAAATATAACATTAAAATTTCGTAAAAAAATTACCTTTAAGTAGTAATATAAAAATAGGGGATGAAATAAATTTTGCAATAGTACCAGTACATACTGCGTCAACCTCAAGAAATTTGAATTATAATTTCAATTCAACTTGTCATAAATTTGATGTAACATTCTTAATATTTAATAGAAATTTAAGTACCCTATTGCTTGTAAGTTATTTCCATCTTTCTACTTTCACAGAATAGTAAGTAAAATTTTATATTAAAATTAAATTAATTCACATTTATTTATTATAACAATAGATACAGGAAATGAGTACCTTTATAACGACCCCATGTCTACCCTTTCTACTCTCACAACTGATAAGCAAACAACAACAAATTACACCTCATTAAAACTTACATAATTATATGTTTGGTAATTAATTCAACTGATGTACTCACATATTCTATTTTCATATAAGCATTGTCTAAAATGATAATAAATTCCAACGCTATCAAGCCATAAAGATAACAAAATGTTATCAAAATTAGAATTGCTGGTTATGTGCTTTTTATGATAATTATGTAATGCAATGTGAAGGTAAGGGCTGTTTAATTTAGGAGAGTTTTGGACCAGCCTTTAAAACATATTCCATTGTAATATTTACAGCTTTACTAAGTAATTAATTTATAATTTGTTCACAACAATTGTGAACGAGGTCAACACCCCATAGTGCGACTTCTATGCATTTCTCTATACCCTTGTAGTGTGTTGGTTTATGAATACAATATGTCATCATTCTCTACTTTCCCGTGAAGGCGTAAAAACCAGCTAAGATTTAGAGGAGATAGCTCAGCTATGTCTTAGAAAACAGACAATTCTAGCAGCGAGTACCAACATCCTCGGTAATCGTGGTAATTATAATATTATCCTCCTTCTTGGGCAGGTATAGTCCAGCAGCGGACATCGAGAAGCTAATACATGGTATAGGGTGAATAATATGTGCTAATAAAAAAAAATAATTGAAGAAATCAAAAAACCCGACTGTATCAAAAGTAACCAAAACTACGTACATAATAAAAAAACTGAAAAGAAAAAAACAAGCACTTAGATGTCCGGTGGTCTAGAGTTCCATAATATATTATTGAATAAATACTATTGCTGAAAATAAAATATATTTTAATAATAGAACATGGTAACTGAACAGTCGGGATCCACTGAAAAATTAGATTTGCGGTCGAATAATGGATCCCTTTTTCTTTAATTATTTTTTTTTATTTTATACTTTTTAGTTATGAATACCTAGGTAGCTATAGTTATCTTATTTAACAATAAGTAGATAAGTACCTAACTATATATAGTTTTTCGACGGAAGTTGAGTACTAAATCGTTAGAAATTGGAGATGGGCGACCTCGTAAGACATTAGATACTTTAGGTAGGACTACCTATGGTATATTGGACAATATACCTACTAGATACTTCAGTATATGTCCATTCACATCCAGTTATATGAATTTTTCGTGTTTTCATCGTAAATTTTTACTGTCTAAAAAACCTATATGTGAGAAAGGTTGTTACGAAACTTTAAATCGATATAGATCCTAACCGGACGGTCAATTTGAAAAATGTTGAGAGAAAACTAATAATGATTTTTAAATACCTATTCAACAATACCCCACTCGACATAGTTTGTTGACTTTATTTTTTTTAATTTTCACAATATGGCGTCCAGTAGTCGCCATATTGAATTTTCATTAACGTCATATCTTTAATGACACTCGCCGGATTAAGAGGAATCGATTCATGTGCGAATCATAAAAATCAGACCAGGCGTTTGGTCTATATAGTGCTTCAAAGGAACATACAAACATACATACATACATACATAGACTGTTAAACACAATACCACTCCTTTGCGATGCGCAGTCGGGTAAAAAGAAGGTATCTATTCTTTATGCTAGTAGGTATTACAGAAATAAAATAGCACTATTATTCTATTAATTATATTAATATCAATATTATATATTCTACTACTTACATATCTTTGATTTTACTATATTAACTTTGCAAATATTTGAGATCGTTCATTTTTCGTTTCATTTATTTCAGTTTTTTTAAATAATCAACATTATTCGTTAATAATAATTACGATGAGCTTGTGAAGCTAAAATTTTTATGACGAAATATTTGATTAAAATCTACTGTTTTTTTTATTTCAACATGTAATAAAATGTATATCTAATATTTTCTACTAAATATAACAGTAATTTATTTTTATTTCGCTACGTATTTTTATGTTAATATTATACAAAATATAAGAAAACTTGTCGCTATAATTTTATATTAATAAATTGTATTCTCTTTTTATGGGTTATTACTTTTTATATATACTCCGGCTGCAAAGACTCGAGAAGACATTTATTAATAATAAGAAAACAATTTCGCTATTATTATGCAACAGCAAACACTCAGATATTTGTTTTGCCTTTTATATTCTTGCTAAACAGTAGGTCGTATGCTGTCAACAGTATTAAGAAAAAAAAAATAATATAAAAAGAAATAAAAAGCAAATTAAAAGCTGAGACTTGCGTTCCGGACATTCAAGCGCGAATAAAAGTGTTTAATTAAAGTGTTGTTATTGATGGGGAGCCCGCGAGATGGCGTTTAATCAACAGCCTGTACCGTCCGGACTCTTTCGACTTTATTTTTAATTCGACTTAATTGCAAGAGTTACGACGCCGTTTGGTCGAAGGACCAGAACGTTTTACGCTCCAAACCTTTATTGGAGTGTAAGGTTCGATCTTAATTACTTCAATGTATAGTTATATTGTTTCTATGTAGTATTTGTACGAGGCGAGACACAAGGACAATAGTTGCGCAAGAATGTAATTGAAACGTCTACGTTCATTTGTAGCGTTTAAGAACTCTCGAGACTGAACTGGGAAGAATGTATTTCAATTACTGTGCTACGACTAAAAGAAGACTAACTTTTCTAGAGACTCCATTAAATAAATTGATATATTTGTATTAGGTACAGCTATCATCTTTAGTAGCTAACGACAAGAGAGTAAACAAAAATACATTGTTGCGATTGTTTAGTATTAGCCATTACGTTTTTAAAATACTAAAGTATAGGTACATTATTCATCCATGATGAATGAATAGACAGATACGATTGCTGCTAAGCACATAACCATAGTACATTAGCTTACGATAGCGTCACGGGTGATGTTACAAATATACACAAGTTTGTGAAATCCTCCGTGCACCAATAACTACTACTACTGCGATCACTTGTGCGACCCCTATGCTGTTGTTCTAAGTTTGGATATAATTTGTAATGTTAAATTTAATGTTGGTAAAGTCTGCCACATTGCAAAGATTAATTCCTTAATTCCGTCAATTATCTTTAAAAAAAATGCAGATTTAAACCATTATTTATGCGTAATGACAAAATACAACATTTGACATGGGCAGTTGATGAAGTCGCTAATACATAGTCCACTACATTTATTACATGTTTTTTTTATAGCTTATGGTGGCAAACGAGCAAGCCCCTTAAATTAAAGGGAAAAATTTACAAAACTTTAATAAGACCTGCTGTATTGTATGGATCAGCATGTTGGGCGACAAAAGCGACGAATGAGAGACGATTACATGTAGCGGAGATGCGAATGTTGAGATGGATGTACGGCGTGACGAGAATGGATAAGATAAGGAATGAGCGTATAAGAGAATGTTTGAAAGTAGCGCCAGTGACGGATAAGTTAAGGAGTGAACGTTTGAGCTGGTATGGACATGTGATGAGACGGGATGAAAGTAATGTTGCGAGGAAGGTTTTGAGTATGAATGTTGAAGGCTTTAGGGGTAAAGGGAGACCAAAGACAACATGGATGGACTGCGTGAAGCATGATATGTATAAACAGGGAGTGACTACAGAGATGACGACTGATAGGGCTGTATGGAAAAAGAGGACATATTGCGTCGACCCCAAGTAGTTGGGATAAGAGCAAGAGAATGATGATGATGATGATGGTGGCAAACGAGCAAGCAGCACACCTCATGGTAAGTGTCACTGCCGCCCATTGACCTTTGCAATACCAAGGGTATAGCTTAGGCCGCTGCCTACCAATAAAATCCCCAAACCCACCCAGTTGGGCTTCCGGCTCTCTCGCTCACCTAACAAAACGCAATAGCACATTGCCATTACTCAGACGTCGATCTTCCGCGAGAGTGTGGTACTACCCCGAACGGACCGGCTCGCGGCTGTAGACAGATAACTATCAACAGCGTGATCCTACCACTATTAAAATGATTAAACTGAGAATAATGTAAATGAATCATTTAATAACTCATTAATCGAATATAGTTAGGGCCTCCACGAATGGGGACTAGATTATGTGTTCAAAATGAAAGAATTGGACTCTTGGGAATTGCATTGCTGGAAGTTCTTCTTGGGGCTTTATTTGTGACTTCTGTAAATATTTCAGACCTAGTCCGTTAATAACCCATACCGTCCATAATTAACCCAACTTCAATCCGTATGTACCCCATAAAGACTACGGGTAATTGCGGACAGATAATGTTTTTTTTTTGGTAAAAATTTTATAATAGTTGATTGATTTCGTATTATATGCGATGTTAATTTTATAGATGAATAAAACGCACTGGAAGTCTACTCTAAAAGCAAATCAAAGTCACACGGCATATTACCGGACCTCTATGGTATCCTAATACCTGAGCGATAAGGCGTGGTGTGGTCAGCTGTCAAAAATATTAGCCAATAATCTTATTTAAATAAAAAAAAGTGTATGTGTCAGTTCCGACGCACGACTGGAGTTTACTCCTTAAGTACAATTATCAAAACAGGCGCAAAAAAAGCTCATTTGACTAAATATTAAAACTGTTCAGTGAAGTATTATCTCACGTCAGAAAGTTAAAGGTGCGCAGAATAGGTTGCGCAACAAAAACGTAACGAGGTCATTCGATCACTAGATTTTACTCCTCAAATTTTTCTCATACCGGGCGCCTTATATGAAAATCGATTCTTAAGGAGTAAACTCCAATAAAAAAATAACATCAGATAAATTGTTAAGCAACCATTAATTAATTTAATAAGCCTGTTTCTAAATGTATTTTGCAAAATTAACATACGTTACATTATTATACAGAATTATTGTACTATTTGTTTATACTCGTATCATATTACAAGCATGTACACAGGAACGTGACTAGTATTAGTAAGGTAATTAAGAAATTTAACAGTACATTCTGATGTATGATCTACTTAAGAGCAATTAGCTTTACATTTAATTATAGGGCTGTCTCTTATATTTAAAATGTAGAAAGCATATACTCACTTGTATTTTTTAAGTTTAGAATATCTAAATAAAATAAAACATGAGTTTGTTAACGATATTATGAATATTAGCTTGGATTTTATTATAACGAAGAAGTAATAAAGATTCTTATTCTTTGATTGATGTAGCTATATAAATATATGTTTTTAAATGTACATTTTTGTGGAGAGAGACTTTGGCCCGATTATAGTTTACACAATCTGGCCAGAGCGATGGAAGGGCTCTGTGCAGCCCCATAGCCTGCCTTATTACACGTCAACACCAATTGAACTGGCCACAAGTACCGATTCCTTGAATAAGGTGAGGCGAAAACTACAACTATCTGGCTCTAATTATAAGCCTTATAATTATCATTTTAAGATTATCAGTAATTTGTCTCACAAACCCATGGATTAAATAACATGTCGCTATCTATTATTTTTTCATAGTAATCGGAAAAACCCCTTCAGATTAACACCAGGGAAGTGTCGTTTACGTACGGGTGATGTATTGATAATGATTGAAAGAATGACAATTAAGATAATTATATGAAAGTTTATTTCGATTGTAGAAATCGTACTATTGAAACCTTTCATACATCCAAGTGCTTTGAGAATCAATACTGAATAATCTCTTGTTAAATCTGTATTCATCCCGTCTCTGTTTTCCTAAGCTATAATAGAGAAAGACAATCTTTTCATGTTAACTCTTCTCCTCTCCTGCACGTATACATATAGCAAGCAGAGAGTAGTACTGCTTTATCATGGACGCCTTCTTGATCGTGATTTTTAAACTACTCTCATCGGTGGACATAGTTCGATAATTTGTTGTTGTTTATATTGAAAAATGAAGAAGTAATAACGCTTTGAAATGAGTATGAGTTATCTTTAGTGCCCTATTAGATAAATGTTTAAGTCATGCAAGTGCAATCGATAGTATTGCGAAATTATTCTACTCTAGATTTTCATGTTTAATATGCTATCTTACTGCAAAAATAGGACAGGAGCAGGTAGCAGCTACGAATACTACCAACCCTTACTATGCTCGTAGATGTCGTAAAAGACGACTAAGAGCCTTATATTGATCTGAGCCAACACTACCTGATACCATTTGGTCAGCAATTGCATTCCCAAGGAGGATTAATGTAATGCAGGCAGCCAGTCATAAAACTATTGCCAATAACATTTGCAATGTGTAGGAAGAGGGGTACATATTGCATCGACCCCAAGTAATTGGGACAAGAGCAGGAGAATGATGATGATCTTACTGCAAAATGATTTTTTTAATTATTAATGATTTAATTTCAAATTAAAATTGAAATGATTTTCATATATCTGATTATGAAAAGCCAAACTATAGTCATAATACTTTATAGTAACATTGTTCTGCTTCAGTGCGGTGGCTGCGGGGGTATTAAACAGGTATTGTGGGCAAGCTACGTTCAGCCATTAATTACGTAATTAAGTGAACGGTTAAATCGATTGTTCAATTTGATTGCCGCTACAATTATTCGATAATAGTATTTCTGTACGGGCCATCTTTGGAATATATGTATTACATTAATTATTATCAGTGAAGAATACATATAAAGTTAAACAAATCATATTTTTCTCAAACATCTTTATGAATTTCAATGATATATAATCGCAGATATGCGTGTAGCTAGCTATATTACATTTTTTTTTGTGGACCTGTTGTATGTAACTCACTACTCATAAGTTCTATACCTAAAAAACAAAATTAATTGACTGAATGTTTTTCAATCTTATAATTTCTCTGTTTTTTCTTTTTTTTTTTTAAATTTAATTTAAATTTTCTAGGTCGTCTGGACATGGATTAAGTTTTTGCTCTATATGTGAGTCAATAAGGTCTAAATATATAAAACAAATTCTATATATTTATTATAAATAAGTTATGAGTTATGAAGGAGTCGAATTACACACGAGGCGGCTCACTAGTTCTCTTTACTTGAACTTAGTTTGACATAATACTGCGTGTCTAGATGACATTATCAATCATCTTCTCTATGTATCTATATGTGTGTCATATATAGTCAAATTCGAAATATATGAAAGAGAATTAGAAAGTGTTATTAAATGTACTTACCCCGATAACATAGATAATGATAGTCAAATATTAGGTACATGCAAATGTATAGACGATCCACGATAGCGTATTAAGTTTTACTAAGACAAAGTTAATTATGTACCTTTAAAACGCAACTTCTACAAATATAGTTCTTATACCAATGAAAAAAAAGCTTCTAACTGCACAGCTTTAGATTATTTATAACAATATAACGTGGTTTTAATCATTGTAGTATAATAAGTAAGCACGCATGCACTTGCTCTCGCGTCGACTAAAATGATACCTTATAACGACTCGAAATCATATTCTGAAATAGTACGATGACGTACCAATTTCTGGCACAGATACAACAGTAATTGTGTGGACCTTTGATCTTGAATTTCGGTCATTTTCAAGTGTAACTTAATGTGCCAATGTAATGAATGTAATTGCTTTGATCGCATGTATGGAGTAAAAACTTTAGTAACTTAATTGTTAGCCTGTAGGCACTTTCAACACTCGTTATTAGTAAAACTTGGCGTTAATGATGTCTTTAGGCCAAACACCTCTCTCTAACATTCCATAAAGAACAAACTGTTACCACACTGAAATAATGAAGAAATGAGACATATATATATAGATATATATATATATATATATATATATATATACACACACATATATATATATATATATATACATATATATATATATATATATATATATATATATATATATATATATATATATATATATATATATATATATATATATAAAAGAAAGTTGTGTTAGTTACAACATTTATAACTCGAGAACGGCTGGACCATTTTTTATGATTTTTACGTTTTTGAGTTTGTCTTCGTCGGGAATAGGATATAGGATATTAAAATATAGTATTAATAAACAAATAAAAATCAATAAAAAGCCTCAGTCAAAACATCAGTTTAAACATTCGTTTATTCACGATATAAAAAAACGCAACTGACAGCTCACGTAATGTTATCTATGGTTTGAAAATATCGCAAAACGTTGACCGGTCAATGTGTTTCTGAGTGCGAGTTGCGAATGCTATAAGTTTTTACGAGTATTATTATAATAAATCTCATTGTATCGAAATGATTAGTAACAAAGTTTTGACCAAGAAAATCTAATCTTTCCCTACAACGCCGTAACGCAATTAGGACTCTAAACATCGCGAATGAAACTACTGAAGAAGAACGATATATTGCACGTGAAGATCGCTGTGTTAGTATGGTCTGACTTCGTGCTTCTCAATCACAAGAGCAAAGTGAGACAGCTCATGAAAAGGTTCGGTTGACAATATGAAATCGTTAAGCAAATCTCAGAGATCAACAATTAGATAATTTTAAACGCGCAAGAAGAAAAAGTCATATAACACAGAGTGCTTCTTTGTTTCGCTGGCACGTAATTAAAACACTTGATTTCTTAAATTTATTTATTATCATAATAAATAAAAATAACTTAATAATTTTAAATTTAATCGATTAATCGGCTCATTCGTTGATTGTTAGGCGGAACGAAGTGTGCCGGGTCCGCTAGTATATATATAGCAATATATATAAGCTGTGTGGTAGCGGCTACGAATACTACCAATCCTTACTTTGCTCGTGGATGTCGTAAAAGACGACTAAGAATCTTATAACGACCTGGGCCATCTTCATCTGATGCCGTTTGGTTAACAATTACATTCCCAAGGAGGGTTGACGTCTGGCAGGCGGCCGGTCATAAAGCTATTGCCAATAATTTTTACAATATGTACTATGAAATAAGAGTACATACTGTATTGACCCCAAGTAATTGGGATAAGAGTAGAAGAATGATATAGCAATATACATATATATATATATATATATATATATATGTACATATATATAAGCAATTATATACAGATATTTTGATATTTATGATTATTACTTTACACTTATGGGTCGCATTTCATATTTTTATAGCCTTTTTAGTAAAGAAAAAATTGTAATACGCAAAACCTTCCAAATCTAACAAACAACTACTTGAATTTAACATCATCACAAATAAAACTTCAATGTTCAACTTTATTATATATACTAAATAAATATTTGAAACTGTATAATAGTATCTCATATTTCTGCATTTACCAGTAAGTAAGATGAGCCACTTAATACGGAATCTAACCAACAATAAAATGAGAAATAAAAATATATATATTGATATGAGAAAGATAAACCGCGTGTAAATCAGTCTCAAGTAGTAATATTGTGTGTCGGAATGGAAGAAACAGGTTATTCTCGTGTTACCGGCGATCATAAGGTGCAACAATACTTCGACGATGTGTAGTTAACGTGTCTGAGATTTTAGTTTAACACATCCGGTACTGATATTACATTTTTTTTTTAAAGTTTTAATTATTATTAAATTAATCATTATCGTCATCATTTTATCATATATATGTTCCACTACTGGGCTCCAGTATCCTTAATAATAGAAGTTAGAAGTTAAATTGGCCTATTATACCAAACTGATCAAGCGGGTTGGTATGAGTTTTATTTCAATTTTTCTTCTGTTACATAAATTCTGTTATATATATGCTGTATGCATATTCTCCTTAGTCCTTAGTCGTCTTTTATGCTACCTGCAAGTTAGAGTTACATTTCTTCGTTACTTTAAAGAATTAAATGAATAAAAGATGGTAAATCAATTTTAGGTCTAACTTAATTTGTTTAAAATATATAATAAAAATCATTAAAAATTACATTATTTTGGATATATGTATATCACTTTTAGCTGTGTGGTAGCGGATACAAATACTAATAACCCTTACTTTGTTTGTGGATGTCGTAAAAGACGACTAAGAGCCTTATCACGACCTGGGCCAACTCCATCTGATGCCGTTTGGTCAACAATTACATTCTCAAGGAGGGTTGACGTCTGGCAGGCGGCTGGTCCTAAAACTATTGCTAATAACTTTTACGATATATACTATGAAAGAAGAGTACATATCGTATTGACCCCAAGTAATTGGGACAAGAGTAGTAGAACGATGATGTATATCACTTTTATCACATTAATAAAATGTCAATACGTTGTTCAACGCTTTTATGATCACCATTATCTCAACTCATATATGTCCCACTGTTTGGCTCGAGGCTCTTGCATAATGGACGACTGCACAGATGGCGTAGTGGTTAAGATACCGACCTTCCGTGCCAGTGCCGTGGGTTCGATTCCCACGCAGAACAATACTTTGTGTGATCCACAAAGTGTTGTTCTGAGTCTGGGTGTAATTTGTCTGCGTTAATTGCATGTTTGTAAAGTCCCCCGCAATACAAAGTTTATTTCCTTAGTGCAGGGTGGTGTGTAAAAAAAGAAGTTGAAAAAAAAAAAAAAAAATGGGAAAAAAAAATGATTTACTATACCACAGTGATCAGACGTGTTGGTATAGATAGTGTATTGTTTCGAGATTTCCTTCTCTGGCATTGATGTTATATGCATTCTATATCCCTTAGTCATCTCTAATGATCACCCACAGTTGAGATAGGAGGTGGTGAATTGTATTCTTACTTAGCATTTTCTTTATTATGAATGAAAATAAATTCTATACTTATATTTATTTATATTACTGAATATTTAATTATCTAAGCCACCAATGTAATCACTTGAGGTAGGAAAGTTATGCTTACTATTTGATTAATTAATTTGCATAATTAATTTACTTACTAACTTCGTATGTGAGTTTTGAAAAGTTAGCTAATAAAATAAATTGACTACCAACTCCATTCATCTTGAAATTCGTAGATTTACAGTGAATGACCATAATAGACTTACATTCAGCTTAACAGGCTTTAAGCCTAGCGCACATGTGTGCTCCAAGTGGTGTAACGTTGCATGGTGACAATAACTTAACGTCAACGGCACTTGCATTGAAACCGCACTACAATTTAAGAGCTGAGCAATAAGGGAGCCAGCATTGTCTGCCAAGTCTCAGATTACTTGCATTCATGTTCTACACTTTATGGCGAGCCTTAATCTAGTTTCTGTAAAGTTGGTTCATTTGGTCTGTATGATTCCTTAAGCCTTGATGAATAGCGACCTACCGCGTGTATTATGAGGGCTCGAGGTAAAGTTATTTTTAAGAGATTTATTGCGTTTTAATTGTATTATGTTGAAGGACCGCCATGATAGTATTGTCGTGATTATGAATATCAAGATAGTAATAATAAAATAAAATAAATCAAAACAATTTTTAGTCGTAGGACCAAAAAAAGGCAGTGGCCTAGCTATACTCTTGGCAAAGGTCCATGGGTAACAATTACCATCAGGTGTGTTGCTTGCTCGTTTGCCACCATTATCAATAAAAAAAATATTTGATATTCATCTAGCATATACGTCAACAACATATTCCTAACCCCATCAAAAGTTACAAAAAAAAAAAAATATCCTAATTTAATTTAGATATTTTTATACCTAGTAATAAAAAACAATATAGAGTAAAAATAGGAAATAACCTTTTAAACGAAAACGAGCTACGACGAAATGTTTTATTTCTCGTACCGATAGTGACTCTTTTTTTTATAAGGGACTCTAGATTTCCCGTTTATATCCAGCTCATAAAAACAATTGCACGGAACGATCCGAGATCATCGGAGCGAAAAATAGAAGAATCACAATAATACCATAACATTCTTGAATTTCCAGTAAGTTATATTGTTAAGAGATAGGTTACATTCCAAACTAGGGTAATTGAACCTTCTATGTCAACTACAATATAAGTTAATTGTGCAATTAGTAGCGGTTGCGACTTACGTAATAGGAGAGGCGACGATGGCCATGCCTAAGAGAAATGCGGTCAAGTACAAATTGTATTTTCTTAATCGAATGCTTTAGAATTAAAGTGAAGTTAATTGCTCTAGATGAGATTAATGTGTGTACAGTATAGTCAAGTCTATCTCTTATTGAGCGATAAATTAATCAATTTATCTTAATTATGTAAACATACTTATTTGTTTCACTCATATATATATACATACATACATACATAGCTTCACGCCTGTTTCCCAGAGGGGTAGGCAGAGACTACGGATTGCCACAAACCACGATCCTGGCATACTTCCATCGCTTCATTCACACTCATAATAGTCTTCATGCATACTCTACGATTACGCATACTCTTTATAATAATTTGTTTCAACTAACCTCGGAAACTTTTGGACAGCAAGATTCGTTTAAAAAAAAATTAAGATTTTTCTAATTGTAAATAGTTACGAACTAAACTATGGTTAAAGCGCTAGTAAAAATAGTTAATGTGAAGCACGTATGTCTTATTCAATTGTACTTCATTTTTGTTGTTAAATATTATTATAGTCTGTGTGGACGAAATAAGAACATAATATGTTACTAATTTTGTCCTCTCTGAGAATTTTGTTAGCAACGATTAAAGACCTTAGAAGGATATCATTAGAAGAATAGCTTGTCTCCAAATAAAACCAGGTATACCAAATTGGCCACCGAAGACAAAGATCGGGTACCAGTGGCCCGCTCGCACGGCGAAGAGAGGAGTTCTTACAGGGTGGATCTATGGGGTTGCGCGCCGCCTCTTCAGTCGCCCCGGATCGATTTGGCAGGGTGCGACCACATCTATCCAAGAAAAAAAAAGACAAAAAGGAATGCCAAATTGTTTGAACCGTATACCTATTTCTACTCTGGCTATGATTTAGTTAATAGAATAGAAATTTTATTTATTTTAAAAACATTCTTAGTATAAAATTTATTTTTAAACAATGGAAGTCATATCTTAATGTATCTAAGATAAATAATAGTGAAATGTATAAAAATAAATTTGAATTTATAAAAATATATTAACATATTTTATTTCAAGTTATATTGACATATGTCATGACATATATCGAGTCTCTTATCGAGGTGAACTTCACGTTCATCGAATTCTCCCATTCAGAGGTGAAACTTTTGCTCTACAAGGCGGTCATTAGGCGGCGAAGACATGAAGTTCATAGTTAGTTGTGAAATGCAAGCAAAGTTATTACTTCAAAGTCTAGAAATGTTTCTATAACTAGTTGCACGTGAAACACCTCAGTTCTCCCATAAAAATAGTTTTATTTCATTTCATTCGTGAATGTCAGAAAAAATCACGATAAATCTCTATACCTAAACTTCAAATGCTTCCATTCATCTTATTTGGTCAATAAATGTAATCTTAACCCGTATTGATGTAGAAACAGTGTATGTCAAGACAAAAGTTATTTCAAACTATTATAATAGTTTCAATAATTTTTCGTCACAAAACTTGAATTCGCACCAGATGAAACATGCATCAACCTTAGAAGTTCAAAAAAAAAAAGTTCAAGCATCGTTGGCATTTTTGAGCGATATAAAATATTATGTACTTATAACAGAAATATTATGAGACAATGTTTGTATATTCAATTATTTAATTAATCTTTGCTATTCGAATAATCATAAATTATCCGTGTGGTGACAGAGTAAGAATACAATTCACCACCTCATATCTTAACCGTGGTTGATGTTAAGAGACGACCGAGGGATATTAAACGCATGTAACATCTATGTAAGAGATGGAAAACTCGAAACAAAATCCTATACCAACACGTCTGACCAGCGTGGTATAGTAAGTTAATTACTCTCGAATTACGGAGGAGACCCAAGCCCAACAGAGGGACATATATGGGCTGTGATGATGATGATGATTCGAATAATGGGTTGTTAAAGTCAGAACCTGGCTAAAACCAACTTTTTTTAGTATGAACATCAATAATATAATTTCCAGGTAGAATTTGCATCAAGCAGGCCATCCGCAAAATTACATAAGCCTTTATAATATGGTTTAATTTACAGTCACCTATGCATAGCTGAAAGAAGTCATGTTGCGAGAAACAAAATATATTATTAACATTATTATATTAGGATGATCACAGTAAGCAGTTTACAATTATTAAATTAAAACTAAATAAATCTTTGCATTAACACGGATCTCTTACCCTGATTTTATGGCTTCCACGTATAAGTAGGGGGTAGTCACAAATTAAATTCTTACAACGTTAACACAAGATGTACCTATTATATAACTGTTTTACTGCAATTAATTGTGGTAGGACCACGCTGTGGACAGTTTTCTGTCTACAGCCGCGGGCCGGTCCGTCCGGGGTAGTACCACACTCTCGCAGAAGATCGACGTCTGAGTAATGGCAATGTGCTATTGCGCTTCGTTTGGTGAGCGAGAGAGCCGGCAGCCCAACTGGGGTGGGTTCGGGGTTTGTATTGGTTGGCAGCGGCCTAGCTATACCATTGGCAAAGGTCCATGGGCGGCAGTGACACTTACCGTCAGGTGTGCTGTCTGCTCGTTTGCCACCATAAGCAATAAAAAAAAAAAAAAAAAAAATTAAGAATACGATATTTTAATCTGTAGTTTATTGTATGTGTATATATAAATATATGTCGAGTAAAAATCGGGTAAAATGTTTTTAAAAAGGTGCAGAACCGACGAATAATTAAATCTAGAATCTTTAGAACTCTATTTATGATTAAATAAACAAATCTCAATGAAATTGCGATAATGAAAGGACGGTACTTAGATAAATACTGAACATAATTTAGTTTACAATTGTTACAATAGCTTACTACTCTAAATCAGCTTACTATTAATTTTAGGTTTACAATGGAATTAATCGTTGCGGCGACATATATATGAACACGTCACACACTTTTTAATATATGTTAACACAAAATATGTATATAAGTACTGGTCAACGTTCAATATGAAATTTATCCTCATAACAAGTCTCAGATATTCCATAACACACATTACTCTCGCCTCTCAATAAGGATATCGCAAGGAATTGTCTGTAATTTTAGTTTTTCTTCTCACGAGCACAAATCTGAATAGATCTTGCGGTAAGTTTAGGATCGCGGTTTATGGTGCACGAGATCCAAGCTTGTTTGAGAAAATTGCTTATTTGAAACCATACTCGTATTTCCTGTTACCTCGATATTTTCACTGCTCATATTCACAGGATGTAAAAGTATGCGTTTATTTTTATATTTTATTCAAGATATTATTTTTTAGATTTGATAATATTCTATAATTTAGGTCTATTTTAATTATTTTGTAATTTATATAACCAAATTGCTAATGGAAGATATTATGGAAATCTCAAATTTCAATTCATTTATAATGAATTTTATAGTGGTAGTATAGGGTTAGTACCACACTCTCGCAGAAGATCGACGTCTGAGCAATGGGAATATGCTGTTGTGCTTCATTTGGTGAGCGAGAGTGCCGGAAGCC